>OZ005661.1:113133360-114333360 GCA_963930645.1 Salticus scenicus | reverse complement strand
AAGAAAGTACTGGATTCGTAAAAATTTTCGACTTCCGGTTTTCGACGGATTTACACGTTCTGATAGATCTAGAGCACGATTTGACCATTTTTAGAAAATGTCTGTCTGTCTGTGAAAGTGTGTGACAAAAGTTTTGTGGCGACTGTATCTTCGGAACTACTACTTAGAATTGTATATAAATTTATATGTAGATGCACCTTAACCTAAATTAGTGCCTATCAACTTTTGGTGTGACTCGCTCAACAGGTGACGCTGCTATACAGCGATTTCTCCAGTTTAAGAGAGGGCTATATCTCAGGTTCTTTTCCGTATAATCAAACAAAACTTGATATGTAAGAAGGCCATTATGAGACATTAGGCTGATTCAATTTGAATGCTTATCGGCTAACAGGTGCGCTGCTATACAGTGATTTCCGCAGTTTAAAGGAAGGCTATATCTCAAAAACTACTGCACAGAATTGCATACAAATTTATATGTAGATGCATTTTGACATAAATTAGTGCCTATCAACTTTTGGTGTCAACCGCTCAACAGGTGACGCTGCTACACAGCGATTTCCACAGTTTAAGGGAAGGTTATATCTCAGGTTCTGTTGCGTATCATCAAACAAAACTTAATTTGTGAGAAGGTCATTATGAGACATTATGCTGATTCAATTTGGATGCTTATCGGCGAATAGGTGGCGCTACTATACTTCCTCGATAACAGGAAGGCTATATTTCAACTTCTATGGCATATAATTCTACGGAGCTACTTGATATGTGAGATAACTATAATAAAAAAGCATTTTTAAGATGTTATTTTTAGACAATAAAACTGTCTTTGGATATTCAGTGTTAGTTTTCTCTCAGATGAAAATCATTTGCATTTATCATGTTAGATAATTTTAATAAATAAGAGTTTTAATAAATTATTTGCACTTAGTGAATTTGTGTAAGAAAATATAGTCGAAAGTCTTGTGGTGACCACAACATACTAGTTTTATTTAGAACTCCGTACACAGATCAAGCTCATCAGGCTAATAGAATTTCGCTATTTCTTTTATTTGGAAATATTTTAAACATTGTACTACTGACAATGAAGGCGTCCGTAGTACATAATCCAAATTACCGATGTATAAATATCCAAAAATATTTATCACAGCATATATGTTTAATTTCGGCAATTTTGTCAAGGAATTATTTCTTTTAGTTGCTTTTTTTAACACGTTATTTCGAGACCATAAAATTCCTTTGTGGAATTCTACTGAAATTCCACCAATAAATAAATTCAAATCGTGATTCTTAACCACTCTATACAACACAGTAAAAATTAGGTTGGTTTCTTTAGAAATCGACCTATTGCAATCACTTTGTTCATCTATATATCTATCTATATATATTGAAAATTTTATCACCATGATAACTCCCGAGATAATACTGCAAACTGAACCAAACTCAGACAGAGATCATATCTTATAAATTATCTTGGACAAGTTCGTTAACTAAGCTGCTCCACCTTTTTGTTTTTAAGTGATGGCCACTTGAAAATTTCAAATCCATATTGTAAAAAGCGTATTGAAATCCAGATTTGCTTGAATTTTGGTGTAAATATAATATTACATAAGGATCTCAACCAAGTTTATTAATGAACTTTATCCGCCATTTTTAAATAAAGTGACGGATATTTTAAATTAAGCGGGGAAACTTGAAATCAGGTTATCACATGAAAATTTAACATCAAGATAACTTTCGAAATAATTCTCCAAATCGAATCGAACCGAATTTGCACAGTGAACTTATCTTATAAATATCTTGGATGGGTTTGTTAAGCAAGTTGCTCCGCCATTTTTTTTTTTTTTTTTTTTTTTTTTTGCAAGTGGAGACGACCAACTAGAAAATTTCACATTGTAAAACGCATATTCCGAATTTGTTTGAATTTTGATGTATACATAGACCATATAAGGGTCTCAACGAAATTTATTAAAGAACTTTATCTGTCATTTTTAACAAAGTGGCGAATATCTTAAACTAAGCGGAGCCACTTGAAATCGGGCTACTACTTGAAAATTTATAATCATGACAACTTCCGAAATAATACTCCAAATCGAACCAAATTTGGACAGTGAACTTATCATAAAGATTTCTTAGATGAGTTTGTTTATAAGGATGCTCTGCCTTTTCTTTTCAAGTGGAGGCCACTTGAAAATTTTAAATTCTCATTGTGAAAAGCGCATTTAAGAACGGATTTGCTTGAATTTTTATATATACACTAAGCGATAAAAAAAAAAAAAAAAAAAAAAAAGCCGCACTGCAGAAAAATTGACATACCTTATGGGTTTGTAATAATTTAAAAACTAATAATTGCAATGAATAAAACTGGTATGTTTGTATAATACGGAAGTCATAACATGATATCTATGTACATTTTCTATTTAATAATTCGTTTTATTACACTCTACGAAGCATTTAATAAAAATCTACATAAAATTTTCTTTTTAAACGTAATATAATATGCATGTACTTTATATTCTATCATGATTTATTATATGAAATAAGCAAGTGCTATTTTAATGTAAGAAATAAAACTATTTATTTGTTAGGTCTAAACAATTATTTAATAAAAATATGTACTCTGGATTGTATAATTCCGCCTTTATGGAATTACTACTTTAATGGGCAATTGCATAGTATTTTACAGATTTTTAACATGAAACTCAGAAATTTCACTGCTCTAAATATCATAAATATTTTTTGCTAGTTCTTTCAAAGTTGTAGGCTACAAATTTCTAATCCCCACCCTCTAAAAAAAAAAATTTCAAGCGGACTAAAAAATTTCAAGCGGATTGAGATTAGAACAATTTTCAGGTCTAATAAGGAAGAAATCCTGCGATATTCTTTGTGAGATTTAATTTTAAGTAAAACTAGTATGTTGTGGCCACCACATGACTTTCTTCTATCTTTTCCTATACAAATTCACTCAGCAACAATAATAATAAAAAAAAAAAGTGGGACTTTAACAAATTTTCACATTTTACCCAAAATTTTATCAAAGTCCCACATTTTTTTTTTCTTCTCCCCTTAATTCTATCAAACTCCCACGGTTTCCGTGTTCTGACAAACTTAAAAAAATTTTTGCATTTCCCTCCCAATTTTGTCAAAGTCCCACGGTTTCCGTGTTTTGACAAATTTAGAATAATTTTCACATTTTACCCAAAGTTTGTCAAAACACGGAAACCGTGGGACTTTGACAAAATTAGGGGGAAAATGCAAAAATATGTTAAAGTTTGTCAAGACACGGAAACCGTAGGAATTTGACAAAATTAGGGGAAAAAAGCAAAAATTAGTTCAAGTTTGTCAGAACACGGAAACCGTGGGAGTTTGTTAAAATTAAGGGGAGAGAGGAAAAAAAAAAAAAAGATTTTTTTTCTAAGTTTTTTTTTGTAAAAAGTAAAAAAAAATCGATAACTTTGTTTTAAATTATCACAGATTTATAGTTCAACCATTCGTTTTAAAGGTACTGACGAGACCTTTCGAAAGATACCCATCTTGAAAATTTTTGCCTTTATCACCCTGTTGAAAATTTAGAAAAAGCGGGATGGCAACGCAACCTGTAAGACGATTTTTACCAAAAGTTGATAGGCACTAATTTATGTCAAGGTGCAACTACATACCAATTTGTATGAAATTCTGTGCAGTAGTTCCAGAGATACAGTTGCCACAAAATTTTGTCACACACACACACACAGACAGACAGACAGACAGACAGACAGACAGACAGACAGACATTTTCTAAAAATGGTAAAATCGTGTTCTACATCTCTCAAAACGTGTAAATCCATCAAAAACCCGAAATCGAAAATTTTTACGAATCCAATACTTTCTTCTATTGAAGATAGAAGAAAGTAAAAAGTTATGATAACTTATAAAATTATAGATGCTCATGAGAATGGATAAGTAATTTTAACAACTTGAATCAAATAAATGTATCACAAGTGCCATATAACAAGGTGCTTTATGATCTTGAAATGCTGATTATGGAAGAGTCTGAAATACCCCCAAAGTAGTCGATCAGGTATCAATTTTTTAGTGGCCAAGTTTTATTTCGGGTAAATTGATCCCTTTAACATGAAAATTTGCCAGACTCACCGAAAAATTATGCATTTTCGTAATGTGCGAGGAATATGTCATTGTTTTAAAAGTGTGATTTTCATTAAGTCAGTCACATTTTCGTAATCAGATCTGCTTATTTCTGTCAGTTCGAAATAAGTTAAACTTTACTCATCAGAAAGAACAACATGAAAATTTGCCAGACTCACCGAAAAATTATGCATTTTCGTAATGTGCGAGGAATATGACATGTCATTGTTTTAAAAGTGTGATTTTCATTAAGTCAGTCACATTTTCGTGATCAGATCTGCTTATTTCTGTCAGTTCGAAATAAGTTAAACTTTACTCATCAGAAAGAACAACTTCATCCCAATAATTAATTGATCATTTTTTATTTTTTTTTAACCTTTTAATGTCTTGATTTTCTAATTATTTTCGTTAAGAATTATTTTTTTTTTTTTTCAGATTTTCTGGCAATTAAACCTGCATTGTTTAATTGTTATTTCACTGTATTTAGATAAACTATGTTACTAAGCACTTTTTCTGAATCCATTCAATGCTCTAAATGTAGTACAAACTGATTTTTTAAGCGCTGGTTTTTTAACGTGCGGTCATCTGGATTGGATGAGTAACGTAGCCGCCTAAGGACAAATATGCAGTTTAAACAGCCAAAAAATATTATATCTTGCTAAAAACCAGATCACTAATATTTTTTTAACATTTAAGCATTTTGACATCCCACGTATTAAATATTTTTTTGATTTTCGCTCTAAAATTAATATTTTTTGTGGTACCGTTAATTGCCTTATTCTTTCCCATTTTTGAAATACTTTCTAAAATTACAATTTTCCGAACAATTGCGTCTTGTTTTTAATACTTGGTTCAAACCTAAATTGCACGCGGAACACAATGTAGTAAAATCTGTTCAAAAATTTACTTTTGAAACAATAAAATTAGCGATTATAGGAAGAAAAATGGAAAATATCCAAATGCGGCTTTTTTTTTTTTTTTTTTTTTTTTTTTGTTCCCCATCATACTATAGGTATGGGGAACTTAGGTAATCATGAAAATTTTCGACCTCGGTTTTTTTACTTTTCTACACGTTTTCTGGTGTGAGGAATCCGAAAATGACAAATTTCTATGGTGTCTGTCTGTAGGGTGTCTGTTAGTCTGTTAGTGGGTTAGTGTGTTAGTCCGTTAGTTTGTTAGTCTGTGTACACGATATCTCAAGAACAAATTGTCGCAGAGAGGTCAGATCAGTTTTAAAATATTCTTTCGACACTGACAAGAACCCTATTCATTTGCAACATTCGAATTTAAAAACTTCGTAAGTTATTAGAAATTTACGATTTTCTTAACATGGGAGAATAGGACAAAAATTCACTTTAACGTGCATTAAATGGAAACTTTTTACTGTAAAAATGTCAGACCAGTTTTAAAATATCAGTTTTGATGCCGGAACGAACATCAGTAACTATAAATATGCTACTTTGAAAATTTCGCAAGTTATTGGAAATTTACGAATTTCTTAATAGGGCAGTATAGGGCAAAATTTCACATAAACGTCAATTTTGAGCGATATTTTGCTGGAAAGCTGTACCCTGCCTTTAGACGCTTTTCAAGTTTTTGCGTTGAACCGGGAGTTGAAGTTAATGGTGAATACGGCCATTAGGCTGTTATTCACCAATAACTTCAACTCCCGGTTGAACACAAAAATTTGAAAAGCGCATAAAGGCAGGGTGTAAATTTTCGGCAAATTTTGATGCGTTGTTTCTGCCATCTAGCGGTATAGATATTTTCAGATTTTTTTTACATGAAAATAACCAATCAAAGATTATATGAAATCCTTGACGCTAGATGGCAGAAACGGCGTGGCAATTTTTTCTGGGAAGCAGTATCGTGCCTTTAGACGTTTTTCAAGTTTTTGCGTTGAATCGGGAGTCGAAGTTAATGGTGAATACGGCCATTAATACAGTTTTGCTAAATAAATCCTTGTCGAATCCTGTTTTTAGACTGACTAAGAACAGGATTCGACAAGGATTTATTTAACAAAACTGTGTTAAGTGTACTTTTTTATATAGGAATTTTTGCTAGTGTTCGGAGACTTTTGTTACCGACTGTACGCAATTCACTGGAGTGCTTTACTACATTTTACCAAATCCAGGTAAACTGTTTAGGAATGATAATTACTTTCTTATGCGTATATGTCAGACAAAGTATTGTTTGAAGTTCAATTTCCAACTCTGGTTTTTGTTATAATTATGCGTTTTTAGATCCCTTGAATACGAAAATCTTTTTTTTTTTTTTTTTAACGGTTGATATGTGTGTATGTCATTTATCAACATTACTTAAAAAATACCAATAATTGCAGAAAATTCCAATTTTATCGTTTAAAGATCAGACGAAATTGCTACTTTAAAAATTTGATCAAGATTAGCAAGTTTCTTGGCAAGTTCCAAGGAGTGATGCAAATGAAACTTGTCTGAATATTTTTGGATAAACATTTAAATAACAGTTTTAAACTCTTTATAAAAGTGGGTATTTATTCAAATGCGGGGTTGAAGGAATAAGTAGCCGATAGCCTCACACAGAAATGCATGTCAAATAAAACTGATTCTAAAGATATTCTAAACTGTTTTCAAAGTACGTTTATATGCAATATTTGTTATCTTACTCTTTAATCAATAACTAGGGGAGAAGCGTGTAATATGGACCCTCGTGTAATACGGACCACGAGGAAATTTATATGTTCAACACTAGATGGTGAAACAATCTTATTGTCTTTAGTGAATATTATTGTTATACAAAGCAGGAAGTTACTTGTACGAGGGTAAGTACTTAAGTTTTTAGAATCTGGCAACGAAAACACAGCTACTTTCAGCGCAGACGATTTTTGTCAAAATTCAAATATTTATGTGATCGTCTGCATTTATAGAACATCAAAAGCTGTGAAATTCTATTTACTGAGATCTTCCAAAAATCATAAGTACTAAGTAATTATGGAGTTATGTCGAAGGGATTTCAGAGCCATGATTTTTTATGACTTTCGACAAGGTTTGACACAGAAACAGTGTTGCGATAGAATGAAATCAACGTTTGGTAGTGAAGCACCATCCAAGGCAACGATTTACAACTGGTTTAAAGAATTCTCCCGCGGTCGTAAGAATCTCAGTGACGATGTTCGAGAGGGTCGACCAAAAAGTGCTGTGACTCCCGAAAACATTGATGCGGTGAGAAAACTAATTGCTACTGATCGTCACGTGACATATGATGAAATAGAAACGTCTTTGAACATTTCGAGGACCCGCGTACATTCAATTTTACATGACCATTTAAAGGTGGAAAAGGTGTGTTCCCGGTGGATCCCCCACACGCAAGCTCAGACAACGCAAGCTCACACAAAGCTTCACTCACTATGGATTATCTGAAGCGGAAAAAATTGAGTTGATGACTCATTGTCCGTATTCACCGGACTTAGCACCAAATGACTTCTTTTTGTTTCCGTTAATAAAAAATAAAATGCGTGGTCAACGTTTTAACAACCCAGAAGAGGCAATTGAAGCTTACAAATATCATGTTTCTGCTGTGTCACTTTCAGAGTGGCACAAATGTTTTGAAAATTGGTTTATTCGAATGCAAAAATGTATCGATGCTTCAGGAGAATACTTTGAAAAGCAATAAATCATAAACTTTTGGTAAGAAATTATTTTTTGTATTACTTTCTAAAAACTTAAGTACTGCCCCTCGTACATGCGTACATGTATTTGGACGATTATGAAATTGAGTTTTCGGTTAAAATGAAATGTTGATGTAACAAGTATGTTAAAATGAAAGTATTACTTTCTGCTGTTAGGTAATTGTAATATAATTTTCCCGTTAATAGTAGCAAATGTACTTATTTTCTGAACAATTTAAACATGTTTTTCATGGGAGCCAATTTTCATAGCGATATGTTATTGGAAACAACGTTGGTCTGTTTATGCGTGTAATATGAACCATGCTCTGTTGTGTTATATGAACCAATGGTCCATGATAAAAACAGAGAGGTTTTGTTAATTCTCGGCGTGCATATGTTGCACACTCAAAATATTGAGGCTATAGAATAGGCAAGAGAAGCAGGGATAATTAAGCTATCACTTCCTTTGCATACTACGCATTGGATATAGCCTTTGGACCTCTCTTTTTTTTTTTTTTTCGTCCATTAATTTTTTTTTCCGTCCATTTCTACTATTCCCAAGCGATAGACAAGTGTGTGAGAGAGCATGCTGGACAGTTCGTTTCACAATCCTAAGTGTCTGAACTGTTCGGGAAGGACCACTTCGGGAAAGGCCACTATGGATCACATGGTCCATATTACACGACTGTATGTGTAATATGGACCACCGATACATAGATAAAATAATCATTTCCTGCAATTATTAATAGTTCTCAAAGTGCTTTACCAAGCTTGAACCATGCAACTATACAATCGACAATTTGCACGATTTCTGATTTTATTCTTATATAATAGAAAATGAAAAGGTAAGAAAATAAATACATACATTTTCTTTATTTGAAATATAATGACTGATTTATAACTATTTTAACATTGCACTATTTACTCTATCGAGAAAACGCAGTATAATATATCGTGACGTCACTCTTTATGACAACAAACGGAAGTAATCGTTGTTTACATTCGATTTCGTGCTTTGCTTTGCTTCGTGAATCAGTGAAATACGTTTTGTATGTTATAATAATGACGGATATTAAAAAATTGTAGTATAAATATTGTATTGTACCATTTTGCACCAAAGACAACGGCTAATGCTTCTCAAAAGTTATTTTTTAGCGTTCCACAGGATCCTATTAAACGAAAACATTGGATAACTGCCATGAAAAGAAAACAATTGAAAATAATGATAATGGAAAATGGTGATAATGATATTAAATGATTATAAGACGAAAAAGAAATGTTCAGAAATCACATAAACAATTGATAATTACGAAAGTTAAAACAAATTGCTGCTTAGTTACCAGGCTTACAAAATGTAAACATTGAAGCATCATAAAGTGTAACGTCAGGCAACGTTTTGAAGTCACGTGATTTCTGGTTAATTTTAAAGTTATTTTTTAAATTAATGAGAACTTTTTCTGCATTTTTAATAAACTTTTTGAAATTTATGGGCCTAAAACTAGCAGAAAAATAGGATTTTGATCAAATCCCCTATGTGTACCAATTCCTCATTGTAATAAGCAGACAAGAAATTAAATCTTTTATTTTAGTAATTTTAGTTTTATGAGCATTCTTGCTTAGGGGGTCCATATTAATCGGATCTCCCCTATTCTTTATAGAATCCAAATGTAGGGTTAGAGAAAATCGCGTGCACGACACACTATATTATTTAAATAAATTCAATTCTGATGTTTCATTATAATGATTGTAGTCATGGAAGTTTTACTAACTATGAGTTATAATTTGCAAATCAACAAAATTATATATATATATGTGTGTGTGTGTGTGTGTGTGTGTGTGTAGATGTGTGTGTAATCATTACATATAAAATATATACAATTTAATAAACGGCTTTTTATTAAATCGTTACAAAAAAAAAAGCGTGTTTGAATTTTTTTATTTTAGCCATATTTGAGTGAACACATTTATCACGCAGTTTTACTGCTTTCAATTGGATTCCGCAAAAGTATGGAATGCGGTAGAATACACATATTCTTGATTTTTTTTTTTGTGAATAATACTCAAAACAGATTCACAAACAAGGTCGATACGTTTATGTTTTGGCAACGTGGCTTCCCTTAGCAACGGTTTATTGCTAGAATATCCATTGGCACACATTTCCATTTCAGGTAGAAATAGCTGCTTAGGGAAGTATTAAGTCCGTTTAATTCATAAGAATAAAAACTGACATCCGACATCTGCTTCCACGATAGCTGTAACGCCCCTTACATTATTAATTACACCGCTAAATCTATATGAGTTAAAGAGAGACAGATGAAAAAAATAATTTGATTAAAGTGAACTATTTCTGCATCCCTTTCATTGAACTATCTCGTGGGAAAATTCGTGTTTAAAAAGATGAAAAAAATTGGAGAGTTATATTTTGGAAAAGTACCAAATTTCGGAACTTCTGAATTTTTTTTTTTTTTTTTTTTTTTTTCCTCGATGAATGTGTTTTACTTACATAACGTAAATTTTGATATCGTGAATATGTCTTTCTTTATTTTGACTGCTAAAAATAGAAAGTTGAGAAAGTTTTAATTTAATGGAAAAGAAGTGTTTAGCCTTATAATGACTTAATAGACTCTTCACCCAATTTTTTCTTTCCGTTACATGAGAAAAGGAAAACTCATAAAAATTAAAGATGTCTTTTTTTTTTTTTTTTTTTTTTTTTTTTTAACTACTATATATTTTTTTTTCTTCTACATAATAAAGAAAAAATTATGGCATTCGTGAAATTTTTCTCGAATTCTGGTCTTTGGTAGGTTTACGCGTTTTGAGGTTTCCTGGACACGATTTGACCATTTTTAAAACGTGTCTGTTTGTGTGTGTGTCAAAAATTTTATAGACGCTCTGTCTCATGAACAAATGGACGAAATTTAATTAAACTTAGTATTCAGCTGGAATTGAACCTAACTGGTGCTGATTACATTTGAGGATTAATTACTCAACGGGTGGCGCTGTAATTCCTTTTTTTTTTTTTTTTTTTTTTTCTTTCATAATTTTTAATACAGCAATATAGGACAAAATTTCGTATAAATGTACATAATGAGAATAATTTTTAACCTTTCAAAGTGAAATTAAAAAAATATATATAATAAAAATAGTCAACCAGAAAAAAATAAAGTTGTATATGTAGAGGCATCACTTCATTTTGAGGGCAAAGTTATTTAAAAATCTTTGCAAATAAATGCGAATGCAAGAGATGTTTCTTGGATTTCAGCAACTATAATCTTGGTTTATGACCCAATTCTAGAAAATCAAGCGAGAATTTTTCGCAATATAAAACATTCAGAATAGTCAGAATATCCAGAATTTTGGTTCACCATATAGAAATGTGTAGACTAAAAATTATCGATCATTTCATCTATTCAGTTTATTGCCATGCCTTATGCACATAGCTCAAAAATCTATATTTCTAGTTTAGGGATTTAGAAAATGACCACTTATTCATTCTAGATGAAGACGGTATATTTTTTTTCTCAGTGTATTGTGATAGATAACAGCTTGTGATAATAGTAATAAATAACGAACAGAATTATAATAATAAGTAATGAAAATAATAATAATAATAATAATAAAATAATAAGTATTCTGTTAGATAGTTAGAATGTGTGTATGTAAGTTCAGTGGTCAGTTTGTCTACTGTTTGTTTACATATCTTTCTATTGACTAGCTTTTTGAAATTCAAAATTATCTGAATTGTTTAAAAATTGAAATATGTTATATTACAATATGAACATACAATCAATGTAAAATTGTCTCTTTTTGAATAATAATATATTTGAATAATTTAAGACTGTAGAGTGTTGAAGGGTCTTTCATGAATGAGAGGTTTGAACTCCATCCTTTTCTCACTCAGAATTTACTATAATCAGATTTTTTTTTTTTTTTTTTTTTTTTTTTTTTTTTTTAAATAAAATTTAAAAATTTTAGATAGCTTGAATAGTTTTCCGTGGTTTTCTCTGAACTTCACAATAACATTATTAATAATAAAAATAAATAGTTTTTTTTTTTTTTTTTTGGGGGGGGGGGCAGATATTTAGTACTTATTTAACATCTTTGAGATCTATTGTTGTATGGAATTTGTCTCAATTTATCCATATAACATCAATTTAACCCCCAAACACCCATGTTGGTACAGGGATTCGAATCCGAGACTTGGAATAGAATATGGTTAAAAGAAGACAGATGACAACTATCCTGTGGTAAATTGTCTCTGAATAGTTCGATAAGCTACGTCATAGTTAAATATCTATGTAAACAGCCAATGAACGGACTATGTATTGAATCAACAAAACTGTCAAAAGTATATAAAAAGAAATATCTGGTTGATTTAAGTTTTTGCTATTAAAAAAAAGAAAAAAAACTGTGTAATAAGATATGTCTTGCAATTTCTGTTGAATTTATAAATCCAAGTAAGCCAAAACAGTGGCCGAGAGGTTCTGGTCTCGAAGCTGTTAGGCAGGTAGTGCCGTATTCGACAGCAGGTTGCGTTTGTTGACTAAACCGTTCAGAGTTTTCTATTGTTTCCTCCAAAACTCGCATAAATACTGGCTAGAACCCCTTAACCGACGGAAAACATTTCACCCAGGCCAAGGGCCCACGTGCAGTCAATTAGTCTTAGCCCGTGCACAAACACCCTAAATAAACTTTTACCTTTGTTTCTTAATATTTTATTTAGTTTAAAAGAGTTTTTTTTCCCCTTGTTATTGTATTTAACAGCTATGTGATTTTCTTTTACTGAATAAACAAACGCTATGTTAAATGTATTTCAGCGAAATGTCGATATCCTAAATTAACAAGAGCTAAGTATAAATAAATATACATTAAGTTTATTAATTGCTTAATTAATTTAGGTTAATATAACATTAATTTCAATCGCTGTTTAATTATAGATATTCTTTAAAATTTTATTAGAGATCTAAGAACCACTCCCCTTCTAATCTCCCCCTCCTTCCTTTAAGAAATCGTGCGAATGAACCTGGTTCTTTGATCTTTATCTAGTTGCATGCATTTTCATGCTCAAGCAACTTTAGTGTTTTATTTCAAGAAAGGTTTTGCTTATAGGTGTGTCTGTTTGTATCGGAAAATGATCGTAGTTAAACGTAAGTAAATGTTTACAAATTTAAATAGGGGGTCTTATATGTTTAACCCTTTCAGTCGCAGTGTTCCCGCTAATGGAACACCTAATTTTAATTCTCAAGGGCAAAAACTCATTCCAGAAATTTTTTAGCAAAAATTTACATTTATAACATAGCAGAAAAGGCCCTATTTTTTAACCTGAAAATTAAAAATTTCTTTTATTTTAATTTTGTTAATTCCGGTGGCAGTGTAATTTAAATGATCCGAATTACCCTGCACCGCAAAGGGTTAAAAATGTTTTATTGAAACAACATCGAATATATACCTATATTTCTGATAAAATGACACTAAACACACACACACACACATATTAAAAGGAGACTTTGCGCCGGAACCAGTAAAAAACTACAACGTCAGGAACGCCAAAGAGAAAAAAAAAATTGGTAAGCAGACAGCTGTTTCGGTAGCCTTTAGCGTACCGTCCCGTTAAAAACTACAACGTCAGGAACGCCAAAGAGAGAAAAAAAAAATGGGAAGCAGACAGCTGTTTCAGTAGCCTAAGAAAAAAACCTGTTTGATTTACAAGATTCCTGTGTAAAATATATGTCAGTGATACAATTTTACGGTTTTAAACTGTATATTTGACGGAGAAATACTGGTATCCCAGTATTTCTCCCTGTACTTTTAACAGTTTATTTATTTTTTATTTATTTATTTATTTATTTTTTTTTTATTTTTTTTTTTTTTTTTATTTTTTTTTTTTTTTGCAGTGTAGTTGCAGAAGCCCGCCTCTTGTAGTCTCATTTGTTTGCAGAGATTTTTAAACAACTTTGCTCTCGAGAATATAGGCAAACGCTCTAGAATTTTAATAGGGGCTTCTAGAATTCGCTTTCCAAGGGGACTAGAATTTATAAGGATGACATAAAACTATTTTTTCTAGAGCCACAATTTAGATTCTAAATGTCAGTTACAGAATTTTTTCTCAGTGTATAATCTAAAAAGGTCCAATCCCTTTTGTTGTATATATATATATATATATGTATATATATATTTAAATGAAGATAAATGATGAGATGAAAGTGAAATGTAACAAACAACAAGAAAACTTATCAAACAATGTTAATAAACAAGAATGTTAATAAACAAGAAAATTAATTAGATTTAAACACTATTTAAGATAGAAAATCAAATTATGCTGTGCCAATCTCTTCAGCAGGTGGGAACACAGCTATTAAAAAACTGTGTAGTACTAGCAGGTTTCAAAAGATATGCAGGCTAGCATACTCCAAATGTAATTCAAACTGAATAGTAATAAAAAAAAAAAATGTAAAAAAGTATTTCTATTTATTGAAAATTTTAAATTGAGTTTTGATAAATTAAAACTAAATTTCTATTTATTAAAAATCATATTACAGCCAACAAAAAACTTTTAAAATATATATAGTGAAAGATTTTTATATATGAAATGCTAGCCATACATACCCCCACCCGAACCTACTAGAAAAGATGAAAAAACTCACCACCTGCGAGAAACAACATCTGCAAAATTCATCCCAAAATATCGCCATATCATCTGGCGAATATATTTAATTTCTTTCAAAAATAATGGTTATTTCAACAACTTATATTAAGAGAGTAATAAATAATATGAAACAATTTCGTACAATACATATTACGAAAATATACATCTGGCATCTATATTTTCGTATTACGTTTTTGATCGCCAAATACAAAAAACGCCAAGAAAGACAGAGTTTTGAAATTTAGAATTAAAATTTTGTCAATTTGAGAGCAAAATAACTCAATCTAACATGCATACGATAACTAATACATATCTATACCCAAATACGGGGATTAAAATCGAGAAATAATTTTCCTCGATTTTTAATAATTTTTTATAAAAAATCCAATGGGAGATTAACATAGGAAATCTTTTTATTGCATCCACTGACGGTCAGTGACGTCACACTTCGCTTGCGTATATTCTATTGTAATTCCAGTTTGTCCCGACAGTTGGTGCTGCGATCAAATTCAGGAAAATATTTTGTAACTTCGTGTTATTATTGTTATACAAAAAATTGTGTCCTAATTGAAATATTACATCAAGATGTAATTAGTGTTTGAAGAGTTTTGAAGTGTGCATAAAAACTATACATTTTGCAAATTTGGTGCGGAATTGGAGTGAGTATTTTAGATAATTTTCTATCAAATTTACACGCGCGTTGATTAACAACCACCCTAACCTACAAATTTATTTGTGTAGCTAATTTATTATATTTTATTTATTTATTTTTTGTATGGAACACTTTTAGTATCGGATCCCTTTGGCAAAATTTGAAATTTGGCACCGAAGTAGCTCGGACGCTTCTCGCCAAGATCTTTAGATCCACAATTGAGATAGCCATTTCAATTCATCGCAAAAATGGTTTAAAATATTTAAAGTCACCAAAGGGGTCCTAATTTGTGGCTTAGATTTAGAAAATCCGTGCTTTTCTTACGGCCAATTATATGTTGCGTGTTCCAGGGTTGGAAAACCTTCGAATTTTTTTGTGTATACTCCTCAAGGATTAACCAAAAATATTGTACATCCAATGGCATTACGGTAAATTCAGTTTTTGTAGATTAAAAAAGTATACCTGTTATAAAATATATTGAGTTTCAACTTTTTCATCTTTAAAACGAGTTTAAGTTTTTATTTAATACGAACTCTACATTTCACTTCGCTCATACTATACACATACTCACATGCATCGATTGATTGAATTGTGATAAATGTACATGTAATGATGTTAGATATTGTAATGACTTTTTGATAAAAATTTTCATCAAATCGGTTCAGATTGTTACAGCTTATTCAAAAAAGACGGAATTTTTATGTGAAATTCGTTGGTATCAGAGATTCTCTCATAAATTGAAATATTTGCCGTATGAAATAAAATTTTGTGCTGTTCGACATTCAGGCTATCAGAGATTCTCTCATAATTTGAAATATTTGCCGTATGAAATAAAATTTTGTGCTGTTCGACATTCAGCGGAGGTTTTAAATAACAAGTAGCAAGTAGCGAAAATTTCGGTAATTATGTCTTTTACGTTATAATCGGAATTCACAGTCACCGTTCATAGCGCTCCATACCTGTTTCCCTTATATACCACATCCGTACACACTTACAATAAGTTAGTAATTTTTTTCTAGCAAAATATTCTCTAGAAATAATTATTGTAATATGTATTGTTAGAAATTGTTTCATATTATTCATTACTCTCTTAATATAAGTTGTTGAAATAACCATTATTTTTGAAAGAAATTAAATATGTTCGCCAGATGATATGGCGATATTTTTTTTCCGCCAAGGATGACAGAGTTTTGAGATTAAAAATTCAAATTTTATCAATTTTACAGCAAAAACAACTCAATCTAACGCATGCACATGATAACTAATACATATCTATACCCAAATATAGGGATTAAAATCGAGAAATAATTTTCCTCGATATTTTGTAATTTTTTACAAAAAATCCAATGGGCGATTAACATAGGAAATATTTTTCTTGCATCCACGGACGGCCAGTGACGTCATCACTTCGCTTGCGTATTATTGAATATTCGATACTACGATCGTAGCGCAGTCTGCCGGATCCAATGTGAAACATTCCAAAATCAACAACAATTTATAAGTGATAAATTAATTAAATAAACAATTTAAATTGGACTGAATTGTAAATCTAAACCATTCTCGAATCCACCTGAAGACACACAAAAAATTTCATTAAACTCGGTCCAGCCGTTTAGGAGGAGTTCAGTGACATACACACGCACAAAAGAAATATATATATATAAAGATAAATACAAAGGCACAGCTTTAGTATAGACCTCCCCCCCACCTCTTGTCGACTTTAAATATTTTTGGCCATTTTTGCGATGAATTAACATGGCTATCTCAATTGCGTAACTGACGATCTTGGTGAGAAACGTCCGTACTACTTCGGTGGCAAATTTCAAATTTTTCCAAACTAAAGCTGTTCCATACAAAGAAAAAAAAAAAAAAAAAGAAAAGAAAAACTGTTTTATGATATATACAAAATAAAAATACAAAATTCTAATAAATTCGAAATTATTACTATTTACAATTAAGGTGAAAAAAGAACCTTTATAAGTTACATATAAAGTATCAATTAAAACGAAAATTTTGTTTTACTGTAGAAAAGTAAAGTACTACTAAATTAAATAAATATTTTAAGCTAATACCAAGTATCTCTATGAAAATATTTATTTACACGCGAACATTTTCATAGTATATTATTTTTTTTTCTAATTTTTATTGTGTATCACGCGAAATTAAAAATATTTTATTTCCGAAAAAAAAAAATAAATAAACGTGAATTTTGTTTATTTTGGCATCAAATATATTTTTCTTTTTAATCATTTTAAAGTTTAAAATGGAGTTTTTATTTAATATCTTTCGATCCAATTATCCGATTGAACTGAATTGTAAATCTAAACCATTCTCGAATCCACCTGAAGACACACAAAAAATTTCATTAAGCTCGGTCCAGCCGTTTAGGAGGAGTTCAGTGACATACACACGCACAAAAGAAATATATATATAAAGATATATATATAATTCATTTTTTAAGAATTAATATAGTACATTTCATTTCGAAAATTGTGTCTTTTACTTTTTTTTTTCCACTAGCATCCGTTAATAAAAAGAACTGATTTTGATATTTTTTCCCAGAAATTAACGCAGTTCCTACATTTTAAGCCCCTTCAGTTATAAGCGTCATTTGATCTGCGTGTGCCACATGCATAGTTTAATTTTTTTTTTTTTTTTTTTTTTTTTTTTTTTACTTTCCTACAAATATGCAGTTATAATTCACAAAACGGAAATAATTTTCATTTTAAGCTTGACAATTCACACTTTTCTGACAGGTAACGTTTTAAGTTTTTCTGTCAATCACTTTAAAAAATTATCAATAGCATTTTTCATTGAAAAATAACTTTTTAGTATAATTTTATTTATATTAATATTTACTTTTAGTATAATTTCATTAATAGTGTTTTAGTTTAAATGTTTTATATTACTTTAGTATTTTTTAACACTTTTCAACGAGGTTCAAAAGTGTTAATGACTTCGGTTTGTCTGTCTGCCTGTCCGCGCTCTAATTCCTGTAAATATTCGTGAAATACTTGAAAGTGATATATTTTATTCAAGTTCACTATCAAATGTTCCCTTTCGAAAATGGAGTAAATACCTCTACTGGTTTGTGTACAGGGACACCCAAAAGTATTTTAACGCCCTGCGTTTTATGAAAGGTATTTCTATAGACCATATTTTATAAACTCTACACAAATCTTAATGAAATTGAAATATTTTATTCATAGTCACAAAAGAAAAATGCTTTCTATACAATGTAGTAATATTAGCATTAAGATTTACAGGGCCACACAAAAATATTCAGTTACATTATGGTCCATTATTGGAAATTTTCTGGAATCACATTTTCATTTACATTAAGCGTTTTTACTTTCTAACAAGTTTTAAATTTGAATATCATTTGAATTAGTATATCTGTCTGTCCGACTATCCGTCTTCCCACCTCCAGTGCCCGTAAATATTTTCAGAATTTCTTCAAAACAATATATATTATTCAAGTTCACTACGGAATGTTCCCTTTTTAAAATGTCATTAACAGATCCTGTACAATTGGTCTGCGTACAGGTTCATCCAAAAACAGGACAATGCGTTGTGTTTTAGGAGAGACATTTATATAAATCACTTTTAAATAACTTACTATGCAAAAATCGTAAAAAAAATTGACGTTTATGTTAATATGCTAAAATAATGTTTTGATACAATATGATATGCTTAATCTTCAAGTTTACAGGGTTACATTAAAATATTCAGATACATTAAGTGATGCAATTGGAAATTTCAGAAATTGCATTTCCGTTTGTATGAAGCATTTTTAATACTTTAGAAATTCTTTGGAAAATCATTCTCTGTCTCTGTTAGGCCGCATACTCTCTCTAATCACGACCCTCAACAGACAAAGTCTGCTTTCTAATAGAGGTGAGTTCGGGCTCTATTTTGGCAATCCGAGCCCGCCCGGTTCCGAAACATTTTTGAACTGAGCTCGCTCTAGCCCGAAAACTTTTGTGTGATCAGAGCCCGAGCCCGATATTGAAAGTGGTACGCTATGCAACACATACACAACAGTAAAATTAAATACCATTTTCATTTTCAAATTAATTTTCCTATTATCAATCCTCAATTTAAATAACTATAAATGTTACTGTAACAATTTATAATGTATGTGTCTCTGTATACATGTATATATTTATATAATATATATTTATAGTGCAGTCCATTGTTTATAACGCGCCTATCGGGGGACAAAAAATTTATCCGAATGAGTGATATAATAAGGCCCAATATAACGAAGGAGGGAGGATTACTGTATAACACTATGACATAATATGCATCCCGTTTTAAAAAAAGTTCTATGTAGAAAAAGGAAAGTCAAAGCTACTAAGGTTTGCAAGATTATTTTGTGATTTATAACCTATCATGACTATTATATCATTACTAAAGGTGCTCTCAAAATGAATATATATATATATATATATATATATATATATATATATATATATATATATATATATATATATTGCATTTTCCAGTTAGTGAAGAATAAAATAAACGGAACTTTTAGCTTGAATCCGAGCCCGCTTGGAGCCCGAGGACTTGCGTAAGATTTGAGCCCGATCGGGCTCGGGCTTACGGGCTCGGGCTGAGCCTGTCTCATCTCTACTTTCTATACTTATGTTTTTCGTGCAATGCACATTTGTTCTGATTCATCTAGTCTTCCGTAAGAAATTATTTAAAATTTCTTGCTCTTTCTCTTTCTCCAGGCTATAAAAATACCTCTATTATCGATAAAGCTCTATATAAATTCAAGAATCCTTAAACGTTTTTTTTTTTTTTTTTTCTGAATTTGAACTATCACAGTCTCATCTTAGTTGTTTTACCTTTTTATTCATCACTTTCTCTTAAAATTTCTAAAATTCTTTCACTGTTTGGTTTTAAAGTAATTTACAAACACTTCATCAAAATCAAATGTTCTTCTCTTAAAGATCCCATTCCTAATGAAAACCGTTCTGGGATTTATTTAGTCCCGTGTTCGTCGTGCAATTTAGGTTATATTGGTCAAACTAGGAGGCGTTCGCAATATAGAATAAATGAGCACCGTCGCAATGTTCGTCATGGTAATCGTTTTGAATTTTCTAAAACTAACATGATTTCATCTCCTGTCTCTTCTTCCCATTTGGATATCCATGAAGCTTTTTACATAGTTAAAAATTCGAGAAATCTTATTAATAATATTTCTTTCATTTCGTTCTTGACTGATGCTTGGAAATTACTCACATAATTTCGATTTTCATTTAATTTTGATATTTTTAGATTTTGTTACATGTTTTAATCTTATTTATTTATTTATTTTCTCTTTTTATTTCAATAATTTTGCTCACACCAGTATTTATATTCGTATTTGTATATTTTTACTCTTCTTTTAAAACGGTTTTGTGCGTTGCCGCTTTGATTGCAGTACTCGTGCCTACTTTGTTCGCCTGACGAAGGGTCGTAATATTCTTTCTACCCGAAACAATATTTAGAGAGTTTATTGCATTTTATGGTGTTTATTCAAAGTTTTGTAATTATTACGTACTTATAATGCCTATGATGAATAATGATTGTCTCCTTTTAAACTCCAAAATGCATTAGAAAATTATATTTAAAACTAATATTTCCTTATATCTTAGTGTTTTTTCCCCTTCATTTTTATTAAAATGAACGTGTTAGAAAGATGCTTTTTTTTTTTTTTTTTTTTTTTAACCCAAATTTCCAAATTAATCAAGGGGAAAAAATGCACTTTTAAAAACTAAATTATTACTTTCAATATCCCATTGCCAAAGCATATTTATTTTTTATTTTTATTTTTTTTTTTATTGGCAACGACAGAGAAATTTCTATTTCTATCACCTGGTCAGAAATTCTTTTTTGAGAAAAATTAAGTAATGAAGTATTTTTGTAATCGCTGCCAAAATTTCTGTAATTACGCAGTATACTTAACCTCCTGTTAATTTTTAATAGCTAATTGAGATATATATTATATAAGTATATACTCAAAGGATTAATATTATAAAATATGTTGACTTGTGTTCCTTCATCATTCTTACATATTTAATTACACATTACAAGGTTATCTGCTTTCCTTCAAAAATTAGGGAGATTTTCAATTTTTTTTTTTTTTTTTTTTTTTTTTTTTTTTTTCGATCAACTCCTTACTTTTCTGAAATCTAAATACATATTTTAATTAGATTTTATAATGCAGTTTTAATTATTAGTTTGGTTTTAATTTTTGGCAAGAACTTTCAGTGGAATAGCACTAGCAACAGAATGTAATTGGTCATTCAATGGCCAACCATTTAAATCGATAATTTTATGAGTGGCCGATAATCTGTAATTTTATCAAAAAGAATGAATCTCATCGAGAATGGGCTCTTCCCACCTGACGTCAGAGGTCACGTGATAGAGGAAAAACAAATAGCAGACGAAGTCTTGTTTATCTAGAACGATTGCTGAAATAACATATTTTCTATTCTTATTTTTGATCAATCGTATTTAATCTGTGTTATTTTTTATACACCATAATTTTTAATCCATTTTATATCGTTATTCATCATCTTTTGTTTGCTGTATAGATTTACAATCATCATTTAGTTTATATTTGTTATTGATGCCATAAAGAACATGTTAAATACTCTTATTTTTGGTACTTAAATCAGTGACAGTGCAATATCGTACTACGTAAATCCATTTAGACCAATAACTAAGTTAATTAATTTGTTGTAACACCTTTATGCAATTAAATTAAATGAAAATATTTTCAAATTTCAAATTATAATCCATAAACATTCCACAAGAATAAGCTATTATTTATTGCTAGATCAGTTAATGTAGCAGTTACACTGGAACATACAAAAATCGATTCTTACAGGTGAAAATAAATAAACACATAAAGTGTTTTTTTTAAATTATTAAATTTACAAATACAATTATTCTACTGTTTACAAATGCACAATATTACTTTTATTTTATTTTATATTAAATATTAACACTTTTGTTCTTAACAACAATATTTAATTGAATTCGATTCTCAGAATTCGATTATTCGTTTTCCTCTATCACGTGACTGAGCAGACGACGGTGGGAAGAGCCCATTCGTCCGGAATGTCTCATCAAGAATGGTTTAATGAAATAACCGAAATTCGATTAGTTTTAGAAATTGATTCGATCAAAATCCGATAGAAAGACATAATTTGGTATCGGTTTGGTATCAGCTTTTAGTGAGGTTTTCCTCATCGAAATCCGATTTGAGATACTGCTCGATACGATATGTCCGAGCAAACTTCGAGGAGTCGACGAATACCCGAGCAAAATACGATAAATGAAGGGATATACTACAGTTTTGGTAAAAACATGCTTTTAGTAATAACTAGTTAATACCCGTCAAAATTTGACGGATGATGTGCAACTAAAATCTTTTCACGGCATGAAATTTAAAACACCCTTGCTTTAGTATTTCACATCGCTCTTAACCAGTTTAAAACCCCCTACTTTAATCAATTATCTTTTGGTTGGAGGGAGGAGGGATAAATTTCATGAAATTGCAATGTACAAATTTAATCATACTCCAAATAATAATAATAAAATCCCATGGTTTTCCTAATTTTACTCTAAATATGACCAAAAGAATGTTAGGAGTAATTAAAAGAAAGGCAGAATTTATATAAATTATCGAAAGAATCAATATTTCTTAATGAGATAATATTTGTGATAATACTTATCAAAGCATTAAACATGTAAATTAATCCCACAATAGAATTCCTCCCTGTCACATCAAATCGACTAATATTTTTAGACCTGCACTCGTTTTATGTTAATTTATGTAAATTAATTCGTTGCTTTTCACGCAAAATGTATAAATACAAAGATTTACTACCAGATTATGATTATATTAACTTACTATCAACGATAACAGATCACAGTTGTTTAATAAAAGACATACATGAAAGACAAATATTTCCTTCACTTGTAAAATATATCATTAATTCTAATTTGCCAAGACATTAAGTACATTTTATGTGTAAAATAATAGTTTTGATTCTGATTTTTCCTTCCCATATTTGTAAAACCACTTGGATATAATCCAAAATATTAATTTATTGTATTCTAAATATAAACTGCAAATCGGAATAAAGTTAAAATTTGTTTTTACTGGAATAGTATTATAACACTTTATTCTATCAAAATAGTATATTTCAACAAAAGTATACTGTTAAAAATAAATAAATAAATAAGAATGAATTTAGTACTTTAGCAAATTAATTTGCTCATTAAATTTTTAATAATATATTGTACTATGTACATTTTTACTCGTATAAAATATCAATATTTTAATGTTATTCTTTTTAAATTATTTTTACTGTAATATAGAATCGAAATAAAGTATCAGAGATTATAATAATTAGAGTAAAAATAATAAATAAAATAAAATAAAACCTCCTTTGATTTTAAATATTTATCTCCATCTTTTCTAAACAAAGTTTTCAACTGATTAAATTTAGCTTTTAAAGAACAATAAACTCTGACAATTTGTTAATTTTAAAAGATTTTTTTTTTCTTTTAAGAAATGGAAAAAAATAACTTTAGAAACATGGTATAACACATTTCTATGGCAACAGATGGCGCCACATCCTGTGTAAAGAAATTTTCTGCGAAAATACATACGACAGTAACCGATACGTATTTGCGAATTGCTTTGGTTTTAATATACTTCCTTGGAAAGTATGAATCAATTAACTAATCATGTGAATTATATTTATGATTGAGCCACGGAGTAATATTAACTTTATTTAGGCATTAATGAGCTTTAATTAGGCGTCTGCCAAAGACATATAAAATATAACTGTCGTCTGCTCGATCTATCATCGGTATCCGTACTGCCCTGCATAAAGAGAAAGGAATATTCCCGTTCCGAATTGGTTCAAAATTTTCTCACGCATTTCCGTGCGATTTTGGTCTTACAGAATATGCTTTGTGTTTTAATATTATAGATTATAAAGCCACCGCATTTCAGAATTCTACGGGAAACAGCATGGTGGAAAAACTCAAACAGAAATGTTAAACGCTCAAATAACCACTGGCTGTGGTCAAGGACGGGTAGACGGACGCAGTTTATGGAATCTGGGAAACACTGCAACATAAAATTGTATCGGAAACATCGTGAAAGAGTACTTGCATGAAAAAGAAAAGAACAGTCGCATGTGGGAATAAAAAAAGTAACTGATACCAATAAAACAATTAAAATCGGCGTTCAGAATGCCATAAAAAAATAAAACGGAGAGAAATATGGGACAGTAATCACAATAATATCAACAAAAGCACGCAGCAAATTAACATAAGGTTAATGTATCAAAGCTACTGAAGGACAAAAACTCAGATGCGGCATTTTGTTCTCCATTTGGACCTGGACATTAATTGAATGCCTTGCTGTAAGCCTGGTCAGGGGGCTGTAGCACTTTTTCTGGGTAATTTTTTAAACATTTTATTTATTTATTTATTTACTTGCAACAAAGATGTTATTGTTTCTAACCAACTGAAAACAGAATATTAGATTTATGATAAAAATACTATAAATAGAAAAGATAGAAAAGTACTAACCTCTTGTTAAATATGTTGATCGGATTTCTTTCACTCTTTTGTTTCTTTTCATAATCAATTAAATTAAACCGGTGACCGCAGAATTCATTTTGTTCGATTCAGCTTCACAAATGAAATTATACAAACCATCATAGAGTTGATTTTTACTTTCTCTTACCCATAAGGTAGAGAAAGTATCGTTTCTGGGTCAAATTTTCGAAAACGAGTTTTTGTTATATTTACACGTTTTGAGGTCCCCTGAATCCGAAAATCATGTTTTTAGCAGTTGGTCTATGTGTGTGTGTTTGCGTGTCTGTCTGTTATCAGCATATTTCAAGAACAAATGGTATCAGAAAGTCCAAACTTGGTATTCTAAATGTGTATGATATAGGGAAGCTGCATTAAGCTTTTCGTTGAGATGAAGTAAATGGTTCATGTACAGGGACACCCAAGAGAACTCAAATACATTACGTCTATGGGGAAATTGCAGGTAAGTAGAGTTTAACAGCTATAGACTGCACTAAAACAAACAAAATGGATATATATTTTTTGTATCTGGGAAATCATTCACTGTTCGTTTACAGGGCTACACAAAAGAACAAGGTTATAGTGCAACAATAGCTGAAAATTGTTGGAAGTATATTTCAGGTTGTGCCTTGTTTTATTACTATAGGATTATATTTAGGTGCACCATGTGGTCTGTACATAATCTTCAAAAGATATACATGGCTGCAAATATTTAAGCGATAACATTTTTTTTTATTGTCAGT
Organism: Salticus scenicus; assembly: GCA_963930645.1. Lineage (NCBI taxonomy): Eukaryota > Metazoa > Arthropoda > Arachnida > Araneae > Salticidae > Salticus > Salticus scenicus. The sequence continues at coordinate 114,307,936 of OZ005661.1, read as the reverse complement.
GGAAATGCTTTAATATTTGATCATTTCCTGAACCTGGGTATTAAGGTTTTTCATTATTGCAATAATTAATGTAAATTATTCAGTGAGTAAAACAAGAATAGTATTAGAAAATATATATATACTAAGAACCCACTTTTTAAGTCGTTTAAAAATACATCATCCATCACTGTAAAAAAATAAATAAATAAATAAATAAATAAATAAACTTCTGGAAACTTCCTGTTTTTTTTATAAATTTGCAGCAGGTTTCTAATGATAACAGGTTTTTCTGCATGAAAAGTTTCTGGTTTTAGGAATATATTGGTATTTTTAATTATTACAAGCGTAATTACCGACCACAAACTGAAAAAAAAGTATTTTACATTTCTGTGCATTATAAAAAACTATAAATGATTTGTAACTTTAACACGTACATTCATTATTACTAGTATCGCCCAGTGGTCGGAACTCGACCTTTTTTTTTTTTTTTTTTTTTTGCAAAGCGAGTCAAAGCAAAGTTATTGCCTTGTCCTAAACGGAATGCAATTGCAACACAGCTGCGGCAATTGTTTGCCGATATTCACTCAAACTGAATCAGCAGAGTTTTACTTAATATAACTATTTCTCTCTGTAGATGTTAGCCTTTCCTGAAATGAGAGAAAATCGCAACGTGAAAACGCCCCTTGTTGTGTGATACAGCCCAGAAGCTAATAGGTACCATGTCAAACCAAGGCCCAACCAAGTATCAAATTCTGTTAAATTAATTCGATTGGTTCATAAAGTACAGTGTTTGAACAAAACAAAAAAAAAAAAAAAAAAAAAAAAAAAAAAGATATTTTTCAAAAATGGTCGAATTGAGTTCGTGAAATTTCAAAACGTGTAACTTTATCTGAAACCGAAAATCTAAAACTTTTCTGAATGTTATATTTTCTACTTATATATGCCGAGGAAAGAATAATAAATCCACTTTTTAAAAAATAAAAATAAGTAGTCAATTTCACTTAATTAAAATGCAAGGAAATCTCAAAACGTGTAAATTCATCGAAAACCGGAAATCAAAAGTTTTTATGTATCTTCTACTTGCTTCTTCTACCCACAAAAGCTAGCAATAAAGACACTTTTTAAAAAATAAGTAGCCAATTTCAGTTAATTGAAACGTAAAGAAAGCTCAAAACATGTAAATTCAGCAAAAAACGGAAATCGGAATTTTTTCCGTATCGTCTACTTATACATGCAGCAGTTAGTAACAAATCCATTTTCCTTTTATTTAGTATATTAGTTGAATATTTATTGTTTAAATGTCACCCTTTGAAATGAAATGTTTATGTTTACATTCGAAACTGGAGGTTTGCCATTTTTTTTTCTGGAGTTTTGTGATTTTAAATTAAAATTTTATCAATTTTACAGAAAAAATAACTCAATCAAACACATGTAGACAGTATCTTATATATAACTATACCCAAATATCGGAATTAAAATCGGCAGATAATTTCCGTTATTTTTTAATAATTTTTTACAAAAAATCCAATGGACGATTAACATAGAAAATCTTTTTCATGGCTCCATGGACAGACAGTGACGTCATCACTTCGCTTGCGTATAGTGATGCTACATTATACAAATTACTATGTCTATGGTTTTATTTGAGCTTTATGAAATTGCCAGATTTAACAACTTTCTACTTTTAGGTATTTTTTAATGTAAAGGAATACGTGTATAAAAGGGAAAAATGGGGGAAAATGCATAAAAAATAAATGTATTTTTAAATACCTTCTTGACATCGTAAGAAAATAATATTTGTATTCGCACCTTCCGGCTAACCATACCTTTGGAATGATACCATTTTCAACCCTCTACTCCCATAATTAATATGTTAAAAAGGGACTACAAATTTTATGCTTGCCTATTAATATATAGATTATTATTATTATTATTATTGTAGGAATACAAAGAATATTTAAACAAATATTTTTTTTCTACAATTTATTTAGTTTTGGGCAATTTTTTCTTTCTTTATAACAAAAATAGATTTCAATAAAATTTTACAAAACTTGCAGAAAAAATAACCAAACTTTGAGAAACATTTTTCTGAAACATAAAATGCATACGTTTAATTTTTGATAAAATATAATTATTTAACTTTTTACTGCACATGCGCGAAGTGTAACGCTTCTTATTACGTAGGGAGAAATCTAAATATGTAAAGCAACTTATGCTAAAAGTTCATTTAAACCTAATAAAAATTAAGAACGTTATCGTAAAAAGAATCAGCTGAAACTTATGTTTTTCTGGGAGTTGCGAGCTCATAAGAGGTTTTTAATAAAAATCACTTATTAAAGTGTGGGTGAAATCAGGTCTTTAAATTAAATATGTGATATTTGTACACTTCCTTATGGGACTGTAACTGTAAAATAATTTTCTTTATTTACTGATATTTCTGAGTTCAGACGGGGGTTTTCACAAAAATGAATTTTGAAATGTGGCTGAAATAACTGAATCTTCATATTAGATACGTGATGTGTAAAAATAAATAAATAAATAAAAACTATGAAATTGTGGCTATGAAAAATATTTAAAATCGATCTCTTCTTTTGACGAGCTCTTTTTAGCTTTCCTAACTTTTATGCGATTCAAATGAACTTTTGACATAAGTTGCCACATATATTTAGTTTTCAATTTATGCCATTAAAAAAAAAAAAAAAAAAAGTTCTGTATTTTGCCCATGCGTAGTAAAAAGGTATTTACTACAAATACTCATATTTCAGCAAAATATATATATATGCATTTTGTGTTTCAGAATAATATTTGGTCAAGTTTTCTGCAAATGTTGTAAAATTTTGGGAAATCCATTCTTGTTATGTCTTGCCAAAAAAACTAATGATTAAGAAAAAAAAAAAAATCTGTCTGAATATTTTTTTTTTATTATTCATGCAAAAATCATGCAAATATTTTAAGTAGTAAATGAAATCTTTTGTTAAAGTTACAAGCCTTAAAGTTGCATTTATAGCCTTTCATGTCACAGGGTAATCCAAAATAACTTTTTCTTCAATTTGTGGTTGGTCGTATATTTGCAATCGTGACTACATAGTTACTGGAAAGGGTAAATCTAAAAATGTTCTTTGCATGTCTGATTTTCAAAGCCATTTCGTGCAGTACTTTCTTAGAAAATAAGGGAAGGAAACCTTCTAATAATTTGGTTATCCACTATATATCTATGCAATAACTAAGATTCTGCTTTCTGCATCTTTTTTCTAGCACAGGCTTTTTAATGGTGAGCAGTAGATTTTCCAAGCTATTCACCAATTAATATCGCTTCTTCAGTAACAGTCTTTTTACTTTCCGAACACTATAGTGAGGAAAGTATTGTAATCATGTCAAAAATCCGAATTCGAGATTTTGATGTTTCTATACGTTTCGAGGTCCAACGAGTCCGTTTTCACTATTTTTACGATGATGTATGTATGTATGTGTGTATGTATGTGTGTATGTATGTGTGTATGTCTGTGAGTGAACACGCTAGCGTCTAAACGCTTTGTTCGAATAAGCTGAAAGTTGGTACGTATATTGTAAGTCACCATAGTACGAACCCTATAGATTTTGGTGAATGTAGCACTTATAGTTTTTTTACAGGGACACAAAGAAAAATTCTTTGCCAAATTTTTAAAAGTGTGATAGCATCTAAACGCCTTATTAATCTCAGCAAAGAATTTGTACACATGTTATAGGTCACATTTGAACCAACTGTATAGATTTTGGTGAATCTAGCACTTACAGTTTTTTTACAGGGACACAAAGAAAAATTCTTTATCTTTATGGCCTATGAGACCAGCGATAGCATCTAAACGCCTTATTCAATTGAGCTGAAAATTTGTATGAATATTATAAATCACTGTTGCACTAACAATAAGCATTTTGGTGAATCTAGCATTTATAGATTTTTACAGGGACACAACGAAAAATTCTTTATCCTTATGATCTAAGGCTCAAAGTTCAGTAGCGTTAAATAAAACCTCGTGTGATATATGGAGAAAAATACTCAAACACTCTGTTATGGTTTTCTCTTTTTTGTTTGTTTAGCAACACCTCTTTCTTTATTTTATCTACAAAACTGTTAGTTACTCAATGTTCGGAAAGTCGAGTGGAGTCACTCCAGATTTTTTATTTAATATCTCTAAAGCTTGTAAACATATTTTAATTATTTCTGTTGACATTTTAATCTTCACAAATTGAAATATAGATTCTATAAATATAAATACATATACACATAAGAATTATCTATGTTGAATTCTCTTCAACTATAGATAAAAATTAAAAAAAAAAAAAAAAAAAAAAAAAAAAACATTTTTTTACCAGCAGAAGTTTTTTATTGTGGAGTCCTAAAAAGCATAAAATAAAAATGTATGCTTGCAAAGACATGCTATTAAAAGAAAAAAAAAATGAAAGTCTCAACGCTAAGAAAAGTTTAGAGGAAAATATAGATATTTCATTTTTGCAAGAGAGGAGAATTTTTGTAATAGTCAAATTTCTTTAAAAGCATTCGAGACTAATATTCTTAGTTATTAGTTTTTCTATAAGTATTCGTTAATCCATAAATTTCAAAAGTCTCGAAAGCTTTTTAAAATATATTTTGAATAGTAAAACATTTTTATCTCTTGCAAAAGTGAAATATCTATATTTTTCTCTAAAATTTTCTTAGTGTTGAAACTTTCATTTCTTTACAGCATGTCTTTGCAAGCATACATTTTTATTTTATGCTTTTTAGAGCACCACAATAAAAAGTTTCTGCTGTCAATTTTTTTTTTTTTTTTTTTTTTTTTTTTAACTTAAATTTTTATTTTGTGCTTTTTAGTTACAAAAAAAAAAAAAAAAAAAAAAAAGCTTCTTTATAAAAAAAAAAAAAAAAAAAAAAAAGCTTCTTAAAAAAAAAAAAAAAAAAAAAAAAAAAAAAAGTTTATTAGGATATTGTGTAGACACTGAAATATTTTCTTGTATCAATTGACAACTTTTCTATTATTTATCTGCAGAAAATAACACATCGGCCCTTTGAGGATCGAACCCACGACCATCGTTGTCAGCATGACGCTCTAACCCAATATCGAAGAACAGTCAAGAAAAATCTTAGAACACGTTAGAACTATCTAACAATTACATATACTAAAAGAATATTGTTCTGGAATGATTTTAAAAATATTTTGAATGTTTAAAATTTTTCATACCTTGCAAAAGTGAAATACCTATATTTTTCTTTACAATTTTCTTATTGTTGAAACTTTTATTTTTTTATAGCATGCCTTTACAAGCATTTTTTTTTTTTTTTTTAATGCCTTTTAGGGCTCCACAATAAAAAGCTTCCTCTTTTTGTTTTTGTTTTTTCTTCTTTTTATATATATATACATTTTAGCGACAAAAAAAAGCTTTTAAAAAACTAATCATAATTGTTTAGGATACTGTGTAGACAATGAAAGACTCTTTTTTATCAATTGACTTTTTATTATTATTATTATTAGTTATCTGCAAAAATGCAACTCATCAGCCTACGAGGACCGAACCCACGACCACCGCGTTATCTGTATGGCGCTCAAATCATCTGAACTAACGAGTGACGGAAACCGTTGCTTACATTTACATTAAAGTGGAGGAGCTTTGCTTTTCAGCGTGACACCAAGACACGATGACAAAAATCCAATTTCAATTAAAAGCATCTAATTGCTTAAATTTTTAATTTGTGCTTTTTAGTAACGAAAAAAAAAAGGAGAAAAAAAGAAGAAAGAAAAGAAAAAACTTCTTAGTTCAACTCTTCAAAAAATTCTTAGGATACTATGTAGACAATGAATGTTTTCTTTTATCAACTGACACCTTTTCTATTAATTATCAGCAAAAATTAACGCATCGGCCCTCAATGACCGAACTCATGACCATCGCGTTATCAACATGACGCTCAAACCAACTATGCCAACGAGCGACGAAAAGAATTACTTATATTTACTTTAAAATGGAGGCACCTTGTTTGTTAGCGGGACAAGAAGACACGGCGGTAAAATCCATTTTCAATAAAAATCTTCTAAAAATGTAATACATTTTTAATTGTAAGTTTTCAATTATTACGTTATGAATCTCAAAAACTGTAGAATATTCGTAAATAAACTAAAGCCAATAACACAATACAAATCTTTCTTCTATTTTATTCCTCATAGATTTTTTTCTCAAAAAATCTTTTATTAATTTCACAACAATGTATTGTTGCAAGCAGTTGCTGGTCGTGCTCAAGTGCAAAAGAAAATACGCATTTTTTTCGTCAGGACTTTTCTAAAGTTATATTGTTTTCTAAATAATAAATTCCTAAAAGGCGAATCTAAAAAGGTTTTTTTTTTTTCTTTCCCCTCTTCTTCAAAATTTTGACTTCGTGAAATTAATTACCAGGTAGATTATTTAAATAACTTTAAGAATACTAAAGGTGATAAGTTTAGATTAATTTTAATATTACAATTCACAGCGACTGAGCATTTACAGTAAAGTGTAAATCTTGCCGCTTTTCTCATCATTCCACAAATAATTGCAACATTTATTCTGAACAATTTAAAATTTTAAATGGTGTATTTTTCACATCACTGCAAAATTTTTTTTTTTGTAAAAGAAAAAAAAAAAAAAAAAAAAAAAAGAAAGAAAGAAAGGACGCCAAAAAACAACTGTTATTCAAACAAGTAAAATGAAAATGAAAACGAGCATAAAAGGAAATTGTAAATTGCGCCATAAAGTTTTAAATAAATTCCTTCGCCAAACAACATAAACACTACAATTAAACGTAACTTTTGAAATCGGCGCATTTTTTTTTTTTTTTTTTTTACAGATTTGTTTTTAGACTGATAGCTACAAACGCTGTTGTCTCAAATGATCCATTTCCATAGTTTCCTTATTATTTTGGTCCATTAGTAACATTTACATAGAATAGTGAACATCCTTCGCAATTTGCTATTTATGTTTCTACGAAGTTGCTAGTGTTTTCTTTGCAAACTTAGTAGAGTTTTGATACCTGTCATCCTTGGCGAGTTTTGGATTTGGCGATCAAAAAGTAATACAAAAGTATACATGGGACAAAATGTATTATGTTTCGTGCAATACATTATGTATTGTACGAAATACATGTTTCATATTCTTGATTGTTCTCTTAATATACCTACCTTATTGAAATAACCATGATATTTGAAAGAAATATGTTCGCCTCATAATTTGGTGATTTTTCCCCCCTTCCCGCTGAGGACGGCAGATACCAAATCTGCTTCGCAAACTTTTGCAGTCTACGAAATCTTAATCGTTTATTTGAATCAAAGTTTTCGGTTGTGTTTTGCGGATGTAAAAATAAGATGCATATATTAAGAATAGATTTTATTATTATTATTATTGAATAAAACCATTAATTTTTATTTAATTTAAGGCGACATATTGTGAAAATTTTGATGATTAACAAGATATTTCGAATATAAGTTGAAAAATATATGTATAAATCACTTTTTTTTCTCCTTGCAATTAAATATGAAGATGTAACACGCTAAATCGAAACACCTACGCGTATGTTAAACAGCTTATTATTGTTGAGCTATCTTCCGTAATTTTTTAAAATGAAATAGAGGGTGCTGTCGCCATTTTTGCAAAATATCATTAGATATTTTGCCAATTCATAAAGTGAAGTGAAAAGATTTATATTTTAGTAGTTGGTTAGTTGTTGCAGCCGGTATATGTAATTAAGAATCCTGGCTATAATGTTCCTTTTTACCCAAAGAGATAAATAAAGTAGAGTGCTGATACAATGGATTAGAGGTCTGCACGGGCCGAAATTTTCAGGCCCGGGCCCGGCCCGGCCCGTTGGAAAGGTTTGCTTACCCGGCCCGGCCCGGCCCGGCCCGGTATGAATTCGAAAAATTCGGCCCAGGCCCGGACCGGCCCGTTTCTTTTTTACTAGTACACGGCCCGGCCCAGACAAAAAGCGATAAAATCAGGCCCGACCCGGCCCGGCCCGATTCAAAACTATGTAAAATTACAAAAGAAAGAAAAGAAAAAAAAATGTCTTTCTACGAAAAAGATTTTTAGTATGTGTTTTGCAGAGGTTTTATATAGCAATAGAATGTTCTTTAACAAAACTGCTGAATATTTACAAGATATTTATACATAAACGGTATTTCATTATTACAGACTTCCAGAAGGCACAGAGAGAGACAGAAAGTCAAATCGAAAATATTAGCATTCCTCAAACAATATAGGAAGATATTTAAAATGGTTAAAAGTACTAAAAATACACTTTCAACCACTTCCTGTTATATAGCGTAAGGTATCCAAATCTTTCATGTGATCCGGTAAACAAAACTTTAATGCTAATCCAACCATATTCAATAAAAAAGATGCTTTTGCACATGCTAAAATTGATGCTACTTTCAACCAGTGCCCCGGAAAAAAGAAAAAGAAGCCTTAGAGGAAACATTACAGCGGAATATTTAAAATTTTTCATGTCTTGCAAAAGTGAAATATCTGTATTTTTCTTTACAATTTTCTTATTTCTGAAACTTTTACTTTTTATACCATGCCTTTACAAGCATTTTTTTAATGCCTTTTAGGGCTCCACAATAAAAAGCTTCCCTTTTTTTTTATATACATTTTAGCATCTAAAAAAAGTTTTTAAAAAACTAATCAAAATTGTTTAGGAAACTGTGTAGACAATGAAAGATTCTGTTTTATCAGTTGACATTTTTTTTTATTATTATTAGTTATCTGCAAAAATGCAACTCATCAGCCTACGAGGACCGAACCCACGACCATCGCGTTATCTGCATGACGTTCAAATCAACTGAACTAACGAGTGACGAAAACCGTTGCTTGAATTTACATTAAAGTGGAGGAGCCTTGCTTTTCAGCGTGACAACAAGACACGATGACAAAAATCCAATTTCAATTAAAAGCATCTAATTGCTTAAATTTTTAATTTGTGCTTTTTAGTAACAAAAAAAAAAAAAAAAAAAAAAAAAAGGGAAAAGCTTCTTAGTAAAACTCTTCAAAAAATTCTTAGGATACTATGTAGACAATGAAAATTTTCTTTTATCAACTGACACCTTTTCTGTTAATTATCTGCAAAAATTAACGCATCGGCCCTCAATGACCGAACTCATGACCATCGCGTTATCAACATGACGCTCAAACCAACTATGCCAACGAGCGACGAAAAGAATTACTTATATTTACTTTAAAATGGAGGCACCTTGTTTTTTAGCGGGACAAGAAGACACGGCGATAAAATCCATTTGCAATAAAAAATCTTCTGAAAGTGTAATACATTTTTAATTGTAATTTTTCAATTATTACGTTATGAATCTCAAAAACTGTAGAATATTCGTAAATAAACTAAAGCCAATAACACAATACAAACCTTTCTTCTATTTTATTCCTCATAGATTTTTTCTCGAAAAATCTTTTATTAATTTCACAACAATGTATTGTTGCAAGCAGTTGCTGGTCGTGCTCAAGTGCAAAAGAAAATGCATTTTTTTCGTCAGGACTTTTCTAAAGTTATATTGATTTCTAAATAATAAATTCCTAAAAAGCGAATCTAAAAAGGTTTTTTTTTTTTTTTTTCCCTCTTCTTCAAAATTTTGACTTCATGAAATTAATTGCCTGGTAGATTATTTAAATAACTTTAAGAATACTAAAGGTGATAAGTTTAGATTTATTTTAATGTTACAATTCACAGCGACTGAGCATTTACACCAAAGTGTAAAACTTGCCCCTTTTCTCATCATTCCACAAATAACTGCAACATTTATTCTGAATAATTTAAAATTTTAAATGGTGTATTTTTCACATCACTGCAAAAAAATTTTTGTAAAAGAAAAAAAAAAAAAAAAGGACGCCAGAAAACAACTGTTATTCAAACAAGTAAAATAAAAATGAAAACGAGCATAAAAGGAAATTGTAAATTGCGCCATAAAGTATAAAATAAATTCCTTCGCCAAACAATATAATTACTACAATTAAACGTAAACTTTTGAAATCGGCGCATTCTTTTTTTTTTTTTTTTTTTTTAACAGATTTGTTTTTAGACTGATAGCTACAAACGCTGTTATCTCAAATGATCCATTTCCATAGTTTCCTTATTATTTTGGTTCATTAGTAACATTTGCATAGAATAGTGAACATCCTTCGCAATTTGCTATTTATGTTTCTACGAAGTTACAAGTGTTTTCTTTGCAAACTTAGTAGAGTTTTGATATCTGTCATCCTTGGCGAGTTTTGGATTTGGCGATCAAAACGTAATACAAAAGTATACATGGGAGATGTATATTTTCTTAATGTACGAACGAAATGTATTATTATTTGTTATTATGTTTTATGCAATACATCATGTATTGTACGAAATATTGTTTCATATTCTTGATTGTTCTCTTAATATACCTTATTGAAATAACCATGATATTTGAAAGAAATATGTTCGCCTCATAATTTGGAGAATTTTTTTTTTCCCCTTCCCGCTAAGGACGGCAGATACCAAATCTGCTCCGCAAACTTTTGCAGCCTACGAAATCTTAATCGTTTATTTGAATCAAAGTAGTTTTCGGCTGTGTTTTGCAGATGTCAAAATAAGCAGTGGCGGATTTAAGGAGGGGGAGCTAATGGCTGAAGTCCCCCCCCCCAAAAAAAAAAAAAAAAAAACACTGACATTCACAATTGAATATTACACTTGTAAATTTTTATCGGTCTAGAATAACACTTTGAAAAAACTTAGCCCCCCCCTCCCCAAAGTCAAGTTCTGGATCCACCACTGAAAATAAGATCTATATTAAGAATAGATTTTTATTATTATTATTGAATAAAAGCATCAATTTTTATTTAATTTAAGGCTGACATATTGTGAAAATTTTGATGATTAGCAAGATATTTCGAATATTAATTGAAAAATATATGTATAAAACACTTTTTTTTTCTCCATGCAATTAAATATGATGTAACCAACGAGATACATAAAGTAGAGTGATAAATGGTAACCCTTAAGAAGGTCCAAGATGAGTCATGTGACATGCTCTCCTTGCACCTGCGTATTCGGTGGTTCCCTTGGTAACATCTTATTTTCAGTAAAATTCTATGGCAACGGTTTGGAGATTGTTCTTCGCATAAGTCATAATCGTCAATGTTTTTGTTTACTTATGTAGTTTAATATTCTTTTGTTCTAAATCATTTTGATTTTGATTTTACTCCTTTTTATTTCGTGTAGTTGAACTTTAACCGACAAAATGCTTAAAAATAGTTGAAAAATTATTATTTTCTGTTAAATTTAGCTCTTTAAAAGTTTAAATTTTTTTTTATAAACACTTTTAAATTTTGTTGGGAAACGATGAAAAAACAGGTATTTTATTATTTATTAAAATGTGAAATATGTGTAAAATTATTTTAAAACAATTTATTTCGGTCATAGGACTGTCATGTTACCTAATAATAATGATAATTTGTTGAATTGATATTTTAAATGCCAAAATAGCGATAAAGGGCCAAACACAGCAACCTATTGGAGCATGTCACGTGATTCATCTTGAACCACGGAAAGCTAATCCTTCATCCATTGATCAGCACTCTAATTTATATATCTCGTTGGATGTAACACGGTAAATCCAAACACCTACGCGTATGTTAAACAGCTTATTATTATTGAGCTATCTTCCGTAATTTTTTAAAATGAAATAGAAGGCGCTGTCGCCATTTTTGCAAAATATCATTATATATTTTGCCAATTCATAAAGTGAAGTGAAAAGATTTATATTTTAGTAGTTGGTTAGTTGTTGCAGCCGGTATATGTAATTACGAGTCCTGGCTATAATGTTCCTTTTTACCAACGAGATAAATAAAGTAGAGTTGCTAATACAATGGATAAAGAATTACCTTTCCGTGGTACAGCATGAATCACGTGATATGAACCAATAGATTACTATGTTTGGCCCGTTTGGACCTTTATCGCTATTTTGGCAATTAAAATTTCAGTTCGGCAAATTATAATTATTATTAGGAAACACGACAGTCCTATAACCAAAATAAATTGTTTTTAAAATAATTTTTCACATATTTCATATAATCTATATTAATAAAATCAGAGTTTTGTCTGTAAATTTGTCGGAATCGAAAAATTTTGCGATATCTTCACGTTTCACACCCCATGAAAGCCGAAAATGACTTCAGAAAATTTTGCCTGTGTGTGTGTGTGTGTGTGTCTGTGTGTATGTCATCGTGTCCGAATGTCGCTTTTTTTGTCCGGGCATCATTCGAGAACGGCTATACGGAATTCAACGGCGCTTGGCAGGAACTTAGGTCTTCACCCAACTTAAAATTATATCTATCAACTTTTCAGAAATTCCCCCCCGTTCTCCCCCTAGGGGGTAAAAGACTAAAACACGTTTGTCCGGGCATCACTCGAGAACGGCTGAACGGAATTCAACGGCGCTTGGCAGGGATTTAGGTATTCACCCAACTTAAAATTATATCCATCAACTTTTCAGAAATTCTCCCCCGTTCCCCCCTGGGGGGTAAAAGATTAAAACACGTTTGTCCGGGCATCACTCGAGAACGGCTGGACGGAATTCAACGGCGCTTGGCAGAAACTTAGGTCTTCACCCAACTTAAAATTATATCTATAGAAATTTTCAAAATTCTGATTAGTGTTTAAATTGTGGGTAAAAAACGCCTGCGCATGCGCCATAAATATTTTTTCACTAAAACGCTTTGAATAAAAAAATAAAATGCAAAAATAAATTTTTAAGATAAAGACTTTTTTCATTCGCGTGAATCGCACTACAAATTATGAAAAGATTTAAATGAAGTTTTGCCATCTGAGTTTCATACTTTAGTTAATTTTAAAACATCTAATTGTCGTATCGAAAAACTGTTTACACCCAAGGATTCAGAAAAATCATCTCTTTAATTTGGTACTGAATTTGTAACGATAGGTCTGATACTTCTAATTTATTTTCCCCTTTTTCCGTTTTTCCGTTGCCACTTAAATTTCATACTTTAGTTATTTTTTTAATATCTAATTGTCGCATCGAAAAACTGTTTGCACCCCTGGATTCAGAAAAATCGCCTCTTTCATTTGGTACCAAATTTATAAATATAGGTCTGATATTTCTAATTTATTTTACCCTTTTTCCGTTTTCAACCTAGATTCGATATGGAACAGCTTTAGTATTGGATCCCTTTGGCAAAATTTGAAATTCGGAACCGAAGTAGCTCGGACGTTTCTCGCCAAGATCTTTGATTGCACCACGGAGTAATATTAATAGGAGTTGAAGGTCCAATGGGAGAAAGCTACGAAACTGTGATCTAAATTTTTGGTAAATATTGAGGGCGCCACTTGTCATTCCTCCCTACTTCGGCGCGGATATACTGTTGTTTTCAATAGAATTTTGCTGGAGTACATTTAAAATTGTTTATTTTAAGCAATTTAATTTCTTTGCAAGTTCTTAAAACTGCATAATTCAGATGTTTCAAATAAATGTTTCGTTCCTAGTTGTAAAACAGGCTATGATAGTCATAAGAAAAACAAAAAAAAGCACTAGGAGAAAAATAAAGTCCGAGTTCGTGTTTTCTGCACCTAAAGTAAGTTTATTTTTTTTCTTTACAAAATTTCATCCATTCTCCTTCCTCCCAATTATCTGTTTTAGCTAGCTTCGGTTCATAAGAATCGTCATTTTTTAAAAGCTTTCTTTCAAAGTAAAATTAGTATAAAATGGCTCTTAAAAAAAACATGTTGGTTAGAATACTCTATTTAATGAAATGTGCTTTCAATCGAAATTTTTTCAGCTTGATATTATTTAAAAAAAATAATTAAAACGAGACATTTCCCCATTGAATAACGTTGCGGAAGCTGGAGAGAAGGAAGGATTGCACGCTGGCGCCATCTGTAAACATTAGAAAACAACATCACAAAATCTCAGCGTTACCTTCTTCTCCTGTCTTTTTACTCCGTGGATTGCACAATTGAGATAGCCAGTTCAGTTCATCGCAAAAATGGCTTAAAATATTTAAAGTCACCAAAGGGTTCCCATACTAAAGCTGTGCATTTTGTATTTATTTATTTATATTTTCTATTAAAGACTTCTGTGGTCACGAAATTTGGTGCGTAAATTGTTTGTTTGCATCCGGCACTTATTGTAACTGGATTTCACGAAATTCGAAATCTCCCCCCCCTTCTCGGAGTCGGAGGGCAAAAAACTGTATAACTTCTGTATAACCCCACAGCTGAATTTGGCGATTTTTCTTTGGTGTTGTTTTGAAGGATAACGATGTCGTTCTGGACTGTTTGCGATATAATATGGCAGCCTACTATTTTGCTTATTTTGGATTTATGATTTAGATTATGATTTTATCATTTATCATATACGATTTATGATTTTTAGATTTATGATTTAGCCATAATCGCCAACAAAAGAAATCGCCAAATATCGTTGTGGGTTTATACTGAAGTCGTTCCCAATAAACATGTGTAAAAACATGTTTTTCCGTTTTAATTCGCTTTGAATTATCTTAGAATGGCGAATTTTGGTGCACGGATATTGATTAAGTGTACGCATTATGTACGTTAGTGGGATTTTGCAAAACTTCGAACTCACCCACTGAGGAAGGGGAAGTAACAAGTGGGTAAGTTGTGCCTAAGGCAGTGGGGACCCAGACTGTATATTGATTAAGTGTACGCATTATGTACATTAGTGTGATTTTGCAAAACTTCGAACTCACCCGCTGAGGAAGGGGAAGTAAGAAGTGGGTAAGTTGTGCCGAAGACAGTGGAGACCTAGACTCCTCACTTTGCGAGCGAGAAAACCTCTACCAATCACAGCGAGAACTTGGGTTATTAATAAAGATATGGGATTTTGACAACTTATTTAAGTTTAATGTCCAGCGAAGCGGGCAAAGCCTGCTAGTCTTTCAATATAATTTTGGTGGCTGTTGGTTACTTTATATGTATACATTCATTTTTGTACTTATTTACTCCTGTTTCATACCTCTACCAACAGCACTAATATATGCACGTGTTTGCTGCTGGTGTTCAATTCAACTAAAATTTACCGAAAATCAAATTAAAATCACCAATAAGGTTTCAAACAAAAGGTATGTACATTTAGAATTTTACAGTATTATCAGTTTATTCCTGACTTCGCCATGTCAGTAGAAAATTCTTTTTCTACATTTGTATTTTTTTTTTCTATGACCTCATATTTAATCATAATTTTTGCATATACGACAGCTATAATTAGAGAAAAGTTTTTAGAAAATTATATAATGCAATGTCAAAGGATACTTAATTTAACGTCTGTTATCAGCATATCTCAAGAACAAATAGTAGCAGACATTCCAAACTTGGTATTCTAAATGTGTATCATATAGGGATGCTACAGTAAGCTTTTCGTCAAGATCAAGCAAATGAATCATGTACAGGGAGAATCAAGAGAATTCTAATACATTACGTCTACTGGGGAAATTGCAGAGGAAATTGCAGAGTTTAACGTCTATAGATTGCACTAAACCAAATGAAACGAATATATATTTTTTGTAATAGAGATAGTCAACTGGGAAAAATTTTTTGTGTATGTAGGAGCCTCGCCTCCCCCCCCCCCTCGAGGGGAGTAAATTTTCATGATGGGTATCTTTCAAAAGAGCTCGCCAATACCTTTAAAACGAATGGTTGAAATATCAATCTACGATAAGTTAAAACAAAGTTATCGCCATCTATTGATCATTACAAACGCTGATAGTTATATATAAGTTACTGTCTACATGTGTTTGATTGAGTTTTTTTTTTCTGTAAAATTGATAAAATTTTAATTTAAAATCACAAAACTCCAGAAAAAAAAAAAAAAATGCCAAACTTCCAGTTGCGAATGTAAACATAAACATTTCATTTCAAAGGGAGATATTTAAACAATAAATATTCAACTAATATACTAAATAAAAGGAAAATGGATTTGTTACTAACTGCTGCATGTATAAGTAGACGATACGGAAAAAAATCGATTTCCGTTTTTTGCTGAATTTACATGTTTTGAGCTTTCTTTACGTTTCAATTAACTGAAATTGGCTACTTATTTTTTAAAAAAGTGTCTTTTGTGGGTAGAAGAAGCAAGTAGAAGCTACATAAAAACATTTAATTTCCGGTTTTCGAATTTTCGATGAATTTACACGTTTTGAGATTTCCTTGCATTTTAATTAAGTGAAATTGACTACTTATTTTTATTTTTTAAAAAGTGGATTTATTATTCTTTCCTCTGCATATATAACTAGAAAATATAAGATTAAAAAAAGTTTTGGATTTTCGGTTCTCGATAAAGTTACACGTTTTGAAATTTCCCGAACTCAATTCGACCATTTTTGAAAAATATCTTTTTTTTTTAGTGCTAGAGGCCTATTTCAGTCGGTACAGTTGTCGAATTTTTATACGTCACTCTTAATTAGTGCTAAGGGCCTATTTCAGTCGGTTTATTGAATGGGGATTTATTGAATGAAGTCCCCCCAAGGCACAACTTTGACATGAGTCCCCCCCCAAGCCCAACTTTGACATGAGTCCCCCCCAAGGTACCCCTATTTCAGTCGGTACAGCGTTGTCGAATTTTTATAATACACTCTTAATAGTGCTAAGGGCCTATTTCAGTCGGTTTATTGAATGGGGATTTATTGAATGAAGTCCCCCCAAGGCACAACATTGACATGAGTCCCCCCCCAGGCCCAACTTTGACATGAGTCCCCCCCAAAGTACCCCTATTTCAGTCGGTACAGCGTTGTCGAATTTTTATAATACACTCTTAATAGTGCTAAGGGTCTATTTCAGTCGGTTTATTGAATGTGGATTTATTGAATGAAGTCCCCCCCAAGGCACAACTTTGACATGAGTCCCCCCCCGGCCCAACTTTGACATGAGTCCCCCCCAAGGTAAAACTTTGACATGAGTCCCCCCCAAGGCACAACTTTGACATGAGTCCCCCCAAGGCACAACTTTGACATGAGTCCCCCCCCAAAGCCCAACTTTGACATGAGTTCCCCCCAAGGTACAACTTTGACATGAGTCCCCCAAGGTACAACTTTGACATGAGTCCCCCCCAGGCCCAACTTTGACATGAGTCCCCCCCAAGGTACCCCTATTTCAGTCGGTACAGCGTTGTCGAATTTTTATAATACACTCTTAATAGTGCTAAGGGCCTATTTTAGTCGGTTTATTGAATGGGGATTTATTGAATGAAGTCCCCCAAGGCACAACTTTGACATGAGTCCCCCCCCGGCCCAACTTTGACATGAATCCCCCCAAGGTACAACTTTGACATGAGTCCCCCCCAAGGCACAACTTTGACATGAGTCCCCCCCAAGCCCAACTTTGACATGAGTCCCCCCCAAGGCCCAACTTTGACATGAGTTTCCCCCAAGGTACAACTTTGACATGAGTCCCCCCTCAAGACACACCTTTTACATGAGTCCCCCCAAGGCCCAACTTTGACATGAGTTCCCCCCAAGGTACAACTTTGACATGAGTCCCCCCAAGGTACAACTTTGACATGAGTCCCCCCCAAGGCACAACTTTGACATGAGTCCCCCCAGGCACAACTTTGACATGAGTCCCCCCCAAGGCCCAACTTTGACATGAGTCCCCTCCAAGGTACAACTTTGACATGAGTCCCCCCCAAGGCACAACTTTGACATGAGTCCCCCCCCAAGGCCGAACTTTGACATGAGTCCCCTCCAAGTTACAACTTTGACATGAGTCCCTCCCCAAGGCACACATTTGACATGAGTCCCCCCCAAGGCCCAACTTTGACATGAGTCCCCCCAAGGTACAACTTTGACATGAGTCCCCCCCAAGGCACCACTTTGACATGAGCCCCCCAAGGCACAACTTTGACATGAGTCCCCCCCAAAGCCCAACTTTGACATGAGTTCCCCCCAAGGTACAACTTTGACATGAGTCCCCCCAAGGTACAACTTTGACATGAGTCCCCCCCAGGCCCAACTTTGACATGAGTCCCCCCAAAGGTACCCCTATTTCAGTCGGTACAGCGTTGTCGAATTTTTATAATACACTCTTAATAGTGCTAAGGGCCTATTTTAGTCGGTTTATTGAATGGGGATTTATTGAATGAAGTCCCCCAAGGCACAACTTTGACATGAGTCCCCCCCCGGCCCAACTTTGACATGAATCCCCCCCAAGGTACAACTTTAACATGAGTCCCCCCCAAGGCACAACTTTGACATGAGTCCCCCCCAGGCCCAACTTTGACATGAGTCCCCCCCAAGGCCCAACTTTGACATGAGTTCCCCCCAAGGTACAACTTTGACATGAGTCCCCCCTCAAGACACACCTTTGACATGAGTCCCCCCAAGGCCCAACTTTGACATGAGTTCCCCCCAAGGTACAACTTTGACATGAGTCCCCCCAAGGTACAACTTTGACATGAGTCCCCCCCACACCACAACTTTGACATGAGTCCCCCCAGGCCCAACTTTGACATGAGTCCCCCCCAAGGCCCAACTTTGACATGAGGCCCCTCCAAGGTACAACTTTGACATGAGTCCCCCCCAAGGCACAACTTTGACATGAGTCTCCCCCCAAGGCCGAACTTTGACATAAGTCCCCCCCAAGTTACAACTTTGACATGAGTCCCTCCCCAAGGCACACATTTGACATGAGTCCCCCCAAGGCACAACTTTGACATGAGTCCCCCCCAAGCCCATCTTTGACATGAGTCCCCCCCAAGGTACAACTTTGACATGAGTCCCCCCCAAGGCACAACTTTGACATGAGTCACCCCCCAGGCCCAACTTTGAAATGAGTCCCCCCCAAGGTACAACTTTGACATGAGTCCCCCCCCAAGGCACACCTTTGAGATGAGTCCCCCCCAAGGCACACCTACCCCTCATTGGGAAAAAGAGAAAAAACGTTGTTTTGCGGCTATAAGACAGTTTGGACTTCCAACGTTATTTGTTACAGCATCTGCAGCTGAAACACATTGGTTTGATTTAATGAAAACTTTATCATGGAATTTAAATCGTCACGAATTAACTAAAGAAGAATTTGTCGATATTAACAAGTTTAGCAGTAGGCCTCTGGCACTAAATTAAAATCTGTCAATGCCAGATTTTCATGTTTTAAATAATGAAATAATGTCGTGTCTGTATATATATATATATTTTTTTTTGTTGTTGTTGTGGTTCAAACACTGTACTTTATGAACCAATCGAATTAATTTAAGAGAATTTGATACTTGGTTGGGCCTTGGTTTGACATGGTACCTATTAGCTTCTGGTCTGTATCACACAACAAGGGGCGTTTTCACGTTGCGATTTTCTTTCATTTCAGGAAAGGCTAACATATTCAGAGAGAAATAGTTATATTAAGTAAAACTCTGCTGATTCAGTTAGAGTGAATATCGGCAAACAATTGCCGCAGCTGTGTTGCAATTGCATTCCGTTTAGGACAAGGCAATAACTTTGCTTTGCCTCGCTTTGCAAAAAAAAAAAATGGTCGAGTTTCGACCACTGGGCGATACTCGTAAACAATAAAATACTTTTTTTTTTCATCATTTTACAACGAAGTTTAAAAGTGTTTATAAAGATAAGTTAAACTTTTGAAAGTGCTAAATTTAACAACAAATAATAATTTATCAACTGTTTTTAAATATTTTGTCGGTTAAATTTCGACTACACGAAATAAAAAAGAATGATTTAGAACAAAAAAAAAAGTTAGACTACATAAGTAAACAAAAACTTCGGCGGTTATGATTTTCGCCAAGTACAATCTCCAAATCGATGCCATAGAAATTTGTTTAAAATAAGCTGTTACCAAGCGAACCAACGCATAGATGGTTCATGTCGCAGGGTTACCATATATCACTCTACTTTATTTATGTCGTTGTTTTTACCGTGCAAGAAAACCAAAAAGGGGTTCGTCAAAAATTGTATATATCCTGTATATATAAATGTTGTATGATGATTTTTTTTTTTTAATTAAAATTATAAAATAATGATCTCGGAGTACTCTCTTGAAATATTGTCCTGGAAAATTTACTACAAGAAGATGATTTGGCCGGCAATCTAAAAGCATACTATTCTATGGAGATATTTTTTTTTTTTTTTTTTAATTACTCATTACTTCCCTTTTTACATTTAAAAAACGTCCAACCAATGTTTCTCGTTTTTCAAAAAATGTATTTTTTAATTTTTAATATTTCATTTTAAAACTTTAAATTGCGAAAAATTAACAAAGAGCAGTTTTTGCACTTTATAGCTTCAGAAGGAAATATTAAAAAAAAAAATTTAATTACTTTTGGAAATATTTGAATGGAATGAGTTGAATTCCGTTAAATGAGTTGTGTATTTTCTGAATGGGAAAACTGGATTTTAAAAAATACATTCAGTAATGAGTAATTTATAAAATAAATTTCCCTATAGAATAACATAAGGTTAGATTGCCAGCCGAATAGGTGAAGAATGCTCTGTAAGAAATTTTTCATACAATGAAAACATCATTCATACACAAATAACGATGAATATTTAAGATTATTCCTTATAAGATAATAAAAAATTAAGAGAAATGCAGATATTGTTTACATGCAGGCGGAAAGGGCTTCAGTACAGGGTCTTAAATTTTTTCTGTGTAGCCTAAATATGTTAAAGAAATGTTTCATATGTTCGTTGAAATACATCATCCATACATAAATAAAGATGATGGTTTATTGGTTGTGTTTAACGTCTCACCGGTGCTGCGCTATGGGCAATTGGCGACGGTCTGGAACTCAACCCTAAGGAGAAATAAAGGTGAATATTTAAGATTACTTCTTAAACGATAATAGAAAAATTTAGAAAAATATATGTCTTTACTAAATGTGTGCATAAAGGGCTTCAGTCCAGGGTTTTAAAATGATTTCTGTATGGTCTAAATTTTGTACATTAAAATTCAAAACATCTCAGAAAACTTTCTTACGTACTACAGCATATGTGCATTTTTTTTCCCCTTATTAAAAAAGAAAGAGATAAATAGTTGTCCCCCCCCCCCAATTTTCTCCAAAAATGGTATCAATAACTAAAGCTATTTCTGCGTGCAGTTGCCCACAGCGAGGCACTGGTGCGACGTAAAATCCATCCAACCCTTTCTGCACACAGCGATTCATTCCCTTGATTGTTAGCCAGAATTCCATAAAAGTTTAACGGTTTTTACATGGCACATAAATATGTAAAAGGATGAACAATCAACCTTTAAACATCAAAGTTTTTGTAATTAATTTACTTTTTTCTGGCTACGAACTTGTAGGTTCGCAATCACTGGTTTAGAGATTCATTTTTTTACAGGAAATAATAATATTATATCCTATAAATTTTACTAACAGGATAATTCTAGATATATTTATGGAAGTTATAACTTCTAAAAGTGTAAATTCATGCTTAAGTATTTGGAAGAAAATGTTTTAATTTGCTGCACACTTTTATCAGTGTTGGCAAATTTAGGAAATTTTTAACTAAATAATCACCAATAATTTTAAGGAATGATATTTGATATACATAAAAGATTATTAAACTTTGAAGTGTTTAGGCAACCATCACAGTTAAAATTTACTGGTAGATAATGAATAAAAAAATGCCGAAATTTCCAACACTGACATTTATACATATCTCACCCCGGCACTAAAAGTGATACAGGTAAAAAAACAGCAATCTTGAATTTATGTAATTGAAAAATGTCTATGGAGTGTCCCAATGTGCACAAAAAGCGTCACATCTCAATCTCAAAAATTATCCACCTGTGAGGCCAGTTTTACTGTAACACTAGCAAATGCTTTATCGCTATTTTTAACACGCTTTTATTAGCTTCATCTCTATGTATGTTTGTATGTATGTTTGTAACCGCTCTGGGAGCAAACAAAAAATCTATATTGTAAAAAAAGACTTTTCCCTACGTGAACTCCGTGGCTGTGAGGTAGAGCGCCGCGCTTTGAACCTAAAGGTCTAGCGTTCGAGCCCAGTCAGGGGAGATTTTTTAAAAATGGTTTTTGTTTAATTCTAAATTATTTTAATTAAAGATTTAAATGTATGTAGATATTATGGTGTGTCACTCACACGATTTTCTCTTACCCTGCATTTTAATACTAAGATAGATATTTGTGCTTTTTAGTTCGCATTTCTATAAAAGCGTGTTTTTTAATTTTTTAAAACTATAATATTATTAAGTTTTTTTTTTTTTTTCTCTCTCTCTCAAATATTGTATTTTTGGGTTGTGTAACTTTTCTTGCTGAGGTGTGATGTGTATATACATATATTCCAAGAAGTGTTTATGAATGATTAACTTTCTTTTCTCTTGTGTGTGCGTTTTTTAGGACTGAGGGCCTATTAGTCTCAATCTGGGATTTTTTGCGTTGTCGATTTCGATAGTTGGACATTAGTCGAAATCTAAAATTTATCGAAAATATAATTGAATAATTTGAAAGCGATGTTATAATTTGAAAAAAGAAAAAGAAAAAAAAAACTAATAGTCCTCCGTCCTAAACTAAATTCTGCTTTTGCCAGAATTTCATCAAAATCTTTTTTTTTATTATTATTTTTATTATTGAAAGAAAAAGAAAAGAAAATTAATAATAATCAGTATCGTTACAAGCGATATCGAAAAAGTTTTTTTTAATAATTTTGAATTAGGAAATAAAAAGTGCGCGTGAAATAATATGAAATAAAAATAAGTAAAAAAATGAATTTAATGATTTAATGATTTTGTTTTTCGGGGGCTGCTCATGCATATAAAAAATGCGTATTAAAACGAGTCGAAGAAGGAAGCGAAATAAGTATTGAGTTATATTACGATAAATACGATATATAATATGATACGATATTATTTTAATGATATAGCTTGGTTAGTTTTTCTGACCATTATTTTTAAATTTGCCAGTTATTATGTTATGATATTTTTACCTTTTGCACTGTACTTTTTACTTTTCACCACATTGTTTTTTTGAATTTAATCTTTTTATCTTTTACACATATAAATTTCCTAATCCTACTCAGTTACTTTAATTGATATACTGGCCTTTTCTCTTTACTTTTCTTAAAGTTGATGCTTTCTTTAAACAAAACTATTTACACTTTATGAATGATATAAACTATCAATCTGCTTCTAAATTAGTAAATTCAATTCTGCCTGGAATTTTAACTCTATTAATAAGAAATCTAACTTCAAATAAAATATATTAAATTACTAAATATTAAGATTCTATAATCTACAGATTTTTTTTTTGTATAAAAGATTATAAAATAAAATAAAGAATTAAACAAAAAAAAAACTCATGTCTAAATTTAATTTGAACCTATTACCTTTACCAGTCACCTCTTATATATATCTAACAAGTTTCTAAAATAAGGCCAAAAGATAAAAAAAAACAAATCCAGAGTTTTTCTCTGGTTTTCTTATAAAATGCTAAATGCAACTTTTATAACAATCAAACTTTTGATATCCTGTCAGAATTGTTTACTAAAAATTTACAAGAAAGCACCAGACTTTTTTCTTTAATAAAAAAAAACGTATAGTGTCAAAGAAGATTTAAAATCGTTACTTCACCTTTCGATTTAGCTCTCACAAATGAAATATAATTTACTTTAAATAAAAAAAATAAAAAAAACCTGCGTTGTGTACCCATAAGAAACCCAAGTAAAATGAAGGACAATGATGACAGCGATGTTACTTTTATGTTACTATATTATTAAATCATATACCTCAATGTAGACAAATTTTATACCTAAATCTTCCAATACCACTGGACCTTTCAGTACACAGACACCACAAATACATGAACAAGAAAAAAAAACATTTTATTTATTTCTTCTATCATGATCCACCTGGAAGGGAAACTTACCACCTCAACCCTCTTTGGGAATCGTTTATTGACCAGATTTTAAATCCTAATATCTAAGTCACTAGATTTGATTATACAACTTATTTAACTTCAATTTATTTTATTTTATTTTATTTATTTATTTATTTATTTATTTTTTTTTTTTTCTTTCACAATTCCCAATCAGAAGGTTAAAGTAGCTAACTGAAGGTGTCCAGTTACGATTTTATTTAATGATTTCATTTGAAAAAATGTTCCTACAACTTTTAATATATTAATATAGTCCTTGTCATTAGACTTTCCTAAAATTAAAATTCAATCTATTTTTTGAAGACACATCGATTCAAATACATTTATTCTATATTAAAGCTTGGTTATTAAAAATTATAACAGAGTTAACCAGCTCTAACTCAATAGGTGTATCTATAAATTCTCATTAACAAATTCATCCTACTCCAGAATAATAAAGGTATACTGTCATCACTGTACATCATTGGAGACTTTAATTTTTGCCCAAATATTATCATCTTACGTACTTCCTAAACAATAAGATTTTTCTTTTATTAGTAATCTCTAGTTTCGGCTGAATAACATAATTTTTCTACCCTAGAATTCTCTAATGAATTAGAGAACCTCCTCCCATAATAAAAAATTTAGGTATTTAAAGGATGGCTTCCTCCTGGAAACTCCAACTTAAACATACTATTATATAAATTAAAAAAATAGTAAAAAAAAATAACAACAGAATCTATAAAAAAACTAAGTTCTCTTAAAATACAAACAATAATATTTATTTGATCTCATTATCCTACACTAAACAAACAAAACATAAGAAATATATAAATAATCAGGAAAAATATTACGTTCTTTTAACACAATATAACATACGACAACTTCGTATGAAAAAAATAAACGTAAGAAACCAAGAGTTTCATACACTTTCGAACACTTTATCATTTAAAACCCTTTTTTTTTGTTAAAATGCAAACACTAAATAAATCAAAAAAAAAAAGCTTTAACAACTTACAATTAAGGCCTTCTCGAGTTGTGGCTGTTATTCTTTTAGACTAAACAGGAGTCTGGCTATCAGGAATCATGGCTTTCAAAATTGAACACTGGGACTAGTATGAGTATGCTGCCGGGAGAAGTCCTTCCTCACGCCGTTGAAGGTCGGCTGGGGCGTAGTACCAGGGCATTAGTTGTCTCATTCCAACTTATCTTTTCAAGGACGGATTTAATTTCGTAGAATATGGCTACAATGACCTCATTTTTCCACTCGTGGGTCATTTCTGCTCCTCTTGAACGAATAAAAAAAAGACGGATGCTACTAAAAACAAAAACGGACGATGGCCTTAATGCCGCCCCAATCTCCCACCTATAAAAAGGTCTTCACTGATTGGGGTGGTCGGCAAAGCCTTTTGTTTTGTCAACATAATCAATTAAGGTCCAACCTTTGACTGTATATAGCCGCTGGCCTCAAATGTCATTACCGATGTCGAGATTCACCGTCATAACTTGCAAGTCGCCGCCACTGGAGTGAGTCAGGGCCCGCTACCGTTCAGTCCTGCCTTCGGTGATGCTGCGAGAGCGCCAAGACAACGAACCTTTACGTATGAAGTTCTCCAGCTCAATACCTCATCTCCGGGAGCCCGGAGGCCCCCTTCTCCTTATAAGGAAAATTTTTCTACATCTCCGTCCTGGATGGAGTCTTCACATCGAAAAAAAAAAAAAAAAAAAACTCAATTCTCACTTGTTGCCAAAATGTATTCCTACAATTATTCATTGTCCAATGGAAATCCAATTTTTTCAAAAACCTACACCTCTTCGTGATTACCCCCACGCGATGATAGGCCCACTAGGCTGCCTCAAGGAGGAGCCTTTCTCACCCCTATACAATAAAAAAAATAAAAGAATTCCGCCAGATGCCCCTGACAAAAAAAAAACATCTGGGATTTCTCCGTCAACCCACAAAATTCCAGACCTAGACTTTTTGAACTTGACAGATTTTCAGACATACCCGTGTCATAAACTCTTTGAATTCGACAGATTTTCTGACATCCCCGTATCATAAATACGGCTTTATGCAGTCCTCAGAAACATAAAAAGTTTAAAGTTTCTCGTCTCCCTATCTGAACTCTGGCATTTCACAGGCTAAATAGCATTTTTCGAGTCATCAACCGCTCAGTTTCCCGGGAAAAGTGATCACACAAAGTGTTTCTCCAGAAAGTTAGGGGAAGCCCAGTAAACATCATTCAACAACATCTGGAAAAGTCAGTCTACCCCAAAACATCTTGCTTTCCGAGAAGAAAAAAAAATTAGAAAATTCTTAAGTGCCGCTACCTACAGCTAAGGCAGGAAAAACTTGAGTTTTTATAAACTTTTAAAAGAGTATATCTAAGTTTTTAAGTAAAAATTTAAACCGTTCGTGTAACATTTAACTTTTTCTTTTATAATTGATAAATTTTAAATAATATAGTTTTCTGAGAAAAGGGTCTGAAAAATATAGTTTTTGTAAAAATAAACAAGTTTCTGAATAAAGTAAAAAAAAGAAACAGTTCCAGTGAAATTTAAATTCTTGTAATAATATAAAAGTTTTGAATAAAGATGAAAATAAAATATTACAGAAGATGAAAATAAAATATTAAAATTTAAAATAATAGCAAAAATTTAAAATATTAACATCTAAGAAATACAGTTTTTGTAGGAAACCGAAATTCATCTTAACAATCACCCTCCCTTTTATGTTAAAAAAAAAAAAAAATTTATTTATTTTTTTTTTTTGTAAGTGTGCAAAAATCCCTAAATTTTTCTGAAGGAAAAGAAGAGAATGTTAAAGTGTCCCAGACGAAAGTATAAATCAAACGCCGATCCCTACGCCGCCTGGAGCAAACGAACACTCATCTTACTAGAAAACTCAAATCCGGCCGGGTACCTGAGAATTCTAGTCCTTCTCTACAAAAGGCTAAGTTCCCGAAATTATAATTGCATTCAAAATACTACAAGTAGCCTCTTTTAATAAGTATATTCCTCACATAATGTCTAAATTAGTTTTTTTTTTTTGAGTGATATATAAAGTAATCCGGAACGAAAAACAAGAAGCGAAAGCCACGATATCTACCCCGTAGCGATGTAAACAAAACACAGCTGTTTTATCCCTTTCTCTATGGGAGATCTATCTCAGACGAGTTTTTTTCTCTCCTCATCCTTCCACGGTACCAATCAATCAAACCGCGAAGAACCCTACGCAGTTTCTCCTCTCCTGAGCCAACGGCTGTCAATCACTCCGTCTGATGAACCGATGAGAACGTTTTTCCCTCCAGTTGATGAGTCCTCTCACTCCAACTCTTGCTGAAGCGGTGATGTAAACATTTCCGAAAAAAACTAAATTACCCGCTTTACGAACAACGGACTAGACATTTTTGGGATTGAACTTTTCCTAGACAAAGAAGGGTTAGTAATCTAATTCGTAGGACAGAGCCACAACCGGAAAAAGCCTTTTACAGATTATGCGATAATAACCATGATAAGAATAAGAAAATAAATGGACATCACAAGATACATGTATAATGATGCTACATAGATTTGTTTTGGCCCACCGGTGGGCATAAGATTACATATAATTAAATATAAACATAACATTAATATAAAAATAATAAATGATAAAACATAAGGAATAATAGATGATATAAGTTGGTAGGTATATAAATACACAGAAATAAGTAACACATATTAGTAGTTAAATATAAACAAATACCTAGTGACATCCAAAAAAAAATTTTGAATAAACCATGGCGGTTGCTTAGCCTCTCCTTGCAATGGGATTACACCCGAAAAACCAATATACCAAGCAAAAGTCCATTATATATAGGATAAACAATCCAAGGCAAGAAAATCTTTTCTCTTTTCTCGCTCTCTCTCTAAAAAAACACCTGTATAAGCTTTAAAACAAAAAAAATTTCTTCCAGAGAGAGATTGTTTACATTTTATGAAAAGTTATACACCTCTAATAGATGTATATATAGACAAGAGATACTCTTCCCTTTTTCCTAACTCAGAAACTAACTGAATTTTGAAAAACACACTATCCACTTCTGACCTTATAGTCCTAAAAAATCAATAATCATGCAGTGCCTGTGATAAACTCCAGCACACATAAAACAATTGTAATGAGATCCCAGTATTTTAGAAATTTACATATAAGGTAATTTTAGTATATACATACAACATAGCCTAACCTAGGACAGGGCAGCGTAAACAAATGATACAGAAAGAAAACGCAGCTTTAGTAATGAGAAACCCAAAAAAATTCCTTCCTGTGGTGAATTCGCACACAAGAATGCACGAAACCGTGTGATTATTTGAACTAACCTAAAAAATTTTTTGGTCATTTGAACAAAACACCAAACCACAGAAAGAGAAAAATGCAACTCGCATTTTTCAAACATAGAAGTGCGTAAAAAGAAATTGACATTAACAAAATGTTTCACGCTTGAAAAATGCAGATTTCAAACTTACGAGTTTACATAAGCTAATATATTTATAGGAATGCAAAAAAATCAAACAAAATGTGTATTTACAACAATTTATATATACAAAATTTACTTTCTGCTTCTCAGTGAATATTGGTGAGTGGGGATTTTTGACGCAGTTTTTGAATTATCTCTCGACCTTTTCACTTTTGACTGGCCTACCAAATGCGAAAAATCCTGCTCCGATTCACTGACCGTAGGAGAGACTGATTTTTGCTTAATCACTTGAGAGGGTAAAGAGTATATGGGATTTGAACCCGGTACTTCCTCGTTCTCTGCTTCGCTAACAGTAGGCGAGCAGTCTTGAGGGTTAAACACCTGGGAAGGTAGAGTATGGCTGGGAATCGAACCTGTCACCTGCCCATCCAGTGTCCTATGAGAGGAATTTAACTCGCAAACTGTGTTAAAACCTGGCTGACCCTGAGAACTGTGAATACTTTGAGAGTCACTTTCTGGTGGACCAACAAAATCTAAGAGAAATCGTTTTCTTCTCTTTTCTTTTCTTGCTAACCTATACTTTTCCCACATATCCACCACTACTGGATGTAGGTCTCCATTAACTTGTACCTGTGGTGTTGTAATGTTTTCTGTTAGTTCATTCTCTATACTATCTAAGACAGGGAACACGGGTTTGCTTATTATTTTAGATAATCTGTCAACATGCACAATTTGAATATTGTTAGGATTTTTGACTTCCTGTATCTCATAATTTACAAAACCTATTTTTCTAATCACGCGAAAAGGACCTGAGTTCTTCTTGTTAAATTTTTTACAAAGGCCTGGTTTAATAGCTGGAGTATATAGCATCACAAGATCTCCTATTTTCAAATGTTTATCAATAGCAGTCTTTTTTCTATACATTTCTTGCCTTTCAGCTGATTTTTCTAATAATGCTCTAATTTGTGAGAATGTAAGTTTTAGGGAGGGAATTAGTCGTTCACAGTATGAAGGGCAGTCATTATAATTAATTGGTTCCTTTTGACAGAAAATATTATAAGGAAGTTGGATATCTCTACCGTATGTTACAAAAAAAGGTGTTTCATTAATTGTAGAATGTATACCTGACCTCATAGCTAAAAGTACAAATTTTAATTTATCATCCCAGTCATTGTGATTGTTATTTACTAAATGAGCGAGTGCATTATTCATTGTTGCATGCTGTCTCTCAACTTGTGCGTTACTTTGTGGGTGGTAACTGGAAGTGTGTCGGTGAGTAATTTGCAGTTTACTGTATACCTGTGTTATTGCTTCACTCATGTAATTTTTACCTTTATCAGTAATTATTTTTGTGGGCGCCCCATGTCTTGAAATAAAGTCGGCCAAGGTTTCTGCCAAAGTATCAGAGGTGATGTTTTGTACTGCATAGGCTTCTGGCCATTTACTAAAACTGTCAACATAACATACAATATATTTATTTCCCTTTTCAGTAATGGGATAAGGACCACAGATATCAGAGTGTATGGTATCAAACGGTTTATTTGGAATTTCTAATCTCTGGAGCTCAGCTAATTTTTTAGGTTTGTGTGCTCTAAACTCTAAGCAAGATTGACAGGAAGCCACTAATCTTTTAACGTCTGAATACATCCCTTTCCAGAAATAATTATTTTTTATCCTAAAAAATGTTTTGTAAAAACCAGCATGACATGCTACTGGAGATTCGTGTGTCATATGAAAAACCTTTGGCACAAGCGCTTTAGGTAAAACAATTCTCTCACCTTTTTCCTTTTTGTGAATTGGGTTAATTTTTTCGCATACAATAACTTCATTATTTACTGAAAATTTATAATTTTTAGGCGCAATCGGTAAGCCTTTACACAATCTAGCACTAACATATTTACAAAATTTATCTTGACTTTGAGCGCGCCTGATTTCCTCTAAAAACTCTACATTACTTAAGGTGTGAATTTCTCGATTGACATTTTCCAGTACATTACAGTCTATGGTAGGGTTATTCTCAACTTGTAGATCATGGTCAATAAACCTCGACAAAAAATCTGCTACGGAATTACACTTTCCTTTTATATGTTTGGCGACAAATTCAAATTCGCTTAAAGCACATAACCATCTAGCAATTCGAGATGTGGGGTCTCTAAGTTTTAAAGCATACGTGAGGGCCGCGTGGTCAGTGTAAATAATGAATTTTCGATGGAAAATGTAACATTTGAAATACTGAGTTGCCCAAACTAGGGCCAACAGTTCTCTCTCCGTGGCCGAATACTTTTTCTCAACCTCTTTTAATTTTCTACTAGCAAATGCTACAGGGTGTGGAAAACCTGAGTTGTCATACTGACATAAAACTGCCCCCATGGCTTCTGCTGAACTGTCTGTATACAAAATAAAATCTTTTTTCATGTCGGGAAGTAACAAAGAAGGAATTTTAGCAATTTCATTTTTCATATCTAAAAATTCTCGTTCAGCTTTGTCTGTCCATTGAAATTTAGTCTTTTCTTTTGTCAAATTAGTTAAGTTTATTGTTCTTTTCGAATAATCACTTATATGCCTTCTGTAAAATCCCACAGATCCCAGAAAAGATCTAACTTGTTTTCTGTTTACAGGTCGCTTAATTTTACTTATTATCTCAACATTTTTGTTAGCAGGAAAAATTTCACCATTTTTAATGTTAAACCCAAGAAATGTTATTTGAGATTTAAAAAAATGGCACTTGGAGGGCTTTAAACGTAAATTATGGGTTCTTAACCTATCAAAAACTAAATTTAATTTTTCAAAATGGGATTTTATGTCTTTAGAAGCGACGCAGATGTCATCTATATAAATTAGAATGTTTAAATGCTGTAAGTCACTTAGAATAAAATTCATTAATCTTTGGAAAGCTGCGGGGGAAGATTTTAAACCGAATGGACTTCTGGTCCATTGCAATAGCTTATCGTGCGTCACAATTGCTGTAATATGCTGCTGATTTTCAGGTATCTTTTGCTGAAAAAATCCACTAGTAAGATCTAAAGTGGAGAAATATTTGGAGCCTGCCAAAGAATCTATAGTTTCAGAGATGTTAGGGATGGGGTAACTGTCGCTAACTATTTTCTTATTTAATTTCCTGAAATCACATGCTAGCCTAAATGAACCGTCCGCCTTCTTAACTAAAATAATGGGGGATGCATATGGAGAATTAGATGGCACAAGAATTTTTGCTTCGATGAGTGTATTTATTTGTTTATTCATCTCCTCTCTTAAGTTGTAGGGGACTCTATAGGGAGAACTCCTAACAGGGGTGTCATCACTTAAATTTATGTTGTGCATAACAGTGTCACACCCTGGTAAATCAAGTACTGAGGCAGCAAAAACATCCGAGTTCTTTTGTAAAAATTTTTGTACCTGCTCTTTTAAATTTTCATCTAAGTGATCTAATTTAAACTCGGTGTCCCATTGCAAATTTATATTTTCCAACTCTCCAATTTCTGTCACTTCCCCAAAGTTTACTTGGGGCTTTGGCTCTTCCTCCCTAATTTCCTCTAAATATCCAAGTTGACAATTTTTATTTAAATGAAAAGGCTGTTCTGTTAGATTTAAAACCTTTACATACAACTTATCCGGGTTATTTAGGCAAACTGTATGACTAATAACAATGGAATCAGAGATAAATTTATGAGGGTAAATAAACACATTTTTGGAACTAGAATTGTTCATGTTTCTTACTTTTACAGGAATTACTGATTCTGAGAGAGAAGGAATAATTTTTTTTGTTTTTGCATATATAGGGATGGGGTTGAGCATTGCAGTGCCAAAATTAACAGACTGGTCTTGCTGAGACCCAAACAAAATTTCAAAATTATCTCCAGTAAGTGTTTTGTTTTTGAAATCTACTTTAATATTGTATTTATTAAGCCAAGGTATCCCTAAAATAACTTGAAAACTTGGAGATAGAGAGCCATCACATATAGCAAAAATGTCAGAAAATTCCGTTTTTCCCAATTTAAACTCTAGCTCTGCCTTATTTCTTAAGGTAACTTCACCGCCTAAAAGTGTTCTGAGATTTGTTGAACAAATCTGTTTACTTATTCCCCTAATATTTTTTACAATATTACTAGCTATCAAATTGCAGGAACACCCAGAATCAATTAACACATTATGATGTTCACCTTTATAAAAAAAAGGATAATATAGGCAGTTTATTTACAAAAGATTTGTTCCAACCTGAATAGAAATATTCAGTATTTTGAGGTATTTGTGTTGAAGGTGCCAGATCCCAAGCCTCTACCTCCCTAGGTGAGATCCTTTTTAGTTTAAAGGTTTGTTTTCATGGTGGGCACTATTTGGCAATTTTTCAGTGCCTACCTGAGCACCTCCCCTACCCTGGGAACGATATCCGCTTCTGAAAGTATAATTTTGAGAATTTTGGGCTGAGTTCCTACTCTGTTGAACATCTTTCTGTCTCTTTAAACATTCGCTCTTGTAGTGCCCGACTTTACCACAATAATAGCACACAATGTCCTTTTTAGATTTCGGAGATGGTCGCTCATCTCTCCTACTCTCGAGGCTTTGGACTTTTGAGGATAGCTGTGACACTTGTACTGATAAATCAGCAATAAGATTCGCTAGAGTCTGGTGAGGAGCTGCTGACCCATCCTGGGTCGCTACTTGGGCCGCACAGGCCATCTCAGCCCCATAGCCGCTTGAGCTAGAGACTTGCTGGGGGCTAACCGAGAGAAAAGCTTCCTCTTCTGCAAGCGCAATGCGCTCAATCTCTTCAACCGTAGTAGGGGACCTAGCTATAACCCCCTTTCTAATCTCGGGCCTCAAGTTTTTTAATAAAAGAGCTAGCAACCATTCATTTTCCGTTTGCGCTAAATTTTCGCTGGGGATTTTTTGGGCTTCTAGAGCTCTCCTGGCTCTAACCTTAGCCTTGACTATGAAATCCGATACTGACATGTCGGGTGATTGTACAAAGGACCAAAAATTATGTATGCAACGATGCAAATCTTCCTTTGCTCCAAATCTATCTTTTAATAATTTTTCTAACTCCCCAAAATTTTTGACATGCATTTTGTGATCCCTGTACACGCTCTGTGCTGCTCCAGCTAACCGCTGAGTGACAGCGAAGAACAGCTCTTCCTGCTTCCAACCCAAAAAACCCGCGAACTCATGAAATTTCGAGAAGAATTCACTAACTGAGAATGTGGGGTCCCTTCCTGTAAAAACCGGAATTAAAGAAAGGTTATCTAAGAGGAGCGCTCTTCTTTGACTCTGCGCATTTTCCACCCCCACTGTCAGGGCTGTACTCGAATTCTGACTTTGTGAGAAGAGGGACTCATTTTGGAGTACACTACCTCCCAGCTCTGAATCCACTTGCGTTTCTTTACTACTGGACATTTTAGTAATTTATCAGTACAATCTATTTATTCTAATTTTATTTTAGCCAGATGTTATCAAAAAAAAATTTATCCACCCCCTTTAATTCTTTTTTTTTTTTTTTTTTTTTTTTTTTTTGAATTAAAAGTTTAGAAAATTTCTAAATTACGCATATAATTAAAGATAGTTTAGTAAAAGCTTAGCATTTAAAAAGTTTACTGAGTATAAATTATCAAATAGTGTTTACCCCCTTTATTTTTGTAAAATTTTAAAATAAAAACAGACTGAAAAAAATTTTGTTATCATTAATTTTGGATTATATATATATGGGGGCTAAGTAAATAAAAATAAAAAAATATATATAACGAGAGAGAGAGAAAGAAAAAAAATATATCCTTCCCTTGAGGGGAAACCTCACATGCAAGGAGAGGGCAATACCACAATTAATTATCTTGTTAGAAAGAATTAATACCTTGGGTATAAATATACTTCTATAAAAAAATCAATAAAAGCACAAAACACAATAATAAAAGAAAAATAATTTCAAAGAATAAAACAATGAAAAAAAAATTATTTTCCCCAAAGAGGATTTTCATACATAATTTTGATACATACTATACTGCAAATTAAAAATATTAAGCATCACAATTAAAAGACTCTTTTCTATCCCGCAATAACAATTATGTGAGATCCTGGTCACGGCACCAGTTATTTTAATGATATAGCTTGGTTAGTTTTTCTGACCATTATTTTTAAATTTGCCAGTTATTATGTTATGATATTTTTACCTTTTGCACTGTACTTTTTACTTTTCACCACATTGTTTTTTTGAATTTAATCTTTTTATCTTTTACACATATAAATTTTCCTAATCCTACTCAGTTACTTTAATTGATATACTGGCCTTTTCTCTTTACTTTTCTTAAAGTTGATGCTTTCTTTAAACAAAACTATTTACACTTTATGAATGATATAAACTATCAATCTGCTTCTAAATTAGTAAATTCAATTCTGCCTGGAATTTTAACTCTATTAATAAGAAATCTAACTTCAAATAAAATATATTAAATTACTAAATATTAAGATTCTATAATCTACAGATTTTTTTTTTGTATAAAAGATTATAAAATAAAATAAAGAATTAAACAAAAAAAAAACTCATGTCTAAATTTAATTTGAACCTATTACCTTTACCAGTCACCTCTTATATATATCTAACAAGTTTCTAAAATAAGGCCAAAAGATAAAAAAAAACAAATCCAGAGTTTTTCTCTGGTTTTCTTATAAAATGCTAAATGCAACTTTTATAACAATCAAACTTTTGATATCCTGTCAGAATTGTTTACTAAAAATTTACAAGAAAGCACCAGACTTTTTTCTTTAATAAAAAAAAACGTATAGTGTCAAAGAAGATTTAAAATCGTTACTTCACCTTTCGATTTAGCTCTCACAAATGAAATATAATTTACTTTAAATAAAAAAAATAAAAAAAACCTGCGTTGTGTACCCATAAGAAACCCAAGTAAAATGAAGGACAATGATGACAGCGATGTTACTTTTATGTTACTATATTATTAAATCATATACCTCAATGTAGACAAATTTTATACCTAAATCTTCCAATACCACTGGACCTTTCAGTACACAGACACCACAAATACATGAACAAGAAAAAAAAACATTTTATTTATTTCTTCTATCATGATCCACCTGGAAGGGAAACTTACCACCTCAACCCTCTTTGGGAATCGTTTATTGACCAGATTTTAAATCCTAATATCTAAGTCACTAGATTTGATTATACAACTTATTTAACTTCAATTTATTTTATTTTATTTTATTTATTTATTTATTTTTTTTTTTTTTTTTTTCTTTCACAATTCCCAATCAGAAGGTTAAAGTAGCTAACTGAAGGTGTCCAGTTACGATTTTATTTAATGATTTCATTTGAAAAAATGTTCCTACAACTTTTAATATATTAATATAGTCCTTGTCATTAGACTTTCCTAAAATTAAAATTCAATCTATTTTTTGAAGACACATCGATTCAAATACATTTATTCTATATTAAAGCTTGGTTATTAAAAATTATAACAGAGTTAACCAGCTCTAACTCAATAGGTGTATCTATAAATTCTCATTAACAAATTCATCCTACTCCAGAATAATAAAGGTATACTGTCATCACTGTACATCATTGGAGACTTTAATTTTTGCCCAAATATTATCATCTTACGTACTTCCTAAACAATAAGATTTTTCTTTTATTAGTAATCTCTAGTTTCGGCTGAATAACATAATTTTTCTACCCTAGAATTCTCTAATGAATTAGAGAACCTCCTCCCATAATAAAAAATTTAGGTATTTAAAGGATGGCTTCCTCCTGGAAACTCCAACTTAAACATACTATTATATAAATTAAAAAAATAGTAAAAAAAAATAACAACAGAATCTATAAAAAAACTAAGTTCTCTTAAAATACAAACAATAATATTTATTTGATCTCATTATCCTACACTAAACAAACAAAACATAAGAAATATATAAATAATCAGGAAAAATATTACGTTCTTTTAACACAATATAACATACGACAACTTCGTATGAAAAAAATAAACGTAAGAAACCAAGAGTTTCATACACTTTCGAACACTTTATCATTTAAAACCCTTTTTTTTTGTTAAAATGCAAACACTAAATAAATCAAAAAAAAAAGCTTTAACAACTTACAATTAAGGCCTTCTCGAGTTGTGGCTGTTATTCTTTTAGACTAAACAGGAGTCTGGCTATCAGGAATCATGGCTTTCAAAATTGAACACTGGGACTAGTATGAGTATGCTGCCGGGAGAAGTCCTTCCTCACGCCGTTGAAGGTCGGCTGGGGCGTAGTACCAGGGCATTAGTTGTCTCATTCCAACTTATCTTTTCAAGGACGGATTTAATTTCGTAGAATATGGCTACAATGACCTCATTTTTCCACTCGTGGGTCATTTCTGCTCCTCTTGAACGAATAAAAAAAAGACGGATGCTACTAAAAACAAAAACGGACGATGGCCTTAATGCCGCCCCAATCTCCCACCTATAAAAAGGTCTTCACTGATTGGGGTGGTCGGCAAAGCCTTTTGTTTTGTCAACATAATCAATTAAGGTCCAACCTTTGACTGTATATAGCCGCTGGCCTCAAATGTCATTACCGATGTCGAGATTCACCGTCATAACTTGCAAGTCGCCGCCACTGGAGTGAGTCAGGGCCCGCTACCGTTCAGTCCTGCCTTCGGTGATGCTGCGAGAGCGCCAAGACAACGAACCTTTACGTATGAAGTTCTCCAGCTCAATACCTCATCTCCGGGAGCCCGGAGGCCCCCTTCTCCTTATAAGGAAAATTTTTCTACATCTCCGTCCTGGATGGAGTCTTCACATCGAAAAAAAAAAAAAAAAAAAACTCAATTCTCACTTGTTGCCAAAATGTATTCCTACAATTATTCATTGTCCAATGGAAATCCAATTTTTTCAAAAACCTACACCTCTTCGTGATTACCCCCACGCGATGATAGGCCCACTAGGCTGCCTCAAGGAGGAGCCTTTCTCACCCCTATACAATAAAAAAAATAAAAGAATTCCGCCAGATGCCCCTGACAAAAAAAAAAACATCTGGGATTTCTCCGTCAACCCACAAAATTCCAGACCTAGACTTTTTGAACTTGACAGATTTTCAGACATACCCGTGTCATAAACTCTTTGAATTCGACAGATTTTCTGACATCCCCGTAT
Source organism: Salticus scenicus (assembly GCA_963930645.1). Lineage (NCBI taxonomy): Eukaryota > Metazoa > Arthropoda > Arachnida > Araneae > Salticidae > Salticus > Salticus scenicus. The sequence continues at coordinate 114,270,478 of OZ005661.1, read as the reverse complement.
CATAAATACGGCTTTATGCAGTCCTCAGAAACATAAAAAGTTTAAAGTTTCTCGTCTCCCTATCTGAACTCTGGCATTTCACAGGCTAAATAGCATTTTTCGAGTCATCAACCGCTCAGTTTCCCGGGAAAAGTGATCACACAAAGTGTTTCTCCAGAAAGTTAGGGGAAGCCCAGTAAACATCATTCAACAACATCTGGAAAAGTCAGTCTACCCCAAAACATCTTGCTTTCCGAGAAGAAAAAAAAATTAGAAAATTCTTAAGTGCCGCTACCTACAGCTAAGGCAGGAAAAACTTGAGTTTTTATAAACTTTTAAAAGAGTATATCTAAGTTTTTAAGTAAAAATTTAAACCGTTCGTGTAACATTTAACTTTTTCTTTTATAATTGATAAATTTTAAATAATATAGTTTTCTGAGAAAAGGGTCTGAAAAATATAGTTTTTGTAAAAATAAACAAGTTTCTGAATAAAGTAAAAAAAAGAAACAGTTCCAGTGAAATTTAAATTCTTGTAATAATATAAAAGTTTTGAATAAAGATGAAAATAAAATATTACAGAAGATGAAAATAAAATATTAAAATTTAAAATAATAGCAAAAATTTAAAATATTAACATCTAAGAAATACAGTTTTTGTAGGAAACCGAAATTCATCTTAACAATATATTAGACCTATCGTCCAGGGTTAGTTGGCATCTTCGTTGAAAGAAATAGTTTGTTCGTTCGGTGCAACTTGCACATCAGTCCCGTGAGGTACAACTTTCACATTAGTCCCTTGAGGTACAACTTTCACTTTAGTCCCGTCAGGTACAACTTGCACATTAGTCCCCTTTAAATATATACAGTTAAAAACACGTTTAACACAAAACTGAGGGGACCGAAATATTTTTTCATGTTAAAAGGATTTCGTGTAAAAAGATTCGTAAAAAAAGCACAAAACTGGCCAACTGTCGTCAATTATTATTTCCATTTCCTGTAAAACTACTACTAACTTGTATCCATTAGGATAAAAATCAAGTACAAATATTATTATTATTATTATTATTTATTTTATTTTTTTTTTTTGGGGGGGGGAATCACATGTCTTTTACTTCTTTTTCAGCACGTCATATTGTTCAAAAACTGATCGAGATCATACATTGTTTTCTTCATCTCTGAAATTGAATGTGCATCTAAATAACTGCGGATACTCATTATTTTCTTCATTTCTGAAGCAGAAGGGACAGGAACTGCATCGTTGATTCAGTTGTCAGATTCGTCATCAAAATTTACATAAGTGGAATTATTTTAATGATGAACGATGTCAAAAATCCCATTGTTGGTGCTGTAAACACATGATCATCGACGGCAACATGTAGTAGCATAGTTACCAACGTTCAAATTTGTTGCAGAGCATTTTTAGCCCTGCCTTCAACCCGCACCACTTTATTTATTATTTTCCTTCAATATATAACTATGAAAATAAGAAGACAATTACTCTTGTAAAAATCTGATGTGGGCACCACATGACTTCCTTATACACTTTTAGAAATATACATAATGCTAAAAAACATTGTCACTGGAGCCGAAACATTTGGCTAAAAATATTTTTAAAAAAATGCATGCATACGTAAAAAAAAAAAAAAAAAAAAAAAAAATTGTGCCTTGAGGGGACTCATGTCAAAGCTGTGCCTTGGGGGGGACTCATGTGCCTTGGGGGGGACTCATGTCAAAGTTGTACCTTGGGGAGGGGACTCATGTCAAAGTTGTGCCTTGGGGGGGGACTCATGTCAAAGCTGTGCCTTGGGTCAAAGTTGCACCTCGGGGGGACTCATGTCAAAGTCGTGCCTTGGGGAGGGGACTCATCTCAAAGTTGTGCCTTGGGGGGGGACTCGTGTCAAAGTTGTGTCTTAGGAGGGGGACTCATGTCAAAGTTGTGCATTGGGGGGACTCATGTGCCTTGGGGGGGACTCATGTCAAAGTTGTGCCTTGGGGGGTACTCGTGTGCCTTGGGGGGACTCATGTCAAAGTTGTACCTTGGGGAGGGGACTCATGTCAAAGTTGTGCCTTGGGGGGGACTCATGTCAAAGCTGTGCCTTGGGGGGGGACTCATGTCAAAGTTGCACCTCGGGGGGACTCATGTCAAAGTCGTGCCTTGGGGAGGGGACTCATCTCAAAGTTGTGCCTTGGGGGGGGGACTCGTGTCAAAGTTGTGTCTTAGGAGGGGGGACTCATGTCAAAGTTGTGCATTGGGGGGACTCATGTGCCTTGGGGGGGACTCATGTCAAAGTTGTGCCTTGGGGGGGGACTCGTGTGCCTTGGGGGGACTCATGTCAAAGTTGTGCCTTGAGGGGGACTCGTGTGCCTTGGGGGGACTCATGTCAAAGTTGTACCTTGGGGAGGGGACTCATGTCAAAGTTGTGCCTTGGGGGGACCCATGTCAAATTTGTACCTTGGGGGGGACTCATGTCAAAGTCGTGCCTTGGGGAGGGGACTCATGTCAAAGTTGTGCCTTGGGTGGGGGACTCATGTCAAAGTTGTGCCTTGGGGGGGGACTCATGTCAAAGTTGTGCCTTGGGGGGGACTCATGTCAACGTGTTCTGAACTTTTCTGAAAGTTTCAAATGTCTAGCTAGTCGAGAAATCAGTTAAATTGCAAGATTTGTCCAACTGTGTAACTTTTCTTGCTGAGGTGTGATGTGTATATACATATATTCCAAGAAGTGTTTATGAATGATTAACTTTCTTTTCTCTTGTGTGTGCGTTTTTTAGGACTGAGGGCCTATTAGTCTCAATCTGGGATTTTTTGCGTTGTCGATTTCGATAGTTGGACATTAGTCGAAATCTAAAATTTATCGAAAATATAATTGAATAATTTGAAAGCGATGTTATAATTTGAAAAAAGAAAAAGAAAAAAAAAACTAATAGTCCTCCGTCCTAAACTAAATTCTGCTTTTGCCAGAATTTCATCAAAATCTTTTTTTTTATTATTATTTTTATTATTGAAAGAAAAAGAAAAGAAAATTAATAATAATCAGTATCGTTACAAGCGATATCGAAAAAGTTTTTTTTAATAATTTTGAATTAGGAAATAAAAAGTGCGCGTGAAATAATATGAAATAAAAATAAGTAAAAAAATGAATTTAATGATTTAATGATTTTGTTTTTCGGGGGCTGCTCATGCATATAAAAAATGCGTATTAAAACGAGTCGAAGAAGGAAGCGAAATAAGTATTGAGTTATATTACGATAAATACGATATATAATATGATACGATATATTAGACCTATCGTCCAGGGTTAGTTGGCATCTTCGTTGAAAGAAATAGTTTGTTCGTTCGGTGCAACTTGCACATCAGTCCCGTGAGGTACAACTTTCACATTAGTCCCTTGAGGTACAACTTTCACTTTAGTCCCGTCAGGTACAACTTGCACATTAGTCCCCTTTAAATATATACAGTTAAAAACACGTTTAACACAAAACTGAGGGGACCGAAATATTTTTTCATGTTAAAAGGATTTCGTGTAAAAAGATTCGTAAAAAAAGCACAAAACTGGCCAACTGTCGTCAATTATTATTTCCATTTCCTGTAAAACTACTACTAACTTGTATCCATTAGGATAAAAATCAAGTACAAATATTATTATTATTATTATTATTTATTTTATTTTTTTTTTTTGGGGGGGGGGGAATCACATGTCTTTTACTTCTTTTTCAGCACGTCATATTGTTCAAAAACTGATCGAGATCATACATTGTTTTCTTCATCTCTGAAATTGAATGTGCATCTAAATAACTGCGGATACTCATTATTTTCTTCATTTCTGAAGCAGAAGGGACAGGAACTGCATCGTTGATTCAGTTGTCAGATTCGTCATCAAAATTTACATAAGTGGAATTATTTTAATGATGAACGATGTCAAAAATCCCATTGTTGGTGCTGTAAACACATGATCATCGACGGCAACATGTAGTAGCATAGTTACCAACGTTCAAATTTGTTGCAGAGCATTTTTAGCCCTGCCTTCAACCCGCACCACTTTATTTATTATTTTCCTTCAATATATAACTATGAAAATAAGAAGACAATTACTCTTGTAAAAATCTGATGTGGGCACCACATGACTTCCTTATACACTTTTAGAAATATACATAATGCTAAAAAACATTGTCACTGGAGCCGAAACATTTGGCTAAAAATATTTTAAAAAAATGCATGCATACGTAAAAAAAAAAAAAAAAAAAAAAAAAAATTGTGCCTTGAGGGGACTCATGTCAAAGCTGTGCCTTGGGGGGGACTCATGTGCCTTGGGGGGGACTCATGTCAAAGTTGTACCTTGGGGAGGGGACTCATGTCAAAGTTGTGCCTTGGGGGGGGACTCATGTCAAAGCTGTGCCTTGGGTCAAAGTTGCACCTCGGGGGAACTCATGTCAAAGTCGTGCCTTGGGGAGGGGACTCATCTCAAAGTTGTGCCTTGGGGGGGGACTCGTGTCAAAGTTGTGTCTTAGGAGGGGGGACTCATGTCAAAGTTGTGCATTGGGGGGACTCATGTGCCTTGGGGGGGACTCATGTCAAAGTTGTGCCTTGGGGGGGGACTCGTGTGCCTTGGGGGGACTCATGTCAAAGTTGTACCTTGGGGAGGGGACTCATGTCAAAGTTGTGCCTTGGGGGGGACTCATGTCAAAGCTGTGCCTTGGGGGGGGGACTCATGTCAAAGTTGCACCTCGGGGGGACTCATGTCAAAGTCGTGCCTTGGGGAGGGGACTCATCTCAAAGTTGTGCCTTGGGGGGGGACTCGTGTCAAAGTTGTGTCTTAGGAGGGGGGACTCATGTCAAAGTTGTGCATTGGGGGGACTCATGTGCCTTGGGGGGGACTCATGTCAAAGTTGTGCCTTGGGGGGGGGACTCGTGTGCCTTGGGGGGACTCATGTCAAAGTTGTGCCTTGAGGGGGACTCGTGTGCCTTGGGGGGACTCATGTCAAAGTTGTACCTTGGGGAGGGGACTCATGTCAAAGTTGTGCCTTGGGGGGACCCATGTCAAATTTGTACCTTGGGGGGGACTCATGTCAAAGTCGTGCCTTGGGGAGGGGACTCATGTCAAAGTTGTGCCTTGGGTGGGGGACTCATGTCAAAGTTGTGCCTTGGGGGGGGACTCATGTCAAAGTTGTGCCTTGGGGGGGACTCATGTCAACGTGTTCTGAACTTTTCTGAAAGTTTCAAATGTCTAGCTAGTCGAGAAATCAGTTAAATTGCAAGATTTGTCCAAACCGTTTTTGAGCTCTTACCGTTTTTTGATACATTTTGCCCATTATGAACCTAATTTTCCTAAATATCTCCAAAACGGAAAATCATATAAAGTCCAAAAAGGGAGGTGCACAACTAGATGTTATAACAAACCTATGTACCAATTCGCAACTTTCTACGTCCAACCGTTTTTGAGTTATGCGACATACACCCACCCACACACACACACACACAGACACACATACATACAGACGTCACGAAAAATCGTGTAAAGTCGCTTATATCTCTAAAACGAGAGCTCGTGTTAAGACGAAACTTGCAGGTGTGCAACTAGACATCATGACTGTCACACGTATAAATTGGCAACATTCAGCGATCATTCGTTTTCGAGCAATGCGAAATACAAAATCCATTTCGCAAATCGGGATTACTATACTTCCTTATACTTTGTATAAGGAAGTAAAAAAGGGGTATGGGAATAAAGGCGGGTCTAAAAATGCTTCGGAATAAATTAAAATGTTGGCATCTCTGTTGTAGCATACATGCCACTAAAGATCGAAAGCAATTTTTTTTTTTTTTTTTTTTTCGTGTTAAACGATTTTTGTTTCGTGTTAAAAGAAAAAAAATGTATTAAATAGCATAGTATACTGTCCGGACCGCTGTAATATTTCGTGTTAACCGATTTTTCATATTAAACGTTTCCGTGTTAAACGTATTTCACTGTATATATTTTTTAATAATAAATAACTGCATTGAACCCAAGATAGTCTTTCAAAACATGAGTGCAAAAATTACTTTTATGAACAGGGTCACGTTTGGGCGTCTCATCATTTTCGATTTCTTGTGTTCATTTTGCGAACGAATTCTTCATTTTCATGAAAGCTTTGATATATTAGTAGTTCTGTTCTTCTTTCTCATTACCTAGTGCTTAGCTTGTTGTAGTGTTTCATGACTTCTTTCTTCTGACGTATCATTAATTTCTCTTCCATAATAACATTTTCGTAAGAAAAAGTCTGAATGATATGTAATGAGTGTTTTTCCTTTACATGCAAGCACACATGTATAGAAGATCTCTGTAGAGTAAAAAATAACATAACAAATTAAAACTAATGCAAGACAAGTAAAAACTAGTATGCTGTGGCCACCACAAGACTTTCTTCTATATTTTCTTATACAAATTCACACAGTAACAATATTTAAAAAAAAAAAAAAAAAAAAAAAATTACGGTTTTTTTCCAAAGTTTTTTTTCGTAAAAAAAAAAAAAAAAAAATCGATAACTTCGTTTTAAATTATCACATATTTATAGTTCAACCATTCGTTTTGAAGATATTGACGAGACCTTTCGAAAGATACCCATCTTGAAAATTTACCCCCCCCCTCCCCCGGGGGGTACTTTCCCCTGGGGAGAGGGAAGCGATGGCCGAGATTTTCTTCCTAATTAACTACTACTATTATCAATAATTCATATTAATTTCACAATCATAGGTTAAGAATAACTCCCATTATGTATATTTATACGAAATTTTGTCCTATATACTGCCATGTTAAAAATTTAGAAAAAATACGATCACAGCACCACCTGTTGAGTGATTGATCCCTAAATCTAATCAGCCGCAGTTTATGTCAGGGGCCAACTAAATACCAAGTCTGGTTAAATTTCGTAAAAAAAAAAAAAAAAAAAAAAAAAAAACGACTTTTTTTCTAAGTTACTTTTTGTTAAAAGTAAAAAAAATCGATAACTTTGTTTTAAATTATCACAGATTTATAGTTCAACCATTCGTTTTAAAGGTATTGACGAGACCTTTCGAAAGATACCCATCTTGAAAATTTACTCCCCTCGAGGGGGGACTTCCCCCCCCCCAGGGGGGTTCACGAGGCTCCTACGCATACAAAATTTTTTCCCCAGTTGACTACCTCTATTATAAATAATTCTTGTAAATTTCATAATGATTACTAAAAAATAATTATCTTTATGCACATTTATACAAAATTTTGTCCTATATCACCATGTTAAAAATTTAGAAAAAGCTGGATGGCAACGCAACCTGTAAGACAATTTTTACCAAAAGTTGATAGGCACTAATTTATGTCAAGGTGCAACTACATACTAATTTGTATGAAATTCTGTGCAGTAGTTCCTGAGATACAGTTGCCACAAAATTTTGTCACACACACACACACACACAGACAGACAGACAGACAGACAGACAGACATTTTCTAAAAAGGGTCAAATCGTGTTCTACAGCTCTCAAAACGTGTAAATCCATCAAAAACCCGTAGTCGAAATTTTTTACGAATCCAATACTTTCTCTATATTACATATAGAAGAAAGTAATAATGTGACGCATAAATGTTTTTACGAAAATGTTTGATGGGAATTTTTAAAACGGAATTTCTTACAAAAACTGTTTTGCCACGACTATACAAATTCTTTTTTCATATAAGTTTGTGAGGTTTCTCTGTCAGTGGGAATCGCCTGCGAAGTCATCCTGTTTTTAAATGTAGGATATTGAAGGTAAAAATGCAAATGTATAAAATGATGCTATTTATTTGACTCTTTAGAAAGGGGAGTTAGGAAGACTTTCTACTTACTAAATGAAGTATGTGACATTAGATAAAAATAAATTCAAACATATTGATGCGTAATGATGTGTAACTTCAATCCCCCCCCCCCTCCCCATCGTCTTCCCCATCACAATGCAAAAAATAATAAGTAAATATTTGAGGTTAAAATCTGACTAAAAAAGCTTGAAGGTTATTTATTATTCTTATTATTCTTATTCTTATTATTATTATTATTATTATTATTATTATTTTAGGACGGAGGACTAGTAGTTTCAATCTGGATTTTTTGTAAACCAGTTTTGGGCAACACCAAAAGAAATTAGAAATATCAGTCCTATCGTTGCAAATTCGGTACCAAATGAAAGGGGCAATTTTTCGGAATCCAGGGCTGCAAACAGTTTTCCGAAACGACAAATATATATATATATATTTTAATTAACTAAAGTATGAAATTTAAGTGGCAACACTTCATTTTAATTCTTTTGAATCATTTTAAAAAGTACGTAGCCCAGTTTTACGGTCAAAAAATGATGTAAAAAATAAAAATAAAAATAAAAATTTTACGGATTGAAATTAATAGTCCTACGTATTAAACTAAACTGTATTTGAGAGAATTTTTAATGATTTTTTTTTTTTTTTTTAATTTATTTATTATAATTTTTTTTTTATTTTTGTAAAATTAAAATAATTTTTTTTTTTTTGTCAGCAAAATATGTTTTGAGAGTCTTACAATCAAGTTTGATATATTTGGAGAAGTAACGCAGACATTTAAATTAAAATAATAATAATAATAATAAAATGAAAAAGAACGAAAATAGCTGCTTTAACGGCCCTCTTCACTTACCTTCGCTGAAAGCCCGAGCCAATGTTACTCTATGTGAAATTTTCTTTATTTATAACTCATTAACTAATACATATTTTTAAATTCTGTTTTCGCATTCAGAAAATTCCCAATTGTTAAATTGACGCACCTTTTTTAAAAAACTTATTTTTTTTTTTTTTACAATTTTATTTTGAAATATCAGAATGAAAAAATTTTACACATTGAAAATTCGTATTTTACAGCTTCAAAATAAAATATTAAAAATTAAAAAAAAAAATACATTTTTAAAAAAGGTGCGTTAATTTAACAGTTGAAAATTTTCTGAATGTGAAAACAGAATTAAAAAATACATATTGCTTAATGAGTTATAAGTAAAGAAAATTTCCCGTAGAATAACATTAGATTCGGCTTCTGACAACAGTGAGTGAAGCGGACCCTTAAGTGGATGCCCATTAAACACTTTGAACACCAGAATACTTTTTCAAGCTTATCTGACTAAATTTTGGTAATCCTTTCTATTACCTATTCTATAACGTACATACGCACCAAATAGTGTAATTAAATTGTCACATAAAAAATATGCACCACAAAACTTAAAGTGTATTCCAAACCATTGTCGCATTTACGGCTCTATAGGGAGTAAAATACACTGTTTTATTTTGTTTATTTTATCTAGCTGGGTTCTCTTCTTCAAAATTAGTAATAATCTTCATTTGCAATAATCGATAAATCTACTAATTACTAATTAATACATAAACTACTTGTAAACAAAATTAGAATAATAAATGTTTTAATATGAAAATTAAAACGTATTCACTAGCTATCATTTATACGAAAATTTTATGAAAGTAAATTGTATATTTAAAAAATATAGATTTTTCATGCTAAATCTTTAAACTTTGCTGTATTTCTTACACTGCATTTCTGTTTGTTTAGGTTTAGCCATCGAATGTTACCGGTGCAACTCTACAGGCCACCGCGAGTGCCTGGAAAAGTTTATTAAGCCAAGTACACTGAAACCAGAATCTTGCTCAGACGTTTTCGAAGCGAGGTACTGTATTAAAACAACAGGCTATTATCAAGGTGAGACGCCAAGTAATTACAATTATTTAATTGTAATAAAATTACAATAAAATTACATAAAATTACAATTATTTAATTTATTCATAACACTGACGTAACAAGGAAAGTATAACCTCTTTTAATGTACAAAGAAAATTATAAAGATTTAATAATAATAATAATAATAAATGGAACTCCGATGAATAATTTTTACTTTATTCTATATACAGGGTGATTATAATTAAAGTTACATTTTCTAAACGCTATAACTTTAAAACTACCCATCAGAGCGATTTGCAATTTTACCAAAGCAATCGTGAGGCAATGAAATTTTGTTCGGCAAAAGAAAAAAAAAAATAGTTCCAAAATGTGCCATTAATTATCCGTAAAGCATTTGTTTCATGAAGCTCCATTTTTTCTCTTTTCACTATGACTGTTTCCGCTGTAAACACGTATTCTTGTCTTTTTGCTTAAAAAAAAAAAAAATGTAGTAAACTCTTGAAGTCTATTGTTTCCTGCTATTCCATTGTGTTTCTAACAACATTCCTGTGAGTCCATTTAGGTGTTTCCCCTGACATTGCCCTGACAGCGCCATCTATTGGAACATGTTGGAACTACTTTTTTCCTCTTCCAAACAAAATTTCATTGCCTCACGATTGCTCTGGTAAAATATCGAATCGCTCTGATGGGTAGTTTTAAAATTATAGAGTTTTGAAATTCGTAATTTTAATTGAAATTACCCTGTATATATAAGAAGAAAGTATTGGATTCCTGAATCAGCTTCTGTTTTTTATGAATTTACACGCTTTGAGATTCCTTGAACACGATTCGGTCATTTTTAGAAAATATCATTCTATCTGTGAGCGTGTGTGGGTGTGGACGCTGAATCTTAGGAAACAATGGACGAAGTTTAACTAAACTTCATATTTGGTTTTATCTCGACTGAAATCTGTGCTGATTAGCTTTTGAGATATATCGCATAACAGGTGGCAGTGCTGTGCTGCATTTTCTCCCTTTCTAGAGTAGTCCATGTCTCAGCTTGTACCGTGCACCAAACTTAGTACATGAGATCGATTTTATGAAAACCAATACTCATTCACTTTGGGCGCATATTGGCTTACAAATGGCACGATTTGACCGAAATTTAATTCTGTTTACATGAAGGCGATATCACAGTTTCTATGTTACATAAAAGCATCAAATTTGATATGTAAGCAGGGGTGTTTGTGTTCAGGGTTTACCCCTGATTTTAGGGTTTTTACTCTAACTCATCTGTATTTTCATATTTCCTATAAAGTAATTTTTTGCTGTCATTGGTTGTTCATTTGTTATCCAGGTGATATGTGAATGAATTGTAAAAGGATTTAAGGCTTCTGGCCTAAATAGTTTAAATATTATTTGATATTTTGGGTTTTTTCTAGTTTGAGGCTCTAATTTTCAGGGTTTTTATCTTTGAGTCACAATCACCCCAGTAGTAAGATTTTGATTATGAAAAATCATGTTGATTCAATTTGGGTACATACTGGCTAAGAGATGGCGATGCTATTACTTTCTGAGATTTTCCGGATACTTATGAAATGGTGCGAGCCAAATGATCATATCGCACTCCGGCAAGAAATGTGACACAATTCAAAAAATGGCAATTCTGAATTTATGTCATTGAAAAATGTGTATGAAAAGCCCCAACGTACATCAATAGCGTCACATTTCTATCTCGAAACTTATCCATATCACCTAGTCCTAGGTCACTAATCCACCTTAAACTCTACACCACAACCGGCATTTCGAAAATTGCACTTCTGTAGCCACTGTAGGTTTTTAAAGTTGTTTTTACCTTTAACATCCAGTGAGTTTGAGACAATTTTTTAACCCTTTCCTTCCCCGTGATTCCAATTGGAATCATAACATTTCAGATTTTCTTTCTTACCATCTAACACTCCCTCTGATTCAAAATGAACAATATTAAAATCTATATGCATTTTCCCACCGAAAAATACCTATTTTGGATGACTTCACTATCTTTGTTGATAATTGGAAGTATATTTTACGCTGTTCTGATAATGATATCGGAATCAGTTTCCTGATTTGGGCAATCTAAGTAAATTAACTGTTTGAAATATTTTTTATTTTATTCTTTAATGTTTATAATATGTATTTGAATTAATTGCAATAAGTATTTCTCCAAAATTTTGTAATTTTTATTTGTTGACACGTTATGGTTTTTAATGACATCAGTGGTTATATTAAACATAAATAAACATCTATCAGTTGCTTTGTTACCTATATTAATTCGTAATCTGCTATAACTCCTATTTAAAAAAAATATTTATATACATTACGTTTAAAATAAATTTATGACTAAATATAAGATTTATTGTTTTATGGAGGGAAAAAGTTGGGAATGAAAGGGTTAAATATCTGTCTTAGAACTGTTAAATGTTTATGACCTATCTATCTACGTATGTGTAAAGAATTTCATCTTCTCTCGAATATCCAGGAATTTAATTTAAAGGCCATATCTATTGAACTCGAACCCTCCTCACACACCCCAGAGTTTTCCATTTCACCTTCGCAAAAATTTATTAAAATCCTAAAACTGCTATTTTTCCAGCCTTTTAACTTTCCAACTAAATGGAGCGAAAATCAATTGCGGAAAATCCATCTAGTTTTCTAATTACTATCCGTTAATTGTAGAAGTGAATCATGTATTAATTGAACAAAAGTATTCATTTAAACATTATATACTAAAAGAATTCATTTAAACGCCTTTAGTAATTTTATACGAAAATGGTAAAACTTACAAAGAAAAAAAAAATGTATATAATATGTACAGGGTATTTGAAAAACTTTAATTTCGGCTTTGATTCTTGGAGTATTTTTCTTAGACAAACATAATAAATTACAAAGATGCGTAAAAAGAGCTAACATAATTTAATGAAATTGTACAAAAAATGTCAAAAATTAAAAAGAATAAAAAATATTTTTCGAAGGAAAAAGTTTCTATTCTATATTCTAATAAGATTATGTACAAAATTTCAAATATATAACATAAATATTCTTGAGATATCATTAAACAAAGATCGTTAGGGATAGATCACAAATTAAAGTATAAATATGTTTATTCCTTTGCCTTATCATTTTGTGCTTCCTCGTAATATTTCTAATCTCTTAAACGTTTATTCACATATGTTTTGAATTTCCAATCATACAACAGGTATGAAGAAATTATACATTTCTGAAAATTTTCAACTTCGGTTTCTTGACGTTTTTACAGGTTTTGAGGTGCGAGAACACAACACAACAATGTTGTGAGAATACAATTAAAAACACAAAATCAATATGGTGTCTGTCTGTACGTTAGATTAATTAATGTGTTGGTTTGTTAGTCTGACAAGTAAACCTTCTCTCCTTTGATACCGGTTTTCCGGAAACCCATATATTTTCTGAAAGCTTATGTCACAAGTATAAAAACTGTGAAATCTTAGGGGCAGAGGGACAAGCGTTTAGGAGATACAGGGCCCACAAAGTATCAGTAAAGTGTGTATAGAGGGACATATTCCCATTAAAACGTCTCTATTCCTTGTATGTTCCCGTATATTGCTGTCAAGTACTAACGTATTGTATGTCTTCTTCTTACATTGCTTCTTATTATATGGATACTATAGTCGTTGTGGTGGCCTTGGTCTCCCGATTCGGAACAAGTAATCGGTCTCCGAACATCCAGGAATCGGAGATGATAAAACACATAATTATTCTCCTGGAAAATGATATGGATATTGTGGAAGGGATCCGGACATTAGGATTTGCTAGAGACAATGGAGAAGAACGGACGAGGATATGGACTTCGAAGATGATGGTGTCTATAAGGAACAGCAATGCTCGTCGCAACAGTCAGCCTCCATTTCTGTCATGACATATTTTGGTCAAGTATGGCTAATGACAGGAAGAAAATTCTGATTTTAGTGGATTCGTGGTGTTCTAACAAAGATCATGCATTGTCTGCTTCCGAAGTACTTGATGGTAAAGTCCTACAAAAAGAATTGGTACCTGAAAAGTGTACAGGAAAGATTTAGCCTCTGGATATTCATTTTTTCAGACGCTAGAAATCTTTTGTTCTTTACATAATGGAAACAATTATTATCGAGACACATGAGCAAATCTGGAACCGCGATAGTTTTCTGGCCCTGCAGTCTTTTTTCCTTATATCAGTTCAATGCTCCTCGTTTCAAGAACTTGATTAAGTATGCTTTTTATAAAAACGGATACTTGGACGACAAACCTGGAATGTGGATTGCGCCAATGGATTACTGCTTCAATTCATTGACAAATGATGAGTTTGCAGATGTGCGGCTATCGCTTTTGTAAAATGTGCCCATTGTGAACTGTCTTTCTGCCCGTCTCACTGTTTATTTGGTGAATTGTACATTGATTGTCTCTTGTAATGGACTTCATTTGAAGTCAGTAGCAAGTATCCCAACGTATACTGTTTCTTTTCAACGAGTTGTTTCTTCCTTTATAATGATACCTCCACCTTCTTACCATATTATTAGTTCATAAAAATACGTGAAACGAACATTTTAGCGACATTTGGTGTCATCTTTCCAACATTTTATGTCCTGTAACTCCTAAACGCTTATCCCTCTGCCCCTAAGATTTCACAGTTTTTCTACTTGTGGCATAAGCTTTCAGAAAATATATAGGTTTCCGGAAAACCGGTATCAAAGGAGAGAAGGTTTACTTGTGAGTAGGCATTATCTCATGCAAGGAAAGTCGTAAAGAGGTCGGACCAGTTTTAAAATATCTATTTTAATATTGGCAAGAACCTTATTTATTTGCAGCATTCTAATTGGAAACTTCGTACATTATTCGAAATTTAAGATTTCCTTTGCATGGGAGAATGAGGCAAAATGTCACATAAATGTACATTATAAGGCTTATTTTCATCGTAAATTTCTCAGACAGATTTAAAAATATCATATATGATACTCGCATGTATATCATTGACTATCATTATTTAAAAACTTCGTAAGTTATTCAAAATTTAAGATTTTTTTAAAATAGGGACTTAAGGCAAAATTTCAGACTAACACTTAATATGAGGATCTTTTTCATCATAAATATGATGACTGACAAGTTTTAAAATATCATTTATCATGCTGGCATTAACATTATTGTATATAAACATATTTTAAAAAGCTTCGTAAGTTATTCGAAATTAAAGCTTTTTCATAACGCGACAGAATAGGGATATATTTTTCATAAACTTGTATTTGTGAATATTTTTAATAATTCTTACTAATTTCACAACCATTCGTTATAAATAATTATCATTATGTTTATTTATGTAAAATTTTGTCCTATACTGCCATGTTAAAAACTTTGAAAAAAAAAAAAAAAAAAAAAAAAAAATGGGATGACAGCGCCACTTGTTGAGCGAGGGATTCCCAAATCTATTTAGCGTCAGTTCAGATCAAAGTCCAACTGAATACCAAGTTTGTTTGAATTTTGTTCATTGATTCAAGATATACAGTGTCCACAAAATTTGTTATGCACACAGACAGACATATTTACTTTCTTTTATATTCAATAGAAGAAAGTATTGGATTCATAAAAATTTTCGACCTCGGGTTTTTGATGGATTTACACGTTTTGAGAGCTGTAGAACACGATTTGACCATTTTTAGAAAATGTCTGTCTGTCTGTGTGTGTGTGACAAAATTTTACGGCAACAGTATCTCAGGAACTACTGCACAGAATTTCATACAATTGGTATGTAGTTGCACCTTGACATAAATTAGTGCCTATCAACTTTTGGTAAAAATTGCCTTACAGGTTGCGTTGCCATTCCGCTTTTTCTAAATTTTTAACATGGTGATATAGGACAAAATTTTGTATAAATGTGCAAAAAGAGAATTATTTTTTAGTAATCATTATGAAATTTACAAGAATTATTTATAATAGAGATAGTCAACTGGGAAAAAAATTTTGTATGTGTAGGAGCCTCACCCCCCCCCCCTGGGGGGAAGTCCCCCCTCGAGGGGAGTAAATTTCCATGATGGGTATCTTTCAAAAGAGCTCGCCAATACTTTTAAAACGAATGGTTGAACCATCGATCTGCGATAATTTAAAATAAAGTTATCGGTTTTTTTCACTTTTAACAATTTTTTTTTTTTTTTTTTAATGTAATATTGTCAATAAAATCGACTTTTTTTGGATATTTAGTGTTATACTACTTCTCTAATATGGAGATCGTCTGCATTATCATGGAAGATATTTGTTTTTAATAATAATTTTAATAAATTATTTTTACTGAGTGAATTTGTATAGGAAAATATAAAAGAAAGTCATGTGGTGGCCACAACATACTAGTTTAATAATGGTCAAATCGTGTTTAGGGCACCTCAAAACGTGTAAATGTAACGAAAACTGGAGATTAGAAATTTTCAGAAATCCAATACTTCCTTCTTATAGAAGAAAAGAAAAGTAAAAAAAAATAATATTATAAATTGGAATTTAATTCAACTGGTTTATTTTTTATTCGGAGATATAAAAAGTAACATAATTCTATATACACAGAAAATGTTTATTTATAGAAGTTAAAGAATGTGGAAGTCTGTTATTCTGAAAATATATAAATTGAGGAAATAACCTTAAATGTAAACTCCAAGTTTTCATTACATAGTAAAGCTTCTGATCATTTTTCTTAATTAAAATAAAAATTGTTATTATCGAAAAACAGTTTGTATATGTATGAAAATTCAGTTTTTTTTTTTTTTTAAATAAATTTTTTAGTCACGAGAACTTACAACTATTTAAAAACTCTGAAGAAATTTAATCGTAAAATATTGTTTTCGAAGCTACCAGATGCGAAATTCATTATTATCCATGCAATCAAATATCGAGGAAGGAAGTGTAAGTATTATTTCGGAAATTTACTAATTGTGAAAATAACTTATTTCAAGTAGATGGCCCAACTTTTCACTCCACTGGTAATCCTAATTTCAAACTAACTCTGTGAAATTTGACTTGTCATATTGATTGATAATATTAAACATCAAACGTATTTTTATGTACAGTTTGACTTTGCGAACATCTTCTCAAAGTGGCACTAATTACATGAATATTTTAATTTCTTCGTTGTTTAATTTAAGAGGAAATTAATGTTTATTCGGTTACAAAAAAAAAGAAAAAAAAATTAAACATGTTATTATATATTACTATTATTTTATTTATTTATTTATTTTTATTTTTATTTATTTATTTTTTTTTTGAGTTTTATTATTGTCTTCTATTTATATATAGAGAGAAAGTATTGGATTCGTGAAAATCTTTTAACTCCAGTTTTCGGTGGATTTACACGTTTTGGGATGTCCTGAACACGATTCGACTGTTTTTAAAAAATATCTGTTTGTGTGTCTGTATGTGTGTGTGTATCACAAATTTTGTGGACGCTGTATCTCACGAACCAATGAACTAAATTTAACCAAACTTGATATTTAGGTGGACCTTGACAAAAACTGGTGCTGATGAGATTTGGGGATCAATCGCTCAACAGGTGGCGCTGTGATCTCATTTTGTCTAAATTTTAACATGACACTGTAGGACAAAATTTCGTTAAATGTTCATAATGAGAGTTATTTTAATCGTGTGATTTTAAAATTAATAAGAATTATTGATAATAGTAGTAGCAACGTAAGGAAAAAAGTTTGTGCATGTGGGAGCATCACTTCATCCCCCACTAGGGAAGGTGATTTTCAGTATAGGTATCTTTCGAAAGATCTCGTAAATAACTTTAAAAAGAATGGTTGAACAATAGATCTGTGATAATTTAAAACAAAGTTATCGATTTTTTTATTTTTAACCCCCCCCCTCCCCCCCCCCCCCAAAAAAAAAAAAAAAAAAAAAAAAATATGTTGGCACAAAATTTACTTTCTTTCGGCGTTTTGTGTTGTAATTCTGTCAGATAAAAATCGTCTGTTTTTATCATGGAGAGCAATTTTCATAAATAATAATTTAATAAATAATTCGTACTGATGAGTTTGTGTAAAATTATATAGAAGAAAGTTATTGGTGTCCCCAACATACTAGTTATTTTATTGTGATCATCAGAGATGATTCATTTTATACTGACATAAGTTAAATGTGATAGAAAATGCTTACTTTGAAAATATAATGTTCATTATAATTTTCCTTTAATATCCAATAAACTCTAGATATTTCTTGAGTTATGTTCTTAGTTTTAGAGATTGTAACTATAATCAGTGTTCAGTACCTCAATTAACTCTTTCCGTACATAACCGTACTGCAAAGCATGACAATTGAATCATTTTTATGCTCGGAAAATTAATTTTCCAGGGGGCTTAAAATGCTCCAGTAGAGAACACTTCTATGAACCCAGTATAGTAGACACCTTTTGAATGTTTTCCGAAGAGTCGGAATAAATTACGAATTGATTGAAAATGTATCTATAGAAATAAAGAGAAGTGTCTGTGTGTGTGTGTGTCTGCGCTCTGGTGTTCACACTATTGATCGCAGAGCTTCCAAATTCGGCATATAGGTACCTGGGACCCTGCAGGTGTGCACCTCATCGAGATTTTTTTCGAATTTCTAATTTGAATTTTTTAAATTTATGTTTTTTTCGATTTTAAATATTGGTTTTAATGCTTCATTTTTCATAAATTTAATTCTTTTGCTTCAATCGTCTGCGTACCTTAGCAACGGCTATTACGCAACTTATTTTTATTTAACACATTCATTTGAAGGCGAATCTTTTTTTTTTTTTTTTTTTTTTTTTTTTAATTTGTTATACTTATTGAAAATAAAATCGTAATGCAGTAGAAAAAAATTAAGTAGAATTAGTTTTTAATTTAAAAACGTATGTATAACAGCTATGTTTAATTTTTTATAGTAGAACAACTTCTTATTTTTGATTTTTTAATTAATTCCTTTAAAAGAAAAAACTTTTATTTATTCATTTTTTTTTTTTTTTTTTTTACTGTATTTATCGGGAAAAATGGTAGTATATACATAGTAAAAAGGATTAAATTAATTAAAATTTATTTGTTTATATATATATTTATTTAATCTACATTTTATTTTATTTTATTTTATTACATTGGTCGGAATCAAATCGTAATATATTGTAAATAGCATGGGCTATAAAATACATGGTTCAAAACTAAAATATTTAATAGATGCTGAGATACAGTCATCTTTAAAATCGTAGTTCTTAAATAGTAGCAGATCCCCCCTGTCGTCGATAAATATCCAGATTGAAGTGCCCGAAAAAGATCTTTCTGCAGGCATGGGAAACCTAGACCTGATGTAATGCGGGCGGAAAATGAGCTGACGTAGACAGCGGGTACCCGAAGCGAGGTTTGGAGCAATTTCAGTTTCTTTCTTTCTTTCTTTCTTTCTTTTTTTTTTCAGTTTTTGTTTATAATGTGATGTAAAAAGTAAATATTAATTCAATTCTTTAAAAATCCATTTAAATATAGTGACCAGCGAAGCGGGCTTAGCCTGCTAGTATTTAATTAATAAAAGGTATTTTCTATTTCATTAATGTGTTAATTTTTTTTTTAAATATATAAACGTGTATCATAAATTGAAAACAATTTATGTTTGAAAAATTTAACGGTTTCAATAACACAAACTGTTTTATTTTAAATTATTCTTAATTTTTAAATAACATTTTAATATGCATTTATGTGATAATCTCAAAAATACTAAGGTTAGCCAGTCTTCTTACTTTCAGATATTTACTTGAATTCTGCCTCACACTTCTAAAAAATGCAAATATCTTTTAAAAAATTTGTAAAACTAATATGTTGTGGCAACCACTTTCTTTTATGTTTTCTTATAAAAATTCACTCAATACAAATGATTTGTTAAAATTGTTATTTATTAAAATTATCTTCCATGGTGAATGCTGACGATTTCCATCCCAGAGAAGTAATATAGCACTAAATATCCAAAGAAAGTTAAATTTATTCTCAGACATCTTTAAAAAAAGCGATTTTTTTTTTTTTTTTTTTTTTAATGAAATAAACGATAATTTATTTTTTTTAAATTATCACAGATCGATGGTTCAACCATTCGTTTTGGAGATATTGACGCGCTCTTTTGAAAGATACTCACAATGGAAAATTGCCCCCCTCGGGGGAGACATTCCCCCAGGGAGGGAAGCGAAGCTCCTACAGTCGGTAACAAAAGTATCCGAACACTAGTAAAAATTCCTATATAAAAAAAGTGGAGTTAATACTGTTTTGTTAAATAAATCCTTGTCGAATCATGTTCTTCGACTGACTAAGAGCAGGATTCAACAAGGATTTATTTAACAAAACAGTATTAACTCTACTTTTTTTGCATAGGAATTTTCGCTAGTTTTCGGATACTTTTGTTACCCACTGTACATACACAAAAAAAAAAAGAAAAATAATTCCAATTAACTATCACTATTATAAATAATTCTTTTTTAGTTTCATAATGATTATTAAAAATAATTCTTTTTATGTGCATTTATACGAATTTTGTCTTATACGCAGCCCTATTAAAAATTTAGAAAAGTGGGAATTCAAATCCAGCTTTTGTACAATTTTTACAAAAAGTTGATAGGCACTAATTTATGTCAAGGTGCAGCTACATATAAAATTTTATGAAATTCTCTGCAGTAGTTCCTGATATACAGTTGCCGCAATTGTGTCAAGTCATGTTCTAGACATCTCGAAACATTTAAATCCATCGAAAAACCAAGGTAGAAAATTTTTAGGAATCCAGTACTTTCTTCTATTAAATATAGAAGAAAGTAAAAAAAAAAAAATTAACATCTTATGAGTATATTGAAGCATTTAGATCAGATTTTGAGTGAAATAAATTATTGTTTGTTTCACTTCCCAAATTTTAAAGATTACTGTTTCTAGTATTGTATCTGGTGCTAAAAGTCCAACGAGCTAGAAGTTAAGAAAGCTGTACACTACCGGTCATTATGCGATTTTGTGGTACTAGTAGTGGACACCCATAAAAATATCATACGTTAATACAAATTTAAAAATTTAGCACAATAAATGAATTTTGCATGCTTATTTTAGTCATATTAAAGCAAAGGGCACCTGAAATCAGTTAAAAACTAGTATGTTGTGGCCACCACATGACTTTCTTCTATATTTTCCTATACAAATTCACTCAGTAAAAATAATTTATTAAAATTATTATTAAAAAAAATCATCTTCCATGATAATGCAGACGATATTCATATTAGAGAAGTAGTATAACACTAAATATCCAAAAAAAGTCAATTTTTACTGTCAATATTACTTTTTTTTTTTTCTTGTTAAAAATGAAAAAAAACAATAACTTTGTTTTAAATTATTGCAGATCTATGGTTCAACCATTCGTTTTAAAGGTACTGGCGAGCTCTTTTGAAAGATACCCATCATGAAAATTTACTCCCCTCGAGGGGGGGGAATTCCCCCCCCCCCGGGGGGAAGCGAGGCTCCTACACATACAAAAAAAATTTCCCAGTTGACTATCTCTATTATAAATAATTCTGATAAATGTCATAATGATTATTAAAAAATAATTTTCTTTATGCACATTTATACAAAATTTTATTCTATACCCCCATGTTAAAAATTTAGAAAAAGCGGGATGGCAACGCAACCTGTAAAACAATTTTTACCAAAAATTGATAGGCACTAATTTATGTCAAGCTGCAACTGCATACCAATTTATATGAAAACCTGTGCAGTAGTTCCTGAGATACAGTTGCCACAAAATTTTGTCACACACACACACACACACAGACAGACAGACATTTTCTAAAAATGGTCAAATCATGTTCTACAGCTCTCAAAACGTGTAAATCCATCAAAAACCCGAGGTCGAAAATTTTTACGAATCCAAGACTTTCTTCTATTGAATATAGAAGAAAGTAATAAGCAGAGACAAAAAAAAAAAAAAAAAAAAAAAAAAAAAATTTCGTCTTCTTATACTAAACCAGAATAAAAAACGGTAAAATAAGGGAAAGTATAATTGTTTTCCATAAGCTAATGTTTTTCTGAAACTCGTGGCTGAAAATATTTGTAGTTCAATCTATATATATAAAAGAACACTTCCTGAGTGAGTGAGTGAGGGGGTGATCTATCAACGCCCAGACCAAACCCCTGGACCTAGAAGCATGAAATTTTGTGACAATGTTCTTTCCATGACGTAGGCATCCACTAAGAAGCGATTTTACAAAATTCGCCCCCCAAGGGGGGGAGGGGGGGCAAAACGTGATTTCACAAAATCTTTCATATCTCAAACAAAAAAACAGATATCCGTAAAATTTTTGCTTTAAAATATAGCTAATACAAATGTCAAAAAACCAATTTCTGGAATTTTCAAAATTCGGTCCCCAAGGGGGGCGGGGGGGCAAAATGTGATTTCACATGCGTAAAAACGTGATTTCGCATAATCCTATATATCTCAAACAAAAAAATAGATATGCGTGAAATTTTTGCTCTAAAATATAGCTAATGCAAATATCTAAAAACCAATTTCTGGATTTTTAGAAATTCAGCCCCGAGGTGGGGCAGCAGGGGGGGAGAGTGGGGGCATAAAATAAAAAGAGAGTTAGATCGTTCAAAATTGGTATATAGAGGTTTTCGATACCTACAAATCGATTTCGGATATTTTCGAATTTATAAAATTATTAGGAGGTGCGGGAGGGGGGGGGCAAGGGGGGGCTATGGGGCAAAAACAAATAGAAATACAGTTAGGCCGTTCAAAATTGGTACAGTTAGGTTTTAGATGCCTGCAAGTCGAATGGGGATATTTTCGAAAGTGTAAAGTTATTAGGAGGGCCGGGAAAGGGGGAGGGGAGAGGGGGGTGGGAGAGGGGCAAAAAAATAAAAATAGAGTTAGATCGCTCAAAATTGGTAATAGATGTTTTCGATACTTACAAATCAATTGCGGATACTTTCGAATTTTTAAAATTATTAGGTGGGGCGGGAAGGGGGGGGCGGTAAGGGGGGGAGCTATGGTCAAAAACAAATAGAAATACAGTTAGGCCGTTCAAAATTGGTACAGTTAGGTTTTAGATGCCTGCAAGTCGAATGGGGATATTTTCGAAAGTGTAAAGTTATTAGGAGGGCCGGGAAAGGGGGAGGGGAGAGGGGGGGAGGGGGGCAAAAAAGTAAAAATAGAGTTAGATCGTTCAAAATTGGTATATAGATGTTTTCGATACTTACAAATCGATTGCGGATACTTTCGAATTTTTAAAATTATTAGGTGGGGCGGGAAAGGGGGGGCGGTAAGGGGGGGGCTATGGTAAAAAACAAATAGAAATACAGTTAGGCCGTTCAAAATCGGTACAGATAGGTTTTAGAGGCCTGCAAGTCGAATGGGGATTTTTTTGAAAGTATAAAGTTATTAGGAGGGCCGGGAAGGGGGGGCAGAGGGGCAAAAAAAAAAGAAAATAGAGTTAGATCATTCAAAATTATTACATAGAGGTTTCCAATACCTACAATTTGATTGCGGATATTTTCGAATTTTTAAAATTATTGGGAGGGCGGGAAGGGGGGGGGAGTAGAGCGGTAAAAAAATAAAAATAGAGATATATCGTTCAAAACTGGTGCATAGAGGTTTTTGATACTTACAAATCGATTGCGGATATTTCAAATTTGTAAAATTATTAGGATAGACAGGAGGGGGGGGGGGGCGAAGTGGGAAAATAATAGAAATAAGAGTTAGAGCATTTTGGGAATTTTTTCCGAAGGCAGTGAGAACCCGGTGCGACATTTTTCCTACTCAGATTTTGTTTCTCTTTTTTTTCATGTGATAAAAATTAATGCAATTTTGAGAATTCATTATAGTGATTCATTTAAAAATAGGGACCAGCGAAGCGGGCGTTGCCTGCTAGTATTTGTATATTAACATTAGAGAATTGTAACACAACTCTGAATGTTGCTCGATTCTATGCTAGATTTTGAAAACTTTTTTTTTTTCAGAGTTTAAGTTCATATAGTGTCACTACTGGTATGATACCGCTTCCATTACAAGTGCTTTTACCCTACATTTGAAAATTAAAAGTATTTTATTATTATTATTATTATTAAACTCTCTCAAAAATTTAATAAATAAAAATGTTAAAATAATAAACTTGCAAATTTATTGATAAAATTAATACATATAATCACAAATACACTGCAAAAACTAGTATGTTGTGGCCACCACAAGACTTTCTTCTATATTTTCCTATACAAATTCACTCAGTAACAATATTAAAAAAAAAAAAAAAAAAAAAATACGATTTTCTTCTTTTTTTTTTTTTTTTTTTTTTTTTTTTTTGTTAAAGGTTTAAAAAAAAAAAAAAAAAAAAAAAAAAAAAAAAAAATCGATAACTTTGTTTTAAATTATCATAGATATTTAGTTCAACCATTCGTTTTAAAGGTATTGACGAGACCTTTCGAAAGATACTCATCTTGAAAATTTACCACCCCCGGGGGAAAGCGATACCCCCACATGCACAAAATTTTTTTCCTAATTAACTACTACTATTATCAATAATTCATGCTCATTTTACAATCACAGGTTAAGAATAACTCTCATTATGTACATTTATACGAAATTTTGTCCTATACTGCCATGTTAAAAATTTAGAAAAAATACGATCACCGCGCCACCTGTTGAGTGATTGATCCCCAAATCTAATCAGCACCAGTTTATGTCAAGGGCCAACTAAATACCAAATTTGGTTAAATTTCGTAAAAAAAAAAAAAAAAAAAAAACGATTTTTTTTTCGTTTAAAGTAAAAAAAATAGATAAGTTTGTTTTAAATTATCACAGCTTTATAGTTCAACCATTCGTTTTAAAGGTATTGACGAGACCTTTCGAAAGATACCCATCTTGAAAATTTACTCCCCTCGAAGGGGGACTTCCCCCCCATGGGGGGGGAGGCTCCTACACATACAATATTTTTTTCCCAGTTGAATATCTCTATTATAAATAATTCTTGTAAATTTCATAATGATTACTAAAAAATAATTCTCTTTATGCACATTTATACAAAATTTTGTCCTATATCACCATGTTAAAAATTTAGAAAAAGCGGGAAAAGCAATTTAATTATCGTATGGATAATTAAATTGAAGGTTGGAATTTTTATAAAGCTAGGTTTACACTTCTTAACAAAAATCTATTACAATAAAAGATTCATAAAAGCGGAAATGTGGTCACACTTCAAATGGGACGCAATTATTCAGCTACTGTACATCTGATACTAATGATGTTAAAAAAATATGAAAAATCGATAAAGAATTACTATTCCATTGCAGTATATACTTGCTCAAATAATAACTTTTACACGTGCCAGCATGCTACAGTTTTATCAGTTTTCGCATCACTTGCTACAACATTCGCAAAAAAAAAAATTCTGTTAAAACAATATGGCTAGTTTATCAAAGTTCACATCAGAATTCGTTAATATATGTAAATCCTTTTTTGTTCAATCGTGGATAATATAACTGGAGTTTCTAAGTATTGCCTGGCGCAATAGATCATTTTATGATGAAGCTTTTTTAACAGTATATGAACCTCGTTTTTGCATTTAAGCCCCGTCAAAGCGATCATCATTTTTCATCATTAATTAATTTAATTTACAATACGAAAATACGCTTCTTGATTAGTTAAAAATAACACCAAATGTTTTTTACAGATTATCAATTATTTCATGAATTAACAATTTTTTTTTTTTTTTTTTTTTTTTTTTTTTTTGAACGAAGTTCCTTAACGCGGGTTGTGGTAGTAGTTAACTAGCAGAAATCGTCACGTAAGGAAAAAGCGTCACGCTCTCTCCATGTGAATTTCTCTCGCCAGAAAGAAAAACCCCAGCAATTTCTACTTTTTCTCCCAAGTTACGGTTCCTGAGGAGAAACGATGAGGCCCCGAGTGTAGTATGCTGGTATCCATTATTTTAGTTTATTTTAGAATTCCTTTCTCGTCGTCAAATCCTCGTTGATCGTGTTGTTGTTTCGTTGAACGTTGAACGTTGTTGTTGGACAAGCATCGTGCGCAGCCGGTTGTATAACCTTAATATTAAACACGTAGAAAGTTCCTTAAGACTTACTTGTTATTTGTTTACGTTTTAAATCATACGGGATTTACATTGTCTTCTTATTGCAATTTTGCAATGAAAATTCGATAAATAGAAACTGCAACAAGTATATGTAATATAAATTTAGAAAAATAAGTTGATAAAATCATATATTTTGATACAAGGATTTACTGTTTATATATGTATGATTTGAATGTTTATTATTTAATGTTTATATACATTGCAGAAAGACAACGATGAAATCATGTGCTCATGATTTCCCCATTCATCATTCTATCTAATTAGATAGATATAAATAATATATCCATTCACCATTCTATCTAAAAAATATAGAAAATCTATAATAATAAAAGAAGATGTCTGTCTGTCTGTCTGTCTGTCTGTCTGTCTGAGCATATATACGTTCAGCCCCTATTGAACGCAGAACTACAATATTTGACATACGGGTGCTCAGAAGCCTGCCCGAGTGCATAGTGAAAAAAGAATTTAAAAATTTTAATTAGTTCCGGAGATATTAATTAAAATGTAGACCTATGTCTAATCAAAAAGCGTTCTCAATGACTGAGAATTCACCGCGATTGCATAAAAATAGATATTTTAACGGAGTTAAAATCAGAAAAAGTGGAAAAATAAATTAGAAATATTAGTTCGATCGTTACGAATTTGGTACCAAATGAAAAGGGATTTTTTTCCGAATCTAAGAGTGCAAGTGGCTTATCTCTACAGCAATTAGATTTTTTAAAATTAACTAAAGTACGAAATTTAGTTGGCAACAGGCAGAACACTTAATTATTTCATTTATCAAAGATTCTTCAGTGCCAGGTGCTAGACATGCTGGCTGACTATTCTTCCGGTCGGGAAAAATTGCTTTTCATTTTTCGCCCACGTGACAAAGTACTGGAAATAAAAAAAGCAGTTTTTGAATTTTTTCAATTTAAAATCGATCAAAAGCAGAACTTCGAAATTGCCCGTCATTATGGCTTACCTGAATGCAGTTAAAAAATCTAAAGTATAGCTTTAAAAATAAAATAAATACACATATTATATTTATTTAAATCCATTTTTATTTCATCTGTTAATGACGCCAAAAGTTACTTTTAACAGAATAATATTGATTTTTTTTTTTTTTTTTTCCTTTTTTTTTATGAATTCGGTTGTAAAAAAGCATTTTTGGAATTCTTAAATTTTAGACGGATTTCAATAGAAATCGTTAATCGCCCTTGAAAGATTAGCCATTTTGAGTCTAAAATATATCAAAGATATTCATTATTGTAATACATAATACATCATTCAAAAGATATTTTAAAGTATTTTTATTGCAGGCTATTAAAATAATATAAGCCGTTCAAATTCCGTACGAAACTTTCGGAGAAAACTACGGAAAAACCAGAATATTTTTATTCTTTTATATTTTACAGAGTTTCAAATTCAGATTTTCGCTCACATTTCGTACTGATAATTTTTGACGGCATATAGCCCGGAATTAAGCAAGTTTTGGAGAAAACACAAATAAGTCAGACACAAATCTTTTAAAAAAATGTTTGTATTATCTTTGTATTTCAGCTTCTAATTAGTATAATTTCATGAGTAATACATTATTTTAAAACTTATTTGAATTGGAATTAAAGAGTAGGGATCGCAAATCTCTACCGGCAGACGACACTTCAATATGTTAAAATTTCAATATCTCCAATAATAATTATGATTAAGTTACTTATAATACATAATTTTCAATATATTTTATTGCGGACTTTTAAACTGATATAAGCCGTTAAATTATATGCGGAAGTTTCAGCAATAACCACGGAAAATCCAGAACACCTTTATTCCAATATATCGAATTGTAATTATAATTAAATTACTTATGTCATTCGAAATACATTTTACAGTAATTTTATTGCAAACTTTTAAATTGATATAACCCATTAAATTCAGTACGGGAGTTTCAGAGAAAACCACAAAAAACCCGGAACACCTTTATCGTTTTTTATTTTGGCGGACTTTCGAATTCCAATACTCCATTCACATAAAAACACGGAAACCTCAGACACAAATCATTTTATAACTATATATATATATATATATATATATATATATATATATATACATATATATATTACTTTTGTATCTCAGCTTCTAATTAACATAATTTCTTAAGTAATATATCATTTAAAAAGTTTTTTGAATTGGAATTCAAGAGTACGTGTTGCAAATCTTTGTCGCCAGATGGCGTTTTGATATTTTAATAATTAAATATCTCCAATTACAATTAAATTATTTAGGAGTAGATTAAGAGTCCGTAAGCCGCATCGGATTGGGGATTTGCCGCAATCAGAATTTTCAATGTTCCTCTACACGGTGAGCGAACAAGCTGTTTCAAATGATGAAACGTAAAGGGGCGCCGTAGTCGCCACAGAGCGGAAATTTGCTGCAGTTAAAATTTTCAAAGCTATTTTGAGCAAGAAAGCTGTTGTAAGTTCTAATATGGGGTCGCCACCGAGCTACGGTTAGAATTTCCAAATATCTTAACATGGTGAGAGGACAGGGTGTTTCAGACACTAAAACAGGAAAAATACGACGCAGGCGCTTCCGAGCTGGAATTTATTATAGTTAAAATTTTCAATAAAGCTATTTGTACTATATGTCAATAAGCTGTTGTAGGTCCTGAAACGAGAAAAAGGCGCCACGGAGCGGGAGTTTCATAAGGTCGGATTTTTCAATGATCGCGAACCAGCTGGTCGCCGAAGGCGGCTAGTAAACAATAAAGTAGTGTGAGAGAGAGAGTAAACAATCTAGATCTCTATACCAAATCAAATTCGGAACTGGAATTGGAGAAAAGGCGTAAGGAACTTCGTCCCCGACCGCACATTTTCTTGTTTTTGTTTATTTGTTTAGGGTAAATGCTCCAGTGATTGGCATGCTCCAGTAATTGACACCTTCCCCGAAATAATTAATATATAGATAAAAAAATAAAAGTAAATTTTCTACATATAAGAATTTTAACATTGTATGTCAAACACTGGAGCATAGGGTGCCTATTACTGGTAAAATGGAAAACTATAGCAGTGTCAAACACTGAAACATAGGGGACCGATTACTGATAAAGTGAAAAACTGGTAGTGTCAATTACTGGAACATTGAGTGGGTGTAAAATAAAAATTCATAAAAAAAAAAATCATAATTGTCAAATGCATATATTTTAGCATATATGTGGTTCTGAAAGTATTTAATGCGATATATATTAATTTAAGATTTCCAAAAATAGTTTCTGATGACTAAAACATTAAAAACATCTGAAATTGCTCTAAAAGTGTCAAACTGATGTTTTAGGATTTTTCTCAACACCATTTATCTAACATCAGTGTGAGTAATTTTTATTTACATAAATTGGTGCAATTTACTTATGTAATTAACTAAAACAGTTGAACTTATGTTAATTTAGAATTATTATTTAATACATTTACACACAGTCGTATGAAGTTTTGTTAATATTAAATGTCGTATAACAATGAAATATATTGTACTCATTACTTGTATGCCGACTTATAAAAATACAATATGATTTTAATTACTTTATCTGACTGTCTGTCTGTCTTTCTGTCCGTTTGCTCGCCTCCAATGTCCGTAAATATTTTCAGAATTTCTTATAAATGATATGTGTTACAAAAGTTCACTATAAAATGCTCCCTATTTAAAATGTCATTAATAGGCTCTGTATAACTGATTCGTATACATGGTCATCCAAAAAAAATGCCAATGGGTTGCGTTTTAGGCGAGACATTTTTATAAATCACATTTAAATAACTTTCTACTGCAGAAATCATAATGAAATTGACTTTTATTGTTATGCTAAAATAATGCTTTGTTTGGAACATAATATGCTTATCGTATTTACATGGCTATGCTAAATTATTCAGATACATTGAGGAAGGGCTATAATTGGAAATTGCTGGAATTGCATTTCCATTTGTGTTAAGCATTTTTAACACTTTCCTACAATATTTAAGTGTGATTATGATTCAATTATTCTATCTGTATGCCTTTCAGTCCTTCTCAGTGATGCCAGATTGGGGATTTTGACCCCATTTTGGGGATTTTAGAGGCTTTTGGGGACCAAATGTTTGTGGGGACTTTTTGGGGGGAAAATCTGGGGAGTTTAACTTTCTGCAACGTAATGATTTATCCCTACGACCAGGGATTTTCAATAGCTTTAGTGTTATTTGGGGATTTATTTCAAAAATTGCCTTCACTTGGGGAAAAATCTGAGCTTAAAATCCACTTAAATCTCCTTGTTTTTTTTTTGTTTTTTTTTTTTTGAAAAAATTTTTATTTTCCCTTTTTAGTAGAAATCAAGTTGGGGATATTTTCGAAAAAAAACCCTGATTTGGGGAAATTTGAAGACCTGTTTACTGTTTGGGAAAATAATTTTCGACCATCTGGCATCACTGGTCCTTCTGCCTGTCCGTTGTGAAATAACGTACGCAAAAAACGTTGAAGTTTGAACAATGCAACGAATAAGTACAGTTGAAAAGAGTTAATAATCAATGCTTATTGCAGGATTTTTCGTTCCTTTTATTATTTTAATAGCGTAATTTTCTAACTTACAAAACTCATAGAAGAATAAACCATCAGTGTGCATTATCACTTTTAAAAGAATGACAACCGAACTGATAAAAATATAAAATACATGAATATGTCACTTATTTTAAAACAATAATTATTTAAGTTTCCTCCTAATTAAACAGTGAAAAAAAAAAAAAAGTGGCGAAGGCATATTGGTAAAATTATTTCATAACATTAACTTTCTCTTGAGACTAAAAAAAAATAATATCTAACTTCTAAAACTATGAGACATAATTTTAGAAGTAAAAGCTCTTAGAAATGCACGCTCCATAAAGAGGGAAATTCACTGGAGTGAAATGATTTAGCACTCCTGTATATGACGATCCATGTCTACAGTTTCTACCACCATATATTTATAAAATAATATTTTAATTTCCATACTTATTACATAACTTTTGTGATTAATATGTAGATTTTCTGGTAGTTCCGAAAATGCTTTCCTAATTATGATGTATTCCTAGATTTTAAATAGTTAACCAATTTCAAGAAAATGAATGTTTTGGAAGTATTTCTGGATTATTTCAGCGAAAATTAAACTGATAAATAATAGAGGATACTGATACTGGTGTAAATTAGTTATATTTTAAGTAGGTAGAAATTAATTCAGGTAATCGTGATCTTTAAATTTATGACTTCTAACAAAATATTGCAAAAATGAAATTATACTTTTTCTTTATGTTAATTCCTCTTCTCTTACATACATATTCAAATTGTAGAACTCCTAATCTAAGGAAAATCTGGAGTGACTCCACTCGACTTTCCGAACATTGAGTAATTAACAGTTTTGTAGATAAAGTAAAGAAAGAGGAGTTGTTAAACAAACAAAAGAGAGAAAACCATAATAGAGTGTTTGAGTATATTTATTTATCCATATATTACACGATGTTTTATTTAACGCTACTGAACTTTGAGCCCATAGATCATAATGATAAAGAATTTTTCGTTGTGTCCCTGTAAAAACCTATAAATGCTAAATTCACCAAAATGCTTATAGTTAGTGCAACAGTGTTTTATAATACTCATATAAATTTTCAGCCCAATTCAATAAGGCGTTTAGATGCTATCGTACTTTTAAAAATTTAGTCCCATAGGCCATAATGATAAAGAATTTTTCTTTGTGTCCCTGTAAAAAAACTGTAAGTGCTAGATTCACCAAAGTCTATACAGTTAGTTCAACTGTGATCTATAACATGTGTACAAATTTTTTGCTCAGATTAATAAGGCGTTTAGGCGCTATCACACTTTTAAAAATTCTGCCCCATAGGCATAATGATAAAGAATTTTTCTTTGTGTCCCTGTAAAAAAACTATAAGTGCTAGATTCTCCAAAATCTATACAGATTGAGTATTTGTGACCTATAATATGTGTATAAATTTTTTGCTCAATTGAATAAGGCGTTTAGATGCTATTGCACTTTTAAGATTTTGCTCCCATAGGCCATAATGATAAAGAATTTTTCTTTGTGTCCCTGTAAAAAAACTATAAGTGCTAAATTCACCAAAATCTATAGGGTTTGTACTATGGTGACTTACAATATGCGTACCAACTTTCAGGTTAATTGAACAAAGCGTTTAGACGCTAGCGTGTTCACTCACAGACATACACACGTACACACACACATACATACATCATCGTAAAAATAGTGAAAACGGACTCAGGGGACCTCAAAACGTATAGAAACATCAAAATCTCGAATTCGGATTTTTGACATGATTACAATACTTTCCTCACTATAGTGTTCGGAAAGTAAAAAGGAGTTGATAAACAAAATGTTCTCTGTTGTTAAGGGAAAGCATTTAATTCTAAATGTGGTGCAATGCCCAAAAACAGAACCTTTGACCTGTTTAATATTATAAAACTGATATGAACATATCTTTAGGACTAATTACTTCCAATTGGGATTAATATAAATACCTAAAATAATAAGTTCAGACAAATAGAAGGTTTAAAAAAAAAACTCCTCGTGGCCCTAGGTACAACACCCTCATTGTGCCTGGGGCCAGACCTCATTGAACCTAGGGCCATTCTCTCAAATTTAGATTTCACTTTGTAATAAATAGAAAATAAGCATAGAAACATGTATTTTATAAAAGAAACAATATCAAGTAATTTATTTATTTATCATATAATAATTATCATGTTGTTGCCTTAATTAAAAACACGAAATTTTTCCCTTTTTTTTCTTTCTTTCTTTGAAATATTTTAACAGAAAGTTTCTTTTTTTTTTCTTTCTTCTTCTTTCTTTCTTCAATTTCTTCTTCTTTTTTTATTTTTTATTTTTTTAAGTGTCTCTTGGATTTCTAGAACTCTCTGGTTTTCGGTCACATCTTTTCTTTGATGTGGGAGGTTTTGCTTTAGGTAAAGGTTTTGCTTAGGTTCGTACCTGTTAAAGCATAACACACGAAAAGATGTTAGATGTTGAAGGTTTCGAAATTTCAACAGGATACGAAACAGAGACATCCAATTCTATCATTGTTAGTTCACTTTCTTCCTGGAAAAACTTTTTATTTATTTATTTTTATTTTTTTTTATTTATGGAGGGGTTTTGTCTTTCAGTCACATTTGAACTTAAGTATTTATCCTCAGTGAATGTGTTTTGATTTTTTCGCTATATGCCGGATATACGAAAGCCTGATAGAATATTTACAGGAGTAAAGGCCAAAGGATAGGACTTGCCAACACTTTCAGCAACGTCATATATAGTGATTGGTTTACCAGGGTTTGCCAGCATCCAATTACTATAGGCTTTACTGTGTTTCTTAACATTTTCTCGACCGCTGACGTAGATTCACGTTATTTGAAAATATGAAACTCCACCAATGGGCGTTTCTTTTGCAATTTGTATGTTATTTGTTTCTAAGAAATATACACAATATTCATATTTGTACAATCAGTATACTATGGATGCAAACACTTCGAGTAGAGAGAGAGTATGATTATAATGCATATCCATTTGTAATAAAAATGTGGATACGGAAAATTTTATTTTGAAAAACTGTAACTTATGAGAAAAACGCCCACAGGCGGACTTTACTGTCAAAAAGACAAAAACATGTTGTCGCGAAAGTGTTAAAAGGTCCAAACACACTGGTCCTAGGTACAAGGCATCGATGTGGCCCTAGGTACAAGTTTTGGTAACTTCATTCAAAATGCCTTCCACTAAAAAATCCACATGCAGAGAGGACTAATTAAATATCTTATTTATTACTCAATATAACAAGCAAAATTATACACTAGAAATGAAAGAAAAATATTTGACTTGTCTTTGTAAAATAGCAAAAGAGATGAGCTGCAAAATTTTACTTCAAACCATGTAAATTCGTTTTCTACATGTAACTTGTCAAAACTCTCAGCTCAAAAGTTCCAAAGTAGTTGCAAAAAGAACAATTGGTGTTACTCGCCCAACTGAGTATTAAAACTTAAAATTAAATATTATTCAAATAAAGTTGGGTGGCCCTAGATACACGGGTCTCCTCTATATTTCACTAGCTAACCTTTTTTTTTTTTTGTTGTTGTTGTTGTTTCTTCTCATCCATCGTATACCGTGTAACTGATGCAAATAAGTTATATTTAAGTAGCAGAATTAATATAATTCAGGTTACCTTGATCTTTATAAAATCTCATTAAAAACAACACTATTGTAAAAAGTACCTCCTCCCTCCCCAGTATTGGAATAATTATGCAATTTATACAACAAACAAATCGCTAAATATAATTGCGGGCGGCAGTTACTTCATTACCAGCTTTATCAGACTATGTGCTAAGATTGTTCGTTACGCCTCAATGTTTAAAAAGATGTGATAATTATAAGAAAAATAACTGGTGGTCCGATAGTTAGGTATATTAGAAAGATCATTCAAGAAAAATAACTTCATTTTTAACAATTTAGATATGATAAAAGTTGGTTTAGAGTTAATAGAGTACAA
This sequence comes from Salticus scenicus, assembly GCA_963930645.1. Classification (NCBI taxonomy): domain Eukaryota; kingdom Metazoa; phylum Arthropoda; class Arachnida; order Araneae; family Salticidae; genus Salticus; species Salticus scenicus. Next base: position 114,236,162 of record OZ005661.1, on the reverse strand, counting down.
AAACCAGCAGAGAAATATAACATGGTTTTTACTAATAAGGAATGGAACAGATCTTATGAAGCTTTCCTAGAAATTACGAACAATAGAAATACAGAAACCGGATATATCATAAATTACTTAAATTATGGTAAATCATATCCCATGATTCCTTTTGATTTATCGCACTATGAAGATCTTTAATAAATTTAATAATAGGTTTCATTATAAATTAAGAAATCAAACAAATAATGATTATGTATTTTACATTATTACAGAAGTAAGAAAATATACTGTGTTAAATATGAAAAGAAAAGAAATTACTATGATTAACTCATCAGTATAATTTTATCAAGTGTTATCAGAACCTTTTATTAGCAAGCAGGCCAAAGAATTAAATTGAAATTTGGTTTGTAGATATCAAAAATTGTCCGAATGTTTTATGGAAAAATATTTATCTAAGTTAAATTAGGAACATGTTTATCGACTCAAAAATTAAGTGATGATTTTATTAAAAAGTATCATGAAAAATTAAACATAGAATTAATAGAGTGACTATGGCCTTTCATGAGTTATCAGGCAGTGATGCCAGATTGGGGATTTTGTCCCCATTTTGGGGATTTTTTGAGGCTTCTGGGGACAATTTTGGATACCAAATGTTTGTGGGGACTTTTTTGGGGAATTCTAAAATTTTTGGGGACAAATCCGGGGAGTTCAAATTTCAGTCAATGTTGGCAACGTAATGATTTATCCCTACGACTAGGGACTTTCAATAGCATTATTCATGATATAAGGATAAATTTTAAATTCATAGGAACTTCTTGGTAATTTTGTAAAAAATTTCAAAGAATTACGCATGGATTATGTTGTTGTTTCTAATTTTTACATGATTATTCCCTAAAGTAGGAACTTTTACCGTCAGTACAGGGACATTTCAAGTTTTGAGTGGAACATCGCAAAATTTGAGTTTTATTAAAAATTATATTAAAATTACATATTACAATTTCTCTATAATTTTACACGTGTACAATATATTATAGGTTTATTTTATATTAATTTATTAATTTTTCTGTTCTTAATAATAGTAAGTTGTATTCGGTTTACAATGATCGATTTTTAACTTCTGCACTTCGCCTCTCCGTTTGTTAACTGATTAGAGGGGGATTTTAATACGTTTTTGGATTTGGAGATTTTTTTTTTCAAAAATTGCCATCATTTGGGGGAAAATCTGAGCTTAAATCTGCTTGATATTTTCTTTTTGAAAAAAAATATATATATTTTCCCTTTTTAGTAAAAATCAAGTTGGGGATTTTTTCGAAAAAACCCCCTGATTTGGGGGAAATTTGAAGACCTGTTTGGGGAAATAATTTTCGACCATCTGGCATCACTGTTATTAGGAGGCGTTACGACAGAATGAAAAGATAAATTAGATTGGGATAGAAGGACAAGAATTTAAAACATTTAATGAAAAATTTATTTAAGAGTTTTCAATAAATGATGTTGGTTCATTATAAAGACGATATGTTGTCTGACGCTTTTTAACACTTTCCAACAAGGTTGAAAAATGTTAACTACTTCGGCTTGTCTGTCTGTCTGCCCGCGCTCTAACTCCCGTAAATATTCATAGAATTTCTTGAAACTAATATATATGTTATTGAATTTCACTATTGGATGTTTCCTATTGAAAATGGATTGAATATCTCTACTGGTTTGCGTAAAGGGACACCCGAAAGCAATCCAAATCATTGTGTTCCATGAGAGCTATTTCTATAAACCATATTTTAATACCTTTACTTTAGACAAGCCTTAATAAAATTAAAATATGTTATTCAAGTACCCTATCGGATGTTTTCTACTGAAAATGGAGTAAATATACAACAGTGGTTTGTGTACAGGGACACCCGAAAGTATTCCAAAACATTATGTTCTATGAAATAATTTTACTTTGCACAGATCTTAATGAAATTAAAATATATTATTCATATGTACAAAAGAATGATTTCTATACAATATAGAATGATTAGCATTAAGATTTACAGGGCCATACAAAAAAATTCACTTATTACATTAACGGTTATTGATAGAAATTTGCTGGAATTGCATTTTCGTTTACATTTTTCTGACAATTTTTAAGTGTAAATATGATTTCAATTTGTGTATCTGTCTGTCCGACTGTCCATCTATTCGTTTGTCTGCCACCAGCATCCATAAATATTTTCAGAATATTTTTTAAATGATATGTTAATATTCAAGTTCACTATGAAATATTCCCATATAAAATGACATTAATAGGTCCTGTAAAATCGGTGTGTGTACAGGGACACCCAAACAAATGCCAGTGCATTCAGTTTTAGGGCAGGCATTTTCATAAATCCCGTATAAATAATTTTCTTCGGCGAAAATCATAAAGAAAGTGAAATTTATTATTAATATACTAAAATAATGCTTGGTATAGAATATGACATGCTTAACTTTCAGATTTACAATGCTACAGTAAAATTCTCAGATACATTACACAAAGCAATTATAATTTAAAATCTGCATTTTCTTTTACGTTAAGCATTTTTAACACTTTCCAACAATGTTGAAGAGTGATTATGAATTCAGTTAGTTTAACTGTATGCCTTTCAGTCCTTCTGCCTGTCCGTTCTGTGATAACGTAGGTAAAGAATATTAAAAGTTATACGATACAGCAAGCAAGTAAAGTTGGAAATTGTTATTAATGAATGCGTACCGCATGATTTTTAGATCTTGATAAAACTTTCATTGGTGAATGATAATATGTAAATCAGTTGCCAATATTTTTTTATTATTATAAATGAAATAATTTCCACTTTTTAGTAATTTTCGATTTTTTTTTTTTTTTTTTTTTTTTTTTTGAAGTGAAAACTTTTTTATTCGCGTTGAGCACTTTCTGCGTGAACAAAAATCATGGAACTCGCGTCATCGTCACCGAACGCTTTCCATGAGCTATATGTATACTGTGTATATATGTACGTAGATATACCTCCGTGCGTTATTAGTATGCATTATATACATACAAAGAGTACATCTCTCTACATATATATCCATATATGTAGCGCACAGCGCGGCATGCCTCATATATATATATATATATATATATATATATATAATGTATACTAATACGAATAGTATACTGGCTACTGGCATCTGTCTCTTTCTAGTTCTATACTCTATATATGTATATACTTTTTCCACAGTATATGCATAGTTCACAAAGTACAAGCACGTGTTTTTATACAGACTGTTATATTCTTCTTTTTGCTTTCAATATAAATGTTCAAATAAATAAAAAATAAAATTATTTTAGTCATATTACAATATTTTTACCTAATATAAGGCTTAGTTCATTTAATTTGGGTAGCTACAAATATTGTGCCTAATCATATAATACAGATCATAAATACTTCTTTACAAACCAAAAATAATAATCTAATAGCTCGACGATACAGTTCACAAGTTGCTTAGTTTTCACTTCTATCGGCAGTCCCCAAAAACTGCTCTTTTTTTTTTTTTTTTTTTTGGGTGGGGGGGGAGGGCGGTGTCAGTCATATTTCCATTTTAATTATGTCATTTGCTAGATTCAATTAATCACAACATTTTTATTTTAAATATTTATTCATACAAAATCATTATAATTATCAAAGTTCCTTTCTAAAAAAATTTAGAAAAATACGTTAAAAAATATAAGAATTACTAATAGCTGCGTGTTTAATTCCTCTATATTAGCAGATCACACTTAAAGCATATAAGGCCTCGCTCTCATTTAACCTTAATTTTGTAAAAGTACATTTAAATTATATCACCATGGTAACCGTCTAGATTGTCTGGTTAAATGTCTAATCTTACTCTTAAAAATTTGTCAAATGTTTTAAATTGCATAGTTGTGTTGTTTAAGGAGCTAAATATATCCTAACTTTCAAGTCTTGCTTTAAATAATATACAGAATAAATTTCTAACATTACCCATAAACATTCCAAAATTTCAATTTTACAAATATTTGCAGATATATAAAGTTGAGCATAAAATCTTTCTTAGATAAATAATGCATGTATGCATTCAGAAATTCTTTGACTAAACAAATAACTGTAAAATAAACTAAAACGAAATTTAAAATTTTAGTTCATGTGCACGTTACTTAAAAATATTTGTATGTGCATGAAAAATATTTAAATTACTCAATTTAAATTAAGCTCTGTAAAAATGTTGCTTTTAGTATAAAAACCGTTTTCAAAGCAGAATCATGTCAACAACCGCAACAACTTGTTAAAAAAGAAAAAAAAAATTAAAAGTTATTGAAGGCAAACATACAAGCTGGTATCCCATTATTATACTTTTATTAATTATTGATTAAAACATGGTGTACGAAGGTTTTAAAAAACGTTTAATGATAATTTTAAGCATTTGTGCAAAAGATAGAATGAAATATGTATTCCAACATATTGGTTTCATCTAAAACGACAATCTTTAGATTTAATACGATTAAGTGGCTGGTATACGTTATAAAGAATTGTTATAACTAACAGCATTAAATTTACGAAATTTTGCATACACATGCATTGAAACACAACATTATTAAGTATGTCAAAATTTCTTTAAAACTTTTTTAACTAATAAAAATAAAATTCGAAAATTTTCAAGGCTAACTATTTTTTATGTTTTATTCCTCGATTTCACATTATTAATGTTTAAGTATATACAAGGTGGGCTAAAAAAAAAACCTGACACATATTAAAATTTAATATAAAATAGAGAAATCGATGTACGAAATTATGGTTTGCACTACAATGCTTCTTACGATAAAAAGTTTTTTTTTAAGCAAATGAAAAAATTTAGCTCCAAATTTTGTTTATAGATGGCGCTGTGCCATATAAATAGCAAGAAAACACATTAAAAACGCCAGACAAGTATTTAAAAAGAGTTTATTTTACGAAATTCGTTACAATATTTCAGTATGTATGCGTGCTTTATCCCTCGAATCGCATCCAAACAGTACTAGAGCCCCTAAATAAAATAATAGGCCGGCGCATCACCGCCATTTTTTTGCCTCCGAAGAGGACAGGCGTCTGTCTTGGCGTCCTTATCGCTTCCCTAATGATTTTAAGAAATCTTGATCTGAATCTAATCCGGTCAAGATAAGAGCAATAAGCAGCAATAATATTCTTAAAAACACATTTTTTTCACAGTAAATTCTCAGGATGTCATTTTATTCTGAGGATATCCTAAGGATGTACGATGTGTTGTTAGGGCGGTTTATGTTTCTTTTACAAAATGTCGCCAAAATTGAAATACAGAGTAATAGAAGGTCTGTGAACACTTTTTATTCACTTCTTGAATGATTATAGCAGTTTATCGCTAAACAAACTTCCATATCATAGTTTACTTAGCTAAAATTATGAAATATAATAAAATAAGTTACTCTAAAGTAACGTAAGACAATAAAAAAATGTTTTGGGTTTGTTTATCAGAGAAATGCGCTGGGTACATGTGGCAACCCTAAGACAACAAAATGCCTGATGCGCCAGCTTGTTCATATAGGAGCCTTAAACAGTACAGTCGGCAGCAAAAGTATCCGAGCACTAACAATAATCCCTGTCTAAAAGAAGTACACTTAATACTGCTTTGTTAAATAAATCTTTGTCGAGTCATGTTCTTAGTCAGCCTAAGAACATGATTCGACAAGGATTTATTTAACAAAACAGTTTTAAGTAGGGATGAAACGGATATCCGGTAACTATCCGGTATCCGGCCTATCCGGTTGAATTTTAAATATCCGACGGGGTACCGGATATCAGCACTCCGGATACGGATATCCGACAATTTTATGCCGGATATCCGACGGATATCCGGAGAGGGAAATTCAGTGATCAAACTCCTCTCAGAAGATTTATTGCGACAAAAAATAAATCTTTTTTTATCAAATAAATTTAGCTTATAGCTCGTAAAGGTAAAAAAAAAAGTTGGCTTCGAAGCAAGTTGAACTTGGCCACTTTAGCAAACAAATTTAGCCAAAAGTAATGGCTTTAGGCCTAAGAAATACGGAAAAACTTATCTCAATCTAGTACGGAGTTAGCTGAGTTTTTCTAGAATGATTTATAAAATTTCCCCTAATTTTTCCCATGTCTGTAATTTAAAGAGGCATTAACTGTCGTTCCTGATCAAGTGATATTCATGCTCTGCAGTGCATATAACTCTGTTTTTATGACTTTTATATTTTAAGTAAAAGTTTTATTATATTGTTTCAAGAAAGTGAGTCAAACAATGTTTATTTTTTGTCTAGTACTTGCCTATTTATTTACAACCAATTTTTCCCATACACAAGAAAGTTGTTTTTGTGACCATAAGTTTATACTAGCAGACCCTAATGTCATTGCCTGCACCACTTACTAACTCAATTCTGCGTAAGATTAAAAAACTCTCCAGTTTATGTAATTTTGCACTTTAATGTTTGTTTGCAATTACTTAAAGTTTTTGGTTTTGTACATTAGAAAAACTTTATACTCTTATACTTTTAATTAAAGAATTTTAATACCTAAACTTTTTTTTTCTTGTCCGTACAGAAAACAAAGATATAAAATAAGTAAAAATGTGCAAAGGAAAAAATATAAATTTGTTTTGAATTATTCCTTTCTTCTGTGTTAAATTGAAAGAAATATTGGATTGATAAGGAATTTTGACTTCTGGTTTTTGATGGATGTACACGTATTGAGGATTCCAGAACATAATTTCACCATTTTTAAAAAACGGTCTGCCTGTTGCAAAAATTTTGTTGCAGCTCTAACCCAAGAACTAATGAACAAAATTACATATAGATTTATACTATGTAGTTGTACCTTAATATAAAAAAAAAGTGCCTGTCAATTTGGTGCAAATTGCTAACAGGTAGCACTCTATATGTCATTTCTCCTATTTAAAGGAAGACTATTTAATTGCGTATAATTCCCCAAAACCTGGTATGTGAGAAGGCTATTATTATAAAACACTATGCTGTTTAAATTTTCGTGCACATTGGCCGACAGGTGGTGATGCTATGGTACAATTTATTGTGTGAATAGGAAGGCTAAATATGAACATCTATAGAATTTAATTGCACTAAATTTGATAAGCGAGGTGATCATTATATTTTGAATACGAATGCTGGTTTAATTTGGGTATATTTTGACTAATAGGTGGCGTTTCTATTCCTCAACTTCTGTGATTCTCCACACGACTACATCTCGGCATTTGGCTATTAAAATTGCTCCAAATTCCAGATCTAAAATCCTTATTTTCAGAAGCTATGATTAAATTTTTGTGCATGTTAAACAGTATGTAGTGCTGATATAGTAGAGTGATATAGAAGAAAGTTTTGTGACAGCTACAACATACTAGTTTAAAGCTTTTGGTTTCTTGAATCGTATGAATCTCTCAAAACAATTACATTCTAAGTTAAACTAAATATTACTTAAAATTAAACAGCATGAAATAATTAAATGAATAAGGTTACTCTTTTTTTTTTTTTTTTTTTTTCTATCTTCTACATTCAGTGAAAGAAAATATTAGATTTGTAAAATGTTTTACCTTCTGGTTTTTGGTGAATTCACAGGTTTTGAGAAGTTCAGAACATGACGTGACCACTTTTAGAAAATGTCTGTGTGGTGAGAGTGATTAAAAAAAAAAATATGTGGTTATTGTATCTCAGGAACTACTGCATATAATTGCATATAAATTTATATGCAAATGCACCTTGACATAAATTTGTGCTTATCACTTTTTGGTGCCAATTGCTCAACAGGTGGTGCTGCTATACAACGATTTTCAGTTTCAAGGAAAGTTATATCTGAAGAACTACTTCTAGAAATTGCATCTAATTTTATATACAGATGCACCTTGACATATGTTAATGCCTATCAACTTCTGGTGCTAATCCCTCAACAGGTGGTGTTGCTTTACATCGATTTCCGCAATATCATGGAAGGCTATATCTCAGAAACTACTGAACAGAATTGTATATATATTTATATGTAGGTGAACCTTAACATAAATTATGTCAACTTTTGGTGCCAATTACTCCACAGGTGGCGCTTTATACAGTAATTTTTGCAGTTTAAGGAAAGGTTATATCTCAAGTTCAATTGTGTATAATTGAACAAAACTCGATATATGAAAAGGCCATTATGAGACATTATGCTGATTAAATTGACTGCATATTCGCCTATAGGTGGCACTGCTACACTACAATTTTTCCCCCGAGAGCGGAAAGGATATCATCTGCATGGTAAAATTTCACTTTCGTTGGACATCTAGTATAATAGTTCATCTCTCCGAGATGAAAATCCCCTGTATTTATATAGGATAAAAAAAATTAATTATTTGTACTGAATGAATTTGTGTACGAAAATACAGAAGAAAGTTTTGTGTGTGTCATTTTTTTAATACTATTTGGTAAAAATTAAGTAAATAAAATTAATTTATACTTTTATAATTTTGTGCAAAACTTATCTTTTTGTGACAATACTTTTCATCACAAGTCACAAGTATAGAGGCTTAAAATTTTAATCTTTATGGCAATATTGCACAAACAAATAGAAAGATTTAATGTTTAAATAATTAGTATTATTTTTTTATGCAGCATTATTAATAAATAGTGAGTAAAACATGTTTATAATTTGTTTAAAAATATGAAAAAGAAAATAAATATACAACACAATAAAAAACAAATTTAGTGCCGGATATCCGTATCCGGCAGGCACGAGAGCTCCGGATATCCGATATCCGGTATCCGGCAAAATCACTATCCCTTTCATCCCTAGTTTTAAGTGTACTTTTTTAATATCGGAATTATTGGCTAGTGCTCGGATACTTTTGCTGCCGGTGTAATTCAATTCAGTCCACGTGTTCGCTAACATTGAGAAAGATGCTGGATTAGATGCGTTATTCGCGTTTTCAGTACATCAATGTTAGCAACAAGAGAAGTATACACTTCAATGGTGTCAAATTAGAGCTTGGAGATTGCGGTAGGGATCTGCTGCGTTTTTCAATCACAACCGTTTCTGTCCTGGTGCCAGTGATGGATGTATTCTAAATAGAATAAGTTCAGGTGAGCGCTTGGAACCAAGTTGTCTGAGGTGTAACCAGACTGGACCTTTTGTAGGAGTTATGGTCTGGAAGTAATTTCTAGGCTATTGTCTTAAAAGAACTCTAGTCGTTATCCCAAGACCCTTGACTGCAAATATGTGCATCAAAGTTATAATTGAAAGGGTTGTGCTGCCATTTAAGAACAGTATTCAAAAGTGTTATTCAGCAGAATTACGGCTCGTCCTCATAACGTAACTGTTCCCGCTGTACAGTGTGTCGACATGCTTCCTTGGCCTACAAGATCACTCGATCTTTCTCCAATCAAAAACTTATGGGACATGATTGAACGACAAATACAGCGTCATCCACAAGTAGCATTAATCGTTCCTAATTTGACTGATAAAATGCAACAGGTGTTGAACTATTGGGTTGGCAACTAAGTTCCCGCCGATTTTAAAATTTTAACTTGACACCGGAATCTATGTTTTGTTTTTTGTTTCATTTTAAGAACTAATCTATAGCCTGGAGTTTAGGTCTTTAAATCGAACAAAAAACAAAACATAGATTCCGGTGTCAAGTTAAAATTTTAAAATCGGCGGAACTTAGTTGCCAACCCAATACATATCACAAAATGACATGCGGCAGCTCTGAAGCAGATTACATCCACGTTTGCAGGCTTGCATTCAAAATCGTAGCAGTTACAACTTTTATTGTCGTATCCCCATTTCGCACTTTTAAACGGTTCTTTCACCGCATACTTTAACGTGTAAAGAGTATTGCAGGTTAAGCATATGAAAACTGCACCAGCGTCGAATGAAGAGTTCTTGCTTTCTATTTATTGTTCTTTATCTGAAACATCTTTTGAACACAATTTTAGACTTCTACCCACAATGATTAGGGAGTAATGGGGGTGGCAAACCTAAAACGTTAAATTTAAGTTTTTTAAAAACTATTCAAGACATGTTATCGAGGTTGAAACTATTTATAAATGTTTATGAAGTACATAATATATATATATATATATTGCAGAATTTCCTCTCGATTTTAAACGGTAGAAAATGATAAGTATATTTTTGATGGGCGATTTTTTTTATACTATCCACAAAAGTGACACCTACCAAAAAAATACAGTTTATTTGTTTATTAGTTAGCTATTACATATAAAAATTACAGAAGTGTCAAATTGCGGAAACGTAGTGAAAAAAATAATAATCATTTAATAATAATACAGGGGTGCAAAAGTTTTCACTCTCAAAATAAAAGACTCACACCAGCATTCGTTATCAACAATTTCTATTATGGTCAATCGCAATAAATAAACCGCAAATATGATATAAATTAATGATAAAAATACGCTGGTGTAAGTTTTCCGCCCTGAGACGGAAACTCTTACATCCCAATGATCTAATATTTATTTTTAAAAGCCACTTAATATTAACGAATAAACAATGCAAGCAAACATAAAAATGCTCTACTAACATTTGTTATTAAAAAATACCAATTAGCAATAAAAAAATATTCTATTTAATTGTTATCAGAGATCTTACATCTCGCCTTTTTTTTTTTTTTTCAAGATACTTTTAGGGATGACAAATTTCCCTAATTTTTTCTACTTTATTTTTATACACTAGTCTTTATCCTGTTTAATCACGACATATTACTATGTAAATACTGACATAAAGATTTCTGCATGAAAATATTATAGATGCTAACTTCTGCCCGCCTTTTATCCATGCCATTTATTTTTTTAAGGATGAAATGGAAGTTATATATTGGAGAAAATTTTTCTGTAAATAAAATGGTTCGAAATAGGATATCTTATCGAGGTTGAAACTGTTTATGAATGTTTGTGAATTATATATTAAATATATATATATATATATATTTCAAAATTTTTGCTCGATTTAAATCTCAGAAAAATGACGTATATTTTGGTGGACGATGTTTTATAGTATATATCCACCGAAGCGACATCTACCAAAAATTAAAGTTTGCTTGGTTATTAGATTGCTATTACATACAAAAATAACAAAAGTGTCAAATAAGTAGACCATAGTTTAAAAAATGAAATCCAATACAGGTATCCGTATAAAGTAATTTATGTTTGTAGAATCAATTATAAAAAGCAAAGATAAATTACAAAAAAGAATAATTTTCAATCAAGATTTAATCATCATCACTATTTTCTTCAGTAGTGATAGTTACACTAGTTTTATTAAATATTGAAGTTAATATTTCACCAGTTTTTACAATTTTTGATTTGCATCGACAATTTGACAAATAGTAAAATATTGCTGCTAAATAGGGGGAAACTCCCGCCTTTTTCTTTTTTCTTTTTTTTGCTACTACTATTTTCATAGATGCCAATATTTTGATTTATTCCGGAGTACTTTTAGCCCCGCCTTTATTTAGCAACACTTTATTTATAGAAATATTTTATGAAATATATAACTTCGATAAAATCAGACAAGTTTATCCTTAAAAAATAAGTGGTATGGATAAAAGGCGGGGCCAAAAGATATTCCGGAATAAATTAAATTTTGCCATCTATGCTATTTTCATATAGAAAATTTTATTTCAGTATTTTTGTAGTGTTATGACGTGACCTTTTGAGAGGGGCTCTTACGAAATCCTATGGTGAAGCGTGACAGATGCTGTCACAGCCCCTTTCAAAAGGTTAACAAGGTAGAGGTTATTATATAAAAATAAAGGTAGCAAATATTACGGAAATTTCTCGTCCCTAAAAGTGTCTTGAAAAAAGGGCGAGGTGTAAGATCCCTGATAATAATCAAATAGAATATATATATATATATTTTTTATTGCTAATTGTTACGTTTTAATAACAAAAGTTAATAGAGCATTTTTATATTTCCTTGCATTGTTTATTTATTAAGTAGTTTTTAAAGATAAATATTATATCATTGGTATTATTATTAAGTGATTATTATTTTTTTCACTACGTTTCCGCAATTTGACACTTCTGTAATTTTTATATGTAATAGCTAACTAATAAGCAAATAAACTGTATTTTTTTGGTAGGTGTCACTTTGGTGGATAGTATAAAAAGTGCCCATCAAAAATATACTTATCATTTTCTACCATTTAAAATCGAGTGAAAATTCTGAAAAATATATATATTAGGTATTTCATAAACATTTATAAATAGTTTAAACCTCGATAAGATATCTTGAATAGTTATTAAAAAAAATTAAATTTAACGTTTTAGGTTGCCACCCCCATTACTCCCTAATCGTTGAGGGTAGAAGTCTAAAATTGTGTGCAAAAGATGTTTCAGATAAAGAACAATAAATAGAAGGCAATAACTCTTCATTCGACGCTGGTGCAGTTTTCATATGCTTAACCTGCAATACCCTTTGTTATTTTAATCAAATAAACATGTTACCTAGTAAAATACCTTGCCTAAATATCATTTTCTAAGCTAATTTCTTCTTAGTTTTGGGATTTTTTTTTTCTTCCGCCAGTGTAACTTTTTTTTTTAACTTATCTGTAAAAATAACTCTTATAAAGCTATAAAATTTTCTTTTTCTTTAGAATTCAATAAAATATCTGTATAACGGGAGAGAGAGAGAGGGAGATTCCCTTACGGTCATTATCGCTTTCGATTTCTGAAAGCAATTGTCAGATAAAGGAACAAAAATACAGAACGAATTTCGGATGAGATCAAATTAGCATAACATTGTAATGAAAAAATTATGGCAAATTAGAACTAGAACTGATAGTTAAGAATCAAGATCAACAAATAGAAAGGCAAAGAAATTAAAACAAAATAAAAGAAGGATATATTACTTGTCACTTCTAATCTAACTAATAGGCTGTTGCCATCATTAAATTTTCTTCTATATCTTTCTGTGTAAAAGAGCCACCCACCGGTTAAAATGCAAAAAAGTTAATCAATATAGCTCCTTTTAACAATAAAGGCTTTAGATATGCTGTTTGCTGCAAATGTATATAATAGATACTGAGATATAGACACTTGATAAATCGCCGAATGTTAAATAACAGTAGCGCCACTTGTTCTCCGATATGCACACAAATTACTGAATCAGCATAACGTTTCCTAATATGTATCTAACAAATCAAGATTAGTTATTTATGTATAATAGAAACTAAGGTGTAGCTTTCTCGAAAATGTAAAATATTGCATCGCCATCTGTTGGCCGATACGCACCCAAATTGTTTAGCATAGTTTTTCATTGTGGCTATCATACCTATCAAGCTTTATGCATTTATACACTACAGAAGCTTAAATATGGCCTTCGCTTAAATAAAGAAAATTACAGCATAGCAGCGCAATCTATTCGGCGATATATCCAAAGAAAAAATCTAATTAGCAGGAATTTAAGTTAGGGTTCAATCAAATATAATGTTTTGTTAAATTCCGTTCATTAATTCGGGAGATGCAGCGTCCACAACATTTTATTAACACAGAGACAGACTCACATATTCTAAAAGTGATTAAGTCGTGTTTAGGGCACCTTAAAACGAGTAAGTCCATGGAAAACCGGAGAATGAAATTTCCCACGAATCCAATACTTTTCTCGTATACAAAATTAAATGCATCGCAAAATTATTTTTTAAAGTTAGTTGCATTAAATACAATTGAAATTAAAAACACGTGATATAGTCAGAGTTGCCAGATCTGGCGGAATTTTTATTCAGTGTTCACCAATAATTTTTAAAAGTGATATTTGATATATAAGATAGACGATCAGTATTCAAAGTCATTAGTCAAATGTTACAATTAAAAATTGTTGGTGATTATTGAATAAAAAATCCACCAGATCTGGCAACACTGGTGATAGTAATTAAAAACTAGCATGTTGGGACCATCACAAATTTTTTTTCTTTCCGAAAACTAGTGAGGAAAGTATTGTAATCATGTCAAAAATCCGAATTTGAGATTTTGATGTTTCTATACGTTTCGAGGTCCCTGAGTCCATTTTCACTATTTTTGCGATGATGTATGTATGTGTGTACGTATGTGTGTGTATGTCTGTGAGTGAACACGCTAGCGTCTAAACGCTTTGTTCGAATAAGCTGAAAGTTGGTACGTATATTGTAAGTCACCATAGTACGAACCCTATTGATTTTGGGGAATCTAGCACTTATAGTTTTTTTTTTTTTTTTTTTTTTTTGCAGGAGCACAAAGAAAAATTCTTTATCATTATGGCCTATGGGACAAAATCTTAAAAGAGCGATAGTATCTAAACGCCTTATTCAATTGAGAAAAAAAAAAAATCTCATACTATAGGTCCCAGATACTCAATTTGTATAGATTTTGGAGAATCCAGCACTTATAGTTTTTTTTTTTTTTTTTTGCAGGAGCACAAAGAAAAATTCTTTATCATTATGGCCTATGGGGCAAATTTTTAAAAGTGTGATAGCGTCTAAACGCCTTATTAATCTGAGAAAAAATTTGTACACATGTTATAGGTCACAGTTGCACCAACTGTATAGATTTTGGTGAATCTATTACTAATTTTTTTTTTTAACAGGGACACAAAAAAAAATTCTTTATCATTATGGCCTATGGGACCAAATTTTTAAAAGTGCGATAGCATCTAAACGCCTTATTCAATTGAGCTGAAAATTTATATGAATATTATAAATCACTGTTGCACTAACTATAAGCATTTTGGTGAATCTAGCATTTATAGTTTTTTACAGGTACACAACGAAAAATTCTTTATCATTATGATCTAAGGGCTCAAAGTGCAGTAGCGTTCAATAAAACATCGTATAATGTATGGAGAAAAATACTCAAACATTCTATTATGGTTTTTTCTCTTTTGTTTGTTTAACAACTCCTCTTACTTTACTTTATCTACAAAACTGTTAATTACTCAATGTTCAGAAAGTCGAGTGGAGTTACTCCAGATTTTTTATATACATGGTGACCATAACTAAACTGACAGTGCTTACAGAGTGTTCTGTAGAATGATCTAATTGCAAGAATGGCGCCAAACTTTGTGAAAAGATTCAACAAGAGGGGATATGAAGGATTCCGAAAAAAAAAAAAAATAAATAAATAAATAAAATAAAAAATATCTCCAAAATTTACCGCTAGGGAAATACGGAGCGCTGTTTTTCTAAGCAAAGCTTTTGTCACGGACAAATTAGTGCGATGTCACCGTTTTTAAAATAATTAATGGGACAAAAGCAGTGCTTAAAAAAAGTGCGCAATCACCTATAGATATAGTAATTAAGACACAGATTGATCATTGGAGGGGGAAAAGTGATACCTTTTTACTCTGGAAAAGACAGCCATTTTACTCTCTTATGGATGTATTTTCCCGAGTGAATATACACGGTAATACAGACAGGTAATTTAGCAAATAAAATTTATGCACTAAAAGAGAATGAAAAACTCCAGATACCCCTTTTTCTTTCTTTCTTTCTTTTTTTTTTTTTTTTTTTTTTTTACTATGCTCTAGTATACTCATGTCTGCACAAAACTGTCTTTCTTTCGACGTTTATTGTTATTATACTTCTTTTAGATAAAAATCGTCTGCATTCATCATGAAAAATAATTTTAATAAATTATAATTATAATAAATTATTTGTATGGCGGAAAATTGTATAGTATTATATGTGGAAGAAAGTCTTGCGGTGGCCACAGCATACTCGTTATATATTAAAACTTCCGCGACTACTAACTACATTTAAAAGAATTTTTAGCATTCCATATTACTTACTAATATAAAATTTTAAAATATACTAAAATTTTAAAAAGTATTCCATTAAATATGAAGACAGTAATTATTTCATAATAATAACAAAGCAACTGATTATAAAAATTATATTTTACATAAATTACTTGAATATAACTTATTTATGAAAACTTATCCCATTTCTTTTCATATATTTATTAGAACATTTAAAAGCCGAGCAATATTTCGGCATTTCCAAAATTCATTACCATTCTATTCTATTATTATTTTCAAGTTTTAACTCTCTAATGGCTGATGCCAAAAAACATTTTCGGCATCAAAAATCTTTGCTCGTTAACATGGGGATGATAGATCTATATAAACTACTATATCTATGCAATCACCAGTTTTATATTATAAATTGCGGCAAAAGCTTTACTTAGAAAAACAGCTCCACATATTCCCCTAGCGGTAAATTTTTGAACTTTTTTTTTTCTTGTGAAATCCTTTGTTTCCTGTCTCTATGTAAGCACTGTGGCCAACCTGTACTTTCCTAAACAAATTCACGAATTAGAAATAATTTATCAAGATTATTATTTATCAAAGTTATTTTCCACGTTGACTGTACATGATTTTCCTCTTAGAGAAGTACATATAACACTAAACGTCGAAAGAGAAATTGAACTTTAAGCCTTACAGGCGGCATATAAGGAAATGCTTTTTTAAAGGTTTTATTTATTTACTTTGATAAAAGTGAAAAATTGATAACTTTGTTTAAAATTATCACTGCCATTTCGTTTTAAATGTATTGGCGAGTTCGTTTGAAAAATTCGTATACTGAAAATGTATGTACATCCCGGGAGAAAAAGGAGGCGATGCTTATATATATATAATAAATTGAATTAAATGAATTAATCTCCTGGCTGTCTAAATAATGTTCTGTTCTTTGGTTACAGTGTTTTAATTAAAATAAAATATATGATATGCATATATTTTAAATTTGCCAAATTAATTTAACAAACGAATTTTAATTTATACACTATGTGCATAGCTGCAATTGTGCTTATACTATGCGTATTATTCTTAATTTAAAATAATTGGGTATTTTCTTATTCTCCAACAAAAAATAAATTAATGTAATCTTTAACCACGTTTCTTGCGACCCTGGAAGCCTCTGCGCATGTGCTGACTGAACGAGTCCACTGTTAAAATAGGGGAGATAATTTTTTCGTTGAGAGAAAATAAGCGATAAGGGAACACCAAACCGAGTGATTGGATGTTTACAAAATTCCAACCTGTCGGTCAACTTGTCACCCCTCAAAGATTTTGAACTCGTCCTCACTGCTAGGCGTAGGAAACGTGGTTGCACTATATTTATAATTGAACTAAAAATAAACTAATGTAAATAAGTTATTGAATGTGTAATATGGGGTAGATTGTTAATATTTGTGCCATCGTCTCATACGATTGCCTATGTAAAATTACTTATGCTTCCTTTTGATCTTGTTGCTTTGTTTGGCGTGTGTATGTCTCTTTGGTGAATTGTTTGACTAACTATTCTTCGTTCTCATTCTTTGCTTCTACTATCTAAAGGATTATATACATATATATATATATATATACAAAAAAATTTTCCTAGTTGACTAATGTTATTACAAATTATTCTTTTTAATTTCACAACGGTTCGTTAAAAAGTAATTCTCATTGTACCATTTATATGAAATTTTTCCAAAACTTCCATATTAAAAATTATGAAAATGAAATGCAAACGCCACCTGTTGGACGAAAATTTGTGTTTCAACTTTTCATTAAAAGCTGATGTACACTGATTTATGTCAAGGTGCAACTACATATCAATTTGTATGAAATTCTGCACATTAGTTCATGAGATGCAGCGACCACAAAATTTTTGTCGCAGACGGGTAGACAAAAAGGGTCAAATCATGTTCAGGACATCTGAAAACATGAAACTGCATCGAAAACCTGAAGTCGAAAATTTTAACGAATCTAGTACTTTTTTTAATGGAATATACACTGTTAAAATAAATGGAACTTTGCTGCCAGAAATTCTCTGTAATGTGAGAAAAAAAAGTCGCAAATTACGGAAAAATTACGTTGACAAAACGTATTTTTCAGTAATTACAGAGAATTTCTGGCAGCAACGTTGCATTTTTTTAACAGTGTAGAAAAAAGTAAATAAAAATAATACTTTGATTTGACTATCCCTTTTAATCAGCCTTTCAAATTATTACAGTCTGACAAACTATTTTAAATTAAAAATACAGTGCTAATATAACACTATTCAGCCGATAAAAATAAAATTGTCCTTTACTTTTATCTTCATTTGCAATCAGTTCCCATGTTCTCTTTGAATGTAGACAGACTATCAATTAGTTGTTTATTACAAGTCTGCTTCCTCTTTCATCTCTTGAAGAGTTTAAACTCTTTTATGTTCTGGTTCTTCATCTGTTAATAAATGCTTTTATCCAATTTAGAGGCTCGATGAAATTTGAATCTTAACCAATCGATTTTTTACTCATTTCAAGAATAGTTACATTTCAAATTTTGCATATTCACTCGATATCGATGAAAATGCGATATTTTATCGATTTTTACCAAAGGGGTTTAACATTTTAATTTTTCTGACAGCTCGTGATTAGGAAAATTAAGAAATTTCTTAAAATTTCTCGCACTGAACTTTAATGTTTTCTCCTCTGTTAAGTATAAAAAGATGAATGAAAAATCGGGCGATTCGTATAGATTATTAACACTTTCCAACGCTACGTACTTGTTGTTTCGCTTAACCTTCAATGTACTTTGAATATGTAATCGCACAACAGAAAGACAGACAGGTATACTAATTGAATTCATAATCAATTTTAAAAAATTTTGGAAAGCTTTAAAAGCGCCTAACACAAACGAAAATGTGATTCCAGCAATTTCCAATTGCAGCCCTTAATGTATCTGAATATTTTTGTATGACTCTGTAAATCTTAATGTTAATTTTGCTATATTTTATATAAAACACTTTTTTTTTTTTTTGGTGTATGAATAATAAATGTCAATTTCATTACGATTTATGCAAAATAAAGCTATTAAATTATGGTTTATAAAAATACCTCTCATAGAGCGTAATGCTTTGAAATTCTTTCGGGTGTCCCTATACACAAACTAATGGTGGTATTTATGCCATTTTCAATAGGAAACATCCCATAGTGAACTTGAATAACATATATCAGTTTCAAGGAATTTCATGAATATGTACGGGAATTGGAATGCGGACAGACAGACAGGTAAACGATCAACCGAAGTCTTCTTAAACACGTTTCAACATTGTTGGAAAGTGTTAATAATTCTCTTTTACAATAAATAATTAGGTTACGCTTATGACATTGTGTATCCCATCTTTTTGTTCTGGGTGGTACAGACGATTAACATAAGGATGCCAGATTCTTTTAATTGAAAAGGAGGACAAATTATACGATGTCCTCAGATCCATGAGAAAAATGAAGACATTTCTGTGGACGCAAAGTTTCATGAAGATGACTACAAAATCGCTTCAAAGATATTTTATATTTGCTTCGATAATTCTTTATGGACAAAATTTTCATTTGGTAAGGACAAAATTTTCACTGTAAGCATCATCATAACCACTTTAAACAGAAGTGATCCAATAAAATTAAAGCAATGGCCAAAAAAAAAAAAAAAAATTAGCAGACAAAGATTCGAACCTGAGTCTTATGGCCAAAGCGACAGTGGTCTGGTTATCGTGCTACCGTATCTGAATGATAACTTTACAACTTTCAAATGAACAGATGCTGCTGCGTCGTTTAGATGTCTACAGGGTAGCTTATTTAGTATAGAATATTGACCCGTGATGTCAAAAGATCGTTGCATACAAATTCAAGACGTAGTCAGTTTTCTTTCTCGTTATAATGAATTCGGCCTTTCCATCTAAAATGTATTATTAGATTTGGTTGAAGTTATAAAACTTCCACAATATTATCGTTGGCGTAATTAGTTATAAAAATACTTTTATTGCAAAAAGTCTCATTTTTTTTTTTGTCCACTGTCGGGGTGGGTGCACGTAAGATCTGTCGTGTCCGCAATGACCTCCATATTCCCATCAAAATTATACTTCTGGTGGTCACCGAAGCGGGAAAGCCATCCCTTCCGTGTAGGATCAAAATTGTGATTGCATGTCTCCTGACCACCTCTAGAGGTGAGTCCCAGACCGTCACCAACTGCCCATTGCGCAACACTAGTGCGACGTAAAAACCAAACAACTGTCAGGGTGGGGGGGTGAGGGGGGGGGTCCTTAAGAGGACTTTTCACCAATCATGGTTCACAAATCCCGTGTTATTCTGGGGCTGTTCCTTTAGCGTAAATATATAAACCCGTGTCTTTAGCGTAAATGTTACACCCTTTGGTGGCGTGCTTTTAGCCTAAGTGCCTTTAGCGTATAAATATGAACTTTTCAGCTTTCCTTCATACTATATCCAGACTTAGGACTAGCTATTTAGTTTCAGACGTAAACTATTTCAAAATAGGGGCGTTTAAAAATTGAAAGAATGACCTTTGTTGTCGCACTCATACAATAAAATATAATCTGATGTGCCACTCACACAACTTTCTCTTGCCCTGCATTTTAAAACTAGAAAAATAAATTGTGGATTAAGTCGTAAAATTACTAAAGTAAGATAATAAAGTTCAATCTTCTTTAAAAATAATATAAAATAGGTTTAGGAATAGGAACAGTTTTATTTAACATATAATTCTCTATGTCGGCGGGTACCGCCCCCTCAACCCACAAGTGACAACCTAATACGAATTTCAAAATACAGAATTTTAATTTCCTGCAGGTGTTTGTTTTTTAGCTATGCTGATAGCAGATATGCATTCATATCAACCACTAAAAATTAGACTTTCATATTGTGGTACATCTCAAAATGTAATCTTATAAAAAAAAAAAAAAAAAAAAAAAAAAGAAGAAGAAGAATAAGAAGGGGGGGGAAAAAATTAAAAATAGAACTTGAAAAAATAAATTGTTTACAGTGTGAGTAGGAAAATTTAATTTTCCTTAAATTTAATTTTCCCTTAAAATTTAATTTAATTAATAAATTAAATTTTAGGAAAATTTAATTTTCCTTCCTAAACACTGTTTGTAGATTTAAAAATGTAATTTAATGTTAGTAAAATATAGTAAAGCACATGCATAAATTATATTCAATAGAAAAGATTATTTAGCTTAATTTTGGGTAGCCCTATATATTGTCTGTAAATTATATGAACATCACACTGTGTACTAAAATTTAGTATTATATGAAAAACGCATAGCGCAAAATAATCGTAATATCTGGGTAATTACCATTTACGCTAAGGGCACTATCACTAAGGGCATGTCACCGTTATTCTGAAGAGAAATCTAATACCGAAATTATTCATTATGTAATACTTTTCTTTATGATTTATTAGAGAGTGGGGAATATATAATGGGGCTGTACCCTTAGCGACAGTGCATTTAGCGTAAATCTATAAACATGTGTCCTTAGCATAAATGTTATCCCCACTCGGTGGCGTGTTTTTAACGTAAGTGCCTTTAACGTAAATCTGTAATAAGTTAAAATAAATAAATAATGAACTTTTAAACTTTCCTTCACACTATATCCAGACTTAGAATTGGCTATATGGTTTCAGAAATAAACTATCGCAAAATAGGGGCTTCCATTCAATAGAAAAGAACGTTTATCTGAATTTTGGGTAGCCCTGTATATTGTCTATAAACTAGATGCACATTACATTGTGTACTTAAAGTTAGTTTTTAAATGAAAAACACTTAACACAAAATAAAATACACTTCGAGCAATTTCCAAGAATAGCCCCAATATATCCAAAAACATTGAATAGCCCTGTAAACAAATAATGAATCATATTCATACCATAATCAACACAAAACAGGCTTTTATGCTCGTAAAATAATCTAGTGTGTCACTCACACGACTTTCTTTTACTCTGCTTTTCTTTCAATACTATAAAGGTAGATTGCATATTAGGCCTTAAGAAGAACAGAGTAAGATAATAAAGTTCAATATATTTCAAAAATGATCTAAAATTGGTTTAGGAACAGTTTTATTTGACATATAATTCTGTTTAAGGAGAGCATTTGAATTCCCTGCAGTTATTTGTTAAGTTATGCTGATGACAGATATACAAATCAACCGCTAAAAAAAGTACTTTCGCAATCAGGGTACTTCAAAACGTGATATTATGCAAAAACCAGAGTTGAAAATAGAACTTCAAAGAATACTTTGTTTACAGTATGAGTGTGAAAAATTAATTTCCCTTCCTGAGCCGTGTTCGTCGACATAGTAAAATGTGGCAAAGCTTTTCCCTCAATTGCATTCAACAGAAAAGAGCGTTTAGCTCAATTTTTGGGTAGCTCTGTATATTGCCTACAAACAATATGCACTATAAACAATATTGTGTACTTAAAGTTAGTCTTAACTGAAAAACATCAAACATGAAATGAATTACAAGAGTCCAGCAATTTCCAAGTACAGAGCCGATGTATCCAAATACTTTGGGTAACCCTGTAAACGAATGATGAATTTCCATACCACAATCTACACATAACATGCTTTTATACATATAAAAAACTTTGTTCATTCCTTGTTGTATAAGCCAACCTATGTCGCAATGTATTTACCAGAAAATTTCACATAGACATAATGTATTTGAAATCTCTTGAGTTTCCTTGTACACGAACCATTTGGTTGATCTCAACGAAAAGTTTAGAGTATCTTTCTTATTATACACATTTAGAGTGGCGAGTTTGGACTTTCCGCTACAACTTGTTCTTGGGATATGCTAATATGTCACACACTGACACACACTATAACCAACCGCTAAAAACATAATTTTCTGATTCAGGAGACCTCAAAACATGTGAATGTAACAAAAGCTCAATTTCGAAAATTTAACCCAAAAGAAACACAGTCTCTACCTTATATATGGGTAAGAGAAAATAAAAAATATATTCTTTCCATTTTGTTTCAGACAGCTTATAGATGTTACACTGTACTTAAAAATTTTCCCTCATAAACATAATGTCTTTGAATTCTTTTAGATGTCGGTATACACAAACCATTGACTTGTCCTCGACGAAAATTTTAGTGTATCTTTTGAAAGATACCCATCATGAAAATTTACTCCCCTCGAGGGGAGGCGAGGCTCCTACATACACAAAAATTTTTTCCCAGTTAACTATCTCTATTACAAAAAATATATATTCGTTTCATTTGGTTTAGTGCAGTCTATAGACGTTAAACTCTACTTACCTGCAATTTCCCCCATAGACGTAATGTATTAGAATTCTCTTGATTGTCTCTGTACACGAACCATTTGCTTGATCTTAACGAAAAGCTTACTGTAGCATCTCTATATGGTACAAATTTAGAATATTGAGTTTTGACTTCCTGCTACTATTTGTTCTTGAGGTATACTGATAACAGACACACACATGCACACACGCACACACACATACATACACACATACCAACCGCTAAAAACATGATTTTCGGGTTGAGGGATCTCAAAACGTGGAATTATAACAAAAACTCAATTTCGAAAATTTGACCCCAAAACAATTCTTTCTCTACCATATGTTCATATATATGGGTATAATATACGTATTTAAAAAGAATTATTGTTGAAAATTTCAAAATGCATTTCTTAGCTGTAAAAAGATTTCAAATAGTTTGATTGAAATCCACTTTCTTATTGTACTTCTAATAATGCTAATGTTATATATATATATAAGATTTATTAGTACGGCAGGCTATTTCTTTTAGATAGCGATTTTGCAGTCTTTACTGAACTTTATCTATCATCTTAAATGAATGTGCTAACTTTTTTTTTTTTTTAAGCTAAATATATAAAGCTGAAAATTTGTCTTCGTATCTGTCCAGATTATCAGATTTTATGAAAAATTGGTACACTTATTAATCAGGAGAAAATCTAGATAACGTCGTATTTTTTAGTTCAATCAGATATTTGGTTCAAAAGATATTAAATAAAAAACCCATTGATTTTTAATTTAAAAATTATTAAAAAGAAAAAAAATTGATGCCAAAAATAAATAAATAAATATATTTATTTTTGAGTCGAAAATAAAATGAATGTGTGCAAACATTTTTCTTTTAATAATTAAAATAAAATTGAGAAAAATCGTGCTAAAGAAATGATCGCACTCCTTGGCGAAATTAAAAATTTTGCACCGAAGTACTTAGAAAGCAAAAATTGGCTTAATGGTTTAGGCCTTTTTTAGTTCCCCTGAAGATTTCTTAAATTAAAAAAAAGTAACTGTTTAACAAAAAAAAGAAAAGAAAAATGAGTACCGCTGAAAAAAATTTAAAAATTTAAATTGTTAAAATTTAATATTGTCATTCCTACAGCAAAATAATATATTCTTTATGTTATTACTTCTATTACCCGACTACCGTAGGTAATGGAAATACTGTATTCGGTCCGAAAATTCGATGTCGAGTTTTCACCTGATTTACACGTTTTAAGGTTTCCTGAGTCCAAAAAAGTAGCTTTTGGCAATTGGTCAGTGTGTGTGTATGTATATGTGGAATCTTCTGGCTATCATATTTCTGAAACTAATAAAATTGGATAAACGAAACTTCAGAATTGAGATATGACTGGTTTATAGATGAATTTTCCAAATTTTGGTGAAAATTGGAAAACCGGAAGTGGGACCGTAAGTCCGTTTCTCAACAACGGTTCTAACAATTTTTTTTTCAAATTTGCTATATTGTAAATACTCTAAGAGATGTCTTTTTGCATCATGTAGTTGGTTAGTTCAGGAAAATTGATAGGCAGTTTTAGATCTCAGAAATTGGTGTTTCAAGAAATATTTTTTTTTCCTTATTTTTTAACTCGCTATGTAAACTCTGTTTTACATGTCTTTATATATATAATATTTATATATGAGCTTTCTCTTATAAGAAATTTGTTAGGTGTGAACTTCGTTAGGTCAATTTTGTATCTTCTGATCCCATTATTTCTAAAAAATGCGTGTAATACGTGTAATAGTGGGTAATGGAAGTCGTGTGGTTGTTTCAAACCACTTTTTTTTTTTTTTTTTTTTATTACTTTTCGCTTGATTTAAAAAAATAAGTTTGTTTTTTAAAGGCCTTTTCAATTTATAAAATAAATTTTACATTTTATAGTGTCAGCACAATATCATTTTACAAATTATTACCAACGCAATACAAACGAATACATAAGTTGCATTTATACACATACATTACAGTAGGCATACATATATTAATGTACAACTTATTGTTGGATCATTATTTTAATTTTGTGATGTATGATTTTTAATCAAAGTTTTCTTTTGATATTCAGTTGTGAAAAATAATATAAAATAAAATTACTTGAAGCCGTCGGTTTTCAGCCCGTAGCGTTTCAGCCCTCAAGTGAAATCGTAGTTTTTCAGCCAGGAAGTAAAATCTGAAGCCGTCGGTTTTCAGCCCGTAGCGTTTCAGCCCTCAAATGAAATCGTAGTTTTTTAGCCCGAAAGTAAAACCTATCCCGAATAATAATGGAGTTTATGTTTGATTATTTATTTATTTATTGTATTTATACTTTGAAAAGTTAACTTCCCTTCACACTTTATCCAGGCTTAGGACTGGCAGCAATTGTTGCTGGCGTGTTTAAAAGTTTTCTAGCTCTCTTCTTCTTTTCTAGCTCTCTTCTTCATAATGTTTTCAAATTTCTTTACCTCGTTTGCAGCAATATCTGGTTGGCAGGAGTGATTAACAACTTTTAAAACGTCTTGACCCTTCATAAGAAGTAGGCCTTTGCATTTAGTCGATTTAAAACAATGGACGCAGCGCCAACATATTGTTCCATTTTTATTTTTCCTTTTAATAACATATCTGTAACCATTGTGCAGAGCACAAGGTTTATTTCTTTTAGTTTCAATTATTTCTACTACCGAATCCATGCCTACACTGCAATATGACATAACTGCATACACTAGAATACCGTTCACTTCATATACTAACGATAACTTCTATCAGAAGTGCCCACGTGGTCTTATCAAGTGGCGGACTGGTTCACCTGATGGTCAATAGGGGGTGGTCCACCAGGAGCTCGATTAAGACCGGAACATCACGTGATTATTCGGGGTGGGATTCTCTTGTGTGGGTTGAAAAACTACGATTTCACTTGAGGGCTGAAACGCTACGGGCTGAAAATCGACGACACCAATTACTTCATTTACAGTTATTTTTACACACCAGAGTATATTGAATTGAGAAACTCTTAAAAGAAAATAATCGTATAAAATGTAGTATACATATTCACTATATTTTTACATTTTTTTTTTTTTTCATGTTATTAATCTAAATTTTTATAAAGTTTCGTAATTAATTTGTAGGCATAAGAAATTAGAATTTACATGAACATTTTTGTGAAAGAACTTATTTATATTATTATCAAGATACTTGCATATGTATAAAATGGAAATAAAATTAATCATTTTTTATTTTATTACCTATAAAATTTTTTAAAACCTAAAACTTAAGGACGTTTTTCCGATGGAAAAAAAAAAAATCTCAATTTCTCTTTATTTTAAAAATTCATATCAATATGCAGCTTGCAACTATTTTTAATTTTTTGCTGAGTTATGAATCTAGTATACTAGACAAATGAATTCTAAAATGACTGCCATCTGAATGAAACTAAAAGAAATTTTTCCAAGTAAATAGAGTTAATTTTTTAAAATTGAATTATTGTTCTTTATTTATCGATTTCTAACAAAACTAATTATTATTATTATTTAAAAAAAAAAAAAAAAAGATATGCCCATATGAAATCGTATTTTATAATTTCATGTTGTTGTTACAAATACATTTAGAATAGATTTAATATGTTTGTAAAAATTAGCCCTTTGTCTACATCCCTATATTTACATACCTGGTAACATTTATAAATTTTTTCCAGAGTATTGTTAGTACCCGCCTTTTTCTCACACCACTTTGCTTGTAGAGGAATTTTCTCCAACATGTAAGTGCGATTAAATAAGTAGAAAAATGTTCTTTAAATATACTGATATGGAAAATACTCCGTAATAAATTATAAATGTTACCAGGTATTTATTTATAAGGAAGCAACAAATAAATCGAAAGCTGAATTTTTCGAAGTAATATTACGTCTCATCTAGAACAAAGGATATAAAAAGAAATCTTTCTCTAAAGATTTAAAAAAAAAAAAAAAAATCACTGCCACTGCTACCGTTTTTTTTTTTTTTTTTTGTCTATGACTGCATCCAGGTCCCGATTAAGCTTTGAAGCTAGGGGAAGCTCAGCATCATTTCGGGGTCCTCTTTCATTTCGGAAAATCTTGTTTTCCTGTTACATATTGTAATATAAAAATGCTATAGACCAAAAAAATAGTGTGTGTTTATTATTTCTTTTTCATACATCTGGGTGGTTTCTACACAGAACATTAAAATCATACAACTTTTTAATTAAAAGCATTCAGATTTTTGCGGTTAAATAATATATTTTTCCCGAAATAGGGAGTGTTTTGTCTTGTTTTAGGTAACCTTTCTCAGAAAAAATTCAATCTCAGTGTGAAAATATGAAACAAAAATTTCAAGATCATGTTTTTAATCCTTATGGGGCCCCCTCTTAAATTTTAGAGGGAAGCTTGTGCTTCCTGAGCCTTTTGGATAATCAGGCCCTGACTGCATCTCGCCAACAAGAGGGTCCTCAGTGTTGCATAAGGCACAGACGTTTTTCCAATAATCTAAGGAACACTTTTATCTTGGTTAAAAATTTCTATCACCTTAATTAACAAAGTTATTAATTAAAAACTTCGTGTTTATGAAGATACTCTAATTGCCAGCTTGCAAATAGTTTTTCAAAAAGTCATTGTTCTTTCATCAGAAAGCCAAAGCGTTTCACGGAAAGAAGAATTTTGTGGATTTTAAAAGCGATCCCTCCATAACGAATCGAGATATGAAAAATATGTTTATACCATTCTGAAGAGCGTTTTGTTTCCGATTCTAACGGTGTAGTTGCTATTTCGAAATACAGATTTTTTTTATATTAAAAAAAAATCTTTTTTAAAGATGTCCAAAGTTTCGCTTTCTTTCGATCATCTTTTTTTAAGTCGCGCTGTTCAAAAAACTAATCGTTCAATCATTCAGCAAGAGGTACCTTCAGAAAGGTCATTTAATTTTCTTTCTAAACGTATAAAACTTTTAATAAAATACAGATTAGCGATTCATATTTTTAAAATTTACGAAATATCAAATTTTTAACTAAACATTTTATAATTCAAAAATGTTTCAAGATAATTTAATTATTTTTAGTTTTAAATATATAGATCTTAATGAGAGGAACAAACATAAAATGAAAAGGACAAAACTTTGAATAAATATCATAAAATGTAATAAAATCGCAACAATTGTTTCGGGTCGAAAAAACACACGATCCCTCAGGCGAACAAAGTAAGCACGAGTGCTGCAATCAAAGTGCAACGCACCCATATAACCCCTTATCTGTAGTTCAAATAGAAATGTCATTCCACATTCACCTATTTTCCTCCATATTTTTACATTAAAAAAGTTTCCAAACATTCATTTTGTTTTTCTTTTTTTAAAATTAACGTTTTAAATTTATAATATTTCGTTTTACTCTACGAAAACTGATGTAACAAGGAAACATTCAAAAGGTGTCATCTTCAAGAAGTATTGAAAAACATATATGTGATTCTACTCTTCATAAAACACCAGAAAATGAAAAAATTATCGGCTGAAATTAGTAATTACAGCGACCACAAAAAATTATCAAAATTAAACATATTTGGCGATTTAGCGCTGTTAGGCGATACGTTTGCTAGAACCGAGATTGCCGTGTACAAACAGAACCGTGTTTTGCTTTCTCGCCAAGTACTTAAAATCAATCGCCTAGCAGTGCGAAATCGCCAAATATGCTTAATTTTGATAATTTTTTGTGGTCGCTGTAATTAATTTCAGCCGATATTTTTTTCGTTTTCTGGTGTTTTATGAAGAGTAGAATCACATATATTTTTTCCAATACTTTTTGAAGACTGCTTACTTCGCATTTTATAATTTTGAAATTAAATGTTAAAAATAAAAATGCATAAATAAGTTTTTGAAAAACAAACAAAAAATAATAATTAATGGTTATGAATTTTCTGAATTTGAAAACGAAATTAAAAAAAAAAAAAAAAAAACACTTTAAGTAATGAGTAATTTGCGTGTCAAATTACTCGATAGAATAACACGGTATCTGGCTACTTTTACCTCGACGCAGGAGAACCCTTTGTGAAAAAAAAAAAAAAAAGAAAAATTCTGCGTACATTCTTTGCAAACAGAGTTTAATTTAGTACGTCAGGACTTATTTTAATCTATTCTTCCATATAAAGGCATGCAGTAACTGTATTTCATTCCTTAGCATCGGTTACTATATTCATTTCTTAAAATTACTTTGGTATGGCTTTACTTGGTGAGAAACGTCTGAGATAATTCGGTGTTAAATTGCAAATTTCGCAAAGGGATTCTATACTGAAGCTGTTCCATTTCTTTAGCACGACTTTTCTCTTTTTTTTTTTTTTTTTTTTTTTTTGACATAAAAAGAATTATATTCACTTATTTATTTATTTATAGCATCAATTTGTTTTTTCTTTTTAATAATTTTAAAGTTAAAATGGGATTTTTACTTTTTTTTTTTTTTTTTTTTTTTTTTTTTTTATCAGTTATCCGACTGAGCTAAAAAATACAGCTAGATTTTATTTTCATTAAGTGCACCAGTTTTTGATAAAATCTAATAATCCGGGCAGATCAATGACAAACTTTCAATTTTATATGTTTTAAATAAAAACAAAAATGTTTGCCCTTTCATTCAACGTGTAATACAATAAATGGCGACAATGCAAAATCGCTATCTGAAAGAAATAGTACGACATGTCGTACTAAAAAAAAACAAAATAGTAATAACTTCTTTATATGATGTACTGTGCATTATGTATGTATACAAATTAAAGTACATCCTTAATTTCTTTTAATTTTCCTTCCTTAGGTGAAATTGGAGATCAGCGTTTCTGCTCCGCTCGTGACTTAGGAAATTATTGCGAATATATCCGAAGAAATGTAGATGACAGAGAATTCAGAAGTTGTGTTTATACATGTTCCACTGACGGCTGCAATTCAACCAACACAGTGACTATCCATTCTGCAGTTATGGTTGTTATGTGCTTGCTGATTTCATTCAAATACCTTTTCGGAGCCTTGACATGATCTGCAGCTGCATAGTTTGTTAACCTGTGAACAATAATAAAATCTTACAGATGCAACACACAGTTTTTTGTGTTGTTCTTACAGGGATGATTGATTGTTGATAAAAATCTTGTTCATCATGTAGATAATGAAGCAAGAGAACATGTTGATCAGTTCGGTTCATAAAATTAACGGGTTAATTATTTTTTTATTTAGAAACTTTCATAGGCTAAATTTTTATTTCCTTAGAATGAGCAATTTCTTTCCCCCATCCCTTTCTACACACAAATTAGCCTTTTTTAAGTCTGATTAATTCTGTTTTATCAGATTTTTACTTGGGAAAAAATTAGCTAAATTTAATAGTCTAGTGATTAATACTTTCCTACTTCAGTAAAATTAAACAGGAGTAAATTTTTAGGCTAAATTTTTATTTCCTTAGAATGAGCAATTTCTTTCACCCTTCCTTTCTACACACAAATTAGCCTTTTCAAGTCTGATTGGTGTCAATCGGGATGTTGGTGTAAAAATTCCACATTAGGGTGTAGTAGTTCACTCAAAAGTCGAATATTCTTTTACCACATTTCTTGCGACCATGGAAGCCTCTGCGCAAGTGCGGATTGAACGAGTCCAGTGTTAAAATAGGGGTGACTGACAGAAAACAAGCGATAAGGGAACACCGAATAACTGGATGTTTGCCAAATAACTATCTCTCGGCTAATTTTGCATCCCTCTAAACTTTTGGACTCGGCCTCACTGCTAGTCGTAGGAAACGTGGTCGCACTATATCTTTCAAAGCCATTCAAAACCAATTTATCAACAATATTCATTCTCGAGGATCGATCAAGCAATTGTGTTTTAACTAATCGACAATCAATCATCCATCTCTTACTGCGCTTTACGAAGATTGACCAATAGAAACATAATAACCTGATGGTACTTCAAAAAAACATAACTGTCATCGACTTGAAGACCCCCTATTGTTATATTTTCATAAAAACTTGACTTTTTTGAAATTATTTTATATAAAAGTTCCAAACCATGCATTTTATAGTGTTATTTTTATTTTAATTGTATTTTCTTTCCGTTTGAATTACGCTTGTCATTATACAGTAGAGCGCCGATTATCTGAACACGTCGGGACAGACCCTAGTTCGGATAATTGGACGGACAATTTAAGGGATATTGTGACAATAAAAAAAACCTTCACACTTCACACTTTATCCAGGCTTAGGACTGGCAGCACCAATTTGTGCTGGCATGTTTAAAAATTAAAAATGATTCAACTAAATAACAAATATCATAACTTAAATAAATACCTTAAATGTTATTTTGAAGTTGTCTGACATTTTTATGATCCACAAAATGGACGTTTATGCTCAATTATGCTTTATTCTGCCATGTAAAGTAAATCGTAAATTCCAAATACCTTGCGAAATTTTTAAATAAAAAAAAATTATAGTCAGGGATGTTTATGCCACTATCTTATATAATATTTTAAATTATTATTATTATTTATTATTATTAGTTTTAGTTTTTTAACTCTAGAGATCATAATTTAATTATAATTTAAGCAAAAAAGCTTTTGGTTGCTGCTTCCTTCAAAGAAGACATTCTTTTCAATGCTGCCATATCTCGAATTCTTCTTAGACATGTTAATTGAATAGAATCTGCGTGTTCAGCCGTTCGAGCCATTTCATAACTGTTTCGAAACATTCAAAGGGGATAAATAAGCTGTTCAGATAATTGAAAGTTCGATTAATTGGAGTTCGGATAATCAGCGCTCCACTGTAAATGACATGTATGATAAGAACATAATACATGATACACAGATAACCTATGATGTAACAAAAGAAAAACTCTATGAAAGTGTAATGTAAATTTAAATATATATATATAATATATATATAATTAAATATGGAAAAAGGCAAATAAATAATTTAGAAAAAGAAAGTTTATTTAATGATATTTTTATATGATATTTATATAAATATTTATATAAAACATTCATTAACGTTTACAACAATAGCACAAGGCTTGCGAAATTGAAGTTTTTGAAAAATACAAGAGGCGTTTTCCCTATTCTTGTGTTATTTGGTGGTCTCATTTCGGAAATGACCTCCATTTTTTTCCCATCACGTCAGGATTTTTAGTAAAATCGGTATCGATATCTTTTTTTTCTCGAACAATATTGCTTGTACTATCTGGCAACAGTGATTATTATCCGTTTAAATCTGCGTAAAATGATCGATTCTTGATATCGTAAATTAATCTTTCATCAATCCATTTATTACTTCCGTTACCCTACTACCGTAGGGTAATGGAAGTATTGTAGTCGGTCCAAAAATTCGATATCGATATTTCATCTGATTTACACATTTTAAAGTCTTTTGAGTC
The DNA here is from genome assembly GCA_963930645.1 of Salticus scenicus. NCBI lineage: Eukaryota > Metazoa > Arthropoda > Arachnida > Araneae > Salticidae > Salticus > Salticus scenicus. Next base: position 114,203,726 of record OZ005661.1, on the reverse strand, counting down.
CAAAAGAGTGGTATTTGGCGATTAGTCAGTGTGTGTATGCATGGAATCTTCTGGCTATCATATCTCCAAAACTAATAAAGATAGAACAACAAAACTTCAGAATTGAGACAGGTACAGATGAATTTTCCAAATTTTTGTGAAAATTGAAAAACCGGAAGTGAGACATCGGACACAGGAAATGGGACCGTAAGTCCGTATCTGAAAAACAGCTCTAACGATTTTCTTCAAATTTGCTGTATAAACACTCTATTAGACGTCCTTTCGAATGATATAGTTGGTTAGTTCAGGAAAATTGATAGGTGTCCTGTCAATTTCAGGTCTTGCAAGTGAATTCCTTTAAAAACGACTGTGCGGATTTTTTTTCAAACTCTCCATATTAATTCAGTTTTAAATATCCTTTTGTATGTAATTATTGTTTTTTCTGGTCAATAATTGAGTTTTGGTAAAAGTTGGCATCTCAAAAGCGGATCTAACGATATTCCTGAAAACTGTTATATAAATCCATTCCTTTCTCATGTATTACGTGGTTATTAGAGGAACATTAGCAGTCATCCAGATCCAGCTTAGGTAGGTCAGTTTTAGATCTCGGAAATTGGCGTTTTAAAAAATAACTCTACCATTTTTTTTCCCTCATTTTATAACTGCTATATGTAAGCTTCGTTTTATATGTCTTTACATGTATATAGAGTTTCTCTTACCGGAAAAATTTTAGGTTTCTACTTCTTTAGATCACTTTTATGTCTTCTGATCACATTATCTCCAAAAAAGACATGTGTGTAATATAAAATATATATATGTAGTAGTGGGTAATGGAAGTCGTGTAGTTGTTTCACACTTTTTTTTTTTTTTTAATGTTTAAATGGGGGAAAACCCCTATTGCTAGATTGCACGAGCCTCCTCTGGTCGAGAGAAAAACGAAAAGCTCCCTTAGAGTAATTTTTACATCAAATTATGGTGCGGTTTCTAAAAGATAATCACCAACGTACCATTTTATTTGTTTTTAGTAAGTTAACTTACATAAAATAGACGACTGACAAAGAGGCAGCAAATATTATGTATGTGTTAAAAATCGAAGTAAAACTGAATTTTTCAAGAAAACGTGACGTGATGGAAATTTTTCGTTATATTTTCTGAAATCGGCCCTAAAAAACACATAAAGTTCGACTATCAATTCCCTTGTATTTTTTTTTCATCGCAGGCCTGTGCAATTAGTTATGGAATATTAAAAATAAAAGTCTCAAAATAATTATTCTTAATGTTACAACGAAATATGGTACCAATTTAGGTCAATTTAACTGCAACCAGTAATTTTCGGTGCAACATTTCACGATTATATATGATATGATATGATAAAGGGAATAAGGCCGATTGACTGCTGTAGGTCCTAGACCTGAGGGGGAGTGCCTCCGTGGGGGGGGGGTCTTTCTAAGGGGTTCTAGCCCGTATTAACGCAAGTTTCGGAGAAAACCACGAATAACTCCGAATGGCTAGGCCGAAGAGCGCGACCTGGGATTGAACCTGGCACCTCACATCTACCAGCTTTGAGCGCAGAACCGCTCGGCAGCTGGTGGACCCACGATTATATATGTGCTTAGAGCTAAAATAAACCTACCAAAATCGTAAAATCAAATTTCTAAAAATATATTTGCCAGTTAAATAACTTGGTACCACATTTTTGGTTACACTGAACTTTTTACTTTTAACACCAAAGTTCTTCTTATTATTTCCTAAAAAAAAAAAAGTCTGTGTAACTGTTTCTGTTATTAGTTTATTTAGTTTTAAAGTTTTTGAAAGTGAAAAAATAACGTTTAACCCATTAGTAGTCGCTATAGACAGCGCCACCTATTACAGATTGCGCACATTTTATTTAACTGTCACCAATAATTTTAAGAAGTGATGTGATCGACGTTTCTTTGATTTTATTCGCGTTTTATGTATATCGAATGCCACTTCTAAAAATTTTTGAAGGCTATTGAATAAAAAAATCTGGAAACACTGAAGGATGGGCGGCAAATCGAACAACTAGCGACTACTAACGTGTTAACATATCGTTTGTGTGATGTTGGGCTAAGCATATTTTGGACTTTAAAACATTATAATGTAAAAAAATCTGGATTAAATCTAATCGACTTTTCGAATATTAAGTAATTAACGGTTATATAAATAAATTAAAGTAAGACAAGTCATTAAATTAAAGAGAGAGAGAGAGAATTATAATAGATAGAAATTTGAATATTTTTCTCCAAGTAGTATGTTGATTAATTTAACGCTATTGCACTTAAAATAATTGGAGCCCGTATAATGATAAAGAATTTTTCGTTGCATCCCTGTGAAAATCTATAAGATTCACCAAATATATTATATATATTGTTTGATGTTATATAGTGACCTATATAACATCTAACGGGTGTACCAGAAGACTATTTGTATGTATGCATGGAAATTTTACATTATATATAGACATATACTTTTTTTATAGATTCCCAATTACATTGGTAAAATCTGTGCAACAACTCAAAAGCAAAAATTACATTGCAACTACAGGATAGTATGAAGAGCAAAGAAGTACAAAAATTGGTACTTTCCAAGTTCAAAAGTGGAGAATCCAGAAGCAAAATATTTCATCATTTGAAAGGTGTTTTAAGTTGTGCTACTGATTTAAGTGGTGTAATATGATTAGAAAGAGTGACAATATTAAAACATATCAACCTCCAGACTGTCCACGCATTGTCCGCACCAAAAATCTGATTGAAAAAGTGAAGAGTCGCTTGACACGTAAGAAGAGTATATCCATAAGGAAACCTGCTAGGGAACTGAAAGTATCAAAACCATCTATACAGCGAATACTTAAAAATGACTTTGGATTAAGACCTTACAAAAAACGAATACAACCTAAACTCATAGAAACCCAAAAGCAGAAAAGAATCAAATTCGCTAATTGGGTGCGACACAATTTCAGAAAAGGTTAGACTAAGAGAATCCTTTTTTCTGATGAAAAGAGGATTTAAATCCACTGGACTACTCGATTTAAGATGAATTTGTACAGCAGATGAACTGGGATAAAATAAAATGTTAAAAAATACTGATTTCAGAACTAAAACGAGCTGTAAAGAGAATAAGAAAGGACGTAATAATGGAAAGTTGTCTAAGTTGGACCAGACGCTTATACATCGAATGGCAAACAGCAACGGGAATTATTTACATTAATTAATATGTTGTATTTTGTTTATTATTCTATCTATATTGTTTATGTGTAAAACCAAGTTGAGTTTCACTTAAATAAATTTAGTTATACATCAATTTATATCAGTCTATATTATACTGGTACACCCGTTATATAAATTTTTAATTCTTTTGCATTAGGTACTTAGACGCTATCGCAGTTTAGATTGAGCCCATGAGCCATAATGATAGAGAATTTTTTTGTGCGTGTCTCTGAAAAAAAAAAAAAAACTATAAATGCTAGATTCCCCAAAATCGATACGGTTAGTACTATGGCAACCTATAACATACCTACCAACTTTCAGTTCTTTCGAACAAGAAATTTAGACTTTATCACTCATATACTACACACACTTTCATACATATATACATCGGGTAAAATCGCAGATTTCTCTAAATAGGGAGCTCGTTTCAAAATCAAAGTTGAAGGTGTGCAACTAGACATCGCAATACCCACAAATATAAATTTACAATATTCTATGTCCATTCTTTTTTGAGCTATACGCGATACAAAATCCATTTCATAAATCAGGATTACAATTCTTTTCTTACATATAACGTTCGGAAAGTAAAAGTAATAATATTATATTTTTAAAAAATTAAAAAACACGCTTTTATTGAAATGTGAACTAAAAGGCACAAAATATCTATATTTATAGTATTAAAATGCAGGGTAATAAAAAATCGTGTGAGTGACACACCATAATATTTATATCTTTAATAAAAAAAAAAATAATTGATTAATTGTTGCCATTCAACGTTATACAAATACGGCCAAATCCTGTGCCACATACAATAAAGTTTAATATATATATATATATATATATATTTTTTTTTTTTTGTTTGCCCCTGATGGGATAGGAGCCTGGTAACACTTGTATGTAGTATACTAGTATTGTCATCGACTATGAAGTCGTGTGCAAAATTTCAGGATAATCGAACGAACAGAAGTAGTCGAAAATTGAATTCCAAGATTTCGTTACATACATTAATAGTTACATCATATCAAGTTAATAAAAGCATGTTAAAAATAACATAATGAAGGAATGAGAAATAAATAACTTAGAATTAAACAAAAACCATTTTTAAAAAATCTCCCCCGACTGGGCTCCAACGCTAGACCTTTAGGTTCGTAGCCCGGAGCTTTACCTCACAGCCACAGCGTTCACGTAGAGAAAGTCTTTTTTTACAATATAAATTTTTTGTTTGCTCCCAGAGCGGTTACAAACATATATACAAACACACATACATAGATGAAGCTGATAAAAGCGTGTTAAAAAATAATGTCATTATTAAAAAAGTTATCGTGTATCGATGTAAAATGATTCTAATTGGGATGAGAAAAGAGTAAAAAAATTAGGATATTTAATTATTATCCCATCGACAAAGAAAATTAGCAACGATTTTGATGAATTTCCGCTGAAGTTTATTTTCATAAATAATTAAATTTAAATTACATTACATTACGTATTAAAACATTTATCAAAATATTTCGATTATTTTGATTAAAAATAACTTGGTACAGCACTCACATGACCTTTTCTTACTCTACAGTTGAATACTATATAAAGACAGACTATAAATTAAAAGGTAAAATAACAAGAAGTATGCAAAAACATGTTTTAAAAACTGTTGAAAATATTTTTAAAAACAATTTTATTAGACATATATTTCTGTGTGAGGGGACTACCAACCCCCCCCCCCCACACCACCTCACTCCTATTAAGCATAGTACATACATTCATAAAAAATTAAGACATTAAATTTAAATGTTTATTCAAAATTCTGTAGTGATAAGTATAAAGGATTTAAGTCCATGTTCTTGATTTTTCAGGAGACGAAAAATAAAGTTAAACTAACTAAAAAACTAATCAGAAGAATCGATTAGGAAAAAAGGATTAGGTTGATTTATACCCTTTATACCATTCAGTGATTGTCAATCTTCATTTAATAAAGGGAAAAAATTGAATTAAATATTTTATACCAAAGATTAATGCTAAATTTCTGACCTGAATCTTTTCTTACCAATGGATTTTCTCAAAGACTAAATGACATAGATTTAAATCCTTTATACCAATCGATAGAGAATTTTTTTGTGAGTCTGACTATGTACTTAACTCAAAATCAACATTTTTGGACTTAAATCCTTTATACTTATCAGTACAGAATTATTCATACAAATTTCACCCACACTACCCCTTTAACGGCCCTCTTCACTTACCGTCGCTGGAAGCCCGAACCAATGTTATTCTATGGGAAAATTTTCTTTACAAATAACTTATTAACTAATACATATTTTTAAATTCTGTTTTCACATTCAGAAAATTCCCAACTGTTCAATTGACGGAGCTTTTTTAAAAATGTATTTTTTTTAATTTTTAATATTTTATTTTGAAACTGCAAAATGAAAATATTTCACATATTGAAAATTCGTGTTTTGCAGTTTCAAAATAAAATATAAAAAATTAAAAAAATATTTTTTTAGAAAAGGTGCGTCAATTTAACAGCTGGAAATTTTCAGAATGTGAAAACAGAATTTAAAAATATGTATTAGTTAATAAGTTATTTGTAAAGAAAAATTTCCCATAGAATAACATTAGCTTCGGTTTCCGGCGGCGGTGAGTGAAGAGGGCCCTTAAACTCACCAATCGTGGTCAAAATTTTCAAGTAGTAACCTTACCTCATATACTATCTTCAAAATATACTAAATTTGAATTTCATGCAATTATTAATTTTTAAGCTACGCTGATAATACAGATTATGCAGATCAGCCACGAAAAACTGAAATTTCGTAGTCAGGGAACCTGAAAAATCATAATGTATATGATCAAACTGTATAAATTTTTGCAAATCTAGCACTTACAGTTTTTTTTTTTTTTTTTTTTTTTTAATAGCAATACAACGAAAAATTCTGCATCATTATGGCATTTGGGCTCAAATTATTGGAAGTGCGATAGCGCCTAAATGCCTTATCCGATTAAGCTGAGAATTTATATGCATACATGTTGTAGGTCACTGTTGAACGAACTGTACATATTTTAGTGAATCTAGCATTTATAGAGTTTTACAGAAACACAACTAAAAATCCTTTATCAGTATGATCTATAGAAGGGCTCGAAATTTCAACTTAGATTACACTCGCTGAAAAAAAAAATTACTCGCCACAAAATATGATTACCTTAATTTATTTTTTTAAGCATAAGGTGACCAGTATTTTTAATTCGAAAAAAAGGGGAAATTATTAAATGTCTTATTTTATAAAAAAATAGAAGACATTCAATTTTGAAAAAGAAGTCATTTTAGAAGACACATAATTGAACGAAAATAATTATAAAAACCGATTTAAAAGCTACCTTATACGAATGGTGGAAACATTTTTATCTCAAATGATGAATTTGAATCAGTACACTTTAATTTAATTTAATAATATACGGATACGAGATATATATATATATATATCGTGGTATTTTGATGCAGTTATATAAAAAATTCGGTAGACTTTTTTTTTTTTTTTTTTTAATAAAAATCATAATCATAAAAGAAAAAACTAGTTGGCATACGTGCACTCTGTTCTATTCCCCATCATATAGTATATGTTCTCATAAATTTCTAGTGCTGGATATTCTCTTAACATGATTATCATGCAAAGAGAAATGAATTTGACCAAACGCTTGACACAGTGACAGAATGAAATCCCCGCCTAATAGGCTATCCACCGTTCACTTCGATTTATCTTATTGTAATGTATTAGGAATGTTATTCATACAAAAGTGAGAGCACACGTTAACCCACCGCGTATCAACCGGAGAACCACCTTCTTAATGATTTCATGATAATTTCAATAGTGATTCCGCGTTCTAGATCAAACAACCGTACAAATACAGGGAGTACATTTATTTCTTTGTGATTCGAAGAATCTGAATAGATATAAACCATAATATGCTTTTGCAAGTTTATTAGAAAGTTGTTCTTTTGCGAACCTAACGCAGAAAGAAGTTAGTGTTAATCATTCGATACAGCCAACAGCCGATTGAGCTTCCCAATTTTGCGAAATTTTTGAAATTAAGGACTAAATCCTTTTTATTTGAAAAAGAGGACGGAGGACGAAAAACATAAAAAAGAGGACTTTTTAATCCTGTATTTTTTGTTGCTGTTGTTGTTTGTTTAAGAGGGCAGAGCGTTTTAAAAGAAGACTGTCCTCTTAAAAAGAGTATGTCTGGTCACCTTACCTAAGATTAGCATGATTTTACATTTTTAAATCGATTTTTTTTTTTTTTTTGTATTACCGTATACTTTCAGAAATCTATCTACATTTAGACCGAAATTTTACTCGCCACAATGAAATTTCCACTCGCCAATGGCGAGCTGGCGAGCGGAAATTTCGCACCCTGCATAGGCTCAAGTTATTCCAAGTGCAATATCGTCAAATTAAAAAAATACTATATGGAGAAAACTATTCAAACACTCTGTTTTAATTTTCTCTTTTTTTATTTAACGACTTCTCTTACTTTAATTTATTTATAGAATCGTTAATTACTTAATGGTACGAAAGTCGAGGGGGGTAACGTATTTTTTTTTTTTACATAGGGTATGAGAAAATTATTATCATTCTTCAGTGGTTTTCCTGGAATTGATAAAATTTAGTAAAGCATTCCCATTAATTGCATTCAGTAGCGAAGAATATATTTACAACTTTGGATAGCCATTTATATTGTCTATAAATTATACAGTCGGCTGCAAAATTATTCGAGCACTAGCCAATAATTCCTATATTTAAAAAGTACACTTAAGACTGTTTTGCTAAGTAAATACTTGTCGAATCATGTTCTTAGACTGATTATGAACATGACTCGACAAGGATTTATTTAACAAAGCTGCATTAAGTGTACTATTTTTTGGCAAGGATTATTGCTAGTGCTCGAATAATTTTGCAGCCGACTGTATGTACACCACATAATGTATTCTTAAATTAACAGAATATGAAAAACAAATAACTTGAAATGCAGTTTTAGCGATCTATATGCAATTATTCTAATATATCTTAATTCTTTTGTGTTGCCCAGTAAACGAAGGTTAATTGATTTTCATATCATATCCTTTACTAAACATGCTCTTATGAATATAAAAATTGCATATCCATTTCATTTTCTTTAATGCACTCTAAGGGGTACATACAAATGAAACACTTCCAGTTACAAAGCCGTTTGCAAGCGTTCCAAATGTACAGTCGGCAGCATAATTTTTCGAGCACTAGCCAATAATTCCTATATTAAAAAAGTACATTTAAGACTGCTTTGTTAAATAAATCCTTGTCGAATCATGTACTTAGACTGACTAAGAACATGACTCGATAAGGATTTATTTAACAAAGCAGTATTAAGTGCACTTTTTTTAGACAGGGATTATTGCTAGTGCTCGAATAATTTTGCAGCCGACTGTATGACTACAGTCGGTAGCAAAAGTATCCGAGCACGAGCAAAATTCCTATAAAAAAAAAAAGCACACTTAACACTGTTTTGTTTAATAAATCCTTGTCGAATACTGTTCTAAGACTGACTACGAACAGGATTCGACAAGGATTTATTTAAGAAAATTGCATTAAGTGTACTTTTTTTATATAGGAATGTTTGCTAGTGTTCGGATACTTTTGCTGCCGACTGCAATTGCAAAAAACTTGCAAAATTTACAGTCGGCTGCAAAATTATTCGAGCACTAGCATATAATCCTTGCCAAAAAAAAGTACACTTAATACAGCTTTGTTAAATAAATCCTTGTCGAGTCATGTTCTTAATCAGTCTAAGAACATGATTCTACAAGGATTTACTTAGCAAAACAGTCTTAAGTGTACTTTTTAAATATAGGAATTATTGGCTTACAGATATATTTGAACTAGTATCGCTCAATGGTCGAAACTCGACCAATATGTTTAAGTAAGCCAGACATGAGAGTGCAGAAAATTAAAAAAAGAGGAACACGCGTGTTCATAAAATTAATTTTAAAAGAAAAGTAACGCACACGGGTGAAACTATACAAATGTTGGGCGCATTCGAAAGTATTTCCCGGTCACTTCCCGAGTTGGGAAATGACGTCACGCGGGAAGTTCGAGAAATTAGAACAGAACTACCATATAGGAGCCTTACGAAAAATGACCGACATATAACTACTTCCGTACACATCTCATCTTCCCGGGGAACAAATATATAAACAAACATGGCTCCTATATGGTAGTTCTAATTTCCCGAACTTCCCGCGTGACGTCATTTCCCAACTCGGGAAGTGACCGGGAAATACTTTCGAATGCGCCCGTTACGTTCATAAAATTTATTTCAAAGGAAAAATAATGCTCACAGGAAAAACTATACAAAATATTTTAAAAGTGACAAATTAAACTAAAAGAATAATGCACATCAACACAATAAATTATGTGAAAAAAAAAAAAAAAACCTAAGCTAGCAATCAACATTTAATCATTGGCTGGTGGTGGAAAATGGGAAAGAAAGGGGGGGGGGGGGGGGGGAGTAGTTCATGAGAGAAATATTAAACACAATTCTACTTTTTTATAGGTTCTAAAATATCATAAAGTAAGTTTAAAATTAATATTGTGGATGGATAAATATTCAAAAATAAAAGGCTTCCCACAGAATGTTTGATCGGCAATAGTTAGAGATGAAAAAAAAAAGGGGGGGGGAGACAAAAAAAAATTACATGAGTGTGAAATATTGAATAATTCTGTTCTTTTATATGTTATAGAATCTGATAAAGCATGTTTAAAATGAATATTGACATTTATATTTTGGATGGAAAAAGATTGAGAATCTAAAGTTTTTCATGGAGCGTTTGAACACTGATCGTTATTGGAGTTTGATTTTAATAAAATAAAAAACAGCGGAATTAACGAAAATCGCAAAAAAGCGGAAAATCGCGGATCCGCGGAAAATTCTCATGCCTGGTAAGCACATAAATAATAAATAAATAAAAATTTCTGTCTAAATAATGTTATTTGTATTACATAACGATGCATATGCCTATGAACCATCAAAGTTCTTTTTCTAATAATTTCAATAAGAATAATAAAATTGTACTTTTAAAAAATTAAAAAACACGCTTTTATTGAAATGTGAACTGAAAAGTACAAAATATCTATCTTTATAGTATTAAAATGAAGTGTAAGAGAAAATCGTGTGAGTGACACACCACAATATTTACATACTTTTCATATATTTACATACTCGAACGTTAGACATTTAGGTTCGTAGCCCGGAGTTTTACCTCACAGCCACAGCGTTCACTTAATGAAAGTCCTTTTTTACAATATAGATTTTTTGTTTGCTCCCAGAGCGATTACAAACATACATTCAGGTGAAGCTAATAAAAGCGTGTTAAAAAACACGATCAAAGTCCTCCTTCAAGTACAGTCGGTAACAAAAGTATCCGAAGACTAGCAAAAATTCCTATGTAAAAAAAGTAGAGTTAATACTCTTTTGTTAAATAAATCCTTGTCGAATCATGCTCTTAGACTGACTAAGAACATGATTCGATAAGGATTTATTTAACAAAACAGAATTAACTCTACTTTTTTCTTTCCGAACATTATAGTGAGGAAAGTATTGTAATCATGTCAAAAATCCGAATTTGAGATTTTCATGTTTCTATATGTTTCAAGGTCCCCTGAGTTCATTTTCATTATTTTTATGATGATGTATGTATGTGTGTGAGTGAACACGCTAGCGTCTAAACGCTTTGTTCGAATAAGCTGAAAGTTGGTACGTATATTCCAAGTCACCATAGTATGAAACCTATTGATTTTGGTGAATCTAGAACTTATAGTTTTTTTTTTTTCAGGGACACCAGGAAAAATTCTTTATCATTATGACCTATGGGGCCAAATTTTTAAAAGTGCGATAGCGTCTAAACGCTTTATTAATCTGAGCAAAAAATTTGTACACATGTTATAGATCAGAGTTGCACCAACTATATACATTTTAGGGAATCTAGCACTTACAGTTTTTTTACAGGGGTACAAAGAAAAATTCTTTATCATTATGGCCTATGGGGCCAAATTCTTAAAAGTGTGATAGCGCCTAAACGCCTTATTAATCTGAGCAAAAAATTTTTACACATGTTATAGGTCACAGTTTCACCAACTGTATAGATTTTGGTAAATTTAGCACTTACAGTTTTTTTACAGGGACACAAAGAAAAATTCTTTATCATTATGGCCTATGGGACCAAATTTTTAAAAGTGCGATAGCATCTAAACGCCTTATTCAATTGAGCTGAAAATTTATATGAATATTATAAATCATAGTTGCACTAACTATAAGCATTTTGGTGAATCTAGCACTTATAGGTTTTTACAGAGACACAACGAAAAATTCTTTATCATTATGATCTATGGGCTCAAAGTTCAGTAGCGTTAAATAAAACATCGTGTAATATAGGGAGAAAAATACTCAAACACTCTATTATGTTTTTCTTTCTTTTGTTTGTTTAACAACTCCTCTTTCTTTACTTTATCTACAAAACTGTTAATTACTCAATGTTCGGAAAGTCGAGTGGAGTCACCACTCCAGATTTTTTTATATAGAAATTTTTGCTAGTGTTCGGATACTTTTGTTACCGATTGTTTTACACAATGATATATTTTCACAATGATACATTATATCGAAATAAAAAGCTTTCCATAGTAAGCTTTTTCACACAATGTTAAAAAATGTCGAAAAGTGAACTCGACGTCAGCGTTTCCCGTCGTGCAGTGGCTGCGGTACCTAAATAAAAGCCGGGAAAAATTCGTCCCTATTGTACTTTCTTCAAAAATGTTATCTCTTACGTTTTTAATAAAAACAAGAATTAATTCTGGGCCTAAATGGACATTAAAGATATGATTGTTTACTTGAAATTAATAGTGTACATTTGACTCTAAATACAAAATATGTTAGATGTTCGCCAATAATTTCAAGTAAATAATCACATCTACAGTGTTCACTTAGAGCTAGATAAATTAGTGTAAAATATAATTTTTTAAATCGATCTTCTAATGTTGTAAATTGCATTGTAAATACGAAAAAAATTCATGTATTAGTAATTCAAGAAGAAAACGTTAATGTATGCAATTTTCAAAATTAAAATTTTGGTTAAAAAAATTAAAATTTTCGAAAAGGAATTGCTTATAAAAGATGACTTTATCATTTCTTTTATTAAAATAATCTGGTGTTTCACTCACACGACTTTCTCTTACCCTGAAATATAACACTATAAATACAGGTTGGAGATTAAGAGGTATGATAACGACGTCATGTAAACCTCTGTTAAACAATTCAAATTAGGCTTCGGGAGAGTTTTATATGATAATTAGTTGTGTGTGAGGGGGGGGGGGGCTACCGCCCCTTCAACCCCCCTTTTCATTTATGCACCTACATTTATATACAATTTAATTCGGTTATTAAAAAATAATTCTGTTTTTAAAAAATAACTTATTAAAATTATTATTTAAAAAAATTACCTTTTATGATAATGCAGACGATTTCCATATTAGAGAAGTAGTATAACACCAAATATCAAAAAAAAGTCGATTTTATTCTCAATATTTAATTATATATATATATATATATATACTTTTTTTTTCCGTTAAAAGTAAAAAAAAATCGATAACTTTGTTTTAACTTATCGCAGATCGATGGTTCAACCATTCGTTTTAAAGGTATTGGCGAGCTCTTTTGAAAGATACCCATCATGAAAATTTACTCCCCTCGAGGGGGGACTTCCCCCCAGGGGGGGAGGCGAGGCACCTACATACAAAACATTTTTTTCCCCTGTTGTCTATCTCTATTACAAAAAATATATATTCGTTTCATTTGATTTAGTACAGTCTATAGATGTTAAACTCTGCTTACCTGCAATTTCCCCCATAGACGTAATGTATTTGAATACTTTTGAGTGTCCCTGTACACGAACCATTGGCTTGATCTTAACGAAAAGTTTAGTGTAGCATCCTTATATGATACACATTTAGAATACCAAGTTTGAACTTTCTGCCATAATTTGTTTTTGAGATATGTTGATAACAGACAGACAGACACACAGACATACACACAGACCATTTGCTAAAAACATGATTTTCGTATTCAGGGGACCTCAGAACATGTAAATATCTCGAGTTCGAAAATTTGACCCGAAAACAATACTTTCTCTTCCTTTTGGGTAAGAGAAAGTAACAAAAACAATACTTTCTCTACCTCATGAGTAAGAGAAAGTAAAAAGCTTTATGTTGTGTTCCATAAAACCAATCAGATGCAGACGAAATCATTCGCAAAAGTTTTATCATCTAAACAAAATATGTTTGTAATCGCTTTAAAACCAAATCTATAACTAGAATAACAGGAATGATAAAATATCAATTAGGCAGAATAAACAAATATAATATACACTAACCTCATAACAAATCAAAACAACCGAATTCAAAATTCTATAGATTTTCTGTTGATCCGTAATGAATGAAAAATTGAAGAAATGAAGTTTTCAATAATTATATAAATTGTAAGAAATATTCAAAAATTACTTTTTAAAAATTAAATGTAAAATATATTACTTGTCTTAAAATATAGGGAAATAGGCGAAACATGAATATATTAAAAATACATAAATTTTTCCGTTCTGATACGAATCCGTTCAAGCTACAATTCTATTTTACAGTCGGCAGCAAAAGTATCCGAGCACAATTTTTCTCAATTTTATTTAAAATATTTTTATAATGCGAGTGGGAAAAAAAAAAAAATAAAGGACAAGCATTTTTTTTTTTTTTTTTTTTTTTTTTTTTTGGGGGGGGGGGGAGGGGGAGGGGGGTCTAATTATACCAAATAGCTCCATGTAAAATATTATTCGTTTTCAGGTCTGTTTATTATCAAAAATAAATTGATTAATGCAGTTTTCCCTGTATTATTGATATTTCTATAAATTAAATTATCCAGTACCGAGACGGTTGCGGTGAAGAAGTCTCTGCCGAAATCAGAGAGTGCCCGAAGCGAAGTTTTTAAGGAATTTCAATGTATTTTCTTTGTTAGTTTTAATTTGTAGAACAGTATAAAAAATATTGATTATTTTTTTATTTCCTTTATATATAGTGACCAGCGAAGTGGGCAAAGCCTGCTAGTTAAAAATATTACAATACTTTCGATTTTTTTTTTCTTTTTTTAATTAATTTATTTATTTTAGATGGATACACAGTATTTCTGCCACAAAAAGAAAAGTGGGAACACAAAAATGATCGCTTTTAATTAAAATTTGTTGTTCTGCATACAACAATATGGTATATATTAACTCTTCCAAACTTTTCTCCTTTTTTATTGTGAAATTGTACAATATTTTTAAAAAAAAAAAGTTGCACTTCGGGAGTGCCGACAGAAGTGAAAACGTGAACAATTACGTGTGTATTTCTTGAATCGTCAGGAAATATTTTATTGTGTAGGAAATACTTTTAAATGAAGTGTTTTTTTATTCATTAATATAAACTACTACTACAAAAATTATATTACAATTTTATTTAATGCGCTAACTGCAATAGAGACAGTGTCCGGAGATAAGAGAAGTCGTGTAGAGCCGCACCAGATTGTAAAAACGTGAGAAAAATGGCGGCTTTGGCCTTTCTCACGGTTTTGTGAGGTCTAACTGGAATAGAGACAGTGTCCGGAAACGAGAGAAGTCGTGTAGAGCCGCACCAGATTGAAAAACGTGAGAGAAATGACGGCTTTGGCCTTTATCACGGTTTTGTGAGGTCTAACTGCAACGTTTCCGGCTGCAATCTATAAGAGACAGTGTCCGGTAATGAGAGAAGTCGTGTAGAGCCGCACCAGATTTTAAAAACGTGAGAAAAATGGCGGCTTTGGTCTTTCTCATGCTTCTGTGAAGTCTAACTGCAGCGTTTCCGGCTGCAATCTTTAAGAGACTGTGTCCGGAGATGAGTGAAGTCGTGTAGAGCCGCACCCGATTGTTAAAACGTGAGAAAAATGGCGGCTTTGGCCTTTCTCACTGTTTTGTGAGGTCTAACTGCAAAAGAGACAGTGTCCGGAGATGAGAGAAGTAAGTCGTGTAGAGCCGTACCAGATTGTAAAAACGTGAGAAAAATTGCGGCTTCGGCCTTTCTCACGGTTTTGTGAGGTCTAACTGCAATAGAGACAGTGCTCGGAGATGAGAGAAGTCGTGTAGAGCCGCACCAGATTTTAAAACAATATACAGTATATAATTACTAATACTTCACATTAGCAAGTTAATTGTATGATACATTATTTGTATCATACAAGGATGGAAACCTTTTCGATGACGCGAATTCAACGATTTTTGTTCACCCAAAAGTTTTCACTTCAAATGGAAAGCGTCAGCTGACGATGACGGGAATTCAAAGATTTTTCTTCACCCAAAAGTGCTCAACGCGCCTAAAGAAGTTTTCACTTCAAAAATAAGGATCTAAAAATATGTAATAACAAATATTTACCTGAAGATAAGTTAAATTTATTGTATTTTGTATTATATGGGATATTTTATCATGTGGGGTAAAGTAGGTATAACATTAGGCTTATTCTTGCGAAAACTGTCATTATGAGAAAATTGAAGGGGGGGGGGGGGGAAAGCTTTGTATTCTTATATACAGTTCCCGCCGCTTATTAAAATCACATTCGTTCTGAGCCAAAGTGATTTTATTAAGCGGCTGATTTTTATATCCGGCGAACGTTCCTGTACTTAAGGAAAAGGTATTACTTCCCTGAATTCCGAAAGAAACTTCAAAAGGTAACGAATAATATAATTAGTAAACAATATTAATTAATTTTTGGTAGATAATTAACTAATTGTTTCTTCGATATAAGTAAATTAAATGCATTGTAAGTTTCCGTGCACTTTCGTTAGAGGAAAATCATCAATACTTTACCAAAAGTTCACGTTGTTCTCATAAATTTAAAATCTTTCCGTTTAAACCTCATGAATGATAGTAATTTCAAAATAAGAACTAGAATTTGCCTTCTAATAATTAGAAAAAAATTATTTCAAATCAAATTTGTATTTTATTACTGCACTTTGAAATATACAGTCGGCTGCAAAATTATTCGAGCACTAGCAATAATCCCTGTCTAAAAAAAGTACACTTAATACTGCTTTGTTAAATAAATCCGTATCGAGTTATGTTCTTAGTCAGTCTAAGAACATGATTCGACAAGGATTTATTTAACAAAACAGTCTTAAGTGTACTTTTTTAATATAGGAATTATTGGCTAGTGCTCGAATAATTTTGCAGCCGACTGTACGTTCCTTGAAATTGTTACGGAGATAAGTTGCGAGGCGTGTTTAATTTGTAACTGTGCTGCAAGTATAAAATCTTGAACAATGATCGATAACGGAGGGTTTGTTGTGCTTTAATTTCTTTTTCTATTTAAAAAAAAAATCACAATGTAAATAAAAAATTTTTTTTAGTGTGCATAAATGATATTTTTGGCTGCTGAGAAGATATTTTTGAGTTTATTAACCGGCGATGCTGATTTTATTAAGCGGCGGCTTTAAAAGTAGTTTGTATTGATTTGATTCCGGTCTTGCCAATTTGATCATATTAAGCGGCTGATTTTATTAACCAGTTATTTTATTAAGCAGCGGTTACTGTATATATATATATATATATATAAACAGACATATGTAAAAGCTACATAAGAAAAATATGGATCCTGCATATTATTCGCAATATTAATAAATTAAATAATAATTAATAAATTAATTTAGAATACTCAAAAGTGAGAGAATAACAATTATTGTAAGGGGATAATATTTTATAAGAATACACTACTTTTCATTTAATTTAAAAGTTACAAATACATTAAATTTGAAGTAGTGATAACTAGGTTTCAGGCCAACATGGCAAAAAAGTGGTAATTGTCGTCAAGTCATCAACCAAATCGCTAAAATCGCATATATGAACAACAAATATGTCGCCAAAATATTTTTAATAACCTACTACCTCTATTTTTAATTTATATTTTTAAATATATGAAAAATATATTTTGATAATCACAAAATAGTTCTAGAGTATTCTTTTTAGAAATCGGCATTTATTTACTTTAAACATTGTCTATTTATCAATGGTTATATGTACTAGTGCTGCTTTCCCGCTGCCACAGTTTGTTTTGCTTTCACATTATATTTGTAGTCGCTACAAGTATTTTCTTTTATGAACAGTGGTGCTTAAAAGTTTACCCTCAAAACAAGTGCTGTGTGTTTCTGTAATTTATAGTGTTTGCTTAATTCTTTCGTGATTATATTATTTCATGGTAACGCGCCGGTTTTTGACGCATATTAATGGAAGTTTTTAAAAATATCTCTTGCACAATTTATTTAAATTAATTACAAAATTGTTAAAATTAAAAACTACTGAAAGTTTAAAATTTGTAATGACTTCACGTGTAAACATATTTAAAAAAAAAAAAATAAAAAAAGACTATAAAATCACTTTTAAAACGCGTATATATTTTTTTTTTTATTAAAATCAAACACAAAGCTTTTCGCTATTATTAAAATAGCATCTTCAGGTGTTGTTAATTAACAGCAGGGTAGACAGCATTATATACTGGAGAAGTTCAATACAGTTACAGTTAAAAAATAATAAGTCTTGTAAAAATCACGAGTCATTTAAGATCACTTGGCGTCACACTAGGGTTACACAGCAAGTCTTGTAGAAAACGTTGACTCATAAAAGTTTTCAGCACACAGGAACTATCTTGTAGTGTAGCCACGTACTTTTAGAAAAAAGAAGGTTCAGTTCACAAAAAGTCGCACCAGAACTACATGGCAAAGAAGCACTTGTAGAAGCACACACAAATTCCCGAGCAGGTAGATTAGAAGTCTCGAGAACAGCCGCCAACGAAGTTAAAAAGTCAAATGCAGCCAAGAGGCAAGGCTAGGGTCCAGAACGGTCACATTGACTTTACATGTCGATATTACCCGAAGAAACAAAAATTCCGTTTTTATTATTATTATTATTATTATTATTACAAAATTATTAGAAAATATTTCATAGTTAAATAATACAGTCGGTAACAAAAGTGTCCGAACACTAGCAAAAATTCCTATGTAAAAAAAGTACACTTTATACGGCTTTGTTAAATAAATCCTTATCGAATCATGGTCTTACACTGACTAAGAATAGGATTCGACATGGATTTATTTAACAAAATCGTATGAAGTGTACTTTTTTTACATAGGAATTTTTGCTAGTGTTCGGACACTTTTGTTACCGACTGTACATATATCAATTTCAAGCAATTCCATGAATATTTACGCGGACAAACAGACAGACGGACAGGAAGACATACAAGTAGACTGACTGAATTCATAATCACTCTTAAGCATTGTTGGAAAATTTAAAAACAATTAATAAAATTAAAAATCTAATTTCCGGTTATAGTTCTTAACCTATCTGAATTTTTTTGAGTGGTCCTATAAATCTTAATGCGAATTATAGTATATTTATAGAAAACCTGTTTTTGTACACATGAATAATAAATATCAATTTCATTATAATCTGTGCAAAATAAAGGAATTAAAATGCGGATTAAAATATATATATCTCATTAGAACGCAATGCTTTGAAATTCTTTCAAGTGTCCCTGTACACAAACCAATTGTAGCACTTACTCCATTTTCAATAGAGAACATCCATAATAAACATAAATAATATAATTTCAAGGAATTTCATGAATATTTACAGGAGTTAAAACGTGGACAGACAGACAGAGAGTCAGACGGACGGAAAAGCAGATAGACTCATAATCACTCTTAAACATTGTTAGAAAGTATTTTATTATTCACTTAATAAAAAACCAAAATGCAATTCGGGAAATTTCCGGTTACAGCCTTTAGAGTTCCTGAATATTTTTGTGTGGCCCTGAGTGCTAATGTGCTAATTTTGTGTGGCCCTTAATGCTAATCTTATTGTATTCCACAGAAAACTTTTTTCTTTGTGAGTGTGTGTGTATATAATTAATGTCAATTTTTGTGCAAAAAAAAAAGCATTAAAACATGGTTTATATGTAGAAATACCTCTTATAGAACTCAATGTTTCGGAATTCTTTCGGGTGTCCCTGTACACAAAGCAACGAGGGTAATTCTTCCATTTTCAACAAAGAACATCCCATAATGAACTTGAATGACATATATCAGTTTTAAAGAATTCCACAAATATTTACGAGAATTAGAGCACGGACAGTCGGACGGACAGATTAACAGGCAGACGAACGGACGAAGAGACAGACAAACCGAAGTCGTAAGCAGGGCCCGATTAAGCTTTGAAGCTAGGGGAAGCTCAGCATCATTTCGGGGGCCCTCTTTCATTTAGGAAAATCTTGTTTTCCTGTTGCATATTGTAATATAAAAATGCAATGCTATAGACCAAAAAATAGTGTGTGTTTATTATTTTTATTTATTTATTTTATTTATTATTATTATTTTTTTTTTTTCATACATCTGGGTGGTTTCTACACAGAACATTAAAATCATACAACTTTTTAATTAAGAACATTCAGATTTTTGAGGTTAAATAATAGATTTTTCCCGAAATAGTGAGTATTTTGTCTTGTTTTAGGTAACCTTTCTCAGAAAAAATTCAATCTCCGTGTGAAAATATGAAACAAAAAATTCAAGACCATGTTTTTAATCCTAATGGGGCTCCCTCTTAAATTTTTGAGGGGAAGCTTGTGCTTCCTGAGCCTTTTGGATAATCAGGCCCTGGTCGTAAGCCCTTTTCAATTTTGTTGTAAAGTGTGAAAAAGATTTATTTGCAATTTTACTCACTTTTTACTAATTATTCGCATTATCCCCACAGATTACTCACTTTACCTCATGTGGTTACAAAACTTAGTATAGTTCTAAATGCTATTATTTATTTATTTTTTAATACTATTGAGATTGAGCCAAAAATTCAAGCAAAATTCTCAACACTTGTAATGTCCATATGAAAAAAAAAAAAAATATTTTTTGAGCACTGATTTTCAAAAACAGTGTTTTTATACCCGTATTACCCCACCTGATACAAAATATATTTTTTTTATTTTATTTTATTTTTTTTGAAATAGCGACTAATTTAACGATCATAACCTAACAGTTGAAGAATATATGCAATTCTTCTCTTTAAGAAAATATTTTAGTGCTGCCATCTGTGAACATTATACAAAACAATCTATAAGAATATTACACTAACTGTCTATTTTTTTTATTATATTCTCTTACCCATATAATGATAGCGAAAGTATTGTTTTGGAGTAAAAATTTCGAAATTGGTGTGTAAGGGTTAAGGCTAATTGACTGCATTAGGGTACTAGACCTGAGAGAGAGTGCCCTCCGTGAGGGTCTTTCTAAGAGGTCCCAGCCCGTATTTACGCAAGTTTTCGAGAAAACCACGGAAAACTCCAAACGGCTAGGCCGACGAGCGTGATCTGGGATCGATCCTGGCGCCTCACGTCTACCAGCTTGAAGAACAGAAACCCTTGACCGCTGGTGGTCCTTGAAATTGAGAATTTTTTTTATGTATTTACATGGTTTTAAGTACCCTTAATCCGAAAATTACACTTTCAGCGGCTGTTTTCTGTATCTGTCAATCTTTCTGCTCGTCTGTGCGTCTGTCATTAGCATAACTAAAAACTAAAGAACAAATATCAGCAACTATATCATCCCTAGACTACTTGATTTTTTTTTTTTTTTTTTTTTTTTTTTTTTTTATTAAACAAATAGTTCGTGTATAGGGACATCCAAGAGAAGTCAAATACATTATACCAATGAGCTACAGTCGGCTGCAAAATTATTCGAGCACTAGCCAATAATTCCTATATTTAAAAAGTACACTTAAGACTGTTTTGCTAAGTAAATCCTTGTCGAATCATGTTCTTAGACTGATTAAGAACATGACTCGACAAGGATTTATTTAACAAAGCTGTATTAAGTGTACTTTTTTTTTTGACAAGGATTATTGCTAGTGCTCGAATAATTTTGCAGCCGACTGTAAACTTCTAGTAAGTACAGTTTAAAATTTTTAGGCAACACCAAACAAAATGAAACGAACATGTTTATATATACTTATTAGCATGTTTCGTATATAGAGAATATGGTATAAAAATCATTCACCATTCGTTTACAAAATCACACAAAAGAATTTGGATATATTAAAGACTATACTTGGAAATTGAACGTGCATTTCAAGTTGTGCTATGTGTTTTTCATACTGTGTTTAATTTAAATAAACTATATGACTATGTTATGTGTGAAGGTAATTTATAGACACTATACAGGGCTACACAGAATTAAGTGAACACATTATATTCCATTGAAAATTATTGATGGAAGTGCTTTATTAAATTTTACCAAATTCAGGAAAACTGCTTAGGAATGATAACTTTCTCATACCCACTGAGTGGACAAAGTATTGTTTTATTTTCAAATTCAATGCTTTTTTTTTTTTTTTTTTTTTTCTAGATACGCACTTTGAGGTCCTTTGAATACGAAAATTAAAATTTTAGCGGTTGATATTTGCGTATGCCTTTCAACAACATAATTTAAAAACAAATGATTCCAAGAAATTCAAATTTGCACTGTTAAAAATTTCTGTAAATTTAATGTAAATATTTATCCAGAGTCTCTGTAAATTTACAGTAATTCTTAGTTAAAAGTGAATAATCGAGATTCTCAATCTTTATTCTGTAATTTTACCTAATTTTATTATTTAATTTTTTAATTAAAATTTAAAATGACTGTTTCTACTTTAGAAAATATATTCTCACCAATAATTAAATAGTATTAATATTAGTTATAAAAATGAATGTATTATATAAGTTTTTTAACATCTCCGTTTATTTTTCTCTGTAATTTTACGTAAAACTTAGGATAATAGATTAGCAGAGTTTTTTGCTGAAATTTTTAACAGTGTGGGATTTTGAAAATGAAATGTAGATACTATTTGAAAAGCTTTAGAAAGTTGGTAAGTTTCAGGGAGAGATGTGTGTGAATAATGTGGAATAAATATTTCAACTGAACAACAAACATTTTTTTTTATGAATGTAGGTACTTATATGCAAACAAAAGGGTCAAGGGGTCGGTAGCTCCCCTCACACAGACATATATGTCAATGTAAAATTGTTTATAAAACTTTTAAAAGCTGAGTTTTAAATTGCATGCATATATAGTACTTCTTTCCTAACCCTACAAGGCTCAATTTTTTTTTTAGTGCGCGACAAAAATATATAGGTTGTAATTAGTGATCAGAAGATAGGGAAAACTTATAAAAATAAAAATAAAACCATATTTTACGGAAAAATCAACTTTTTTGCTCAACGTACCGTATGTGGAACATACATAAAAATATGATTTACTAATATGTTTACTATTGTAATATAAAAAAAAAAAAAAAAAAACTTACCTCTGCAAAATATACACTCCGTTATAACACACAGTATTTTTTTTTTTTTTTTTTCGAGTCAAAATTGTTTCATAACTATTCTTTTTTTAATTTTTGAATTCAGACTAACGTATCACTTTCATTCAAATTTCACACTGAGTGCACTATAACAAAAACACGAACGACATCTTTAGGTAAAGATTCGTATTACCACTTTGCTAAATGTCAGTAGCTCCTATCAAGATGTCAAGAGATGTCGCTACTAATAGTTTTATAGCTATAGGAACGATTAAAGTCGGTGTTCCACATATGGAACTGGGTGCCTTGTAGGGTTAAACCCTTAATCTGTAATCTATATCTGTTGTATTCCAGTGCAGGGTAAAAGAAAGTTTTGTAAGAGACACTCATAATTACTATTTTTAATTACTACTCGTACTTTTTAATTATTACTAGTGTAATTACTATTTGTAATTACACTCATAATTGCTATTTTTAAAGTCCGATTGTCTACGTGTACGCTTGAGTGAAATATCGACCATGATGGTCCTAATCTTCATTCACAGAAGTTTGGGAGAAAATCACAGGACATTTCAAACGGCTAAACCGACGATCTGGACGTAGATTCCAACCAGCACCTCTTGTCTACTAGTTTCGGGGGTAAGTAGAACCTCTCTGCCACCGCTAAGAAGATTGCATAAGATAGGAGCCCCGAGATAGCTGTATTTATATATTAAAAAATAATAATAATCCAATATAAACAAAGGTAATCTAAATTTAAAAAGTTATTTTATTGATTTTAGTTATTTCTTTGATATATGTAATAAAATTTCGGAATGTGTCTTCGGAAGTAGATGAAAAATGTTCGGAAAGAGAGCCTTAAATTGAATTTTTTCATCGTACTTCTTTTATAATTATGTTAGTACATACAGTTTGTGCATATAGTATTATAGTCTGTGTGAGCAATACACACCGACATACAGATTCTCAAGAGGCGGTCTCCAGTGACTTTTCGGGAATAACAGGGACCCATTCTCCCATATTCGGAATGCGGAATGGAACGGGAATTCATTTACCACAGAATCAAATAGGAATACCTCACTTATGTGTTCATGTAGATTTTTTTCCGTATTTTGTCGGGAGAATTTCATTTTTCCTAAATAACATGCGGAATTTCCGCATTTCGCATGAGATTCCGTTGTAAATTTGTCATCAAAAGAGAAAACTAAAACAAAGTCGAATGGTCCCCCCCCCCTGGGGAGCAGGGGTTAAAACAATGTTAGCGAGCTTAACTCAGCTCCAAATTACTTCACGGTGAATAAGTTGTACATGGAGGGACTGGACTCGAATACTAAAAAATCTATTTCTGCGATTTTGGAATTTTCGATTTTTTGGGGGAGAAAAGGGGGGAAATCCGCTCTAGATCCACACATGTAGCACCTCATTTTAAAGGTCTTGAAATTTCATGTAGATTGGGGATGTTTGTATACAATATAGAGCGCCCTCTGGTGGTTAAATGGAACTAGGTGATTTTGCAGTAGACCCTATCATGTTACACCTTATTTGAAAGATCTTAGTATTTACTGACCGTTGGTGATGTTCGTACAGAACACACTGTCCCCCCCCCCCAGGTGGTGGAAAGTGCAATTAAAGGATTTTGCAGTTGACACCACCATGTGACACCTTATTTAAAAGGTCTTGGAAATTCAAGGCAACTGGTGATGTTCGTATACAACATACTGTGCGCCCTGGTGGAGGAAAGTGAATTTTGCGTAGCATGCCTGTTATACGGTGCCGGAAACACAGGCAGCGGAAACACGAGCCAAAGGTTCGTTCGGTTCCAGGTTAATTTTTGGGATTTTTTTCATGTTATTAGCGGTCCGTGTATGCGCTGCCACAGGCACCAGGGTCACAGGGTAGAGTTTCGCTTGCTTCGAGGTAATTTTTTTTTATTAATATTTAATTTTATGCACTCGGTGGCGCTTTCTGCGCTAATCAAATAAAATAAAATAAATTATTCATTTGTTCAAAACAGAAGTAATGAAAATGATGAGCTTACCATTTCTGTTCTGAGGAGTCGGCTGTCCCATTAGCTTGTAGCTTCTTCTAAATATTTTTATTCTATATTACAATTGTTAATATCTTCTCTGAAAAGTAATTGTATTATTAATATAACGAAGAAATTAATCTTGACATGTTCTTTGGGTTTAAAACGTACATTTAATGGAAAAAGAAAGTAAAAGTAAAATAAAAAAAAACTAGTATGTTGTGGCCACCACAAGACTTTCTTCTATATTTTCCTATACATATTCAATCAGTAACAATATTAAAAAAAAAAAAAAAAAAATGCGAATTTTTTTCTAAGTTTTTTTTTTTTTTTTTTTTTTTTGGTTAAAAGTAAAAAAAAAATCGATAACTTTGTTTTAAATTATCACAGATTTATAGTTCAACCATTCGTTTTAAAGGTATTGACGAGATCTTTCGAATGATATCCATCTTCAAAATAAGCGATGCCCCCCCATGCACAAAATTTTTTTCCTAGTTACGTACTACTATTATCAATAATTCATATTAATTTTACAATCACAAGTGTAAAATAACTCTTATTATGCACATTTATACGAATTTTTGTCCTATTCTGCCATGTTAAAAATTTAGATAAAATGCTATCACAGCGCCTCCTGTTGAGCTATTCATCCCCAAATATAATCAGCACCAGTTTATGTCGGGTACCAACTAAATACCAAGTTTGGTAAAATTTCGTTAAAAAAAAAATTTTGTTAAAAGTAAAAAAATTCGATAACTTTGTTTTAAATTATCACAGATTTATGGTTCAACCATTCGTTTTAAAGGTATTGACGAGATCTTTCGAATGATACCCATCTTCAAAATTTAACCCTCCCGGGGGGGGTACTTACCCCCCAGGGAGGGAACCGATGCCCCCCCATGCACAAATTTTTTTTCCTAGTTAACTACTACTATTATCAATAATTCATATTAATTTTACAATCACAAGTTTAAAATAACTCTCATTATGCCCATTTATACGGAATTTTGTCCTATGCTGCCATGTTAAAAATTTGCATAAAATGCGATCACAGCGCCACCTGTTGAGCTATTGATCCCCAAATCTAATGGGCACCAGTTCATGTCAGGGTGCAACTAAATACCAAGTTTGGTTAAATTTCATTCATTGGTTCGTGAGATACAGCGTCCACAAAAAAATGATACAGACAGACACACAGACAGACAGACAGACAGACAGACACACAGACAGACAGACATTTTTTAAAAACTATCAGTTCGTGTTCAGGACATCCCAAAACGTGTAGATCCGTCAAAAAACGGAGGTCGAAAATTTTCGCGAATCCAATACTTTCTCTATATTACATATAGAAGAAAGTAAAAAGGAGCGAGAATTAATCTCACTCTACATTACAAAGCATAAACACTAACTGAACTGGAATCTATTCTGATGAAAAACGTACAGGTGTGGAATCACGTGGTACAGTTCCAGCAATAGAACTTCACCCCTTGAAAGAAAGGGAATGGAAAATTGGGAGGGTGGAAACAGATACACTTTTGTTCTTATTATAATGTTCGTTTTTCTTCACGGAACACATTTTTGGAATAAATAAGTCTTTTCGAGTTTGTAGTTTTCTGTCACCCCTCCTCAAACGAGGAATACTGTCTTAGTTCCAAATTGTCACGGTGTTTCAGGAAAATTGGCTTAGGAGTAGGTTTTGTCAACACGTCTGCAGTCATTAATTTACTCTGCAGATATTGTAGAGAAATTGTTCCATTTTCACACAGGTTTTTCACGCAGTGAAAACGGATATCTATGTGTTTGGAGCGTGCTGTGTGTTTGGGCGATTCAATCATTTTAATGGCTGACTGATTGTCCTCAAATAATCTTATCGGCAGTTCCTGTGGTAAGTCAAGGTCCTCTAACACTCTGGTGAGCCATAATATCTCTTGTCCAGCATTTTCGGCTGATACGAACTCTGCTTCTGCAGAAGACAGAGCTACACACGTTTGCTTTTTCGATGTCCACTGGATTGGTGTTTTTCCTACTAAGAATAGATTTCCTGTCATCGATTTGCGATCAGATTTATCACCGGCCCAATCGGCATCGGCGTAACAGGTTAGGATAGGTTTTTCCTTTCCACTTATAACCAAATTCAATTTTTCAGTGGTTTTTAAATAACATATAATCTTTTTCGCAGCATCCCAGTCTTGCTGCCTGGGCTTCTCGTTGCGTCTACTCAGAATATTGACAGCTGCTGCAATGTCAGGTCTAGAGATAGTAGCAATGTATAATAGGGATCCGATGGCTTGTCTGTATTTTGTATTGTTGTTTAGTAGATTATCATCTGAGGTATTATCCAGATAACCAGGATTCATAGGTATATTTGTGGGCTTAGCGTTTTGAAGATTGAATTTTTCCACTAGTTCTTTAATTTTAGATCTTTGGTTTATAAAGTATTCTCCTTGTTTAGATTTTTGTATGTTGATGCCGAGGTAGTAACTTATTTCCCCGAGATTTTTGAGCTCGTATTTTTCACTAAGTTTCTCGATAGTTTCTTCTATTTGTTGGTCCGACCCTGATATTAAAAGGTCGTCCACGTAAATAATTATATGTATGGGGTTTGTTTCATTTTTCCTAAACAGGCAGGCATCTGCTGTGCTTTGTGTAAAACCGAATTCTTTTAGAGTTTCACCAATTTTCAAATGCCATGATCTGGCGGCTTGCTTAAGACCATAAAGGGCCTTTTCAAGTTTCCAAACTTTGTTTTCGTTTCCTGGTGAAATATAGCCTTTAGGCTGTTCCATGTATACTATTTCATCTAAGTCTCCATGCAGGAAGGCAGTTTTAATATCAATATGGTGAACCTGTCTGTTTCTGTGAGCAGCACTGGCTAAAAAAGCTCTAATTGTGCTATGGGATACCACCGGGGCAAAAGTTTCGTGAAAGTCTTCGCCATATTTTTGGCTGAAGTCCTTCGCTACCAATCTTGCTTTATATTTGGCTATTTTGCCTGAGGAGTCATATTTGACCTTATAAGTCCATTTGGACCCAATTACTTTTCTTCCTGGTGGAGGTTTTACCAAAGTGAATGTTTTGTTTTGGATTAAGGAATTCATTTCTTCCTGCATTGCGTTTAACCAGTTCTGTTTTTCTTGTGGGTTTGTTATGTTGAGAAAATCATTATAATCTTTAGGTTCATTTGCCTCAAAATTTTCTGTTAAGTAAATAAGCCTTTCGGGAGGTACACCTTTATTGTGTCTATTTGACCGTCTCAAGGTGTCGTTTGTGTTGTCGTGTTCACTAGTGATATTTTGATCTGGTGAACTTATGTCAATTTTGACAATTTCGCGCCCTATGTGCGATTCTGTGTCGGAGTGTTCATTTTTATTGTTTCCTGAGAGTAATTCTATTTCATTGTTTTCTCCTGAATTGATTATAGTATTTTCAATGAATTTAACTGTTCTTGCAAGTATTACGTGGTCATTTTTCAGGTAGATTCTATACGCTTTAGCGCTGTTATCATAGCCGACAAAAATGCCTTCTTGGGCTTTGTCATCTAATTTACCCCGTTTACTTTTATGAATGTAAGCATAGGCTTTACAGCCGAAAGTTTTTAAGTGATTTAAATTTGGTTTGCTACCATGCCATAATTCGTAAGGAGTTTTTGTAGTGGCTTTTGTAGGTAGTCTGTTTTGGAGGTAATTGGCGGTGTTCAAAGCTTCTCCCCACAATTTTTTGTCTAAGTTGGCTTCTGATAAAAGTGTACGTGTCATTTCGATTAGTGTACGATTCTTTCTTTCCGCAACCCCATTTTGGGCTGGGCAATGTGGTACGGTGAGCTGATGGTGAATACCATTTTCTTTAAGAAACTCTTCTACATTTTTGCTCATGTACTCACCGCCATTATCCGACCTTATTGTTTCTGGTTTCTTTCCAAATTTGTTTGTGGTAAAATTGACGTATTCTTTTAATTTCTCGATTACTTCGCTCTTTTTACTTAGAAAATAAATCATTGTATACCTAGAATAATCGTCAACAAAAGTTAAGAAATATGATTTACCACCTATTGTTGGTACCTGAATAGGTCCGCAAACATCGCTATGTACTAATTCTAGTATTTGTTTTTCCCTATTTTCTGCAATTTTTGGATACGGGGTGTCAGTCAGTTTTGTTTTGATGCAAGTTTCGCATGTTATCTCGTGTTTGCAGTTATTGATTTTTATTCTCAGAACTAACTGATTTTTGTTTAGTTCTTTAATGGAGTTGAAATTTTTATGTCCCATGCGTTTATGCCATAGAGTAATACAGTTAGGATTTTGGCATTCTTCAGTCAGGTATGTGTTATGTTTGTTTATTGGCATGGGGAAATTTAACTCATATAAGTTGTTATTTTTTGTACCCTCTAAAATTGTTTCATTTTTCATAGTGATGTAACACTTTTGTTTAGTGAATGTGACTTTACAGCCATTTTGGGTGGCTTTGTGTACAGATATTAAGTTTGCCTTTAATTCTGGAACATATAAAACATCCTTTAGTGTTAGTTCCCTTTTTTGTTTATTTGGATCTAGGTATTCAATTTTTATTTCTCCTGAACCAAGTGAAGTGAGGGTGTTACGTTTGCTACACATACTTGCGATTTTTGTGACTCATCTAAATTAACGAAAAGGTCTATATTGTTGCTTATGTGCGATGAGGAACCACTGTCAATTATAAAGTTGTTCGTCATTGTGTTTTGAGTCGTGAAAGCCATTTGTTTTGTTTGTGATGTTATTTGCTTCATTTGTTTTGAATGGCTTTTTTGTTGTGTATGTGTGCGTGGCAACTCATCATTGTGTGTCACTAACTGTGAGGAATTGGTTGTTCTGAATTTATTTCTAAATTGTTTGTTTTTAGTGTTATCAGCATTTCTGTTTTTCAGATGCCAGCACTCCGATTTATTCTGGTTTGTTTTCCTGCAGTACGTGCAGTATTTATTTTCCTTTTTGAAATTACTATTATACTGTTGTTTTTTTATTTATATGAAAAGCTTTAGAAGAATTTGTATTGTTTTCGGAGACGTCTTTTCGACGATTGAATTCATCTAGCAATTTGCTGCTAACATAGTTAGGTGTGAGTTCATTTTCAGGGCGAGCTTCAAGGGCTATAATCAAGGTTTCATAACTTTTGGGTACGGAGCATAGTAACAGTGCAGAAATGTGCGCGAATTTAATTTCTTCCCCGATTGATTTCAATTTATCTATGATTTCCAACATTTTATTTATGTGGATTTGCATATCGCCACCTTCTTCTAGCTTCGTGCTATATAATTTTCTCAATAAGTATAATTTACTACTTAAGTTCGTTCTTTCGTGGATATCACGCAATTTATTCCATGTTTCTAGAGCTGTTTGGCATTGTTTGATGTGGATGATTTGAGCGTCATCAATGAACAAATTTATGATTGCTCGCGCTTTATTGTCTTTTTTTCGCCATACATCTGTTATAGGATTTGGCGGGTCATCTGTAATAACCTCATATAATTCATCCTTCATAAGATACATTTGCATTTTAAACTTCCAAACTGAATAATTTTCAGAATTTAGTTTCTCAATTGTTGGACTTTCCTTAAAGGATGCCATTTTCTGATTTCTTTTTATTTATAGTAAATACTATATCTTTGAGAAGTATTTATTTTGTTTTGTATTTATGATATTATTAATTCTTCAATTTTTCAGAAAACAGGGTTTCTTAATTTTCTTAATTCAAAAAAATGTACGAATGCATTTATTTCATATTCTTAATATGATTTCAAACACTGAATATACTTTTGTTTTACTTTAAACAAAAATACTTTTGTTTTGTTAAATAATAATATTATTTAATATTCATGTTTTATTTTCATATTAATTTACTTTTATATACTTTTCCCTTTATCTTTGGGACAGCCAGACAATTTATAATCTAGGTAAGCTTTAATATGTTCATTTAAGAACAATGATACATTTTTCATTTATTTAATATGGTCAGTCGTTCATAATCTTTTATTAATATTTAATTTTATGCACTCGGTGGCGCTTTCTGCGCTAATCAAATAAAATAAAATCAATTATTCATTTGTTCAAAACAGAAGTAATGAAAATGATGAGCTTACCATTTCTGTTCTGAGGAGTCGGCTGTCCCATTAGCTTGTAGCTTCTTCTAAATATTTTTATTCTATATTACAATTGTTAATATCTTCTCTGAAAAGTAATTGTATTATTAATATAACGAAGAAATTAATCTTGACATCGTCTTTGGGTTTAAAACGTACATTTAATGGAAAAAGAAAGTAAAAGTAAAATAAAAAAAAAAAGGAGCGAGAATTAATCTCACTCTACATTACAAAGCATAAACACTAACTGAACTGGAATCTATTCTGATGAAAAACGTACAGGTGTGGAATCACGTGGTACAGTTCCAGCAATAGAACTTCACCCCTTGAAAGAAAGGGAATGGAAAATTGGGAGGGTGGAAACAGATACACTTTTGTTCTTATTATAATGTTCGTTTTTCTTCACGGAACACATTTTTGGAATAAATAAGTCTTTTCGAGTTTGTAGTTTTCTGTCATTTTTTTGTTACAGCTAATTATTTTTTCGTGATGCTTTCATTTAAAAATAGAAATTCAAACAAAATCAAATTAAAGATATAAAATCCTACAAATTTAAGGTTATTATCATGGGCTCGGGCAACACTGGGTGGGTTTATTCGGTTCCAGATTAATTTCCAGGAATTTTTTTATATTATTAGCGGCCCGCGTATGCGCTGCTGCAGGCACCGGGGTCACAAATCAGAGTTTTTTTTAGTTCGAGGTATTTTTTGTTACAGCTGATTATTATTATTATTATTTTTTTTTTTTTATGCGATGCTTTTATTTAAAAATAGGAATTCAAACAAAATCGAGTTAAAGATATGAAATCATACAAATTTAAGGTTCATTTCTATTTATAAGCATTTTTCCGAATTTCTTTTTTTTAAGTGAAATGTCGTAAATTATATTAGATGTTTTAACTTGAAATACATTTAAATAGTGATGCGACAATTTTTGAAACATTTCAGTCAATAAAGTGACTGTCGAATTCGACGGGTTTCAGCTATGATATAAAGCCGCATAAACCATCGGTGGCTGACAGTGTAAAATATGATACAAAACTAAAAAATAATTACAATGTTTTAAGTTAAGGGGATTTCTTTAAGAATTCGCGTGGCACTCAACGTGTTAAAATGATAAAACATTGCACCACAATATTGGTTGCAGTTAACACAGGTCGACAAAAATGAAGTTGACAAAATTGGATTTGATCATTTTAGCTGATCTTTAAGTTTTTTGATGTGCTGAAACCGAAAATGCAGCCCATTTTTCTCTATCAAGTGTAGATTTTTGTCAATACAAGGTGTTTACCGACACAATTTCTTACATATACCATCATATTCATAACAGTAGGTTGGTTGGTTGTTTGGTATGGTTTTACGTCGCACTAGTGCTGTGTTATTACAACAATAGGTATCCATCATTAATTAATCATGGAAACATACTATGAAACTTACCATATAATTATATTAGTGGAAAAGTAATAGAAGAAATCGTATAGGTAGGCACCCTGTATTGGCAAAAATCTATACGTGATAGAGAATAACTGGCTTCATTTTCGGTTTCAGCACACCAAAAAAAAGAAAGATCAGTCAAAACTATAAAATCAAAATTTTACATGTCGACCTGTGTAATTGGAACTGTTTTTCTAGTGAAATGTAGGATTATAGGTACTACGTGGAGGTAAAAAAAAAAAAAAAAAAATGATAAATCCCTATTACAACCGTCACCAAACGCATACGAATACAATAAAGCACCGTTTATACGTCTTTCAAAGGACTGATGTAAAGGTTATGTTCTTAGTCATGTTCTTAGACTAAGAACATGACTTGACAAGGATTTATTAACAAAACAGTATTAAGTATGCTTTTATTAGACAGGGATTATTGCTAGTGCTCGGATACTTTTGCTGCCGACTGTATTAAAGATATTAGCATAAACGAAGAATTTTTGCATTAAAGTGAATAGGAATGAATCGGGACTTCACTAAAAGGACGTATAAATGTAAAAGGAGTATAAACGAGAAACGTATAAACGGTGTTTCAATGTATATACATATATATACATGTATAATCTATCTTCTTTTCTTTTATTTCAGTACAAATAATATATTAATTGCAGAGTTGAGTTACCTTTTGTGTATTTTGCGTAATATCGCTTGCCAAAAAAAAATGAAATCTTGCATATTTTAGCTCAGTATGGGAATGGTAATTCCTGATGCTGTATTATAGATGCTGTATTACACGTATTATAGGTCACAGATACTCAATCTGTATAGATTTTGGAGAATCTAGCACTTATAGTTTTTTTACAGGGACACAAAGAAAAATTCTTTGCCAAATTTTTAAAAGTGTGATAGCGTCTAAACGCTTTAGTAATCTCAGCAAAGAATTTGTACACATGTTATAGGTCACATTTGAACTAACTGTATAGATTTTGGTGAATCTAGCACTTACAGTTTTTTTACAGGGACACAAAGAAAAATTCTTTATCTTTATGGCCTATGAGGCCAGCGATAGCATCTAAACGCCTTATTCAATTGAGCTGAAAATTTGTATGAACATTATAAATCACTGTTGCACTAACCATAAGCATTTTGGTGAATCTAGCATTTATAGATTTTTACAGGGACACAACGAAAAATTCCTCTGCATTCTGAGCCATTAATTTTATTATTTATTCAATCATTTGTATCTTGTTCCATAAATTCAACTTTTCTCATTGTTTCATCAACTTTGTTCATTTTGTTATTGTTAGTTCGAATAGAATTTTTAGTTCCCCATCATACTATAGATATGGGGAACTTAGGTAGTCGGGAAAATTTTCGACCTCGGGTTTTTAGTTCCCCATCATACTATAGGTATGGGGAACTTAGGTAATCGTGAAAATTTACGACCTCGGTTTTTTGACTTTTTTACACGTTTTCAGGTGTGAGGAATCCGAAAATGACAAAATTTGTATGGTGTCTGTCTCTAGGGTGTATGTTAGTGTGTTAGTCCGTTAGTTTGTTAGTCTGTGTACACGATATCTCACGAAAAAATGATCGCAGAGATGTCAGATCAGTTTTAAAATATTACTTTCGACGCTGGCAAGAAATCTATTCATTTGCAACATTCGAATTAAAAAACTTCGTAAGTTATTAGAAATTTACGATTTTCTTAACATGGGAGAATAAGACATAAATTCACTTAAACGTGCATTAAATGGAAACTTTTTACAGTAAAAATGTGAGACAGAAAAATGTTAAATAAGTTAACTAGTTACCAAATTGGTTTCTGTGGCTTGTTGTGGCGAATTATTCATCTGTTTATTTTTCGTTCTCATTCTTATTGTTATCTTTATATACTATATATATATATATATATATTCTGAAGCCATTTTTAGCTTATTTGATATCTACAACGTAAAGTCATTACAAAATTTTTCCAATTTTTGAGATTTAAGGTAAAGATACCTTTGCTCATCACTTCTAAAATTAGCACTGTAATCGGAAACCTCGCAAGAGAGTTTTTAAAATAACGTTTAATAACATCCACAATTATGAATTCCCCCGGGATAGATGCTCTAAAACCTTTTGTCCCTTGTTATGCAAATGGTTTATTTTTAAAATATTCGAGGAAATGCGAAATAAATAACCTATATCTAAGATAAACCACAAATTTTATATAAAAAAAAAATTCACTTTAAAACACGTATAAAACGATGCATTTAATTAAAATCATCTATATTACATCTTGCCAAGGCCTTTCGCCCTGAGCATCAGGGCATCATCAGGACAAAGCCATTTTTAGTTAGAAGTACAGTAAGAGTTTAATTAACAGTTACAGTTATTATAGATGAAACAGTCTGAAAACGCAGATTCTAAATTTAGTCGAGCTTCCCTTGGTTACCACGGAGGCACTTATTGTGCAACGGCTGAGGCTTTATTATGCTTCCATGGAGCAGCTTATAGTCTGTAATAAAGAGTACTTGTATTAATTTAGATCTCCACAGGAAACATGGAGAAAACTTTTTAAATGTCGCAACGGTTGAGTCACTTGAATGAAGAATTCTTTGGGTAGTAGAATAGTAGAGGAAAACTTGCAATAACTGTAGAAGTTTCTGGACCATTTACATTGAGGAGAGGCCGGACCAGCACCAAGAGGAAAAAAAACAGGGCAGATTGAAAACTTTCGCTGTTAACATTCATTGAGAACGCGATACTATTGAAAGGAAATTATATTGGATATATGGTTGTATTAGAAAATACCAAATTTTTGGAAAGAAGGCAGCATTTTTATAATTAATTGAATTATATTTAATTATATGTATAGATTCGGAGACTATTAATTCTGAACTAATTGGTGGAGAAAAGATAATTTCTGCTTGATCCCAAAGAGGTGAAGCTGATTTCTCATAAATAAAGTTAACGAAGACCGAGCTTTTTCCTTCCTTGACGTTGCGAATATGTTATTGAATTCTTTTGTTTAAATTTCTTTTGGTTTGCCCGATATAGAAGAAAACACGTTGATTAACTTTTAATGGTTTTTAACTCCACCAGTGAGTGGGTCTAGTTAAATCACGATTGTTTAAGCTTAAATGTTTAATAGTTAAAGGGGAACTGAAAGGAATAAGGATATTGAATTTACGAAAAATATGATGTTTAAAATCAATAAATTCGTTACAGAAAGGAAGACTATTACTAAATTTAATTTTAGGGGTTAATGTAGAAGTACTTATTGTAAAAGAATTAAGGTTATTTTTAATTTTATTGATAATTTTGATTATAGTAGTTTTTTTATAGCCTGTCTCAATGCCGATTTGTATAATTTTGTTTAATTGTTTATTTTCGCTAAATTGAAATGAGGTGTATTTAAGAATCCGAGTAATGTAAGAGTTGAAAAAACAAAAAATTATAATTAGTTGGATGGGCGGAAGCAGCAGGAATAGGGAGGGGAACAAAAGAATTTTTATAATAAACATCAAACCATATTACTGAATTATCTTTATTGCGATGGATAGAAAGATCTAAAAAAGGTAAAGTTTGATTAATTTCACATTCATAAGTAAAAGTAATTGAAGGGAATTGTTTATTACAGGAATCAATAAAGTCAAACAGGGAGGTTTTTGAATATGGCCAGGCCAGAAAAATATCATCTACATATCGTAGATAAACTGTAGGTTTAAGTACTGAGGCGACAAAAACGCGTTCTTCAAGTTCGATAAGTAAAATATTGGCAAGTACAGGGCTAAGGGGGCAACCCATCGGGGCTCCAAACGTTTGCTTATATATAATACCATCAAAGATAACATAATTATAGTTGTTGATCAGATAAAAAGCTTCGGAGATAAAATTTAGAAAAGGGGAAAGAGTAGGAATATTATTGCATTTTTTTTAAAATAATGGATAAAACAATATCTAAAGGAATATTAGGGAAGAGTGAAATCACATCTAAATTGTAAAATTTAGATGTGGTGATGCCCTGATGCTCAGGGCGAAAGGCCTTGGCAAGATGTAATATAGATGATTTTAATTAAATGTATCCTTTTATACGTGTTTTAAAGTAAGTTTTCTTTTTTATAAAATTTGTGGTTTTCTACAATGACACGTGTGTTTATGAGACTCTATATGAGATGTAATTTTATATATCTAAGATAGTTGGATGGAGACAGCGTAAAGGAAGAGATTAAGGCCATAGGTATACATTTGTTGATATATTTTCTTGTATGTTGTGTTTGACATTACTTATAAAGCATTCCATGTAGTGGTTATAAAATGTAGAGTACGATTTAGGTAAAAGTTGTTTGAAATTATCATAATATAATGATTTTTAAGGTATGGCGTCTACTGGGTTTTAGTCTGCGCATTTTACCAGTATTCATCATCTCCTGGCAAGTACTGGTATTTTAACATTTTTCGTGGTTGGACAACCTTTTTGGCTTCATTTAGATTATCGGAACCAGTATTTGCCAGAGTTAATCGCAAATGTAAATAAAGATGTCCTGACACCAAGAATTAGACTTGTACTGCACTTGTAACTTTTCTTTAACCAGTTGAAATAGTTCTCAAGTCAATAAAATTTTTAAAAATGCAATATAATATTATTTGATTATTGGGGATAAAACAATGTTTTTATTTTGCATATTGATTCGTTCCTAATTTTGCAGATATTGGGTAAAATGAAGCACGGTAAAGAAAGAAGTATTATATTTTTCCTGTTTTGCAACTGAGATAGAAAATTCATTGTTGGACATTAAGAACGGTATAATGTAGTTGCTGCCCAAAGAAATACCGTATACTTTAAAGTACGCTGAAACACAAAGCGAAGCTCCAAGACACTCCTGGGGCCGCCACCAATATTGCATGAAAGCAGAAAATTTTTTTCGGTCATGTGGATAATTATGTTAGCCAGAATAGATTTTCCTTTGATCTCAGAGCAATTTCTTGACGCTGAAGGGGGAAAAAATGATTGAAGCTCCTAGTAAGAAGTTTCCAAAAAAGTAAAAATCGTTATTTTAATTTTTTTAATTTTTTTTAATCCGAACATTTCATGGAAGGTGGCTTAAAACCTGTCTGGTTCTAGAGCATCGGTTACGGTAGAGGCAGTTGAAGCATGGTTTGACAGCATATTTTACTATTAGCAAGAGAACAATTATGGTGAAATTTTTTGAAGATTCTTCAAGAGTGTTCCATGCGGATAAAGCCTCCGTTCTGATCTACCCAAAAAGAAACAGGATTTTTGCACTTAACCCTTTCTGTCGCAGTGTTCTCGCTGATGGAACACCTAATTTTAATTCTCAAATGCAAAAGCTCATCCCGGAACTTTTTTACAAAAATTTACATTTATAACATAGCAGAAAAGGCCCTTTTTTTGACGTGAAAATTTAAAATTTCTTCTATTTTAAATATGTTCGTAAATTCCGGTGGCAGTGTAATTTAAATGATCCAAATTACCTTGCGCTGCAAAGGGTTAAAATACCCCGGAGTAAATTGAAATGTTGGGATCTATGCAACTTTTACGAGTTTTTGTTGTCGATAATGTTTACTTATAAAGTGATTTATATATTAAATTAAATATTATTTGAATTAATAAGGTTTACTTACAGATGTTTCAAACCGAAAATTTCTCGAAAAGGAACAATGCTATTTTTTAATTTTTTAAATATTTATGATCAGCTATGTGTCTAAAAGCCATTTTTAAAATTAGTTTAGTAATTTTTAAAATAAATTAAGTAGTGAACGTTAAAGGGTTAAAGGAGACAAAACAGTTTATCAGAAAGTCCGTGTTGACGAAAAGACCGTGCTTCTAACTGCTAATGCCGCAGGAGTGATGACACCCCCACCAATTATTTTCAAATATCCATAAATATCTGCTGACATCTGAAACAATCTATATAAACTCTGCTCTGTTTCACAAATTAGTTGAAAACGTTTTTCATTCTTGGCTACTCAAAAACAACATTCCATTACCAGTAATTTTCTTTGTAGGCAGACAAGACTCCCATTTATCACTTCAAATTAGCCAGTTTTGCAAATACAACGATATTATTTTGGCAGCCCTTTATCCAAACCACACGCTCTTTTATCCAGCCTATGAATGTTGTAGTTTTTAAACCATTGAAGGAAAAATGGAAAAAGAAAGTACAAGGTGGTTATAATTAAACTTCCCCTATAAACAGCATCCGACAGCGCAAACGGATGAACGGAATGCAACGAAATTTGGTATATAGACTATACACGGAAAAAATAATAGTTCCAAAATGTCCACTAGAGGGCGCCTTTTAAGGAAAAACATGAAATTTAACACAATAAACGACCAAAATGGAATACAGAAACAATATTAACAATTCAGAACAAGAATTATGAGTAATAAAGTGTAAAAAAGGGAAAAGCTGTCAGTCCTAGGAAAACAATGTCGAGATTTGGATGCTTACGAAGAAGAGGAAGCTTTATGCAAAACCCGTTAGGGTATAAAACGTTTGCAGACGACAGACGTTTGCGATGGCAAGGTGATCAGAAATAGTCAATAAATGTTAATATTGTTTCTGTATTCCGTTATGGTCGTTTATTGTGTTAAGTTTAATGTTTTTTTCCGGAAAAGGCGTCCTCTGGTGGACATTTTGGAACTAAATTTTTTTTTCGAAATTCCTTCAATGCATCTCGTGTATAGTCTATATATGTACTGATAAGTATAAAGGATTTAAGTCCAAAAATGCCGATTTTGAGTTAAGTACATAGTCAGACTCAGAAAAAAATTCTCTATCGATTGGTATAAAGGATTTAAATCCATGTCATTTAGTCTTTGAGAAAATCCATTGGTAAAAAAAGATTCAAGTCAGAAATTTAGCATTAATCTTTAGTATAAAATATTTAATTCAATTTTTTCCCTTTATTAAATGAAGATTGACAATCACTGAATGGTGTAATGCGTATAAACCAACATAATCCCTTTTTCCTAATCGATCCTGCTCATTAGTTTTTAGTTAGTTTAACTTTATTTTTCGTCTCCTGAAAAATCAAGAATATGGACTTAAATCCTTTATACTTATCAGTACAGATATCAAATTTCGTTGCATTCCGTTCACCCGTTTGTGCTGTATGATGCTGTTTATAGGGGAAGTTTAATTATAACCACTCTGTGCATCAGTGGAGGCTTGGAAACATCATTAGCCCTATGACGAAGAATCAACATGTTGTTCAATTGTTGCAGGAAGTTCTTAACTATATAAATCCATCTGTTATTCAAAATGGATTTAAAGCATGCGTCTTAGTTCCTTGCAATAGTCAAGCATCGAAAATGTCCCGCGTCAATATTTCCCCAGAAAATATCTCCAGAAAAGAAGAGACAGAATTAGGCTACAAAAAAGAAATAGTTTCCTTAGAAGTTTTGGAAAATGTAACTGGGCAAGAAAAAGCACATTTCTACAAGTCATCAAATTTCTAGAAAGTTAATAATGAAGACGCATATTTATTTGAAGTATAGAACAAAATACAAAGCGCCGCTTTTTCCTTTCGTTCTTTTCTGATACCACCACATTAACTGGTGAAAAAAAATTCTATAGATTTTGCAGCTGCAATTATTGGAAGTGAATCCTTTACAGATACCACCGAATCCACGGAAGAAAATGAAATCTCGTTTCTGGAGTGAAGGTAGCAGTTCTAAAAAACTTGATAGAGATGTCCCGACAACATTAAATCCAAATCAGTTCTGCCAATTTCCGAGCAAACCACTTTTCCTAGAACACCTAAATTTTGCTTTAAGAAAAGAATGATCAATATTTTTAAAAATTTCATTTTTAAATGTTGCGTATGAAGAAACTTGATGTATTCTCAAATCTAAACTGAATAATTTGAATTTTGAGACATAATTGTTTTGTGTTTTAAACCTAAGAATAATGTAGGTATTAAGCAGCCAGAGAAGTTTTGCTTGATCAAATCATGTATAAGCACAATTCAAATTAAAATATTCCTTACATGCAAAAATGTTACTGCGCATCTATAAAGTTTTTTTTTTTTTTTTTTTTTCCTGTATCTTCAAATCCAATCACAATTTTGAAATGGTTGATAGATATAACTTTAAGTTGGGTACTGGCCTAATCCCCTGTCAGATGTCATTCAATTCGTCACAGCCGTTTTCACATGATACTCGGACAAATAAATAAATAAATTACAAACATACACACACAACCACACATTTACAGATATTATTCTGAAAACATTTTATGCTTCCTTGATACTTGAAACATGAAGATATCGCAAATGTTTTCTATTATGAGCTATTCACAAATAAAAGTCTGATTTTTATTAATATAGATGATGTAAAAAACCTTGTGTAATATAAAGCCTAAAGATATGGCAAGGTGAAGAAAGCTGATTTGAACTACTTTCAAAAGTCTCGAAATCTTTGATGGAAGAAGCATAGCAGCAAATCACGTAGGTGTCATTCATAAATTAAGAGTGAGAACGATGATAACGTGAATATATATGTAAATATTTTTACATTTTAATTTATGACTAATCTCTCAACAATTTTATTTAATCATACCAATATATTTTATGACAAATGCTGAAATTTTGTACGCTATTTTATTAGAGTATGAGACTCAACTTATTCATTCTTTTTTTTTTTTTTTTTTTTTTTAAGTAAAACCATATAAAAATTTTAATTTTATAATTCAATTAAAAAAAAAAAAAAAAAAAAAAAGTTCTTTTTTAATATTTTAACCCCAAAATTGCGTTACATAAGTTAATATGGACAGGAAAAAAATTGCATTTTAATTAATTAAAAAAAGAAATCTATCAAAAAAATCTTGTCAAACACAGCTAAGAACTATCGCAGTTAAATCAGCGTTTAATTTAAAAAAAAAAAAAAAAAAAAAAAAATCGGCTTTGAAATTAATCTATAAGCTTACAAGATGCAATGCCAGGCTCACATTATCGCATGGCATAGCTGCCAAATTGTACGCTTCTCCTTTTTTTTTTTTTTTTTTTTCTACCGGAAATTTTAAAGATATTTCATAGTAGTTTCCTATGAGTAAATAAAGCACTTTTTTATTTACCAAAAGAAAAAATCTGGAGTGACTCCACTCGACTTTCCGAACATTGAGTAATAAACAGTTTTGCAGATAAAGTAAAGAAAGAGGAGTTGTTAAACAAACAAAAGAGAGAAAACTATAATAGAGTGTTTGAGTATTTTTCTCCATATATTACACAATGTTTTATTTAACGCTACTGAACTTTGAGCCCATAGATCATAATGATAAAGAATTTTTCGCTGTTTCCCTGTAAAAACCTATAAATGCTAGATTCACCAAAATGCTTATAGTTAGTGCAACAGTGATTTATAATATTCATATAAATTTTCAGCTCAATTGAATAGGGCGTTTAGATGCTATCGCACTTTTAAAATTTTGATCCCATAGGCCATAATGATAAAGAATTTTTCTTTGTGTCCCTATAAAAAAACTGCAAGTGCTAAATTCCCCCAAATCTATGCAGTTGGTGCAACTGTAACCTGTAACATGTGTACAATTTTTTTGCTCAGATTAATACGGCGTTTAGACGCTATCACACTTTTAAAAATTTGGCCCCATAGGCCATAATGATAAAGAATTTTTCTTTGTGCCCCTATAAAAAAAAACTGTAAGTGCTAAATTCACCAAAATCTATACAGTTCGTGCAACTGTGACCTATAAGATGTGTATAAATTTTTTGCTCAATTGAAGAAGGCGTTTAGATGCTATCGCACTTTTAAAAATTTGGCCCCATAGGCCATAATGATAAAGAATTTTTCCTGGTGTCCCTGTAAAAAAACTATAAGTGCTAGATTCACCAAAAATCAATAGGGTTCGTACTATGGTGACTTACAATATACGTACCAACTTTCAGCTTATTCGAACAAAGCGTTTAGACGCTAGCATGTTCACTCACAGACATACACACACATACATACAATCGGCTGCAAAATTATTCGAGCACTATAGCAATAATCCTTGCCAAAAAAAGTACACTTAATACAGCTTTGTTAAATAAATCCTTGTCGAGTCATGTTCTTAATCAGTCTAAGAACATGATTCGACAAGGATTTACTTAGCAAAACAGTCTTAAGTGTACTTTTTAAATATAGGAATTATTGGCTAGTGCTCGAATAATTTTGCAGCCGACTGTACATCATCGTGAAAATAGTGAAAAAGGACTCAGGGGACCTCGAAACGTATAGAAACATCAAAATCACAAATTCGAATTTTTGACATGATTACAATACTTTATTCACTATAGTGTTCGTAAAGTAAAAAAAAAAAAAAAAAAAAAAAGTAGTGTCAAAAAAACGTGCAAATTGGCCTTTATGGCATGGGCAAAACGGGACTTTTCCCAAGGGCTCTGGATATTAAGGTGTCCCCAAGTACCATAACATCATACTGCAAAATATCTCCTTTTATTCCAATATATATATATATATGTGTGTGTGTGTGTGTGTGTGTGTAATTTCTCTTTAAAAGATACTAAACTTTTTAGAAAGATATATTTTGCTTTTCCTATTTTTGCTGTCTCATCTGTCACGTAAATAGCGAATGTTCAGGTCTTGAATCAACAAATGCTGGCTTCCTGTCCCATTTCAGGCAGGAATAGTCGTAGTGGTTCGAAACCCATTTTAATCAGTAGGTCCTGGTCTGATTAATCCTAATGAGCAAAAAGCGACAATCCAAAGCAGGCGATTCTAATTTAATGTATGACAGCTAAATTTATAAGTCATCTTTCTGTTTAGTATAAATTTAACCTTTTGTACAGTGTTTTTTTTTTTTGTTGTTGTTGTCGCCTATTATGCATGATATAATTGAGGGGATGATAGCCGAATAAATTAAATTCTATTACGTACAGCTGTATAACATTAAAATTATAAAAAATATTAATGTATTTAAATATCTGAACTTCGAAAATATTATGTATGCTTTGTACGCATGACTGATTATTTGTCGTATTAAGATAATGTTGCAATGGTTTCGAAGGGGGCTCTAATTTCGCTTTGCCCAAGTCCCCAATTTCCTGATCGGGGCCTGTGCAATGCCCCAATCAAGCCCATACCCACAGACATATAGGTAGACTTTGTCTATCTTATAACCCCCCCCCCTTTTTTTTGGTCGGTGATTAATAAACCTATTTTTTCACTACAACAGTATAATTTAACTTTCCCAATTATTACTTCCATTCCAATTATTCCTTCCATTACCCTACTACCGTAGGTAATGGAAGTATTGTATTCGGTCTGAAAATTCGATATCGGGTTCTCACCTGATTTACACGTTTTAAGGTCCCCTGAGTCCAAAAAAGTGGCTTTTGGCAATTGGTCAGTGTGTATGTGTGTGTGTGTGTGTGTGTGGAGAATCTTCTGGCTATTATAGCTCAGAAACTAATAAAGATAGAGCTACGAAACTTTAGAATTGAAATACGTCTGGTGTACAGATGAAATTTCCAAATTTTGGTGAAAATTGAAAAAACAGAAGTGGGACTTCGGAAACCGGAAGTGGGACCGTAAGTCCGTATCTCAAAAACGGCTCTAACGATTTTCTTCAAACTTGCTATATAAACACTCTATTAGATGTCCTTTCGAATGATATAGTTGGTTAGTTCAGGAAAATTGATAGGCGTCCTGTATAAATAGCTCAATTTCAGGCCTCGCAAAGGCGTTCCTTTAAAAACGGTTGGTTGTCCGGATTTTTTTTTTACCTTGCTATATGTAAGCTTCGTTTTATATGTCTTTATAAGTTTCTCTTACCGGAAAAAGTTTAGGTTTCTGCTTCTTTAGGTCACTTTTATGTTTTTTGATCGCATTATCACTTAAAAATGCATATAATATGTGTAATAGTGTGTAATGGAAGTCGTGTGGTTGTTTTACACCAGATTTTACTTTTTTTATGTGTTCAAAAATTTCCTTTTCCATCAGAGATAATTAACGAAAATATATTTCAAATGAGAAAAAAAAAATAATTGAACTAAATCGTCTCTATAGTAACTATTCAAAAATAAATCATTGGAGAAATTAGAAATAATCTATTTAAAAGATTAATGCTTTTAACGATAATTAATAATTATGAATAAGTATGTGAATTTTTGCTATCATTAACTGACAATACAATGTAAAAGGTAGCTATTGTATAGATATCACTTGGGTTGAAGCATACATCTTTTTTTTTTTTTTTTTTTTTTTTTAATGAATTTCAAAGTAAAGAAGCTTTATAGGTTATCTAGCAAGTGTCTGTAGAAAAATAAATAGATCGATTTTAGAACCAAGAAGAAACGAATTTGTAAATATTTTTTTAAGCAAACTTCTTTGGCACATGCTCTGTAGCCATAGGAAATTGTAAATTTGTATGTTTATTAGTTAATGTTTTTTCATTTTCTTTATTGAACTATAAAATTTTAATGCTGAACTATGATGCTTATAATTGTGTTATAAAGCCCTGTGAAATTTTGTAAAGTGATATTTATGTGACAGAAATAGTTGATTGAACGTGTCATTGAGATCGAAAGGGAAGTAAAAATAATTAATTAATAATTAATTAATAAAAATATTTTTTTTTTTTTTTTTTTGAGAGAGAGAGAGAAATTATTTCTTATTGTTTGTTGATAATTAAATCGAGTGATATTGTAAACAAAAGTATAAACATCATTATTTCTTTACACATATACATACAAAGAAAAAATAGTCTTATAAAAGATAATAGCAGTAAAAAAGAAAAATAATAA
Organism: Salticus scenicus; assembly: GCA_963930645.1. Lineage (NCBI taxonomy): Eukaryota > Metazoa > Arthropoda > Arachnida > Araneae > Salticidae > Salticus > Salticus scenicus. The sequence continues at coordinate 114,158,731 of OZ005661.1, read as the reverse complement.
CAATAAAAATCTACTGGTAAGTATACACTAAATTCTTTCCCAAAAGTAAACGAAAATAATTCTGCAATCTTTTCTAAAGCAAAAAAATTCCTTTAAATAATATTTTTCAAGAATCCAACACTTTTATTCGAAGAGTCAAACAAAGATGAACACTCAACGAGAAAAATACCATATAGTTATGTTACAATATTTGACAGGAATAAACGTTCCTATTTTAACATGTTAAAAAGTATATGATATTACAGATCAAAAGCATAAAAAGCTGTAGAAAATGGATGTAACAAATGAGAGTAGTTTATTTTTAAGAAAAATTCTTTTATTTTCATTGTACGCAAATGGTATATTTATTAATTCTAGAAAAAAGTTGCGAATTACTGGTATGATCTTATATAACCTTGCCTGGTTTGCATGCACTAATTATCCAGTGTCCTGTATCATTCACAGTGAACTGATAGATATGTATTCAGTTTTAATTATTTCTTTTATCTTCACTTCCATTTTATGGTGGATTATTTACTTTCAACAAAATGAACTATACAAAATCATTTGCCGTATATCAATTAAATCATTTCATTTAAATTGGCTTCAAAAAATGTTTATTGTGTTTTTTCTAATAATTGCGTCGCCACCATTCGTTTTATATATGTGTTTTGCATATTTCAGAATTATTGGTGAGCCTATTACACGTCCTTGTTTCACAGAACCCATCTTGTCTTACAAATATGTGTTGTTTACCAGTAAAATTATGATGCCAGGTGTAATGTATGGAATTGTATATGCCACTTTTTTGTTATTTTGCATTTCCTGTTACAGTGCTTTAAAAGATATGCAAATAAAAATTAGACACGAATCATCAAAAAATGTGATATTCGTATGGCAAGACATAACATACGCTATTTCTAGGGTCAAGCAAATAGAAAAAACACTGTCGGTTCCAATTTTATTAGCTTTTTGTAAGGTATCGGTACATGCTTTCACCGCAATTACTGCACTGTGCAGTGGCAACGCAGCAAAACATGCAAAACTTTATTATTTGGTAATAGCCGCTCTGGGATCTGGGTGGTTTTGCTCCATAGTAATTCTAGCAGACTTGGTACAGGAAAATTGCCTTGAAGTTTTAAACAAAACTTTTTCTCAACTAATAAAACTTAAATTTCGGAGCATAAACTTGAATTATCTAGATTATAAAAGGTTAAAAGCATCGACAGTTTTAACAGTTGGCAAGATGTTTAATATTAAAAGAAGTGTCATACTGTCAGCTATGACATTTACTGTATCTTATGGAGTGATAATATCTCAATTCAAAATGGGTTAATTAACATGTATTCATTTTGCTCGTGCTGTTCAAGTGGTATAGAGAAATATTGATGTAACGCATCACATCGCATCAGCTATGACATTTACTGTATCTTATGGAGTGATTATATCTCAAATCAAAATGGGTTAATTAACATGTATCCATTTTGCTCGTGCTGTTCAAGTGGTATAGAGAAATATTGATGTAACGCATCACATCACATTACATGACATTCAAATAAATGTAATTAACATGTTCATAGAAAAGACTCTTGAGGTTAGATACCGAATACTCTCCCCTACGTGGAGGATCAAAATTGTGATGACATGTCTGCAAACCACCGTGAGAAGTGTGTCCCAGACTGTCGCCAATTCTCCATAGCGTAGCACTATTGCGACGTAAACTTCCCTCACTCAGGAACAATGGACAAGAAAGAAGAGGGAAGAACCACTTTTGCTTCTGAAAAATATGTTTTAATGATGTTAGAGTTAGTGCAGTCGGACGATCCTAAACGTTTAGTCGGGTCATAGTGTTCTAGTTGACCGACAGATTGGAGTTTGGGAAACATCCGGTCATTCTGTGTTTCCTCATAGCTTATTTTTATCTCAACAACAAGGGTTATCATTCACATTTTAAGAGAATACTTCTCCTAATAGAGCCGGCAGCCTAACCTCATGTCATTGTATGGGAAAATTTGTCTTGAAAATTATTCATTACCTTCATTATCTTTTTTTTTTTTTTTTTTTTAATTCCAGTTAAATTGATTCAAGTATTCCAAAAAATGTTTTTTTTTTTTTTAATTATTATTGTTATTAAATTTCTTTTTCAAATTATAAAGTGCACAAAATGCTTTTATTTAATTTTTTGTATTTTAGAACTTTAAAATTAAGGGGGCTTGGCACCTTTGACTTAACATCATTGAAAGTTTCATGTAAAAACTTATATTTCCATTCAATATTTATAAATTGAACTATATAAGTTTTGTTCAATAAAATATATATTCAAGGAGTAATTCTTATGTTTTTGATAGATTTTTTTACAGATTTGAAATCTTTAAATTGCGTTTTTTAAGTCTTCATTTTTTCATGAATTATCTTCAAAATTCTACAATTTCTACAAATATTTAAGAAAATATTTTTTTTTTCTTTTTTTTTTTTTTTTTCTTTATCTTGAATAGAACCGACTTAAAAGAATTGGGATAGAATAGTTAGGATGGAATAGATTTTGCAATGTCTTTAAAAGAAAAAATATTAAAAAATAAAAATATAACAAAAAACATGTTTTTATGCAAATTTTTACATAGAAATGCCCTTTTTAATTTTTTCTCTAAAAAATAATTATTAAATTTTAAAATCCATCCCTAATTATTTTAAGTAGGTTCTATTAAATAATCTGAAAAAAAAAAAAAAAAAAAAAAAAAAATCTTTTCTGAAAGATCTGTAAAAGTTTTAGCATTTTGAAGATCATGAATTTCATGAAAAAATGGGAACTGAGAATTTTTTTTTTTTTTTTTTTTTTAATGATTTTGAATCTTTAAAATATGCATCAAAAACCATAAGAACTATTAATAATAATAACAGGAGATTCGGCGTTGGAATATTAAAACCCGAATAAACCACTACGTCAGAAACGGCAAAGAAAAATATTTGAGATGCATACAGCTGTTTCGGTAGCCTTAAGCGTACCGTCTTCAGTGCAAAAAGCGTACCGTCTCCAGTTCTTTTTGTACTGAAGACGGTATGCTTAAGGCTACCGAAACAGCTGTATGCATCTCAAATATTTTTCTTTTTCGTTTCTGACGTAGTAGTTTATTCGGGTTTTCATAAGAACTATTGTCTGAATATATATTTTATTGAACAAACTTAATATAGTTCAATTTATAAATATTAAACGGAAATATAAGCTTTTACATGCAAACCTACTTCCAAGGAGCTAAGCCCCTTAAATATTAATAAGTTAATTTTTGAGAAACGAGAATTAATTTAATGGTCGTACATTTTCTAACTGTGAAAACAGAATATAAGAAAAATACAATATTTTGAAACGTGTACATTGCATAAGAAATTTTCTGACTGTGTAACATGGGATTAGGCTGATGGTGACGATAAGTGAAGCCCCTTAACGCTGGAATAGTTGTGTCAGCACCATGCTCAAAGACATTCTTGGATGAGTAGAAATGTAGTCGAACATTAAGTATCAAGATGTTGAGATGTAGTTAAATGAAATACTTCTCTTAGACCGTAATACACCACATTTTTTTTTTTTTTTTTTTTTTTGTGTGTGTGTGTGTGTGTGTGTGTGTGTGTGTGTGAATTTCTGTATACAAGTTAGTAATGCTACTTGTATCATTTTCAGTATGAAATATAGTAAACCTGGCTAAAATATATCCGTTTCAAGGTATTCTAAAATTATTTCAGGCAATGAGAGCGTATACAGACTGACAAACCGAATTTATAATCACTTTCAATTTAGTTGAAGTGTTTTTTTTTTTAAAGAGTAAGACAGTGTATTTGTGCATTATATATATATATATATATATATATATATATATAGGAATAGATTATCAATGAATAAAATAAATTATCAATGAATAAAATGAAATGAAACCCCAAAAAACACTGAGGTCTTCATCAGGGAGGCCCTCTCACTGAGGGACCTACCTGATGAAGACCTCAGTGTTTTTTGGGGTTTTATTTCATTTTATTCATTGATAATCTATTCCTATATTTAAGTTTTGCACTTCCTTTTGCAGCAATTCTACGCATTAGTTTGCAATTCTCCTTTTATGTTTTTCCTATCTTTAAACTCATAAATTCGTTACAATAGTTACCTATATATATATATATATATATACATTTCACAAAAAAGAAATGAAATACTAAATAGGTGATCAATTAGATCAATTAAAAGAGTAGAGTTAGGTAGGGTAATCTAGGTATAAAAACAACTTTTTAAACACTTTTTATGACTTTGGTTTGTCCGTCTGTCCACACTCCAGCTCTCGTTAATATTCATGGAAATTCTTGAAAATGATATATGTCACTCAAGTTCACTATGGGACGGTCCCTATTTAAAATGGAGGAATCAAAAATCTCTGGTCTAAAACATACGGATGATAGATCTATCTAAATTCCTATATCTATGAAATTTTCAGAAGGGCAAATAAGTAAAAATGTATAAAATTGAGCTATGGCCTCAAAAATTCATGGTATAGGTTTATAAGGGGTGAGTTAATCGATTGTGCATACTGTCAAAGGTGTAAAATTCTGATATGCATTTAAAAACATAAAATAGGCCTAAAGTCTCGAAAAAATATATTTAAGATTTTTGGAGATGGCGAATTGGTTGTGCATACCTATAGTTTTGAAAGTGTAGAGTTAATAAGAGAATGAATGAAGAGCAAAGTATTTAAGATTTGTAATATGAAGCCTTTAAAATTCATATTTTCAAGTTCTTTAGTGTGAAGAATCGATTATGCATACTTTCCAAAAGTGTAAAATGTACAGGGGCATATAGGGTGCAAAAGATTTAAAATAATTGAAATAGAGAAGCTACACCTTGAAAATTCATGTTTTTAGGTTTTTGGGGGTGAGGAATCGGTCATGCATACTTTTGAAAGTATAAAATTATTAAAGGAATGGACATATTAGGGCACCATAGATGCCACCCAGTGACAGTTTTCTACTGTCAAAAATTTTAAAGGTCGTTTTCAAGGTGAGCGAACAGGCTATTTCCAGAGAAGGAGGAGGGGGGGGGGGGCATGTGAGTGTAATGCAATCGCCACAAAGCGGGAGATTGTTGCATCAGAATTTTCAAAAGTCATATGCAAGGTGAGCAAACACACTGTTTCAGATCTGAAAATAGAAGAGGATGCCGCAGGTGCCACCGAGCTGAAGTTTAATATGCTCAGACTTTTCAAGGATAATGAACTAACTGGTCTCCGAAGGCAGCTACTATACTAATATAATATACATAGAATAAAATTGGGATCATTTGGTGCCCCTCCGCCAGCAGTGCCCGGGGCATAATAGACCCCCCCCCTTGCCCACCCCACCCCTTCGCTACGCCACTGTCGTGAATATAAAGTGTACAATATATTTTAGTCTACAAAAACTAGTGCTTTTAATCAGCGATAGAAGCATTCTCACTCGCAACTTATTATGAAATAGGATAAAGCACTTTCTGATATTATAGGTTATAGTTTGGCATAAACATGTTCACATATATATGTGCACAGTAAAATCTTGCATCAGTCATAAATTATGAAACATTTTTTGTATTTGTAAAGAAAGACAATCACTGTGGGGGAAATTACTAAAGTTTGTAGGAGACAGATATCAATTTTGTCAACACATAAAAGTCATAGGGCACTAAATCAGGATTACATGTTGGTTGCTTCTAGACTTCCCATCTAAAACTGTGAAGCAAACACTGTGTTGTGTATGCCTTGTCAGATCTTGCATTGTTATTCAAGACGACAATCCTTTTCTTAACTTTCCACATCTCTTGTTTTTCACAGTTTTGTGCAAACCTCTAAGTGCTTTGCAGTACAACTCAATTTTAATGACAATTAAAATTATACCTTTTATAAAGCTCTGTTATTTGGCTGTTATTCAATTTTAATGGATTTGCCCTTTTGCATAAACTTGGTGTAAACAACTCTTTCATGGTCAAAATAAAAACAGCAACCATGACTTCAACCGCTGATAGAGGGACTTTGGATTTTTGTTCTCACAGACAATATAGTGTGTCCCCATTCCACTGACACTTGTGTTATTTCTTGGGTGAAGTGATCAGTATTCCTTTTAAGTATCTTTTTTAAGCTTCTCTCCTCCTCTTTTTGATGAAATCTATTGCTTTTCCAGATAATATTCAATCTGTATTATTCTAATAATAAAAATAATGTTAACTTTTAAATACTAAAAAATGTTTTCTTTGTCTTACGCATTCGACACTCGACCAGAGGATACTAGCAATGTTTCTTTAGGTATATCTTCCCAGTGGAAGAATAGGGTGAAGTCCTGCTACTTTGTTGAATTTTTTCATTTACATTTTTGTCAATTTTACCCTGAATAAGATAGAATTGGCTTTGTCTTCAACTGTCTTTCAAAAACATACATTATTAAAAGTTGCTCTTTAATGTGGTTATCAACAGAATGCTCCATCTCACCAACATAAGGAATTTGACAATTTTCACAAGGGTTCAGTATACGACACAGATACATTTACAGGGGTCGCAGCATTCGTATATTTTTACGATTGTTTTATTATACTGCCACTACAATTTTCAAAAAGAAAATTTTCTAAAATGTTTTAATGCTATAATTGCACTAAAATCTTAGAAACGGAGGGAGATAATAGGTCTAAAATTAGAAATGAAGTTACAAATTTGAAGTTTAAACACAGAAGAAATATTAGTATTAAAGCAATTAAATAAAACAGCTTTACCAGAAGTTAGATGGTAAGCCTTTCTCCTGGGATCCAAGGTGTCTTCAGCCATATATCGTTGATGCCGTCGCTAATCAAAGCTAATTTTTCATCTTATTCTTCAGATTTAAGCAGGTAGCACTCTTTCCGGTCTATTCCCCTCCAACACTGGTGTTGTTGTTGTTGCAACTGTACCATTTTTTTTTTTAATTTCTATGATTTCGCTATATTAATGGTATCAATTTTTGTAATTTGCTAGTTTTTTAACATTTCCAAAATCCATTTCGATATCATTTTCTTTACTTATTTTTTTATGAGAGCTGTGGTGGTTCTATTGTACCTGATATTTGTTTTATGCTCTTTTATACAGTTTTTAATTTTACGTTTTGTCATTCCAATATAATACACTTTTTTATTATCATGTATTTAAAATTTTATTTTATAAATACTAAATTTATAAATCATGCTAATATTTAACACGATGGATTAGGGTATGAATAACAGCAATTTTGTGAGATACAGACTTTATAAAATTAAAATATTGACTAGGTAAGAAAAAGTTTTGTATAGACATAGAAGTAACAATTTTCTTAGATTTATCATTACACATTTTTTAAAAATCTAAAAATGGAAGGTTTTTTTTCTTTAACTGTCACGCACCCTTCACAAGTGTGTTTCATAAATCAGGCCATGCAGGTGCTGCACATGCAAAACTCTTCCACTGGAATCGAGTTGACACTGACTAAAATATCCGTAACCAAATTTTTTTAGTCATGATGAAAACATCATTTACATATATTTTATAAAAAAGATTTTTTTTCTTTTAAGAGGGAATTAATTTTGTTTTCTAGTTTTGCAAGACTATTTTTGCAATTCTTACAGAAATGTGGGAGCCCATTGCACAACCATTAATTTAACAATAGTATAGAATGAATTTAAACTGAAAACAATTTCAAATATGACAAAAGGAAGTCAATTTGATGATTGCATCAACACTAAGATTAGAATTAGTAACTGAATTTTGATAGATTTTGTGAATAATTTCACATGCAAAAGAGATTGGAATTGAGGTAAAAAGGAATACAACAAGGAATATAATGATGTCAGGGAGAACGTTAACAGGGATAATTTTTGTCTGATTGTTGGAAATTTTACATTCAGTCCACATTTTTTTTTTTCTTCCATATTTTCTACAACTTGGGTTTCGTATTTTCCTATTGGTCAATCCCCCAAATTTCGAATAATTCTATTGGCTAATCATCCTAAGCTGAATCCCTTCCTTTTCCTATATATAAGAGCACTTCTCTCCCAATTCTTTATGCACTTAAGATGGTACACTAGAGGCTGCCGAAACAGCTGTCTGCTTTCCTGTTATTTATTTTTGCCGTTCTAGATGTTGTTTAGAACGTTAATTTGTTTTCATTCATCTAAAAATTAAAAAGCAGAGTTTAAACTTAATCAAGAATTTCTAGTAAAGGTTTTTAAAAGAATGGAAAGGTAACATGAAAGATTATAGGAGGATGAATGGATATAATAAATAATTGGGCAAAGAGAGAAACCAGGTTTATGAATTTTTGGCGCTCAATAAAATAAAGGAAATAAACTAAAATGGTATTTTAAATTTCTAGCAAGAGGAATACCAATTAGCTTTTTACTTTCATATCTAGAAATAGTGTCATTTAATTTTCTTTGAATACATGGGGTTTAGTCTTAAATAATTTTATCTTGTATTATAATATGTTTTCAATTAATATGTGTCTCTAATCAGCTGTTTTTACGATTTTTTCTTCTAGTAAGCTTATTCTGGTTCCTAAGATTTTTATCATTTGCCAAATTCTGATACAGAAGTCTGCATAGGCCTGATGCCCACAACCAGTTGGACAAATCAAAAAAATGAATTTTTAAACAACAAAACAAAAATTATTTTTCAAGGGGGTCAGGCTAGGCCATCAAAACAAAGAAGAAAATTTCTAAAGTACTAGGTCACCCAGATGAAAAAATTAATGAACTGAGCTCCGGAAAATTTATCTCTTGCAATTAATATAAATCATATTACTTCATATAATTTTCTCATTATCTAATAAAAATTAAGTTTTCTTTCTGTAAATTCAAGTTGAAATGATAACAAATCTTGCTGTGGGTATAACAAGTGAGTTCTTGAAAAATGATTATTTTAGTATTGCAAATTTTTATTATAAAGAAATAATTTTGAAGGTAATTAAAGTAAAACTGCTGTTATACTTGTAGTCACAATATGCTATGTATTTTATATATTGTAGAATACAGTCAGCATCAAATCAGTTCATTCCACAAATGATATTATAATTAATCATCATCACAAGAAACATGGATACAAGGGTCACAGCACTCTGGCATTTTTACAATCAATTTATTTTACTGTTATCATAATTTTCAAAAAGAAAATTGTGGTGACAGTAAAATAAAACAATCATAAACTAGTATGTTGTGGCCACCACAAGACTTTCTTCTATATTTTCCTATACAAATTCCCTCAGTAACAACATTGGAAAAAAAAATAAAATAAAAAAAAAATCCAATTTTTTTTTTTCGTTAAAAGTAAAAAAAATCGATAACTTTGTTTTAAATTATCACATATTTATAGTTTAACCATTCGTTTTAAAGGTATTGACGAGACCTTTCGAAAGATACCCATCTTGGAAATTTACCCCACCCCGGGGGGGAAGTGATGCCCCCAAATGCCCAAAATTTTTTTTCTATTTAACTACTACTATTAATAATAATTCGTATTAATTTTACAATCATAGGTTAAGAATAACTCTCATTATGTACATTTATACGAAATTTTGCCCTATACTGCCATGTTAAAAATTTAGAAAAAATACGATCACAGCGCCTCCTGATGTGTGATTGATCCCCAAATCTAATCAGCGCCAGTTTATGGCAGGGGCCAACTAAATACCAAGTTTGGTTAATTTTTTTTTTTTTTTTTTTTTTTTTTTAATTACGATTTTTTTTTTTCTAAGTTTTTTTTTCGTAAAAAATAAAAAAAAATCGATAACTTTGTTTTAAATTATCACAGATTTATAGTTCAACCATTCGTTTCAAAGGTATTGACGAGACCTTTCGAAAGATACTCATCTTGAAAATTTACTCCCGTCGAGGGGGAACTTCCCCCCCAGGGGGGGTGGCGAGGCTCCTACGCATACACAATTTTTTTCCCAGTTGACTATCTCTATTATAAATAATTCTTGTAAATTTCATAATGATTACTAAAAATTAGTTCTCTTTATGCACATTTATACAAAATTTTGTCCTATATCACCATGTTAAAAATTTAGAAAAAGCGGGATGGCAACGCAACCTGTAAGACAATTTTTACCAAAAGTTGATAGGCACTAATTTATGTCAAGGTGTAACTACATACCAATTTGTATGAAATTCTGTGCAGTAGGTCCTGAGATACAGTTGCCACAAAATTTTGTCACACACACACACACAGACATTTTCTAAAAATGGTCAAATCTTGTTCTACAGCTCTCAAAACGTGTAAATCCATCAAAAACCCGAGGTCGAAAATTTTTACGAATCCAATACTTTCTCTATATTACATATAGAAGAAAGTAAAAAGTAAGAGCTGTGCGACCCCTGTGTGTGTGATGTAGTAATGATTAAATGATCTGTACCTGGTCAAAATCCTAAAATGGAATAGGTTGGACTTGGAATTAAGGGGCCGCTTCACTTACAGAAGCGAAGCCCAAGCCAATGTTATTCTATTGGAAATTTTCTTTACTTATGGCTTATTAACTGATACATATTTTTAAATTCTGTTTTCACATTCAGAAAATTCACAAATGTTAAATTGACAGACCTTTTTTAGAAATGAATTTTTTTTTAATTTTAAGTGTTTTATTTTGAAGCTGTAAAATACGAATTTTTCAACATGTGAAATTTTTCATTTTACAATTTCAAAATAAAATATTTAAAATTAAAAAAGTCCGTTTTTAAAAAGTCATCAATTTAAGAGTTGTGAATTTTTTGAATGTAAAAACAGAATTTAAAAATATGTATTAGTTAATGAGTTATAAGTAGACAAAATTTCCCATAGAACAACATTGGCTTAAGCTTCCAGCGCCAGTAAATGAAGAGGGCCATTAACCCATTTTCAGCCAAAGGTGCGTAAACGCACCATTTCAGTAAATATTTTTTTATTAACACTGTGACGTATATTTTTCACTAATTTTATTTTTCTGCTATTTTTAAGGGTTCTGAAGACATCTATAAAATATTCGTAATTCAATTGGAGTAAACACTTTCTCTTGAGAAATTTTCAAAATCCGCAAGTGTACTAACTTGAAACGATTATTGAAAAATTCTCCTTTTTGAAAATGTATAATTATTCCAATTGAGATTAAGCATATGCTTTTATAATGGATTAGTGTTTCAAGTTGTGTAAATAGAATGCAAATAAAACAAATGTCATAAAAATTTTAGAAATTTTCATTTAAATTTATTTTTTATTTAAATATGCCTCATTTTATTTCTTAACTAAAATATCATTTTTCATGCACGAAACTTTTTTTGTGTCTTAATAAATGTAATTTAAGCATATTTCAATGAAAATAATACCAAATTTTATAACATTTCTATGCTTGGCCTAAAATGGGTTAAATGTTTTTGGTCTGAAATTTTTGGATCATGCAGACCTCTATTTTGAACTTACTTTGCATTTAATTACATTGAGGTGAAATATGGAAAACAAAACAAAAGAAATAAAAGTTAATGATACAAGAGGTTCTCAGACATTTGTATTTTTACCTAACTTTACTTCTAAAGAATAATATGCCACTTTTGCTTTTGTCTTGTTTAATTTTTCCTCTTTTCAAATATTTAAATATATTTCTGGGTTAAAAGAAACTGACATTGAAAAGCACTGGCAAAAACTATTAAAATGAATCATAATGCACATTTCTAGCCAAAACTCTTACCAGTCAAAATTTTGTCCAGAAAATATGTACGGGTAAGATAATAAAGATTTAGTTAAAAAATCTTAATGAAATTTATTTTAAGATTTTCTTGAAAATTTTCATTTGCTTACTTATATAATATTTAATTCTTAATAAACATGATAAAAATTGGAATATAGTTAAGTTTTGCTTTAATATTTAACTAAAAACAAAAGTTAATATGAAGAATGTTTAGCAAATAAACAAGCAGTCAACATATGAAAAGGCCACAATGTTTTACTTAAAAGAAAGCTCTTATTATTTATTTCAGTCACTGAAGACATTTCTTCAGTATATATGTCATGAATTATAAGACAGGCTTAATAGACAAGGTGACTTGTGATACTTCAAAGATCTATAATGATTACTATTTTGTTTAGCAGTGGCTACTGAAGTCATCTAAAAGCTGGGTAGGCTGGAATTTAACATGTTTTTGCATTTTAGAGCCAGGGGCACAATCTTAAGGATTATCTCTAATTGGCAAATGATAACTCTTTCCCTATACTCGGGGAATGCCTAACCTGACAGCGTTATAACTCACTTGGCGTTAATTAGGTTACTAAAACGGGCGATTTAGCAATGATTTCGGGAATTTTTTTTCCGATTGAAGTTATATATTTTTTAAGAGTATATATATATTTTCTTTCTTTGGAAATGAATTCACTCTAAAAATTGATTACTTACAATCTTTTGTAGATCTATATTGCTACAAATTGAGTAGTACACTTAATTTTTACCTTAAGAAAAATAAAGAAAGAAAGAAAATAATAATAATACATAAATGTTTTGAAAAAGAAAAAAATATATATATGATTTAAATATTGTCTTCTAACGTATAGTATAATTTTGCAGAATAGAAATGTATTTGACTGAATGTGTTGCTATGGAAAACTGGTTTAGTATATATATATATATATATATATATATATATATATATATATATAAAACAGATTTTTAACATGAAAGCATGACATTTCATGCATTTTTCAATTTATTTTGATATATTGAATGAATAATGCTTTGATATTAACGAGATATTAAATTTAAAAGCAATCTTAAAATTTTCAGAAACAATGTTTCCAACCTTTTTTTGAGGACGATTTCTTTCAGCCAGCATAGACTAAATGAAAACGATTTATCTTTTTATTTTATGATTTTTTTTTATTATTATTTATTTTTTCCTTTGGCACAGTTAAAATATATATATATATATATATATTAAAGGTAAAATTGAGAGAATGTTCGAGAGAATTTTTCAGAAATTTATATAGTAACCGTTTCAAAGGGCTGCAATTTATAAACAAAGTTAAGAACAAAATCCATTTTTTTTTTTTTTTTTTTTTTTTTTTTTTTTTTTAATGATATTTGTATATTTAAATCGAAAAATAGCTATTGTAGTAAATTATGAAGAGCAATTGCAGAAAATGAGTGAAAATTCCGTCATACTTAATTACTGAAAAACTTAGCAATTGAATCAATACCAATTTTGTAGCCATTTGAAATTAATTTAGATATCTGAAAATAAAATGTTTTTGACTTTTGTGTAGCTTTTGGAAGAACTTCGAGGCATTTTTATGAATATAGGAGGCTTGTCAGAAGTACAGTTTCATGGATACACAATAAATAAATAGGCTTCTTTCACAAAATTATACTATGTGTAGGACAGAATTTAAATTTCATTTCTATTCACTTGACCACTATCAGCCTTTATTTATTTATTTATTTTTCATTTAATTTAAACATAATGGTTGTTAAATAATATAGTTTTTATTCACTCGATGAAATTATTTTACCAGCTAAATACAAAGTAATAATTCTATTCAATGTACGCTTTTTCTAATCAAAATTTTTTATAATGATATCTTTAAAAGTAAATATTTTAAACTACAATATAGAAATTGCTACAGAATTGCTCTATATATGTTTAAAATTTTGTAATTTCTCTCCAAGGTATCGATCCATTTGTTATAAAGTCTGCAACAGTATTTATTTCCTAATTAATTTTCTTTAAGTAAATATCCATTAAAATAAAATTTGTTTTACAATGGAATGCTTGCTAATTATGTAATTTCGGCTTTAAATAATTGATCTGTCTCTCATTTATATATAAATTTTATATATATATAAGTCTGATTCTTTTTATATTATTATTATTATTAAAGATAATTATATTTTTCTTTTATTGTTTTGTTAAGGAAAAAAAAAAAAAAAAAGAAAAAAAAAAAAAAAGTAGAATTTTTAGTATATAGTGCATGGTATAAATTAATGTAAACACCAGATTATTTGTTGGTATTGGGAATAAAAATATTTTATCTAACAACGCATAGACGAATTGAAACTATATTATCAATGTAATAATAATAACAAAAAAATATATATTTATCGAAATATATTTTTCCTCATTCCTGTTAGTTTGAATATTTCATTGACATGTTTGGTATGAATCTGGTGTGAAAATTTCCGAAAAGTTCAAATCCGTCAAAATTTTTACTCTGTCTTTAATAGTTGTGAAATTAAAGGAACGGACTGTGCATTAATTATCTTCAAATTTTCGGAAATAAAGTAATCTATTAGCCACACCTAACTGCTTCGCACTCACAATAGGGGTTAAAAGGTTGCTTCCGGTATTCCCTCTTCCGCCAATATTTCGCCAACAGACTTTCTTCGCGAAATAATACATTCATATACAATTTATGCTTATCTATTACAAAAAATACCATGTGTTAACATAAATACGATTAGTTTAAATAAACAATCATTTTTCAATTACCAGAATTAAAAAAAAATCGATTAAAAAGTTTATTACACTTAAATATAGTAAAGAACTATTTTCTATCGCGTAAGTACAAATTCTACAGGCTTGTACACACTGTCAACTTATCCTTTCCCTGAGTATAGTGTTTTTCAATTTTATTTGTGTAGTTTTTCCATCCCATGCTAGAGGGTCAGCACTTCCCTTTTGATGATTACTGCTGTCTACTGACCAATTAGACCAAGTTTTGTGGGACATCCATCACCTAATGATTGATGTCCCACAGCCGATAAGAAATTTCTCAAATTCAATTTCAATGCATTTCTTAATTACAAGCAGCGAAGAGTTGCACTGAGACGAGCAATATTATTTAAATTGACATTTTTAAGCTTGTTAGTGTTATAAAATGATATGTAGTAAAACTTAAGCTTAGATGCAAACTAGGATTTTTTTATTTTTAATTAAAAATTTTGAATAGAATAAGATTTTTAATGAAATATAATTTTTTTATCCTTTCATACATACACATATATATATTCTAAAAAAAGTTACTGCCATCACTGTTCATTTTGTATGTCTGTGACTGTATCTCCTCATGGTCCTCAGTGTCATGAGAGATATAGATGTTTCCAGAATAATTCAAGGAACATGTTTCGCCTAGTTTGAAATTTTTATCATCTTAACTAACAGAGTTATTAATTTAAAATATTGTGTTAATAAAGGTATTCTATTTACCAACTTGCAATTAGTTTTCCTAATTACTGTTTTTTCATCCTAAAGCACCAATTAGAAATTACTTTAATACAGAAAATGCCCTGGACGTTGTTTTAAAATTGTCCTCCTATCACTGTAGAAAATCTCAGACAAAAAATGCTAACAGAATTAAACAATCCAACATTTAGCCCCCTTTTCCTTTTTTTAATGTGTAATTTTACTATTAAAAAAAAAGAAAAAGAATTAAAAAGGTCCTTTTTTGTGCATATTTTAAAGTAGTTTTTTGAGTGGTCCTGTATACATAAGTAATAGTACTATCCATTTCTTTGTAAATATGCTCAATATTCTTGATTTTTCTCTCTCTAAAGGTAAGGCAGAGTGCGGATGAATGGGACATTTTTCATGTTTTTATTAATAACGTTCACCATATGTAATTCAGAATTTTATAACATTGCTCATCAGTACACTTCAGTAATCAGTTACATATAAACATTAATAAAAAGTTATCATTTTTAATTAACAATGAATTTTTTTTACATGCATGTGCATTGGCCCATTCATCCCCACCTATGGGGATGAATGGGACAGGACTGGAGTTAACAAAGAAAAGAAAACAAAATGGAAAGTAAATAAATTTTTAAAGTTAAATTGGTTTATGCGATTTTATTACACACTATGAAGTTACTGAAATTAACATAAACTGATGTATTGACTCAAATTGACATCAAAAGGCAAAAGTCCTTTGGTTCGCACAGTTCCTAGTGCTCTATGCTTTGGTAATTTATCTAATAAGATCTAATCTAAAAATGAATAAATAAATAAGACACTAGAAAGAGATAAATCATTATAATAGTGTACCAATTATCTAGATAAATTTTTGCTTCCGACTGATCAGGAAAAATAAGCATTCTATTCTGTATTACATTAACTAGCAGGCTACGCCCGCTTCGCTGGTCACTATATTTAAATGAATTTTCGAAAGAATTGAATTAATATTTATTTTTTTACACCACATTAGAGACAAAAACTTAAGAAAAAAAAATGAAGAATAAAAAAGAAACTGAAATTACTCCAAACCTTGCTTCGGGTACCCACTGTCTACGGCAGCTCTTTTCCCGCCCGTGCTGCATCGAGGGGTCCAGGTTCCCACTGTCTGCAGAAAGATCTTTCCCGGGCACTTCAATCTGGATATTTTTCGACGACAGGGGGGATTTGCTACTATTTAAGAACTGCGATTTTAAAGATGACTGTATCTCAGCATCTATTAAATATTTTAGTTTTGAACCATGTATTTTATTGCCCATGCTATTTGCACTATATTATGATTTGATTCTGACCAATGTAATAAAATAAAATAAAATAAAAAGTAGATTAATATGTATATATATATATATAAACAAATAAATTTTAATCATTTTAATCCTTTTTACTAATATACTACCACTTTTCCCGATAAATACTGTAAATAAATAAAAAATTAATGAATAAAAGTTTTTTCTTTTAAAGGAATTAATTAAAAAATGAAAAATAAGAAGTTGTTCTACTATAAAAAATTAAACATATCTGTTATAAATACGTTTTTAAATTTAAAACTAATTATACTTAATTTTTTCTACTGCATTGCGATTTTATTTTCAATAAATATAACAAATTAAAAAAAAAAAAAAATAGTCTTCAAATGAATGTATTACATAAAAATAAGTTGCGTAATAGCCGTTGCTAAGATACGCAGACGATTGAAGCAAAACAATAATTCTATGAAAATTGAACAAAGAAGCCAATATTTAAAATCGGAAAAACATTAATTTAAAAAATTCAAATTTGAAATTTGAAAAAATCTCGATGAGGTGCACTCCTGCAGGGTCCCAGGTACCTATATCCCAAAATCTAAAAATTTAATATATTTAATTTTTCTACTGTATGTGTATAACTATTTGATTTCAATAAATATAACAAAAAAGATTTCTTCCTCAAATGAATTTAAATAAATAAATAGTTTAATAGCCGTTGCTAAGATACGCAGACTTTTGAAACGAAAGAAATTTCTGAAAAAGGAAACATTGAAGCCAATTTTTAAAATCGAAAAAACATTAATTTAAAAAATTCAAATTCGAAAAAATCTCGATGAGGTGCACACCTGCAGGGTCCCAGGTACCTATATGCCAAATTTGGAAGCTCTGCGATCAATAGTGTGAGCACCAGAGCGCAGATACACACACAGACACACAGACACTTCTCTTTATTTATATAGACGATGCGACTGATATTTCTAATTTATTTTCTAATCTTTCTGATTTATTTTCCTCATTTTAAATAAGTGTACGTTTTTTTTTTTTTTTTTGTTTGTTTGTTTAATTATTATTATTTTGTCGAAAAAAAATGGCAACAATTAAATTATGGATAAAATTTTAAAATTTAAATGTCTTATTTATCAGAAATTAGAAGATTTTTATTTTCACATTTTAATTAATTAAGAAAAAACTAATCATCCGATTGATAAGCTGTTTAATGCATCGGATTTACAAAAATTTTCATTTTCATTTGGTGTCTTATTTGTAACGATGCGAGTGATATTTCTAATTTATTTTCTAATCTTTCTGATTTATTTTCCTCATTTTAAATAAATGTACGTTTTTTTTTTTAAATTATTATTATTATTTTGTCGAAAAAAAAAATTGGCAACAATTAAATTATGGATAAAATGTTAAAATTTAAATGGCTTTTTTTAATCAGAAATTAGAAGGTTATGATTTTCACATTTTTATTAATTAAGAAAGAACTAATCAAAAATTCGAAAATCTGACTTCGATGTGCACAATGACCCTTCGGGATGCACCTTTGTGTTAAATCTCGTGACTGTCCGAGCTACCGTTTTCGAGATCAGTGAAATATACATACAAATACAGGGTTGCCACAAAAGAAATATAACAAAAATAGTTGCTTTAGTAGCCTAAAAGCATTAAAATAGTTGCCTAAATAGTAGCCTACCGTCCAAAATACTAGCTTAAATATCACATGCTAGTGATCGTTAAAGGATAAAAACCATACACATTTTCTTACTATTCACTTTATATACCATTTAAAAAATAAAAAATTAAAAAACTTCTGAATGTGAAAATTGGATTAAAAAAAAAAAAGCATTAGGCAATAAATCATTGTGGAAACCAGTTTTCCTGTAAAACAACATGGGATTTGGTTGTTGAAAAGATTAAGTATTGTTCGCTCTTAAAAGCTTGTTTTTTTTTTTTTTTTTTTTTTTTTTTTTTTTGTACTCTTCTTTTTCTGATTTACTAAAAGAGCTTTCTTTAATAATTTTGTTATTTTTTCTTACATGAAATCAGGGTGAAGAAGGGCATAACAGGTCACAGGAGTGTGTATTTGTAATCATTTGCAATAAGCAAATTGACCAGCTTAATAGGTACATATGTCATATCTGGTGCTATTTCTACATTCTCATTAGATGTTCCACCTGTTTCAAGGTCAGCATCGGAATATACCATACTTTAAGGTGGTTAAAAAAATAAAGAATGAAAAAGTTAAGATATGGGATTGTTTATAAAATAAATAGAAAATATTTTTTTCTGAAAGATTTCTCCGATATTTCTAGAAAAATTTTGCAAAAAGGTGAAAAATAGTCTCCCAATAGTTGCCTTTTTGTGAAAATAGTTGCTTTTACAAGGTTTTTGGGTCAGAAAAGTTGCCATAGTCTCCTCAGGCTGAGAATAGTTGCAAATAGTTGCCTTTTAGTAGCCTGTGGCAACCCTGCAAATATTGCTCACTTAATAGTATAAGATAATCATCAGGATTTATTTAATTAGCTTGATTGAAATTGTGATTTTATTCCAATGATTATTAGTTTATTTATTTTTTTAATTATTGATATTATTGATTTAAGTTGCATTGAATATTCTAGCTTATAATTTTATGGGAATTTATATTTCCCGGCTATTACCTTTACTTCCATTGTGTGACGTCACTGCTATGTAGTTATGACGATATTACTACGTCACTGTTTGTATCATCATCATCCTTTCAATGTATGCGCACGCACCGAGAAGCGCACCTGTTTTTATTCAGATGATGTTTAATCGTTGTCGAGGGAAAGACGCTCCCGCTTGGATGTAAACCAATGTATAATTATGGAGTTGACGTGGAGTGGTTCTGTAAAACACAGACGGTGTTTGCCGCTCGTAAAATGCAGCAATTTAAGTGTTTATGTAATGTCCCCTTTTTGTTTTAAATAAATGTTGTTATGTTACGATGGTCTGTAGCCGTTACCCTATATTTTGGGGGCTCGACCTATCCGGAAATACCCCTAGCATCACGAACAGTCGCTACTTTTGTTTTAAAACAGTAGCGCGAAAATGCTATTCGTTCTCAAGAAAATTCTACTAAAAGTTCTGATCGTTGACGTTTATCTATTGTTTCGTCCTGTTCTTCGTATCTCCTGGATGTTTCTTTTGCTTTAGACGAAATTCATTTTTTTTTTCTGCAGACGATATTTTTTTTTAATTATTTCATTGACATACATTCGGACGTTTTAAAAAGGATACTTTGTGTTCTTCGTTTCATCTACTAGACGGTGTTTTATAACAGACGTAATTTAAAGTGAAAAGTGATTCAGTGTTTGATCATGCTTCATTTCAACATGATTCAAGTTTTGTTCCTGCCGATGATTTCAAATTTACCTGTGTGCTGTTTTCTTCATGCCCGACGTTCTTAAAGTGATTCTATTTCAGGTTTTATTCCTGATGTTTTTTTTTTTCTACCTTCGTTAGCTGCAATAACCATCGCTGCATCTGCATGGGACTGTCCTTAATGCAGGGCCGGCTCTAGGCGGTAGGCAAGGTTGGCAACTGCCTACGGCGGCAAAATTTAGGGGCGGCAAAACCAGCTGAACTACAAAAAATAAATAAAATACTTCGATTATTGAAGGTAGAAAATAAATAAATAGAAATAAATCTTAATATATATAAATCTCGTGTCACAATGTTTGTCCTCAATGGACTCCTAAACCACTTAACCGATTATAATAAAATTCGCACACCATGTGCAGTTCGATCCAACTTGAGAGATAGGATAGTTTAAATCTCAAATTATAGTCGCAATTTTAATTTATTGCTAATTATTTGTCTGTTATTATTTGACAGTCACAATTATCTGTTAACTCCAAATGATTCTAACAGATGGCGCTGCTATGGTAAATCTACGAACGTGTCATATAAGCTACATTTTAACAGCATAATTACCACGTGTTGTTGACGCTATAAAATTCTCCTCAAAATATTTACGGTCTTTATTTGTAACAGATTACTTTCAACTTTCATATTTCCTTTCAAAAATGAAACGGGGAAAGTAGAGCGTGGAGCAATTACTCTGTTTCATATGAAAATGAAAGCTGAAATATATTTGGTGCTGCCATCTACACAAAGAATCTTCAACTTTTTAACCTATTAATAAATTTCGTATAATTCAATTATTTCCACTTTTTAAATTTTTGGTGTTAGCATAGCCGGCCACGTGTTACTTAGACTGAAGTGTAAATTGAATTCATATTATAATGAAGATAACACAGTGAAATTAATCCTGTTTTTTACTTATTTGTGCTTCATTTGTATATATATATAAATTACGTGTCACGATGTTTGTCCGGGGTAAACTCCTAAACTAAGGAACCGATTTTAATGAAATTTCGCACACTGTGTGCAGTTTGGTCCAACTTGAGAGATAGGATAGTTTTTAATCTCAATTTATTGTCACAATATTGTTTTATTGCAATTATTTGTTAATTATAGACCTTTATTAAAGTTGCTCCAAAATATCTGTGAGTTCCATTAATTTAATTGTTGCCACACACAAAAAAAAAAAAAAATACGAGTCCATTTTCTTTCGACATAAAAATAAATACATTTAATCAAACGTGAACGTTAAAAAATTATAAAAAGTTAAATTATGCATCTCACGAAAATTGACGTCATAATCAATTTAAAGATTTTATACACATTGATAAAGTGCTAATGTAGTTCTATCATAGATATAGTAATATATATAGATCTCTCATCCCCATGTTATCGTACAAAGATTTTTGATGCCGAAAAAAAAAAAAATAAAAGCTTTAGAAACAGCCATTAAGTGGTATTGAAAAAAAAAAAAAAAAAAAAAAAAAAAGAAAGAAAGAAATATGAATTTGAAACTGTATCTGGAGTCTTCCATTCCCCTTTAGCAAATAAATTATTCATAAATTTTATTTGCTAAAATATTAGTATGTATTCCCGTGTGTATTCACTCGGGGAAAGACGGCCATATTTTGGTAAAAACGTCGTCTTTTCCCAAATGAAAAGGAATAACTTTTTTCTCCCCAATGATCACTCTATTCTATATATGCTATCTATGAGTTCTATACGCAAGCGAAGTGTGACTCACTGACCGTCTGTGCAGCCAAGAAAAAGATTTCCTATGTTAATTGCCCACTGGATTTTTTGTAAGAAATTATTAAAAATCGAGGAAATTTATTTCCCGATTTTAATCCTTATATTTGGGTATAGATATGTATTAGTTATCGCGGGTGTTAGATTGAATTATTTTGCTGTCAAATTGACAAAATTTTAATTTTAAATTTCAAAACTCTATCGCCCTTGGCTTTTTTTATTATTATTATTATTATTTGGCGATCAAAAGCGTAACACGAAAATATACATGCCTGATGTATGCATTGTACGAAATGTAATATGTATTATTCATTGTACGTATGTATGACATGTAATATGTATTGTACGAAATACTGTTTCATATTATTCATTACTCTTTTAATATAAGTTGTTAAAATAACCATGATTTTTGAAAGGAATTAAATATTTTCGCCAGATAATTTGGCGATATTCTTTTGTTTTCGCCAAGGATGACAGAAATGAAATCTATTCCGCTGCAAAATATTAGTATCTTACATCAGATATTTTATTTAGACATTTGAAAACAAATTTGACTTCAAACTATGATAGAATATTTATCATTTTCTTTTTAATTAGTATATTATTAGTATATTAAAATTGAGAAGCATGGTATATAAAAAGTTTTTTTTTTTTTTTTTTTTTAATCTTATAATTATTCTTATCTTAATCCTCAATGTTTCCCATCTTTATTAACTTGAATTTACTATTAAAATTTTAACATACTCAAAAACTTCTCATCACTTCGTTAAAATACACTAAACTTTTCCAAAATCTTTTTCTATTTAAAATGATACATGTATTTACTTTAAATGTCCAATATTTCATAAGATTTCCAATTTTAAAGTTTTAAAATATTTATCAAATTTACTTATTTTTCTGGTTTAGCCTTATTGTTTTCCTTTTTATAACTACAGCTGTTGCCCTCTTTAAAATATTTAAAATGATGAGGTCATTTTATAGTAAAATTATCCATTATAGCATATATTATATTTCACTCCTCCATAAAAATTGATTTTAAAATCGTCTGTTTCTTTTATACTTTTATTTTAATAGAATTTTAATAGAATTTAACTTATATATTAGTCATTTTAGCAATTTTATCCAAAGTAGCATTGGAAATAATATATATCACTTCTCCATTAAAATTTATAGGACCCTACAATAAAATTAATTTGTGCTTAATATCAACACTACGAAAATTTTTATCAATCGCTTCCAAATTTTGACCTAAGTTTCAAATCTCAACCCTGTGGGTTTTTACATCGGCTGCAACGTTTTCGTCTTTGTTCGTAAATAATAATTTGACTGTACTAAATAGTTTACAGCCGTATAATTCAACGTATAACTTAGTCACAGCAACGCGTGGCCGGGTCTGCTAGTAAGTAAATAAATAAACAAGTAAATAAATACAACAAGAATATACAGGCTTTTCTGCCCATTCCTATAATTTGAAATGCAGACAAGAATAGACAAACTTGTAAGTTCTGTAGAGTATGCATTGTATGCGCAGCCGAGTTGCGAAAGGAAAAATGCAAACTCGCTGATTTAACAAGCTCTTTTTTCGCTCTAATTAAAGAAAGTCAAGATTTTGCCAATTGTAGGGACTTTTAGCAGTGTTCTTCAGCATGTAGAAACTATTTGGAGGTACCCTTACTCCCCAGGACATTATCAGTATATCCTAAATGTGAAAGAACGTCCTAGGACATCCTCAGCCATAAGATAGGGACATTTTGAGTTGTCCGTAAAAACACGGCAAAATTTGAGTTTGAATTTGCAACAGTGATGTCAGACTTAAAACAATGCTTTATTTATGCCGTTCCACGAGAAAAAAAAATAATAATGTGAAATTTAAATACATGATGAGAGAAAATAATAATGAAAATAATTAATATCTACCAGCTTATAAACCCATAATTATTTCTAATCTGGAATTAATAAATAATACATTCTAAACTTGAAAAATAATATTATCAACTTTTATAAATACTATTTCTGGCCTTCGAATTATTACATTTAAGATGAGGCATATTTTTAATATGTGTGTAATGAATAAACTACAACAGGTGTGCAGCTTTTTTTTTTTTTTTTTTTTTTTTTTTCGTAGTGTATTTCAATAAGGCATATGTTTTTTTTTTTTTTTTTTTGTTGTTTTTTTTTTTTTACTATTCTTTTCTGTGGCGATTTACCGCATCTCATTTTGCTGTTAGGAAAAACTAATTCGCTCGTCCTAAAAAGTAATTACATACCTTTCCTCTCATAATAATCAAGTCACTGGATACTTTTTTTACAAGTACTTTTTGGTTAACTAAGCCACTGGTGAAATAATTGTGAGCTTCGAGCGATTTGTACGCTTTCATTTGCTCACGAGTGACAGTATTTGTAGAAAATACTAAATAATTACAAATGTCTATATATGACACATTTGGCCATATAGACAAATTTTCTTCAAACGTATTATCCTCATATGGGTCAATGTTACCTATACTATGAATTTTTTTTACATAGGCACTTTTATATGGCTCATTTAATTTGGATACATATGTTGAGCTTGACATGTTTCATTAAAGATGGCGGTTTGTTTGTACAAAATAGTCGTCTGCTCATGATACAAGAAGTGTTGCCACTAACATTTATGACGTAGGTGGATACACCCTATAACGTCCCTCAAATTCATTGCATTGGGGAGGGGGGAGATAAATTTTTGATTAAGATTACCATTGGCCAATCAGAATTTCAATGCAAATTCAATGAACATTTTAAAGGTTTTCTTCCTGTTGAAAGGTCTGCTGGTAAGGAACTGCCTAAAGTTTTATTAAGAGTTGGAAAAAAAATGGGTTAAAATTAGAAAATATGAGAGATCAAGATTATGAAAATTGCTCAGATATGAGAGGCGACAAATTCGGAGTACAATCAAGGATTAAAACTTTAAATTACAGAGCATTTCACGTACAGTCGGGGAAAAAAAAAACGCAACACTCAACGTAACTTCGTTACGAATCAATGTAGAAAAATGTAGTTGGTATCATTCGACGGGGAATTGTGAGTAGTTTCAGAAAATGAACAGAAATTTTGAATTGGGGGTCGTCTACATATTAAAACGCGCACCAACTTTGATTTTTTCAATGGTAACCCCTTATTTTTATTTTATATTTGAATTCCTGGGGTCGCGACAACGCGAAAAAGTATATTGGTTGTATATTTCACTCATTTTTTCACAGAGTTATAAGCGTTCAAAGTTTGAAGGTGCTAATGTTAAATTCATATTTCAAACTTTTATTAATATCTTCATAAAAAACAACTTGATCGATATAATTTTTTTTTTATGAGATACAGTGAAGAAACCCAAACATAATCCATCATTACTTTTGATTCTGGAAAATATTTTTAATTTTGAAAAATATTAATAAATTCATATTCATAAAAATTATGAATTATGACCTATATTAATTTTTACATAAAATGAATCCTAATGCTGAAAAATATGGGTGTGCAAATTTGCAGCTTATTCCAGTTATTAGTTTTCGAGATATAAATAAATCTTTCTTTTGGAGTGGTTTAGGGGGCCGTCTCTTATATAGTTTTGCATGAGATAACGAATCAAATCTTAAAAAATAACAAAGAAAATTAAACAAAATACTTTTATTTTTTATTTACGGGTCAAATTATATAACAGCAGCGTCAAACGCAAAGAAATGAAACAAACATGATGATTTTTAGACATTAATGTTAGCATCAAGAATTCCTGTTTTCTAAAGAAGACAAGCCCCGCCTTCATCGTTCTTCAAAACAAAACAATATATTAAAGAAAAGTAAATGTGACACTGAGTATTCGTGTTAAACCCCTTATTTTATGTTAACAAAAATATGCACAAGTGGTATTTACTTCATCGATTAATTGGTGATTAATTTTGAATCTTTTAACCCTTTAAGGTTCACTACTTAATTTATTTTAAAAATTACTAAACTAATTTTAAAAATGGCTTTTAGCCACATAGCTGATCATAAATATTTAAAAAATAAAAAATTAGCATTGTTCCTTTTCGAGAAATTTTTGGTTTGAAACATCTGTAAGTAAACCTTATTAAATTCAAATAATATTTAATTTAATAAATAAATCACTTTATAAGTAAACATTATCGACAACAACAACTCGTAAAAGTTGCATAGATCCCAACATTTCAATCTATTCCGGAGTATTTTAACCCTTTGCGGGGCAAGATAATTCTGATCATTTAAATTACACTGCCACCGGAATTTACGAACATAATTATAATAGAAGAAATTTTAAATTTTCATGTTGAAAAAAGGGCGTTTTCTGCTTTGTTATAAATGTATATTTTTGCTAAAAATTTTCCGGGATGAGTTTTTGCACTTGAGAATTAAAATTAGGTGTTCCATGTAGTGGAACACTGAGCGGCAAAGGGTTAAACAAACACTAGAAGAAAAAAATTAACTAAATAGGCGGGGTTTACTGTTTGAAATAGAAATATGGGTTTAACGTGAAATTGTCAAATATAAAAAACGAATGGAATTGGAATGCAAGACAGACCTGTAAAATCGTTTCTTAACTACCGTCATAGTTAAAAAAGGTTTAATCATTTGCTTCATATATTGCTTTATTTTATTTTATTAATTTACTTATTTATTTAATTTGTAGGGGGACGATTATTATTTTAAGGACACTTTATTCTTTAAAATTTTATTAATACATTTTAACTTTATACATTTTTAAAAACATACTTTACCTTTTATAAATATATTTTAACACTTTTTGCGACTGCAGGATTTTATCTTTTTGACAGTAAGACCCGCCTACGGGCGTTATACTCTCAAAATAAAATATTTTAGAACAAATTTTCTGTATTCACAATTATATTACAAATGGATATACATTATAATTATATTCTTTCTAATCAATACATTTCTATCCATAGTATATTTTATTGCAAAAATATGAACACTGGGTACACACTTAAGAAATACGTAACACACAAATTACGAAAGATACGCCCACTAACAGAGTTACAGATTTTCAAATGGCGTGAATCTACGTAAGCGGTCGCGAAAGGGTTAATTAAGAAATTATATTTTCATAGAAATTATAAAACGAATCGTACAGTTCCACAGATTTCATCTGATCCAAAACTGGTAAGTGCGATTAAAATTGTTTAATATTTACTTCATGAACACTTACAATAATTTATCCGAAAAGATTTAGTTTATGCGTTGTAGTGTACACACACACACACACACATATATATATATATATATATATTATTTCATTTCGTATATTATGTTACACCTACGAAAGAAAATTTAAGCCTTGTTGGTGATCAGTACAGCCATAATAGACACTTTTACTTGAAAAATATTGCGCGTTTTTCACAGAGTACTGTATGGAGTAATCGCAAGTGTAATGTATTTAAATAGACGTAAAATTATCTAAAAAAGTACTGAAGTATATATAAATCTAAAAAATTGAATTCAGGATAATTAAGGAACTAAAATCGGGGCAACGTTTTATTAATATAAATATTTTTTTTTCCTGAAAGATTTCCGGTGTGAAACATTAAAATTTTCTATATTTCTTATAGGATCTTAATTTTATTTTTCTACATTTATAGATAACCCCCTAATACATTTTTCATTATAACTCTATAAATACTAAAGATAAAGTATACAAACAATATACTTTTCCGCACTGCCAGACTCTCAGAAATTCGAAAATGAAGTCAAAATTCGGTGTTGCTATTGAAAAAATCAAAGTGAGCGCTCATTTCAATATGTTGATGACCCCTAATTCAAAATTTGACGGCATATTCAGAGAGTGCTTTGAATTTCCTGTTGAATGATGTGTATTAGATGTTTCTGCGTCAATTAATAACGAAATTACAGCGGGTGTTGCGTTTTTTTTTTCCCCGACTGTACATTGCAACAGCCATTTATTAAACTGAGTAATTAATGAATGACTGCGAAGTTGGAAAAGTTGTATAGATTCCCTAATCGTATCTTTATTTCTTAAAATAGAAAATATTCATGATTCTTTATTAAGCATTTATAAAAATGTAGAGAGATATAATATGATTCAAAATGAGGCAGTTGTTTATTGATTACAGTCGGCAGCAAAATTATTGAAGCACTAGCAATAATTCCTATAGATGCGCACATAATACTGTTTTATAAAGTAAATATTTGTCGAGTGATGATCTTAGTCTTATACTGTTTCTAAAAAAGAAAGTTGATAATAAAAAGAAGCGATCAAACTAAAATGTATATATATATATATATATATATATATATATATATGAAAAATGTGGATGTGTGCTTCAGTAACTTTGTTGCCGACTGTACAATAAAGCAATTAAAGTTTTTTTTATGTTTCATCGTCATTTGATACAAAATTTTGAATCATATTAATCCGATTAAGTAAGCTACGTGAAACATAAGTTTTTGATTTATACCAAGCCACTGATTTATTAAATAGCTCATTTTATTTATTTATTTTTTCTTTAAGAATTAAGATCAACTGAATCCTTTGAAAACTTTATCTTAGAAGCTGAAAAATTAGCTAATGTAATAGACGTAGAAAAAAAAACAAAACTTTGAATTGACTACATCACGCCATCATGTTTTATCTTATAAAGGTGTAGACGAATCTATAAAAAATTCAAAAGAGAAATATAAAATAGATTTTTTTTTCTTTTCAGCGATCAGTGCACTGAAGCTGACATTAAATTTATTGAATAATCATAATCATTCTTTTGAATTTTTATGCAATGTTCGCAAAATTAAAGACACGTGCCAAAATTAATTACTGGCACACTGCAAAGATCTGGGAAAGGACTTTACAGATGGTGATTCCTCTGATCTTAACATTTTAAAATTGGCTGGTAAAATATACTTTATTTTCTTCACTCTTGAAAAAGAAGAATGTCCAGTTGACCTCTTTAAATTCATTCTTTAAATTCATTACATTGGGCCGAATTTAAGGCATTGCTTTAAAATTTTTGTTAACCTTGCTCATAACTTTTGCTAACGGAGAAAGAGCTTTTTCTAAACTAAAAATGATAAATAAAAAAAAAACTTTAAATCCATGTCTAGTCAAAATCGACTCAATGGGTTAGCAATGTTGGCAATTGAACATGAATTTAGTAACAAATTAGATATACAAGAAGTTATCAGAGATTTGCAGAAAAAAAGGTTCGAAAGTGATTATTTTATTCAGGTTTAAATTTTGTATATTGTACTAGCATTCTTTATTTTTTACTGTTTAGAAAATATTGTCTGTACTAGTACTAGTTCCAAAGATTTTGTGTTTTTAACTTAAAAAAAAAAAAAAAAAAAGAAAAAAGAAATAGTAGTAAATATTTTATGAGTATTATTTACTTAGCTCAATTCTATTAGACCGTTTTTATGATTTATATATAGATATATTGAAAGTTTGAAAGTTTTTTTTTTTTTTTTTTTGGTTTTTCTTTTTTTGGGGGGGGATGGGAGGGGGGGCGGCACCTTTGAGGTTTGCCTACGGCGGCAAAAATGTTAGAGCCGGCCCTGCTTAATGTCAGGTACGAGCATGCATTTTTTTTTTCTCCTCTTAGTATGATAGTATATAAAGAAAAATTTTTTTTTTTTCATTTGTAATTAAAATTTGAAATTCATTCATTGCCGTTTTACGCCCTTTAAAATTATTTGTTTGTTCATTTTTATATAAATAAAGAATTTTTCCCCCATATTCAATTACTTTCCATGAATAAAAAGATATTCTGTTCCCCAATATTTATTTATTATTCCTAAAAATATATATGTTCTGCTTTTAATCCATTTTTTATTCCCCAATATTTACTTAAAAAAAAAAAAAAAAAAAAAAAAAAGAATTTTTTTTTTATTTATTTCAGTATCCTTATTTTATTTTTATTGCATCCTAAAAATGGCCCTTAAATTAGGCGACCTTCCGCTAGTTGCAAATTCTTTGAAATATTCTAAAACAAATACCATAAAATTGTTAAACACACTATTAGGATACCCAACATTTGATCATCAATCGCGTAAACGTATGCGAAATTTTAGCGGTTTTACTGCCGATTTCGACATTAATAAACATCAAGAACAAATTTTAAAATCATTTTCTTTGTCCGATTTTATATCAATCGCTAATTCGCTACATTTAGAACCAGTCGGTAGTAAGGAAAATTTATGTAAAGACATTTTTCATGCACTTACTAATTTATCTGAATTTCAGAAAACATTAGATACTAGTTTTTTGTCAGACGAAGACGATCTCAGTGTAAATAATCATTCTGTTCAAACCCCCTCTTCGAATGTTCCCACTATTACTTCTGTTTTTGAATCTCAAACCCAAACAGAAACCGAAACTTTCCATTCGAGTGTTCAAAATATTTCTCCGAATGACGCTGCAGACACAATGTCTGATTTGAGTAATCATTTCTGGTTCCTCCTTCGAGATTTAGCTAGTACATGTAGAACTTTTTCTGGAAATGATTCATATTCTATTCGTAATTTCTTTAATGACATTGAGGAACAATTCTGTTTATTTCCTAGTCTTACCGATCAACAAAAACTTATCTTTGCTAAACGTTTAATTAATGGTTCTGCTAAAACATTTTTATTTTCGCAACGAAATCTTAATACTTACGAGTCATTTAAAGCTGCGTTAATTTCTGAATTTTTGGATACCATACCATCCATCGAAATACATAAACAATTAGAA
Source organism: Salticus scenicus (assembly GCA_963930645.1). Classification (NCBI taxonomy): domain Eukaryota; kingdom Metazoa; phylum Arthropoda; class Arachnida; order Araneae; family Salticidae; genus Salticus; species Salticus scenicus. The sequence goes on along the minus strand of OZ005661.1, from coordinate 114,128,379 downwards.
AACAGAAAAATGCATTATAATGAAACTGCTACGCAATATTTTTTAGCGATGCGCGAAATTGCTAACCGAGGTAGCGCTATTATTGACGATTCTTCAGTAATTCAGTACACCATTCAAGGTATACAGGGTAACCCCTCTGAAAAAATTCTTCTGTGTGGAGCAAAATCTTTTTCAGAATTTAAAGAAAAATTGCGTATTTATGAAACTGCTCTTAATACAATACACTTAAATCAACGAAATTCATTTAATTATAAACAAACATATGACAGTCGAAAACGCAGTACTGGTCACACACAACCAGCTTTCACTCGCGAATCCAAATTTAATATTGGTCCGGCATCTCAAAATAAATTACGTTGTTTCAATTGTAACGATATCGGTCACTTATCTAAATTTTGTCCTAACCGTTCTCGTGGCCCTAGGTGCCTTGCATGTAGTCTTTTTGGACACAAGTCTACCGATTGCCGCCGAACCGCTGCAAATGACGGACCTCCTTCTAGAGATAGAGTTAACACTGTACATGAATCGCATGCTTCTCACATGTGTAAACAAGTTAAAATTAGTGGTAATGAATTAACTGGTTTGGTTGATACTGGTAGTCAGTTAACCCTTTTGAAACATTCTGCATGGATAAAAATAGGTTCCCCACCGTTGTCAAAAATTAATAAATCCTTAACTGGTTTTGGCTTTGCGCGTATACATGTCATCGGTACTTTTAATTCTTTTATTACTATAGACGATCAAGAGTTTTCAGCAACTATTTCAGTTGTACCCGACGTGTCCACATTTTATGACCTTATAATTGGATGTGACGTCATCCAACAAGCGAACATTAGCATTTCACCCACCGGTGTTACTTTTTCTAGTTTTTCACAACAAAATGAGTGTACCGCAGATCCAAATTTTATCATGACGATCACTGACGATAATCCCAAATTTGATATTGGTCCTACTGTTTCACGATATATTCGTAACGACATTAACAAACTGTTGTCGGCCTATAAACCTAATAAAATCAAAACTGCGAACATTGAGCTTAACATCACTTTAACTGACGATACACCTATTTTTCACTCACCCCGACGTCTACCCTTTACCGAACGAGACATTGTAGACGCACAAGTCTCTGAATGGCTTAAAGATGGTATTATCGAACCAGTGTCCTCCCCATATGCCAGCCAAGTTGTAGTTGTTCGAAAAAAAGATGGTAAACACAGAGTTTGCATCGATTACAGGAAGCTCAATCGTAAGTTAGTTAAAGATCACTACCCCCTCCCCCTAATTGATGATATTTTAGATCGACTTCAACATGCAAAAATTTTTAGTACGATAGACCTACGTAATGGATTTTTTCATGTACCCGTAAACAAACAGAGCCGCCCTTTCACTAGTTTTGTAACCCATAACGGTCAATTTCAATTTCGCTACATGCCTTTCGGACTTAGTTCCTGCCCTTCAGTGTTCATGAGATATATAAATGCCGTTTTTAGAGACTTGATTGCTGCCGGCATAGTACTCCCTTATATGGATGATCTTGTAATTCCCGCGAGTAACGAACATGAGGCCGTAGAACGCCTAAAAACTGTTCTTCAAACAGCAAGCGAGTACGGACTCGACATAAATTTTAACAAATGCCAATTTTTACATACCAAAATAGATTTCCTCGGTCACATAATAGAAAATGGTAAACTTTTGCCATCCCCTTCCAAAACTAAAGCTGTTTTGAATTACCCAGATCTGAAAAATGTTAAAGACGTACGTAGATTCCTTGGCCTTACAGGATATTTTAGGAAATTTATCCCTCATTTTTCTACCATTGCAAAACCCTTAAGTGATCTTCTGCGTAAGGACACCCCTTTTCAATTTCAAAATGAACAAAGAGCCGCATTTCAAAAATTAAAATATTTACTTTCCCAAGAACCAGTCCTCAATATTTTTAATCAAAATTCCCCTATTGAGGTGCACACAGACGCGTCTATAGATGGCTTGGGGGCAGTCCTGTTGCAGAAAAACATGCATGATAATAAATTCCATCCAGTCCTCTATTTTTCGAAGAAAACAAGTGATAACGAAAGAAAATATACTAGTTTTGAACTTGAAGTTCTGGCTGTGGTAGAAGCCCTTAAAAAGTTTAGAATCTATCTGCTCGGAACAAATTTCAAAATTATCACAGACTGCGATGCGTTCGTCAAGGCACTTAATAAAAAAGAAATAAATTCCCGCATTGCACGATGGGCTCTGTATCTTCAAGAATTTCAATACACAATTGAGCATCGAACAGGTTCCCGCATGGCACATGTGGACGCTCTAAGTCGAGCTCCACAGTGTTTCATCATCCAAGATAGCCTTCATATCAAACTTTTGAAATCTCAACAATCGGATGCAGAAGTTCAAGCATTAAAAACGCTTTTGCAGTCCACACCCCATGATAATTACATTATAAAAAATAATCTTCTATATAAAACAGTGAACGGTGTTGATTTACTCGTCGTCCCTAACGACTTACAGCATAGCATAATTAAAGAAGCACACGAGCGTGGACATTTTGCAGCACTCCGTACCCAAGAGCTAATAAACAAAGATTTTTATATACCTCACCTCAAAGACAAAATCGAAAGTTGCATTAAAAACTGTATAAAGTGCATACTCTATAATAGAAAACGAGGTAAACAAGATGGTTTCCTCCACCCAATTGATAAAGACTATGCACCCCTGCACACATACCATGTTGATCACCTTGGTCCCCTAGCTACTACATCAAAAAAATACAAGCATATATTGGTCGTTGTTGATGCGTTCTCCAAGTTTACCTGGCTGTATCCCACAAAATCTACAGACGCCGCAGAAGTTATTAGCCGACTAGAAAGCCAACGATCCATCTTCGGTAACCCCGCCAGAATCATTACAGATCGAGGTCCAGCATTCACTTCCACTGCATTTCAAGACTATTGCCACGACCAAAATATTACTCACATACCAATTACAGCAGGTTTACCAAGATCGAATGGTCAAGTTGAAAATAAAAATTCTACTATCATCGCTGTACTATCCAAACTATCATCCGACAACCCCGAAAAGTGGTTTTCCCATGTGCCTGCTCTCCAACAAATCCTCAACTCGACATTTCAAAGAAGCATAAAGACGACACCATTTGAATTACTATTCGGTACCAAGATGAAAAATAAAGATGACATCAAGATCCTGGAGCTTCTCAACGACGAATCTACAAACACATTCCAGAGGCAACGTGAGGAGCAGCGTATCGACGCGAAAAAACAGATTCGAATAGTGCAAGAAGAGAATCGCAGGCAGTATAACCTTCGAAGACGACCAGCTGCTAAATTCAAAATCAACGATTTAGTCGCAGTTAAACGCACCCAGTTCGGGCCTGGTCTGAAACTAAAACAAAAATTTTTAGGTCCATACAGGATAACCAAAATAAAACCAAACGACACATATGACGTCGTCAAGTGTGACTTCGTAGAAGGCCCATTCAAGACCAGCACATGCGCTGAATTCCTGAAACCTTGGACCGACACTTGTGAAACACTTACTTAACATTCTTCAGGACTTTTTATTTTTTTTTTTAAGACTTAATTGACATATTTCTTCAAGACTTTTTATTTTTTTTTTGTTTGAAAAGAACTCTTCCTTGGACATTTTTGTGTGCAACATTAAACTTTTTTTTTTTAATTATATGTTGAACTCACCAAAATAAGTGAAACTCTATTTTTAATGAACAATTTTTTTTTTCTCCCATGAACATTCTTCAATACCTGATTTTTTTTTTGGTGAAAATTATCTACCTATTTTTTTTCTACTTGTCTGTATGTATATTAACATCTTATCTTATTTTATTTTAGTATTTGACCATATGATTCAGGTTTTGAGTGTAATATTTACAATACTTTCCATTTGGTAATGTATACAATTTTTTTTTTTATTTAGTTAATGCAGCTATATTATTACTGTATTTATAACTCTATTATGTAGTATTGTATATTGTTTATTTTTTTTTATTTCTTTTGTTTTTGTATAATTTAATTTTTTTTTCTTGTTGTTTAATAACCTTCAGGCGAGGCCGCCTGCTTGGTCATGATGGCCGATATGGGAATTTATATTTCCCGGCTATTACCTTTACTTCCATTGTGTGACGTCACTGCTATGTAGTTATGACGATATTACTACGTCACTGTTTGTATCATCCTTTCAATGTATGCGCACGCACCGAGAAGCGCACCTGTTTTTATTCAGATGATGTTTAATCGTTGTCGAGGGAAAGACGCTCCCGCTTGGATGTAAACCAATGTATAATTATGGAGTTGACGTGGAGTGGTTCTGTAAAACACAGACGGTGTTTGCCGCTCGTAAAATGCAGCAATTTAAGTGTTTATGTAATGTCCCCTTTTTGTTTTAAATAAATGTTGTTATGTTACGATGGTCTGTAGCCGTTACCCTATAATTTTTTTAATCATAATTATTATAAACAAAAGTCAGAACAATTAATTTCAATCTATTTTTCTCTAAATCCATGCTACTTTTATAATTCCATGTTATAACTATTGAGCTACAGGTTATAAAAATATTGAAAATCTATTTACGATTTGTTTTAATATAATTCTTGTGTACAATTTGAAATTAGCACACAGTGGGGAATGTCCCATTCATCCCCACCACCGCATGATCATATAGAACATGAAATAGGCCTAAGGAACAATTGTCAATATTCTTCTTGAATATCATAAACACAATAAAAGATTATGCCTTTTCAGCAAATATGAGTTATGTAAACTTTAAGCAAACAGTTAATTTTTAATTACTATCTAATTGAATCAGTAACAACTTACTCTGGAAGCAGAAAACGACACTCTAATTTTTTTTTTGCCTTTCAATAGACAGCACAATTCTGAAACTAGACTTGATGAATGACCTCAATACTGCCATATATCAGAAAAATTGTCAAGTTTCTAGTGCTTGTAAAACATAAAAATTTTGCTATTGTCCCATTCAACCTGCGTCCCATTTATCCCCACTCTCCCCTACATTCAAACACACAAATCAATTCTTTTTTTTTTTTTTTTTGAGTAAACCTAGAAATTTTTACATAACTCAATTCAAACATTTTATAAATAAAAACTTACAATCTTAATGACATATATATATATATATATAATTTTTTTTTTTTTTTTCCAGATATTGCGTTATTACTGAGCTAAGTTATGGAAAGTTTCAAGAAATTTTCTCCAAAAATTTGTTAAAGAATATTTTTTTTATTTTTAGTTTAGCATTTAATAAATGCATAAAATTCAAAAATATCCATCTGGAAATTTAACATATATAATAATAATTAGAACTTGATCATAAACTTTCATGACCATACTTTCAAAACTGCATTAAAAAAAAAAAAAAAAAAAAAAAAAAAAAATCTGCTTAAATGCTCTATTAATTTGCAGAACTAAACTGTAGAAAGTAAATCAACACATTAAAAGAAATTAGATCATAACCTTTTAAAGTGGATACGTCTTGATGTTGGTAGCTTAAATTATTCAATTTTATTTTATTCCAGCATTCATTTATTTTCTTTTTCTTTATTTTATTTATGCACCTATTAAAAAATAATGTATCACATTACTAGCATATGTTTTCTCGCAAAAATGGTGGCAAATTGCTATTAAGTTGTCAAATGTTAAGACAGATTATTGGCATATTAGTTAATTTAAACAGATGATATAGGATTAAATATAGTTTATTTTAGTTTAATATCAAACATGGAAATTTCTATAATATTGTTCTGCTTCTCGCTTGTGTTATACACTAATCAGTGAAAGACAAAGCTGTAATGAAACAGGTAGAGTTCTGCAGGTGTTGAGTTGGAATTGGTTTTTTCTTGTTTTGGCTCAAAAGAATGTTTCGGGCCCGGATCAAAGATATTCTTAGCTATTGCTATATTTGAGACAGAAAAACATTCTTTTTGCATATTTGTGTTCTATCAGGCCCTTGATAACGTTAGAATGCAAATATGTATTTATCCATTTCTAATTTATTCCATTCTTATTTGATTTGGTGGTCTTAGTTTTCAATCAAATTAATTGTTTGAATACTGTTAATATTTAATAATCCTTAAATTTCAATGACTGATTATCAATATATAGATAACTTATATATATAATTGGCTGTATGTGAAGTTTGTTATTTCTTTAACAAAAAATTAAATAGTTCAAGAGAGATAGAACTCCATAATATACAAAGAAAAGAAAACTGATTTTGAACTCTTTTATTTCGCAATATTTGTATATGTAGACATATTTTTTAATACATACAATTCTCACAACAAATGGCACAATACTGAAAATATATCTGAATCTTGAATAAATTAAAATTTTTCACATTAACATATTATTTTAATTATTTTGCAAAGATACTGGCTTAAAACATCGTTTTAGAATTTTTCTTCTATGTAAATAAAGAATCTAGTAACCTCACATCAAAACACTTAATTTGATGATAATTAGACAACTGAGTGGATCAGGGCAAGAAAATGCCAAGCCCCATTTTAGGGGAATTATATCCAACATTGCTTTTTACTGTAAATTATATTATTTTATGGGTTTGTAAAGTCACTAGGTAGCAACATATATAAAAGGTTTTGTTTTTACCCCAAAAGTTTCTAGAACTTTTTTGCAAGAAAAAATTGTAAATACATAATAGTAAATATCATTAAAGTAATGAAATGAAAAATGTAAATAAAGTAATGAACTTAAAGTAATGAATGAAAAAAAAAAATTGTAAATACATAATAGTAATATCATTAAAGTAATGCCATATTGTTATTCAGAATATCTCATAATGTTACTAAGAAACTGACAAAACACTTTATATATCTGTACTGATAAGTATAAAGGATTTAAGCCCATATTCTTGATTTTTCAGGAGACGAAATATAAAGTTTAACTAACTAAACACTAATCAGAAGAATCGATTAGGAAAAAGGGATTATGTTGATTTACACCCTTTATACCACTTAGTGACTGTCAACCCTCATTTAACAAAAGGGAAAAAATTGAATTAAATATTTTATACCAAAGATTAATGCTAAATTTCTGACTTGAATCTTTTTTTACCAATGCATTTTCTCAAAGACTAAATGACACGGATTTAAATCCTTTATATCAATCGATAGAGAATTTTTTTTTCTGAGTCTGACTATGTACTTAACTCAAAATTGACATTTTTGGACTTAAATCCTTTATACTTATCAGTACAGATATACAGGGTGTCCCTAAATTCATGGGCCAAACTTTAAGGGGAAATAAGGCACATCATAAGGATTCAGAATAGCATAGGAACCCAAGACTGCAAATGCCATCTTAACCCTTTAAGAACCAGTTGTTAAAAGTGTGATAGTGTCTAAACGCCTTATTAATCTGAGCAAAATATTTGTACACATGTTATAGGTCACTGTATAGATTTTGGTGAATTTAGCACTTACAGTTTTTTTACAGGGACACAAAGAAAAATTCTTTATCATTATGGCCTATGGGACCAAATTTTTAAAAATGCGATGGCATCTAAACGCCTTATTCAATTGAGCTGAAAATTTATATGACTATTATAAATCACTGTTGCACTAACTATAAGCATTTTGGTGAATCTAGCATTTATAGGTTTTTACAGAGACACAACGAAACATTCTTTATCATTATGATCTATGGGCTCAAAGTTCAGTAGCGTTAAAAAAACATCGTGTAATGTATGGAGAAAAATACTCAAACACTATTATGGTTTTCTCTCTTTAGTTTGTTTAACAACTCCTCTTTCTTTACTTTATCTACAAAACTGTTAATTACTCAATGTTTGGAAAGTTGAGTGGAGACACTCCAGATTTTTTTTTGTTTGTTGTTGTTGTTATTTTTCAACAAATGTGGGCGTGGTTTTTTAATGTTGAATTTTTAACAAACATTTTTTTCATGCAAAAGATTACTTTAAAAGATTTACACTACAATAATGCTGTTTTTAATCGATGTATTTAAAGCACTGATTGTATTAACATGAATACTGCACACATTTGAGCATTCTCTGTAATATAATGTAAGTAAAGAGCTATCTTTCATTTCAACAGCATTTCTTGTTTCTCTGCCAACACTTTTTGATTCCCAACCCCATATTGCTATTTACAAAATGCTTCTTTATATGTATTTGTTACCTATCCTTAATGTTTGGCCCATGAATTCAGGGACAGCCTGTATATATACTGTAAAATCCCGAAAGTAACCCCCCCCTTTTTTTTTGAAAAGCAAAATGGATAAATTTCAAGTTGTGTGTGTGTGGGGGGGGGGGGGGGGTTATAATCAAGATTCTTTAAAAAAATTATCCAAAAAAAATGAAGAAAAGGGAGGGGAGGTTATATTCGATGGAGGGGGTACTTTCGGTATTTTACAGTACTTACTTAAAAGGAAATATTAAAGGCTATCATTTCTTTCATTAAAGGTAAAAAAAAAAAAAAAAAACTGCGTAATGATTCCATTGATAAATTAGAAATAATATATAAATATTAAAACTTAATTCAATTCCAAACTTAACTTGCAATGCCGACGTACCGTAAGTGTGCCCGAAGATTGGATGTAGCTTTGTTGGATGGAGAAAAAAAAAGGAGGGGAGGGGGGATTACTTTCAGGATAACAGAGACATTTCACTTTCAGCAAGAAAAGGGGGAGGGGGTTATATTCAATGGGGGGGGGGGGTTACTTTCGGGATTTTACGGTATATATTTTTTTTTTATGGTCAAAGTGTAAAATCTGTAGCTAATAATAATGACTGGTAATTATTAATAACCAAATAAGCCAGTTAAAGTGAATAATTTGTGAGACTTTATCACATTATCCGGTTTTTATTAATAATTACCAAAAAAGTTTCTTCAATGTAAAAATTTTTAATGTGTTTAGCATTAGAGTTAGCACACATTTAGAGATTTCCATTACTAAGGTATGACTAATTGATCACATTAAACAAACTTCCTTGGTAATTATTAATAACAACCGTTTAAAGTGATTAATGTGAATTAATCACATTCACCAAAAGAGGAGGTTATTATTAATAATTGCTGGCTATTATTAATAATAAACAGATTTATTACTTTAACTGTAACATATACATATTGATTTAAGTATTTGATTTAATTTTCAAATTGTTATAACTCAGAAGATGGCTTAGGTTGTACCAACCCTTTCAATTATTTTCATGTAGCCACATATATGCAATAAAAAATCAATTTGCTCTAGGAAAATAATAAAATTCCTTTTCAGAAAATTTTGAAGTGGAAGGCTGACTTTTTATACCAACTTTGTGAAAAATACCAGAGCCGGGAATCGAACCCAGGCCTTCCACTTTATGTGCGGATGCTCAAACCATCGAGCTACCCTGGCTGATTACCAGCTAGGCATTTCTCACATAACATTTGTTGGCAAAGTCACAGAGTCTGTAAACACAGCTATATCAACAATTATATCAACAGCTATATCAACCTTACTATTCATGGCACAACTCTAATAGACCACGAAATTTTTTAATTTAATTTAGAAATTTATTCATCAACCATGAAAGTTCATTTCAGAAAATTTTGGAGTGGAAGGCTGATTTTTTATACCAACTTTGTGAAAAATAAAAATTAAAATAAATTGTCTAAATTAAAATAAAATTTCTGTTATCTGTTTTTATGTCGATTACAAATGAATGCAATTATGAAAAAAATTTAATAAATAGATACCGTAATTTTGCGTGTATAGTCCGCGGACTATGTGTGTCAAAAAGTAAAATTTTTTCACATGCAGACTATATGATGGTGCGGATTATCTGCTAGTTATTCACAATTCAAATCCTCAAAATCACAATTAAACGAATACAAACTGCCGATTCTGACGATCAAACATAAACAAAAGAATAAGACACAAAGAAAACATCGTATCGTATATCGTATCGGTAGTGAACCATGGAGCATAAAGCAAAAGATCACTATTAGGATAGCACATTGCTGAATATTCCTGTACTGTTAATTTTTAAATTATGTTCGCAAAATATCGTCGAAGTTTTACTGCTAAGCAATACCAATGACAAACTTTGAGATAATCTTCCAAAAAATATATCTCCTAGTGCTGAATCACAGACAATCACCCATAGTGCATTTCTAGTAGGAAAGTAAAACTCACTCAATGACTCAACCATTCAACCATGAATTCCGATAGAAAATGTAAACATCAAATTTAAAGGTTTCTTTAATGTATAATTTTTAAAATATGATTTATTAATAACAAGTATTTCTTTTCTTTATACTATTTTAATAGCGGGAATGCTTTAATATTTTTATATAAAACTACATAATAGTATTTTACTTGCTGTTTTCTTGGGGTTATATTTTTCTCCTGCGGACTATACGGTAGTGCGCACAATCTGATGTTTTTTAAAATAATTTTTACATAAAACTTCACCTGCGGACTATACGATGGTGCAGACTATGCACGCGAAATTACGGTAAATAAATAATCTTGTCAAAACTGACTAGTTATTAAATATAGACACAGATAATATATTTTTTATGATTGAAAATGATTATAGACTATTTTAATATTTCTGCAGGAATTTTTAAAGACAGTATCCTTGTAATTTCTGTTTAAAAAGTTACTTAGCATCTGAACAAGAATCATTTTACTTCAGCAAGTGCAAATTAATAGAAATAATAAAAAGCGATAAATATGCAAACAGCATGTTATTTCTATTAATATGTGGGCATAACCCCAAAGAAATAATAATATTGAAAACTCATTTCTATTGATTTCTTTTAAAAATAATTTAAAAATTTATTCATATATATGCTGTGCGCTTTGTGAATCACAAACACTGGATAATTATCTAGACTATATGATTAAAATAAAACAAAATAACAAATCATTAACATGAAACAAGCAGAAAAGATATAAAAAATAATAAAAAGCTCATTTATGAAAGATATATCACAATTCACAATGAATATAAAGCTAATTCTACAGCAAGATTTCTTTATTTATGATAATTCACTATAAAACTTGTCAAACTATTCCTTATTTGTAAATAAATATCCGTAGCAAATTAGGATTACATTACAAAAGACTACAAGGTCATTCCATGCTAACCAACGTAACATTTAGAATAAATTAAGGCTATTATTTTACTTATGATAAAAAGATTTAAAATAGCAATTCTTTTTCTATTAAAATATCGTAAATGGTTCAAATAGCATTAAAAAAATCTTTCATATTAAATTTTTATTTAATTGCTTTCAGAAAAATTAAGACTTCTGACTAACTTAACATTTTTTCACCCTTATAAAATACTACCTTAGTTGCCAAAGTTATACAAGATGGCAGAAAATAACTCCCCATTTTACTATGTTTTTATTAACTTCAATTCTTGTTTGTTTGTCCAGTACAAATCTTGCAATCGATTTTTAACTAACTTCCCGACTAGCTAGACATTTGAAACTTTCAGAATAGCTCAGAACACGATACCAATGCATTTTTAAAATACTTTTAGCCAACTGTCTCGGGTTCCCGCTGCCTTTGGCAGCGTTTATTATATATTTCAACAATCATGTAACTTCCTGACTAGCTAGACATTTGAAACTTTCAGAGCAGCTCAGAACACGGTGATAATGCATTTTTTAATACTTTCAGCCAACTGTTTTGGTTTCCCCCTTATTATATAATTCATCAGAAAATTTATTTAATTAACTTTCCGACTAGCTAGACATTTGAAACTTTCAGAATAGCTCAAAACACGACGACAATGCATTTTTTAAATACTTTTAGCCAACTGTTTCGGGTCCTTGCTGTTTTCAGTAGCGTTTATATGATTCAACAGAAAATTTAAAAACGTGGTATATATAAAAAGTTCTTTTTACCTTGTAATTATTTAATATTTTTTTCCAACCTAAAATATTGTAGGTGTAAGCTAAATTTTTTGCATACATGTAGTTCATTCTATACCACTATCTTTCCAAAAGTTACAATTCAATGTGTGCATCAGTATTTTCTAGACACTGTCTTAAATGAACAGGCATATTTGCTATCACCAAAAAGTGTGTAAAGTCATAAGTAAGAGTTATTCCTGTTGGATTCTTGAGGAAGGTCGTAGCAAGTATACCTGTTCGTTTAAGACAGTGTCTAGAAAAAACTGGAGTACACATTGAGTTGTAACTTTTGGAAAAATAATGATATGTAAAATCTACATGTGTGCTAAAAGAAATTAAGCTTATGTTTACAAAATTTTCGGTGGGAATTTTTTTTTTTAAATAAGAAGAGTTATTTTCCACTCACTCTCCTCTGAAATTTACAGCCCTAGAATTTTACATTTATATGTTTTTAAAATTTAAGAATAGGAGGATTAATTTTTAATATGCCATAAACATTAATTACTTCATACATAGCAACAAAATTTAAAACATAATACACAAATATTCAAACAAAGAATATGTTCATAAAATAAAATACTTTATTTGTAGGTACTTCTATCTTAAAAAAAAAAAAAAAAATCAACATGATGATTATTTTATCTCTTTCCTCAACATTCAGATGAAATGGTAAATTTCTATTTTATTGTACTGGACCATTCAAAAAAATAAATAAATAAAATAAAGTCATTTTATCAATTTGAACATTATTACAAGTCAGCCATTAAAACCCTGTATAGGTCTTCTGCAAAAATTTCATTTTAGAAGCTATGATATTTTTCTTCACATGAGTTAATATACGAGGGTTGCTATTTATATTTCTGGCCTAATAATGAAAAAACAAATATGTAGGATCGAAATTGGTTTTATTGTTTTTCAAAATATTCTCCATGATGATCAATACACTTTTGCATGCGTTTGAACCAATTTTCAAAGCACTTTTTCCAGTCCGATTGAGGTAACTCCAAAACATGCGTTTTGAATGCATCAACCGCTTCTTCGGGGGTCGAAAATCGTTGTCCACGTAATTTATTTTTGATGTGTGGGAATACGAAGAAGTCATTGGGTGCCAAATCAGGGCTGTACGGCGGATGACCCATCAGTTCGATCTTTCGCTCAGTCAGAAATGCATTTGTTTGAGTCGATGTGTGAGAGCTCGCATTGTCATGATGAAGAATGATTCGCCTGTTCTTCTGCTTTTTTCGAATTTCTCCGATGACTTCTGGCAAACAAATGGTCGTGTACCATTCAGAATTGACCGTCCTGCGTTGCTCTAACGCCACTGTTGCCACATGACCGTTAATGCCGAAGAAACAGGCAATCATTTGTTTCGATGTGCTTCTTCCTCGAACAACTTTTGTTGGTTTTGCCTCGCCTTGGAAGACCCATACAGTTGATTGCTGTTTTGTTTCCGGCGCATATGCATAGATCCATGATTCGTCACCTGTGTAGATGTTATACACAGCCTTTGATGTACCTTGAACGTATTTTTCCAACATTTCCTTGCACCAATTGACACGAGCCTTTTTTTGAGCGTTTGTCAGATTATGCGGGATCCAACGCGAACAAATTTTTTTTACGCTCAAATGTTCTTGCAATATTTTATTGATGCTAGTCATACTAATGTCCAAAGACGCCTCAATCTCACGGTATGTCACATGACGATCTTGCTTTATCAGTTCACGCACAGCATCGATCTTTTCTGGCACAACAACGGATTTTGGACGACCTGCACGGGATTCGTCCTGGATCGAGCATCGACCACGATTAAATTCGTTATACCAATTTTTTACAGTGCTGTAGGATGGCGCTTTATCGCTGTATAAAGAATTAAGTTCATCGAAGCACTCTTGTCTTGACAATCCACGTCGAAAGTTATGAAAAATAATCGCACGAAAATTTTCACGATTCAATTCCATTTATTGAAAGAGAAGAACTTTTCAATTTACTGTCAACAACACAAATAAAGCTATAATGGTAAATCGTCTGCTGAATTTATGTTTAAAAATATCAAACTTTCGATTAAAATCGTCTGCGGTCGCCTAGCAACACTTACTGTTGCCAAGGCCAGAAATATAAATAGCAACCCTCGTAGCTCAGATATCATTTATAATCGTAATATAAACTGTAGGATTTTATATTATTGTCATACTGTTAGACTATTATCATTGTTATTAAATGACAATAATATTGCTGTTTTAACAATTTCCAAAAAAATTTAAATGTGTTTATGACTGTGGTCTGTCTGTCCGTGCTGTAACTGCCGTAAATATTCACGGAATTTTTTGAAATCGACATGTGATATTCTTTATTGCAAATGGAGTGAAACCATCTCTGGTTCATGTACAGGGACACCTGAAATAATTCCAAACATTTGTGTTCTATGAGAGGTATTTCTATAAATCATATTTTAATATTTTTATTTTGTACAAATCTTAATAAAATTAACATTTATTATTCATATGGGAAAAAAATGTTTTTTATAGAATAAATTACAACTAGTATTAAGATTTACAGGGCCACACAAAAATATTCAGATACATTAAGGGCTATAATTGGAAAATGCTGCAGTGTGATTTCCTTTGCGTTAAGAGTTTTTAACACTTTCCAACAATTTTTAAAAGTGATTATGAATTCAATTAGTCTACCTATCTGTCTTCTGCACACTCTGTGAATCACATAGACAAAGTACATTGAAGGTTACACAATGCAACAAGCATGTACAATTGGAAAATGTTAATAATATAATGATTGATGTCAATGATTTTTGTTCTTGTTCTCAAAAGTAAAATATATGTTTAATTAATAATAATAATAGTAGTAATAATAACATGCTGCAGCTGTGGTTTATATGAACTATATTTTTTTTAGATTTACATTTCCATGGAATGACTGTTTATCATTAAATTTTACATTTTATTCAAAAATAATTGCATTGAATTTACAAAATATCAATAAAGTAGGGAACCAATTATCTGGAATGGTTGGGACAAGACTATTCTGAATAACTGGTTGTTCATCAAAGCAACCCCTATTAATTAAATGTGTATGGTTCTAATTAATCAATGGGCTCTTTCCACTGTCGTCTGCTCAATCACGTGATAGAGGAAAACGAATAATCGAATTCAATTAAATATTGTTCTTAAGAACAAAAATTTTAATATTTAATATAAAATAAAATAAAAGTAATATTGTGCATTTGTAAACAGTAGAATAATTGTATTTGCAAATTTAATAATTTTAAAAAAACATTTTATGTGTTTATTTATTTTTACCTATAAGAATCGATTTTTGTATATTGTAGTGTAACTGTAACATTAACTGATCTAGCAATAAATAACAGCTTCTTGTGGAATGTTTACAGATTATAAATTGAAATTTAAAAATGTTTTCATTTAATTTAATTGCATAAACGTGTTACAACAAGTTAATTAACTTAGTTACTGGTCTAAATGGATTTACGTAGTATGATATTGCACTGTCACTGATTTAAGTACAGTACCAAAAATCAGAGTATTTAAACATGTCTTCATGAACATCAATAACAGGTATAAACTAAATAATGATTGTAAATGTATACAGCAAACAAAAGATGATGAATAATGATATAAAATTGATTAAAAATGATGATGTATAAAAAATAACACAGATTAAATACGATTCATCAAAAATAAGAATAGAAAATATGTTATTTCAGCAATCGCTCTAGATAAACAAGACTTTGCCTGCTATTTGTTTTTTCTCTATCATGTGACCTCTGACGTCAGATGGGAAGAGTCCATTAATCATAAACTTTCCATTAATCTGAATCAAGCCAAATTATTAATCAGAATTTCAAATGTATAAGAATCTCCTGGAAACTTGATAACTATGCATAAAAATCAAAATATGCTCCTATTTAAATGCTTCAAACGCTGATTAACCAATGATTTTAAAAGATTAAATATTACTTACATGCATTAGAAAATTAACAATTACTTACAAGCCGATTCCTTATTATTTCTTAAGGAATTTCCGTAGACTTATAATCAAGGAAGATGGTGCATCTCAATACTCATATGTTTACATTCTCTGTCTAGGGAATTGCCAGTGCTTGTTACTATGCTTCCCAGTTCCTTGAAGTAGGGTATCCATACTTGGCACATTTATCACTTCACTGTTTGTTATGGCTGTTAACTCATTGACTGGCTGACAGAGGAACAACACTATTCAAAAATTGCATCAATATATCACCAACCAATCAGATTGCAGCAATGTTACAACCCTATACCCAACATTCCTAGATTTTTTAAACTGAAACCAAAAAAAGTATGTCCCATCTTGTTCATAATACATCTATGAACAATTCATGTTATCTGTCTATATCCATAAAAGTGTAAAATATTTCTATATTTTTAAATATTGTGTGATTTTATTTATCACAAAATGTAAATAAATAAATAAAATACAAAGAAATTTGTCAACAAGATTTTTAAATCTATAAATTTATCATCAGTTTTCCTTTAATTGAATTTTGTTTTTCTTATGGTGCCTTCTTTTTTTTTTGAAAAAAATTGGAAGTGAAACTCAAAGATTCCGGATAATTGTTTTTCTGGATAACTGGTTTCCAGATAAATGGTTCCATACTGTAATAATAAGTCCAATAAATTACACTTTAAAGATAATTATACTCTTATATTATGTTGAAAGCATAATATTAATGACAGATACTCATTGAAGGCTTTGCAATTCTACATACGCTAAAGATACATTTACAGAAATAGCACAACTTTTTTTTATTTACTAAATTTATAAAGCAAATATTATAAAAGGTATTCCATCAAATATTATCACATTAATACTGGACAAATGATAGATGTTTGATTATCGTAGTAAAACATCTAGTGCAGAAATTCTATATTAAACAAGAGAAGATTATTTTAATACATTACCATTATATTTAAATGATTGTAATGCATTGTAAACGGTGAAATTGTGCAAAAATAGAACATTCAGTTTATCACCTAGCACCATTTTGGACCAAAGCATATTTAGATAAAACAAAAACTATATTCACTAATTTAAGTTTTTTGTTAACAAATATTTTGATTTAAGGTCTAAAAATTTTATCTTGATAAAGAAATTTAATCATTATTAACAAGTTTGTCTCTGGTTACTGTAACTAGTATGCAATGTTCCAGAAAAGGCTTACTTCTCGCTTTTCTAATTTTGAAAGCAAGACTCTTGTATTCAACAAATTAGTATGAAAATTAACTTTCCTATTTTTTTTTTTTAATCTGAAATTCAAAATGATAAAATTATGCATATCAGTTAATGAAAAGAAATTTTACAAATTATCTGCAACACACACAAGTTACCAGATTCCTCTTTCAAACTTAAAAAATAAAATAAAAAAATTAGTGTAAATAAACTTTTTATCTAGTCATCATATTTGTTATTGTCAAATACTTTGTCTTATTATTATTTATTAAAGAAAAATATTTAGTTACACATAATTCGGAATGAATGTTTTTAACAAACTAAAATGTGCGTTATTCTTAAAATAATATGGAAAATATTTGAGTAAAATTAGTAAAATTATTTTGATAGCACAAACCATAAATCAGTTGCTTGTTTTTAAATAAAATATTACGTGAATTCATGCGTTAAATTACGAAATTATTGCACGGTTTGATTTTCACTCTAACAACTTTTCAAACAATCAGTTCAATTGACATAAAAGTCACAACAATATTTACAATTTAAAAAGATACAACATACAATAAAATCTCACAAAAACAAAGCTAATAAATACAGATATAAAGAAAAGAAAAGTTATTAATGGGAAAAAAAATGAATATATACAGAAATGAAATTATGGAAAATAAAACAACAAACAATGATTGATCACAAATAAACCAAACATAATATCTTCATTTTCATATCTTTTTATCAATGTTTTTGAAATTAGGCTTATGGCTATTTGTTTTAGGTGATTTTGTGATATCTTGATCATTTTTCAACTGATCAACCATCTCTTGAAAGCTAAAAAAAATTATAAGATTTCAAAATCTAATTTAAGTAATTTTTTAACATATTTATAAATAAAATCTGTACTGATAAGTATAAAGGATTTAAGTCCATATTCTTGATTTTTCAGGAGATGAAAAATAAAGTTAAACCAACTAAAAACTGATCAGAAGAATCGATTAGGAAAAAGGGATTATATTAATTTATACCCTTTATACCATTCAGTGATTGTCAACCTTCATTTAATAAAGGGAAAAAATTGAATTAAATATTTTATACAAAGATTAATGCTAAATTTCTGACTTGAATCTTTTTTTACCAATGGATTTTCTCAAAGACTAAATAGCATGGATTTAAATCCTTTATATCAATCAATAGAGAATTTTTTTCTGGGTCAGACTATGTACTTAACTCAAAATCGATATTTTTGGACTTAAATCCTTTATACTTATTAGTACAGAAATATTCATATGACAATTCATCATATGTATTATCATTTGGAAAAAAAAAAATAATAATAGTAAACTGCAATTTTATATTGCATGAATTTTATAAACTTTAAGAATAATGAAAATTCATGGAAAAACATTATCCAAATAATTTTAAATGAATTGATATTTAAAGTAATTTAAAATAAAATTTCATACAATAATCTAATCTTAATAACTGGTAATTACAAAATCTTAAAAAATAAAATTATAAATAAATAAATAAAATGCAGTGATTTAATTAACAGCATATTATTTTTAATGTATGATATTTATTCTATGTGTGTAACTGGAGATGGGAATGGTCCAAAAAAAAAAACTGGAAACTTTGGGGGGGGGGGGGGGAGTTTTTTTATTGTCCAAATTTTGTATTATTATTATTATTTTTTTTTTTTTTTTTTTTGTCAGTTTCCATTTTAGGCATTTCTTTTCAGAAGGAGATTCCCCCTTATCTTTTATTTCTTAGTTTATCATTCTTCCAGTTTAATCCAGTTTTAATTCTTTCTAGAATAAATTAGCAATAGCCATTAAATTTACATCATATGTATAATTTGAAATCATTTGTCAATTTGTATTTCACCTAAATGTTGATTGGCTTAGCCGATACTGTGATATATTCTGATAACTATCAATGTCCTCACATATAAAAATTTGTTAATTTCTTATATAAATACATTTATTTTTTTGGAAAAAGCTTTAACTTACCTTTTCTTTTGAAGTTAATGGATATTTATTTTCCCTTAGTTAAAGTTCATTTCGCCTGCTTAAAATACTTCACGTGTCATACATCGATGTTTGTTTACATTTATATCGTTGCCACTTTTGGCCCACATAACTTTTCTGATTTTGCTGTTGCCACTGCTAGAGAAATTATTATAAATTACGTTTTGGGTTTGGCCGTTGAGTGGCGCTATTGATGTTTGTTGATATGCAGATTTATTGACTTTGGGTCGTATAAAAGATCGCGACGAATTAAATAACTTTGCATTAGAGCATTTGAGCTTTTGAGCACTTGTCATTTGGCAGTTGACAGCTTTATCAGCTCCAGTATGTCTGTATAGTTTGAGCTTTGATAGCTGCCTTTAATTTTTTTTTTTTTTTTTTTTTTTTTTTTTGCAGCTACAATGATGTTAAGTTTTTATAGTTGAAATGAGTTTAATCTCATTAATTGTTTTCTTCATCTCGCAATGTTGAAACTGTGAAAGAATTTGATAATCGATGTTAGTTTTTATATAGTTAAGTTTAAAAGTTTCAATGATGTTATTAATTGTTTACAGCTTTTAGCGCTGGAATATGTTAAGTTTAAATTAAATGAGTTAAATTTTTATACAGTTAAAATCTTTATACAGTTTAAATAGTGGCAGGTTCATACCTATACTAGTGCAGTTTGTTATGATGAACTTTAAATTATTGTGATTTCTTCCTGCAAATCTTCGTTTGATTTTCTCACTGGTCAATATGGCGACTGCGGGATGTAGTGTTTGCGTTTTCCCTTTTCCTCGTTGGTCAACGTGGCGACCGCAAGACATCATACCTACATTAATATGTTTTGATTGTGTCATCTATAATATTTTAATGTTACTACTAGACGTTTTTGTATATATCAAGAAAGATCTATGTCTACAGTTTTTACAGGATTATTTATTAAAGCTCCATCAAATATGTCTATTTGCTTCTGCACCTAAAAAGGTAATTTGAATCTTGTCATTAATATAAAAATGTTTACTACTACCTATATATATATTTCTTCTATGAATAAAAGAAGATAGTTTGTTAATGTTAAATTTTTGTTTTTAATGAGTTATAACATACTTTCATTTACACTAGTCAAATCATCTTTACTGAAACCCTTAAATATAGCTTTGACTGTTGCTTTTTCTGCTTAGATAAAATTTTTGATAGATTGACCTAATGGTCTTTATTATATTCTACTTATAGTCTCCGAAAGCCAAAGCCAATGTTAATTTAATGGGAATTTTGCCCCATTATAACTCATTAACTAACACATATTTTAAAATTCTGTTTTCACATTCAGACATTGCATAACTGATAAACTGGTTATCGCTTCCTAAAAACAAATTTTCTTAATTTTCAAAGTTTCATTTTTAAGCTTCAAATGCAAAATTTCACATTGTAAAAATTCACATTTTACAACTTCAAAATAAAATATCGAAATTAAAAAATTTTCATTAAAAAACATTACTTATTTACCTTACATAAGTCCTAGTTACTTTCACAATACGCATTTCAAGTGCCAGCGCACTCGTCTTCAGGTGAAATGTGACACCTCTTTCTACTGTTGTCTTCAGGAACCATCGGCGTCGTTTTGGCGAAACGACGCCGATGGTTCCCGCCGAATGTCACGCCGAAAGTAACTAGGACTCATGTAAGGTAAATAAGTAATGTTTTTTAATGTAAATTATCGTCCTATTATGAAAGTAATTAATATTAAAAAATTTTTTTAGAAAGTGATAACCTGTTTAATAGTTGCGAATTTCCCCGAATGTGAAAAACAGAATTTAAAAATATGTATTAGTTAATGAGTTAATACTTATAATGGGCAAATTTCTCTATAAAATGACAATGAGTTTGTCTTTTGACGACAATAAATAGAGAGTCTCTGAACAGTTTAAAAAATCGCTCAAAAAGTGGTGGCCAAATTTCAGTTCTGGCTCACCGCTCATTCTAATAGGATGTATTTCTAAATTATATAAAAGTCTAATTAATAAAAATAGAAAAACCTTAAAACATTACTTCGTGCCTTAGCCAAAACGTTTAGTACACAAGATATTAAAATTGAATTTGATAAAGCCAGTAAAATTGCAAATTATGATGATTATTACTACGCAATGTTCCGAGAATCAATTGAAATTACAACCAATAGTGAGGCATGCAACGACAGTGGCGCAGTAGCACCCGACCGTGTATGGCACCACCTTATGGTGAAAGAAGATCAACAACAGTCAAGTTCAATTCTTCCACAGAGGATGTCGTTCTAATGAGAGCCGGGTACCCAGCTGAAAAATTTAAACGACAACACATGAAGTAATGTTTTAAGGTTTTTCTATTTTTATTAATTAAAGTTTAATACTTTGTTTTTACTTATATATTTAAAGTTATATAAAAGTCTTTACTTATTGAGCGCATTGAAAATAATACTTTTCTGCAATATAAAATATTTAAGTTTGCAAATCGTTCAAATCATAAATATGCAGATTGTTAAAAATAGCTTAATTTTTTTTACCAATAAATAAATTAAAAAGATCTCATCAACTTACACAAGTTTATCTACTCATAGTTCAAAAGAGTTACATGAAAAAAGCATCCGTAACTCCTGCCCTCCTGCTTTTAGAAAACTACAACAAAATTATGTTCACTCTCCGGATAAGAATTCTCTGTCTCTGTGTCATTTTCTATCTTATTCCAGTAAAGTATTATACTAATTTTTGTTCTCATATTCAACAAAAAGGTACAGTATGTTATCTTTATATTATTCTTTCCCTTCAAGAAAGAGTGTGTTTCTAGAGCGAGTGACTTTTTTCTTAAAGAAAAGAACCTGATCTGCATTAAACGACAAAATGATCACAGCAGTATTTCTTTCAAGTCAAATGAACCTTCAGCAACACCTACTTATTGAAAATTTTTTTACAATTTATCTTCTTCTATCTGCAGCTGAATTATATATGTGACACAGTGAAACATGAACATGAGAATTTGATTTCTCAAATTAAAAAAAAAATTAAGAAATTTCAAGGATTTTACACAAAATTCAAGTATTTATTGGTGGCCTTGAAAAAGAAAACTAAATTCAAGTACCTTTTAAGGCATTAATAACAATATTAAGATTTCATAAGATGTTGAAATTTTGAACATACAGTAGAGTGCCGGTTATCCGAACATGTCGGGACAGATCCTAGTCCGGATAAACAAAAGTTCGTTGGACAGACAATTTAAGGGATATTGTGACAAAAGAAAAAACTTCAAACTTTATCCAGGCTTAGGACTGACACCACCAATTTGTGCTGGTGTGTTTAAAAGTTTTTTTTTTTTTTAACTCTAGATTTTATAATTTAATTATAATTTAAGCAAAAAAGCTTTTTGATTGTTGCTTGCTTCAAAGAAGACATTCTTTTCAATGCTGCCACATCTCGAATTTTTTTTAACAGGTTAATTGAATAGGATCTGCATCGCTCTGCCGTTCGAATAATTTCGTAGCTGTTTCCAAACATTCAAAGGCTTCGTCATGTGATGGACCTGGGTCATTTTCAAAGCATTCGTTTTCATTTTCTTCATTTTATTTTTCACCTTTAATCTCATCCACAATCTCATCATCATTTAAAATCTGTTATCCAGTGTCATGTACATCACTATTTAACTTTTCGTTAATTTCATTTTTTTCATAACGTAGGATTCTTCCCATCTCCTTTATTGTTTTACATTCCTCATTTTCTTTACTAGATTATTCTAATCCGCTATCATTTTCTTTTCTTTATTTAAAATTGTATGTTGGGAATCAGGAATATGGATAATTGGAAGTTCGGTTAGGAATTTTTGTTAGGGGGAGAAATAGGCTGTTCGAATAATTGGAAGTTCGGATAAAGAAAAAATAAATAGAAAAATAGCTGTTCGGATAATTGGAAGTTCGGTTAATTGGAGTTCGGATAATCGGCTTTCTACTGTAATTAATAAATAGTTTACTTTTTTACAGACAATGAGTTATTGTTAAAACACAATTTATTCAACTGTTACTAACCGTTCAGATAGATCTTCATTTTCTTTTATAACACGGTCGGCTTCATCTTTATTCAAAACTGAAGCAAGAGAATTAGGTACAAATGATTGTAAAGAAGTTGGAAGCTTATTTTTTTCAGAATCATCATTTAAATAAGCAGATCCAGTTGTCAAAGGTTCAATCTTAGCTAGAAGGAAGAGGGCGAAAAATCAATTTTATATATCTAAAGAATAAAAATTAAAAAATAACTTTCATTTTAAATAATGACTAAAGCAAAATATATATAAGAAAGGCATTTTTTTTTTTTTTTTTTTTTTACAGTAAATCAATAAATTGCATTAAAATATTAGAAATGATTAAAAATAAATTAACTAATATTTTAAATTAAAAATAAGGATAAATTTTGTAATGGGCTCTTCCCACCTGACGTCAGAGGTCACATGATAGATCAAAAACAAATAGCAGACAAAATCTTGTTTATCTATAGCGATTGCTGAAATAACATATTTTCTATTCTTATTTTTGATCAATCGTATTTAATCTGTGTTATTTTTTATACAACATCATTTTTAATCCATTTTATATCATTATTCCTCATCTTTTGTTTGCTATATACATTTACAATCATAATTTAGTTTATATTTGTTATTGATGTTCATGAAGAACATGTTAAATACTCTGATTTTTGGTACTTAAATCAGTGACAGTGCAATATCGTACTGCGTTACATACATTATCGTTACGTTACATTATCGTACCATTTAGACCAGTAACTAAGTTAATTAACTTGTTGTAACACCTTTATGCAATTCAATTGAATGAAAACATTTTAAAATTTCAAATTATAATCCATAAACATTCTGCAAGAACAACCTATTATTTATTGCTAGATCAGTTAATGTAACAGTCACAAAAATCGATTCTTACAGTTAAAAATAAATAAACACATAAAGTGTTTTTAAAAAATTATTAAATTTACAAATAAAACTATTCTACTGTTTACAAATGCACAATATTACTTTTATTTTATTTTATATTAAATATTAACATTTTTGTTCTTAAGAACAATATTTAATTGAATTAGATTCTCAGAATTTGATTATTCGTTTTCCGCTATCACGTGATTGAGCAGACGACGGTGGTCCATTCCTTTTCTTAATGAAAAATAACGACAATTACCAAATAAGTTAGTGTGGAGTGTTTGTCAAATAAATAATATTTAATAAAACGATGATGACATATAGATAATTACTATTTGAATCTTGTGGAATAATTTACTAAGTCATTCTTAAAAATGCTGCAATATGGTAAAACTCAAAATTTATATTAAGCATAAATTATCACTCTGGTTATTATATAATTTCCTCAGACTTTTACTTAATGTAAAAAAAAAAAAAAAAAAAAAATGTTCTTTTTTCAAATTGATTTTAGAGGAACTAAGTCAAGATTCAACATTCTTACTAAAGTTGTAACTGGTGAAAATTTTAAATTAATGAGTCTAATTAACTAGCATAATTAAGTATTACATTTGTAATTCCAGGGGTCGATACAGGCAAAATTTGGGTCCCTTTTGTGGCCCCTTCACAAAATTCCACATAGTAAAAAGGGACCCTTCTCAAAATTCAAATTCATAAAAAGGGACCCTTCACAAAATTCAAATCCATACAAAGGGACCCTTCACAAAATTCAAATTTATAAAATGAGTCCCTTCACAAGATTTTGTTTTATAAAAATAATCCTTTTATTAAATGTTTTCCTATTTTCAGTATTATTTTTAATTTATGCCTTAATTTGGCTCAACGAAACTCTATTAACTTGATATTAAACATTACATAAAGTGATTGTAAAAACTGAAGATTTTACACAATATTTTACTTTTTCACAAAAATATTTTATATTTCACAAAAATATTTTGTTTTTCACAAAAAAGGGACCCAAAAATTAAAACCTGGATTGACCCCTGAATTCTTATCTGTTGTTTAATTATTTGTATTTTCTCTTTATTAATAAAGAAAAAAAAAAAAAAAATAGAAAAAGAAAAGTATATTAAAATAAGTAAAATAAAAGAATAAAATAAATACTTCGTAAATCAGGAACAGGTATAACTGATGATACATTTTTCATTGAACCTCTAAAAGTGGAATCTCCTAAAGGCCTTGAAAATATTGGACGGCCTAAAGTTGAATATTTCCCAGGAGATGGGCTTTGAGAAGAACCAGAAAGGTAAGTCTGCGGAGAATTAGACAGGTAAACCGGTGAAGATGATACCTGAAGGCTACGGATTTTATCACTCTGGAAAAAAATTGAAGACGCAATAAAATCAATTAAACATATAAAGAATATTTAACAATTTTCTTTAAATGTAAGTTTTTGATTCAAATTAGAATTTAGTTGTCTGATAGATAGTTTATATAACTTCACATTTAAGCCTTAAATTAGTGCTTACATGATAAACAACAATTGAAATATTCGACCCATTTATTATATGTTTCCTTCTGTCTGAAACAAACTTCACTAGTACAGATTTCTTTCTGCAAGACTGTATTGTTCAAGAATATATACATATATATATATATATATGCAATAAAATTACAATAAAACAAGCATTTCATGCCTTAATACCACACTTCTATAAACTTTTTAGAAAGTAATTAAGAACCCTTCATCATAGGAAACACCCCTTCTCAGAAATGAATCGGGATTTTTAAAAATTAAGTGAATTTCTCAAAATCAAAAAACACCACAAATATTAGTTTTTAAAATAACATTAGAATTTTGAAGCAGAAACCCTTCCAAATGTCTAAATATTAAGAGATTTTTAAAATTTTCCATGGGTATTTTTAAAAGCTGATTAATCAATTATTTTTCAAAATTACTCCCCAATAACTACATGCAAATTCGATCTTGCTACTACTGTGCCAATTGGTAGAAATTTTAAGTTTAATTAAAGTAATCAGACTAATTACAAAACTAAATATAAAGCAGTGGCGTAACTAGCCAAAGTGCCGCCCGGGGCGGATATTTATTTTGCCGCCCCTTAAAAAGTCTAAAAATACTTAAAAATGCCAAAAACTGGATAATGCAGGTATATATGTAGGTATTTATACTAATAAATGAATATGTCTTTGCATTTGTGCATCTGCCTGTGCAACTATAGTGTATGTAAACATCCAGACATCGCAGAACAATAAAATTTGGCAATCGGGGATATCGGAGAATAGGGGGGAATGCAACATAAAAAGAACTAGTATGTTGTGGCCACCACAAGACTTTCTTCTATATTTACCTATACATATTCAATCAGTAACAATATTAAAAAAAAAAAAAAAAAAAAAAAAAAAAAAGTAAGATTTTTTTTTTCTTTTTTGTTAAAAGTTAAAAAAATCGATAACTTTGGTTTAAATTATCACAGATTTATCGTTCAACCATTCGTTTTAAAGGTATTGACGAGATCTTTCGAAAGATACCCATCTTGAAACTTTGCCCCCCCGAGTGGTAACTTCCCCCCCCGGTGGGGGGGCAACCGATGCTCCCACATGCACAAAAATTTTTTCCTAGTTAACTACTACTATTATCAACCTGATCTTTCGAAAGATACCCAATGTGAAAATTTACCCCCCCTGGGGGGTATTTCCCCCCTAGGGGGGGAAGCGATGCCCCCCCATGCAAAAAATTTTTTTCCTAGTTACATACTACTATTATCAATAATTCGTATTAATTTTACAATCACAAGTTTAAAACAACTCTAATTATGCACATTTATACGAATTTTTGTCCTATGCTGCCATGTTAAAAATTTAGGTAAAATGCTATCACAGCGCCACCTGTTGAGCTATTGATCCCCAAACATAATCAGCACCAGTTTATGTCGGGGACCAACTAAATACCAAGTTTGGTTAAATTTCGTTAAAAAAAAAAAAAAAAAAATTGCGATATTTTTCTGTTTTTTTTTTTTGTTAAAAGTTAAAAAAATCGATAACTTTGGTTTAAATTATCACAGATTTATCGTTCAACCATTCGTTTTAAAGGTATTGACGAGATCTTTCGAAAGATACCCATCTTGAAACTTTGCCCCCCCGGGTGGGAACTTCCCCCCCCCGGTGGGGGGGCAACCGATGCCCCCACATACACAAACATTTTTTCCAAGTTAACTATTACTATTATCAACGAGACCTTTCGAAAGATACCCATCTTGAAAATTTACTTCCCCGGGGGGGGAACCGATGCCCCCCCATGCACAAAATTTTTTTCCTAGCTAACTACTACTATTATCAATAATTCATATTAATTTTACAATCACAAGTGTAAAATAACTCTCTTTATGCCCATTTATACGGAATTTTGTCCTATGCTGCCATGTTAAAAATTTGCATAAAATGCGATCACAACGCCACCTATTGAGCGATTGATCCCAAAATCTAATCAGCACCAGTTTATGTCAGGGTGCAACTAAATACCAAGTTTGGTTAAGTTTCATTCATTGGTTCGTGAGATACAGCGTCCACAAAAAAATGATACAGACAGACAGACAGACAGACATTTTTTAAAAACTATTAATTCGTGTTCTCCATATCCCAAAACATGTAAATCCATCAAAAAATGGACTTCGAAAATTTTCGCGAATCCAATACTTTCTCTATATTACATATAGAAGAAAGTAAAAATTATAACTGTTTTAAATGTTTAATGCAAACTTTGAAATTTTCACATTTGATGCTTTTTTGCTAGACTTCTATATGACATATGTTTCAAATTTCAGAAACTTCTATTATATTTAAAATATTTTTTAATGCAACTCACTCAGTCACGTATTGCAGACATTTTAACGAAATACATTTTAAAATATTTTCATCAAAGCATTGGCAAAATTTTTCAGTGTATTATCAGTACATTACATTAGGGCTGGTGTTTAAAGCAACACGATCAGTTGGACGCACCAGCAGATGGGTGTCTGCTCTGCCAGCAAACAGATTGTATATGTCTGACTCGGGTAAAAAGTTCTGCAGGTTTCTGTAAACGGGAGTTTTTCGCATTTTGAAATTTTAATGGTCACGAATAGCTTGAGGATTTTTGCCATGATCAGAACTGTTTAGAGCATTTGAATCTTTTACTATTGTTTTTATCTATAGTAAATAATTTTACTGATACAACTTTTTTTTTTCTAGCAGCATATAAAGCTCGTGTCTAATGTAATGAGTTACGGGCGCCAATAAGTGTTGTTTGTAATGTGGGTGAATGAATAATTTCTAAAGATTTGCTCACATTGAAGACATCACAGGCGACTGCAAGTGGGAATTTGCCGTGATCAAAATTTTGAAGGATCGCTAACAAAATGGTAATGTTTACTACAGTCGGAATAGTTTAAAGAAAAACATTGAATTGAAAGTGAAGTGAAGCAGTCTAAACTGAATAGAGATTTGCTACAGTCAGAATATTCAGGCGTTGTGAACTAGTTGGTTGCCGAAAGCGATTATTGCAAGAGAAAATACAAATATGTGAACAATTCATTTGCCCAGATATATAACGAAGATGTGTGTAAAAACTATCTATTTGCGACTAGAATTTACGTGCCTTTCTCTTCGTAAACTCTTGAATCAACAGACCAAAATCATTTTTATCCATAAAGTATAAAATATTGCTCTATAGGTAATATACATATATTAGTCAACCGTTTTTGGCTAATTCCAGATCTAGACCATAGGTAGATATTGATGAGCTTTAATTCTAAAAAGGATTGTTGAACCAATCAACACTAATTGCATGAGCTATGAAGACTTTTAAAAGCATTACAATATTTGACAATTAATCAGTAAATCTAAAGTACTGTCTGAAGAACTTGAAAAGACCCTTTTATATCTTCAGCATCATCAGCAATTGGCATTAAAATAATTTTGAATCGCTCGCTTTTAATATTTTCATCAAAAGCATCTACATCAAAAACTATAGCCTTTATCTGACAAATTGTACGAAATTAGAAAAGTGTATTCTTTTGAGTTATCATACTGTCTTTAGAATCTAGGGTCGATTTCTTCAACCAGTCTATCTGTCACTGAATCCTTTTATCTTCTTAGCTCAACCTCGTAAGATAAAGCGGTATCAACAAGTTCTTCATTGCTCATACCTTTTCTTTTTGCAAACATAACGCTCTGTGTCTGTATTGATTATTATATAAAACAAATTTTGGTTAAATAAATCAATCCATCACCTGCTGTTTTGTCTTTTTACTGTTGCCTAAGCATATGGATTTCTAAGAAGTGATGTTCATATCATCCCACTAATATTGTTTATTTATGTGTACGGCAAAGGAAAATGCAAAGGACTGAATGGTAAAGATTTTGTGAATTTTCTCATTTCAAAAATTGACGTTACTGTTGTACCATGGCATTATATTAGTCATATAAATGGAAATTGTATACGTATAGTGCAAGAAATAAATAATATTAGTGAAAAACTTTGTAATATGCTTAAATCCACAAAGGTGATTTAATTTAATGAATAAATATGTCCGGCCGATTACATCTAATTTTCAATTATCAGTTCTTCATAGCGTTTGAATTTCTTTTGTTTGAGCACCATACACTTATTTATTATTATTATTATTATTGAGAGAGAGCTATTTCTGTCATGCTATCTTAAATTTGATTTTAACAGCAAAATGTATAAAATCTATTATTTCCGCAATCGTAACATGTTTAGATATTCGAATTTTAAAACAAAAAATATTAAACATGTTGAAGTTTTAAATTAATAATAAAATTTTAAATTTAGGGAAGTTTTGAAACAGGGTGTCGACAATTGAAATTTTTCCTCTGATTCTTCCAACAGGATCTTTCTGTCGGAAAATTTAGTAGTACATTTGCACGATCAACTAAGTAAAAATTATTATATAAATACTGGGGGAAGAATCGGCAAAAATTTTTCGATTGTCGACAACCTGTTTAAAAAAAAAAAAAAAAAAAAAAAAAAAAAAAAAACATGTTTTCCTAAATTTTTATTCTGCAAAGAATCTCTTACAAATAATAAGAATGACTTTTCAGAATTTAACTTTCAATTGATAATGTAATTTCAGGGTGACAGGGATCATGAACCTTCCCCTCCTCCCCTCCACTTAATGGTACACCAGCAAACGAATATATTTTATTATTTGTTCAAGTTTTTTGTGGATACATTATTGTTGATATATTAAGCCGATATAACGATTGAACCGCATTTTCGGAGCCAGGATCACTTCAGCTTAGGTCTCAATTTTCAAGACAAAGTTACGTTTAGAATTATCTTCTAATAGCACATTTTCTGCTGCAATGTCAACTCATATATAGAAGGTATATACGTGAAAATATTGCGAATGTTAAATATTTTAAGCTTTATGTGCTCCCTGAAAAGTAACTCAGTTTGCCTATTCGAAAATCATAAAGAAAGTTCTTTAATTATTCGATAATCATGAAAAATACCTCTCCCCGAGCAAGACATTCTTCAGCGCTCTATTTTTTCTTTCTTTCTTTCTTTTTTTTTTTTTTTTTTTTTACTACTAACTAGCATATTGTCTATTACTCACAGGAAAAATTAATATTCTCAATCAAGAAAAGGCACCTATTAAACCAGGATTGTAAAATTATATGTTAGCAAAAATTACTAGTTCTTTAAAAACTAAATTTAAATAAAAAAATGTTCCATGTATTATTATTAAAATACAGATCTGTGTAATCAGAAAACGGCTAAAACCAGAAGCAAACTCATTGCAAACGTTCGATGAATATGCATTGCATATGATCGCTTTGATATTCCAATCAAAAAGTTTATTTTTATGAGGCTACGTGAGAGAAGAATATTTATCATCACTTACAGACCTTATATTTGTGATTATAAAGTTTAAAAAAAATTTTGCTTGTTTTCTGGTAGGTTTATCCTTTTTTAACTGATAATTAATAACTCAAGGAACAGGTAAGCGTCTGATTTACTCCCTGCTCTCCCTCCTGAAAGTCGGCTCCTTGGAGTTTCAGTTGTATCGGATTTATTTTACTGGACATCGATCACTTAATACTTCTTTCATTAAGCTTTCTCTAGCAAACTCTGCAATACACTTTGAGAGAAAAAAAAAAAAAAAAATTCAAATCAAAGTTTTGTGAAATAAGATAATAAAAATATTCTTTATAGAAAATATTTTCTATAAAAATATATCAAAAATTTTTATAAAATCTTTATAATTTCATAGAAAAATGTTTTTCAAATTCAAGTTATATGTTTGAGATAGCGTTGAAGTTGAATTTTCAAATATACTTTTAATGGAAATTACCAAAATGCCGCCCCCAAAATCGTGCCGCCCGCGGCGGACCGCCCCCTCCGCACCACCCTTGTTACGCCACTGATATAAAGTGTGTAATGTTTGTAATTCTTATCTATCATTCAATTATTTATAAGGTAATACTATAATAGTATTTCATTTTTTTGCACTTAGCATGCAATATATATATATATATATAATATAAAATATTTAAAAAATAAATGCAACCTGAAAACAACAATGAAGCCAGACAGATAATTATTAAACCAAAAAGATGTGCATCAGAGAGGTCCCTCAATGCAGGGTGGAAAAACAGTAATATGTTTCAAGAGCTACTAGCAAAAACAAAAAGTGGCTTGGTCCCCTGTATCTTACAAATAAAAAAACTACTATAGCTTTTCAATGTTTCAATAAAGCTCTTCTACAGCCTCAATGTTTTCGGGATTAATAATTAATGGCCTCAATGTTTTCCGAGTTAATAATTATTATCTACCGGGCTTCATTGGTGTTTACAGGTTGCTTTTATTTTTCAAAATATTTTACATTATATTTAAGGTTTTTTTCTTGTGCATTAAGTTTGTAAATTTAGTTTTAATATTCATTTTATTCATTTTTGGTTTTTTAACCTTTCATATTATTTTTCCTATTTAATACACATACTTGACAACCAATTTCAATAAAAAAACGGAAGATTTTTGTTGAAAAAGCAGAAGATTTCACAAAAAAAGAGAAGATTTTTTTTTTCTCTCTCTCTCTTTGACGTATTAAACAATACAGTTTTACAATTTTAATATTTAGAAGCAATCTATAAAAACGTTTTACTATAGATTGATTATACTAAATATATAAAAGTTTTAAATGAAGTTATTCCTCTTCAAAATATAAATATCTACAAAACAGAATCTGTAAGAAATTTATTTAACAATAGACAAAAAAAAACATAGTTAAGTTAAAGTATAACTAATTTTTTAAATAAATATAGAATTTGATTTTTGTGTATGTACATTAATCATACATATAAAAAAAAGTAGCAGTAGCTAATTATCAGTTTCAAACCTGCATAAAACCAACCGAGTATTAATTTTCTTATATTGATTAGGGAAAAATTTTCCTGCCTGAAAAAATTATTCTTCATTTTTTTTCCCCATGTTTACACATTTGGTATAAATATGACATACAAATATTTAATCTAATTGAGGAAAAATAAACAGATTTATTAAATTCAGCAATAAAGATCTAAAAATAATTACATATGTGAGAAATATTGAGCACTTCCATTGCTTTATTGTTTCTCGAATTGATCACTGATCACAATCCTGGGAATGGGGGAGGGGGGGGGGGGAGTACAAAAATAATACAAAGTAAGAAATATTAAACTCTTTGAACTCTACTTCTAGAATCTAATGTAAGAACTTTAAAATTAATATTATCATTTATACATTAAAATAATTTATAACCATGAAGTTGATTTAATTAAAAACTTTAATAAGACATACAACCTTTTATTACTTCATGTTTTCTAACTGCTGAACTAGTTTCCTCTGGGGCGCCCCAGCTTGATCACCGGCATCTTGGTGTGTGAAGTCGCTCGAAACTGATGTTTCTGGTTTCTTTCCTCTTTTATAGACTCTTCGCCATTGGCGGTTGAGTAATGCCCCATCGTTGCCATTGCAGCAATTTGAACTTGTTAAAATTTCTACGGACTCTCTTACTGTAGCGTAACTGTGGTTATGGTAGTTGGCCAACTTTTTTACTTGATCAAATTTTATGTCTATCTCTTCGTTTTTGTTTACCTGGGTTAACGCGGTTGTTATTTTTCCTGTAGTTATATCGTGGCTATGTTCTTTAATTCGTGTTTTTATTTTTCTTTTTGTTTTTCCTATATAACACATTTCATTACCTTGTTTATTAGTATATGGTATTTTATATATTCCTGCGGTCTCTAAAGGATTTAGTTTATCTTTGTCACTTCTAATTAATTGGAAAATATTAGGATTTGGCTTGACAGGTATGTTTATATTGTGTTTTGCTGCTACTTTTTTGATTTTATTTGAAACTGCGTGATCATAAGGAATTGAAGTGGTGTATTTAAGTTGAGGTTTTTGAAAATTATTAATCTGATTTAAACTTTTTAATCTTTTTTTAAATAAGTTATCTATTAATTTATTTGAGTAACCTGCTTTTTGTGTAAATTGTTTAATATTTTTTATTTCGTTTTTTAGAATTTTAGGGTCTTTACAAATTGTTATTGCGCGATTTATATGGGCCTGTATTGCATTTATTTTATATTTAAAGGGGGTACTACTATTTCTATGGATAATTTCATTACTACAATTAGGTTTTCTGTAAACTTGGGTGGTTATTTTATTATTGTGGCGGTTGATGGTAACGTCTAAAAAGTTTAATTGACTATTATTTTCCTCTTCAAGGGTGAATTTTATGTCCGGGTCTATTTGATTTAGGGTGTTTTAAACTTCTGTAGGGTCAGTTTTTTGGTCTATTATTGCAAAAACGTCATCAACATAACGAAACCAATAAAAAAATTTTTTTTTAAGTTTTTCATCATCAAAATTATTTTCGATTTTACGTAATTTATACTCAGCCAGGAAGCCTGAAATGGGAGTCCCATTGGGACTCCCTTGACTTGTTTATAAAATTTTTTATTAAACATGAAGTAGTTTTCATTTAACAAAAAATTAGTAGCTATATTTAGGGTTTGGGCTATTGCGGGGTTTGTATATTGTTCATTTATTTTTTCATTTATTAATTTAGCAATATTTTTAATGTTTATTGATGGATAAAGATTAACTACGTCGAAACTAACAAACTTAAAATTCTCCTGTATTTCTATTTCATAAATTT
Source organism: Salticus scenicus (assembly GCA_963930645.1). Taxonomy (NCBI): domain Eukaryota; kingdom Metazoa; phylum Arthropoda; class Arachnida; order Araneae; family Salticidae; genus Salticus; species Salticus scenicus. Next base: position 114,094,030 of record OZ005661.1, on the reverse strand, counting down.
TTTGGATAAATTCTTCTGTGGAAATTAGGCTATGTGGTGAGGGGGGAAGTAAATTTTTGTAAATTTCAGCCATATATTTTTCTAAGGAATAGGTTGGTCCTTCACTTTTGCTAACAACTGGTCTTATTTTAGGGGGGTTTTTGTGATCTTTGTATCTGCCAAAAATTCTTGGTGTATTAGAAGCAAAATTATTGTAAGTAGGGGGTTTTCCATCTGGCCAGGTACCTTCTTTTATTATTTTTTGTGTTTTTTTCAATTATTTTTTTTATGGGATCTTTTTTTATTCTTTCGGTGCCTATTTCATTGATGGTTTCTTCCATTTTATTCGTGTATTCTTGTCTGTTTAAAATTGCAATTTTTCTAGTTTTGTCTGTTAAAATGCAAGTAATATTTTCATTTTTCTTTAATTCATTAAGGGCTTTAAGGTCTTCCTGATTTATCTTATTATTTTTATTTTTAATGGTCTTATTAATTTCCTGTACAGCAGTGTTTCTTCTATCAATTTGTGCATCTTCTGGAACTTTTTTTATTGCTGATTCTAACTTTGCGATACTGTCTTTAATTTTAATTGGCTGATCCAAAATATATTTTTGTCCCATTTTTAATAGACTATCTTGATGACTATTAAGCTTGACATCTGATATATTAATGTATGGATAAAAATTTTGAGTGGGGGGGCCTGATATTATTTTTCCTTATCCAATTTTGCAGTTTTTGATTTTGTCTTTTTATGATCGAATTTCTTTCCATCGTATTATATACATTAATCTTACTTGAAAGGGTAGTCCATTCTTCTTTATTGCAACAGTCTTTTAAATTTTTATATAATTCGTCATATATCTTTTTACATTTAAACATGTGTGCTTTTCTAATACGAATGATTTTATTAAGCAATTTTATTTTATTCGAAAGAAAATTGCTTAATAAAATCATTCGTATTAGAAAAGCACACATGTTTAAATGTAAAAAGATATATGACGAATTATATAAAAATTTAAAAGACTGTTGCAATAAAGAAGAATGGACTACCCTTTCAAGTAAGATTAATGTATATAATACGATGGAAAGAAATTCGATCATAAAAAGACAAAATCAAAAACTGCAAAATTGGATAAGGAAAAATAATATCAGCCCCCCCCCCCCCACTCAAAATTTTTATCCATACATTAATATATCAGATGTCAAGCTTAATAGTCATCAAGATAGTCTATTAAAAATGGGACAAAAATATATTTTGGATCAGCCAATTAAAATTAAAGACAGTGTCGCAAAGTTAGAATCAGCAATAAAAAAAGTTCCAGAAGATGCACAAATTGATAGAAGAAACACTGCTGTACAGGAAATTAATAAGACCATTAAAAATAAAAATAATAAGATAAATCAGGAAGACCTTAAAGCCCTTAATGAATTAAAGAAAAATGAAAATATTACTTGCATTTTAACAGACAAAACTAGAAAAATTGCAATTTTAAACAGACAAGAACACACGAATAAAATGGAAGAAACCATCAATGAAATAGGCACCAAAAGAATAAAAAAAGATCCCATAAATAAAATAATTGAAAAAACACAAAAAATAATAAAAGAAGGTACCTGGCCAGATGGAAAACCCCCTACTTACAATAATTTTGCTTCTAATACACCAAGAATTTTTGGCAGATACAAAGATCACAATCCCGCCCCCCCTAAAATAAGACCTGTTGTTAGCAAAAGTGAAGGACCAACCTATTCCTTAGAAAATTATATGGCTGAAATTTACAAAAATTTACTTCCCCCCTCACCACATAGCCTAATTTCCACAGAAGAATTTATCCAAAAAATTTATGAAATAGAAATACAGGAGAATTTTAAGTTTGTTAGTTACGACGTAGTTAATCTTTATCCATCAATAAACATTAAAAATATTGCTAAATTAATAAATGAAAAAATAAATGAACAATATACAAACCCCGCAATAGCCCAAACCCTAAATATAGCTACTAATTTTTTGTTAAATGAAAACTACTTCATGTTTAATAAAAAATTTTATAAACAAGTCAAGGGAGTCCCAATGGGATCTCCCATTTCAGGCTTCCTGGCTGAGTATAAATTACGTAAAATCGAAAATAATTTTGATGAAAAACTTAAAGAAAATTTTTTTTATTGGTTTCATTATGTTGATGACGTTTTTGCAATAATAGACCAAAAAACTGACCCTACAGAAGTTTTAAACACCCTAAATCAAATAGACCCGGACATAAAATTCACCCTTGAAGAGGAAAATAATAGTCAATTAAACTTTTTAGACGTTACCATCAACCGCCACAATAATAAAATAACCACCCAAGTTTACAGAAAACCTAATTGTAGTAATGAAATTATCCATAAAAATAGTAGTACTCCCTTTAAATATAAAATAAATGCAATACAGGCCCATATAAATCGCGCAATAACAATTTGTAAAGACCCTAAAATTCTAAAAAACGAAATAAAAAATATTAAACAACTTACACAAAAAGCAGGTTACTCAAATAAATTAATAGATAACTTACTTAAAAAAAGATTAAAAAGTTTAAATCAGATTAATAATTTTCAAAAACCTCAACTTAAATACACCACTTCAATTCCTTATGATCACGCAGTTTAAAAAAAAATCAAAAAAGTAGCAGCAAAACACAATATAAACATACCTGTCAAGCCAAACCCTAATATTTTCCAATTAATCAGAAGTGACAAAGATAAACTAAATCCTTTAGAGACCGCAGGAATATATAAAATACCATATACTAATAAACAAGGTAATGAAATGTGTTATATAGGAAAAACAAAAGAAAAATAAAAACACGAATTAAAGAACATAGCCACGATATAACTACAGGAAAAATAACAACCGCGTTAACCCAGGTAAACAAAAACGAAGAGATAGACATAAAATTTGATCAAGTAAAAAAAGTTGGCCAACTACCATAACCACAGTTACGCTACAGTAAGAGAGTCCGTAGAAATTTTAACAAGTTCAAATTGCTGCAATGGCATTGATGGGGCATTACTCAACCGCCAATGGCGAAGAGTCTATAAAAGAGGAAAGAAACCAGAAACATCAGTTTCGAGCGACTTCACACACCAAGATGCCGGTGATCAAGCTGGGGCACCCCAGAGGAAAGTAGTTCGGCAGTTAGAAAACATGAAGTAATAAAAGGTTGTATGCTTTATTAAAGTTTTTAATTATTATCATTTATGTTGCAGATAGATAAAGATTAAGAAACAAAAGACTTCTGCAGAACATTAGATTGCTGATCACTAGTTGGAGATAAATAAAGGGGTTGGGCCAAAAAATAATTACATCAGCAAGAAATATTTAACAATTATATTTCTTTAAATGTTCTAGAATCTCATAAAGCAAGTTTGAAATGAATATTGACATTTATGTTATGGATGGAGAAAGATTGAGAATCGGGAGTTTTTGTAGAACATTTGGGTTTCTTTTTAAAATGAACGATATCTGCGACTTTTTTAAAAACGGAAGATTTCATCATATGTCCGGAAGACTGGAAGATACGTTAAAAAACCGGAAATCTTCCGGGAAAACCGGAAAAGTTGGCAAGTATGAATACATATTAGAGTTGTACCCCGATTAATCGATTCTGTTAATTGATTAATGCTTAATTCCGATCATTTTTTTTAAATCGAGTTAAATCGGCTCGATTAATTAGATTAAAATTTTTCAAAATTCGATTAAAATTTTGAAACAACGAATTAATGTAAAAATGTTTGTTCTACCTACAAAATATTTTTTTCTATATTTTGCTAACAAACATTTTAAGAAGCTTCCATCAAATAATGAGAAAGAAAAAAAAAACTCTCAAAACAAGTTGTTACACTTTTGTTGATAGATGAAAAGGGGAAGACAGATCTTAAACAAAATGACGTTTTATGTCTGTGCTGGGGCAAGACCCCTGTAGTCTTCTGCAGGGGAGTGTGGCCTAAGGTAATAACATTCCCAGAAACAAGAAGCTTCCGAAAACAATGAAGGATTTGAGATTTTTATAATAATGATACGTTATGGAATTTTGAGAATTCATTTAAAAATAGTGATAAGTGAGGAGGAAAAAGCCTACTAATATAAAATTAAAGTATGTGTAAATTCATCTAATTTTTCTTTCAAAATAAATTAAAAATTCTTTCATTAAAATAAAAATTAAATAAAAATATTTATATAAGGACTGTGACGAATGATATTGGTCAATTTTTAAATGTATAATTAATTTATTTCTACATCTATGCATCTAAAACAAATTTATTTTTCATGTATCAACCTTGAAGAATACAAGTTCATGATATTTATACTATAAATTACAGTAGTTTGAGAAAAAGAAAGGACAGAAGATGAATATAAAGGATTGTTGCCGAATTCTTAAAGAATCCACAGAAACCATGACATAACAATGCTATAAACTTAAAAATTCCCAGAAGTACTGTAAATAGAGTATTAAATAGATTTAATGAAACATTGCCAACGAAAAAGAAATCTCGTTGTAAAGAAAAATTTGGAGCTCATGATATTCATGGGCGTTGGCACATAGGGGCAAGGGGGGTCACTTGCCCCCTCCTGGAAAAGTCTAATAAATAAATAATTATTTTAAAAAAATTACAATTAAAGCTGTGTCATCAAAATTCGAATAAAATTTATGTCACAGAGCCAATTAGAGTCAAACCAACCAGACTTGCATTTATAGGTTGTCTCTAACTTTCCCCTGCAAACAGATTTTAAATCGACTCGACAGTACATTTTCCAGATTAGTGTTGGTTTAGAATAAGTTGTATAATTTCTGTATGTAAAATGCTGTAGCTTAAATGTAGAAAAAATTGTATAAAAAATTGTATAAAAAATTGTTGTAGCAAATGCTTACACACTGACTTACTTAATCACCTCAATCAACTAATCATTTGAATCTAATTGAATTTGTAAAAACATGCTGAAATTTTGCAATTTGAAGTTTGCCCCCTCCTGAAAATTTTTCTGGCGACGCCACTGATGATATTCAACTTGACAAAAACATAGAAATAACAGTATGTCGAAATCGAGGAATGTCAGTCAGAGATGTGGCAAAAAAATGTGAAGCAAATATATCAATCGTTCAGAGGGCAAAAAAATGATTGAACTTAAGAACGCATCAATACATTAAATAAAATAAGATGTTTGTGTGTGTGTGTGTGTGTAATTGTGTATGTATTTCCAGAGCTTTTTTAGGAAAACGGCTGATGGCTGAGCTACACAAATTTGCATGGAGGTTCGTAATGACCTCTCCTGATGCACCTGGAAGCCCGATTTTCGAATTTTTGACTAGTTTTCTTTTAATTAATTAAAATGTGAAAATAATAACCTTGTAATTTCTGATAAATTAGCCATTTTAATTTTATCCATAAATTAATTGTTGCCAATTTTTTTTTCGACAGAATAAAAAAAAAAGTATGTTTACTTAAAACGAGGAAAATAAATTAGAAAGTCTTTATATATATATATATATAAGGCAATGTTTGTGTGTGTGTGGACAGCGTAGCGCTAAGACGGTAGCTCGAACAGTCACGTGTTTCGACATGAAGGTGCCCTCCGAGGGGTCCTTGTGCACCTCAAAGCCAGATTTTCAAATTTTTTATTTGTTTTCTTTTAATTAATTAAAATATGAAAATATTAACTTCATAACAGCTGCAAAAACAGTCATTAAAAATTTATCCTTAATTTAATTGTTGCCAAAAAAATTTACGAGTTCGTATTTTTTTTTTTTCTTCGGCAGGAAAAAAAATACGTTTACATTCAGTATCACTTTGAAAATTTTATACACATTGATAAAGTGTTAATATAGTTTATGGTACTATTATATGTTTATAATTCTATATTTTTTTCTTTAACTATTGTAGATTTTTACTGTCAAGTTGTTATTAAAAAGAAAAAAAAAAAACTCCCCATGACGTCACATTTGACTGCGTAGCGTTTCTTTACTACAATAAACTCTATGAACTATAAATTTATTTTATCAGTTTTATTTATAGATCATACTGGGCGATTTATTTCAAGGACTATTTACAGCCTAAAAACCGTTAAAAATATAAACAGAATATGAAGAATTCATACAAATTAGCGAAAAGATATCCAATAAAAGTATCACCAAAATACGATTCCCCCCTTTTATACGAGAAATTATATCAAAGAAAAAAACCATCACTAATATGATGACAAAAATTCAAAAGCCGCCAAGGAAGAGATTCAATAAAGTTGTGTAGCACGGTAGTGTTTACATAGTATTTATTTATTTTTTTATATACCAATCACTCCGCTAATTTATAATACAAATATACGAGCTGCTGTGTGTGACTGTACCTGCATGCTGTCCGGCAGAAATATTTGTTTAATTTAAATTAATACTTAAATAAAAAAATAAGAATAAGTATACGTTTAATGGAAAATATATATAACCATAAAAATATTAGTTGTCTAAAATGCGGCAGAAATAGTGCTCATAGCATATTGTTATTAGGGATATAGTTATTTGCCTCGCGTCATTAGTACTGTTGCAATGAAAGCAGTTTTACTGGCGAAGTGAAAGTAAAAGGGCAGTTCATTCATTCACTTTCAATTGTGTCAGCCTTGGCGACAAACTTGGTGAGTGGGTGACCAAATTTGGTGAGAGGGCAACCAAGTTTGATGAAAAATGGTACTTAAGAATTCCTCAAGTTTCAAAGATCTCCGACACACGGGAGCACAGAGCTCAAGCTTTCCGACTTGATGGAATCATCGCAAAAAGTTATAAATAGGAGTGAGTTGATTTATGCGAGAAAGTATGTACTCACTGCGAATCAGGGATCTATTCAGTTCTAAATAGAATCAGGGATCTATTCTTCTGATTGATTGCACTTTAAGGATTGAGCTCTAAGCGAATGAACATTTTTCTTGAGATTGCGAAGTTTTATGTTTTGGAGTATTTGATGTTATTTTCTTTACTCCTGTGGAACAAGTGACTGTTTTTCAGAGTATACCAGAACATTCATCGAACAGTGAATTTTGCTATATGAGTAACAGCTTCAACTGTTTCCAGAATAGTCGAAGAATAAGCTTTACTATTGGACTGTTTTCGAGAATATTCGTTTTAATAATAGTTTTGTTGTATAGATTCGAGAAGCTAAAAAAAACATTTAATATCACTGAGGAGATCTCATACTAAAGCTGAGGCGAAAATTGTCGCCAATCCAAATATATTTACTTAAACGTTTCAATTATTCAATTAAAAAGAAATCATTTTAATATAGTGACCAGCGAAGCGGGCAAAGCCTGCTAGTAAAAAATAAAAAATACCTAAAGTGACAGAAAAACAAAAAATATCTATAAAACTAAAAGCTAGAAAATTGTATGAATATACAAGCAACAATAAGTTTCATTGGATTTTAGATGATGAGACCTACGTCAAAGCGGACTTTTCTATTCTTCCTGGCCCTCAGTATTATACAAAAAAGAACTTTGAACATCTGCCTGAATCAGAGACATCCATTAGTTTGGAAAAAAATTGAAAAAAATATCTTGTTTGGATCGCTATTTGTCAGTGTGGAGATAACAGTAAGCCATTTGTAATGGAAAGTACAAGTGATCATAAATTTATGTAAATGAATGCCTCAGGAAGCATTTGCTGCATTTTTTTAACAAACACGATATGCCTACATTATTTTGGCCCAATTTAGCTACAGCTCATTATTCAAAAAAAATGCAACAAATTTTATGAAACAAAATTCCATCAAATTCGTGCCAAAAACCATAAACCTACCAAATGTCCTACAGTGTCGCCCCATTGAGAGATATTGAACTCTATTAAAAAAAAAATAATAATAATATCCTCAAAGAAATGTGCCACCAGCAAAGAACATTTCACTTGTTTGATTGAAAAAGCGATCAAGGGGGTCCCAAAAGAGACTGTCAAATCCCTAATGAAAGGCATTCATACAAACCTGAGAAAAGAATATGAAAAACTGTAAACAAAAAAAAAAAAAATGTTTTCACTACTAACATATTTTTGTACACCCAATTCATCATATTCATGCAAAGATTGCTGAATAAATTTAAAATTAATAAGCGGTATATTTATTTGAAAATGACCAATATCATTCATCACAGTCCTTAAAATTAACACTTAAAGTGATCCTTTATTACTCTGAAAATTGATTTAAATTTCAATTATGAAATAGATATATGGATGGATGGAGGGATTTTTACGTCGCACTAGTGCTGTGCAATGGGCAATTGGCGAATGAAACACATATAATCAATTAAACAAAAATTAAAAGAAAAAAAAATTCAGCCAAACTTATGAATAAAATAATATTATAGAGAATTTAATTTTTAGAATATAAAAGTAACAATAAATATAAGTTATTACCCAGCTGTATTTCCTAATAAAAATTTTATTTAGGGATATATTAGGAATATATTTTTTCAATGTTTATTTATATGTTTATTTTTAATATTATTTATTATTTAACGAACTAGTTAAATCAACATATCATTTTTATGGTTTGTTGTGCTCTCTCCCTCTCTCTTCACAAAATGACTTTTCATTCAATTATCCACCTAATTTAAAGCTAACTCAAAATACTCTAACTAATCAATCAATTAACTTTTTAGATCTCAAAATAATCATCGATGTCTGCATCTTTCGGTATTTAGAAACATCATCATTAACCATTTATTTCGAATTAATCATTTATGTTCTGCGAAGTTTAAAAACAAGAATATTAATAACCTGATCACAGCCACTGCTAAAATGGGTTTTCCTAAAAATTTTGTATTTTCTATTTTATATCCTTAACCATGTCTCTGTCAGTACAAAAAAAAAAAAAAAAAAAAAAAAAAAAAAAGCTGTGTACACTTTTGTGTATATCAACAAAAAAACTTATAAAATAATAAAAGACAATAAAAAAGGTGGCGGTTGGGTGGGCAGATGTATGATTACGGAGGTGGGGTGGTGGTGTAAGGCTTGATGGTTGGGTAGGTTTGTGAAATTAAATTTAAAAAAAAAAAAAAAAAAAAGCAGAAGGCTTGTTGCATTTACTTTGTATTACTATGCAAACTTTCTTTTTCCACTAAAATTTCAATTTCTTCCTTTTTGAGTTGTCAACTATATTTAAAATTATAATCAATCAGTGAATTTCATTGTTGCTTCGTGGTTTCATTGCTATTCATCTGCTTTCGAGTTTTGCTTTTTTAAATCCATATGGTTCCTGTTCTGGTCGTGGCAGGCTGGGTGAGTGTTGCCGGCGTGAAACTAGTTTAACCCCACAGGCAAGTCACAAGTCTTGCCGCCTGCCTCCTTTCTTCCTATCTTAGGTTATTTTTTCATTAATTTTGATAAGTTTATGGTTTTGAGTTGGGATTTGTTGTGTTACTTTATTGATTCGTTTGTTTTGCAGGCTGTTGATTAGTGGATCTGGTTTCTTTACATTAGTGTATTTCATCCACTGATAAATTTTTTTAAAATCTTATTGGTCATTGGTGTTTCAATGATCTTGTATCTGTTGCTTGGCTTCTACTATGCTTAATAGATTATCTTTATTATATATATATCTTATCTCCCCCATCTGCTTTTCTGTTGGTTACGCACACACACAAAAATAATAATTCTGTGTGAGAAGGAAAATTTTCGGCAACTTCTAAACTGCTATTAAAAATACTCTAGACATGTTCAGATACAGCACCTCATATGTTATACTTTAAACTATAATAATATATAGTAATGTATGATAAAAGAAAGTCGTGTGAGTGCCACACCAGAATATTTCCATCTTAAATACAAGCATTGAAAAAAAAAAGTAGAAAGAGGATTTTTTTCTTGTTCCCCCCCCCCCCTCTTCCTTTAAATATATTCTTAAAGACCAATTTTATTTGTAAACATACATTTACATACAAGTGTATAGGTGTTGAAAAAAAAAAAAAAATCAACTATTAAAATTATTGAAATAAAATAAGCTGATCTAAATTTGTTCAAACATCATAAACAGTAGAAAGAAAAATAATTCCTGACAACAGTGGAGACCTCCTCTTTAAGACTGTTTTTGTGTACAGTATACCATTATAGCAACCACAAAAATTCTTCAACAGACTTAAAAACTGGTACAGTAAACACCCAATTACCTGCAAGTGGATTATGCATATTGCAGATTATCCACAGAAGTGGGAAAAGAAAAGGGGAAGGATCATGAAAGTGCAGGATCAAGAAAACGTGTTTTCTCAAGGAGAAACAAAAACAAATGATTGATTCCCCCCCCTCCCCACACACACACACACAAACACACACAATAAAAATAATAATAAATATAAAGAACTGTTGTTCTTGTTTTATTTTTTGTTCAGTACAGTTTTGCACAGAATTGTTTAATTTTATTTAGCGCATAAATTAGCTTACAGATTGTTCTTTGCGTCATCACAAATATACTTTTTTGTTTATTGCTTTATATCCTTTAGTCACATAAAATACAGATATTTTTATTATATTGTGAATATTTTCACTATTAGTGTTATGCTTTAGCTTTATATACAATACAATCCAAGTTTTTAAGCTAGAATATTTTTTACCTTATTTATTCCTTATTTTCAGCCATTTTGTGATTTATCTGTGATTTGTATTATTGATAGAACTTGTGCCACTCAATGCTGCAGGTAATTGAGAATTTACTGTACAAATATTTAAGAACGGCACAAAATTAACTACATAACTTTTGGTATGCATACTGTTTGTGGCTCACATGTAAGAAAAAATTCCATATTATTACAGTCTATGAATAGAATTTCTTTTACATCCATTTTTAAATGGATACACTGCAATCAACACGGTATTAATATACAATATTATGACTGCACACACAAAATAATCTTGTATCATTACAACAATCTTTGCATTTCTTTTAACTGCACTTCAACACAGTTATACTACATCAGACATAATGATGTTGAGGCTCCTGACCTGTACATCCATTATTTTGAGTCAAATTACAGAGAAAACTCTTAAAAATATAATAACACAAACACACCTATCCACGACTGTAATGAAATGCTTGCCCTCTGGTGGGCTAAGGTGAAATTACAATTAACATAAATAGCTTTTGGCGTTTGTCAAGACGCCATTGCTTGCCGATGTTTAGTTTCACATATATTTATTGAATAAAAATGAATAAATCTGGTAAAAAAGATAACACATACTGTTGTGTGCTACAGTGTAACTCCAAAGGATCAAGAAATCCAGAATTAAGCTTCCATTTATTTCCAAATGACAAATTTAAAATTTCAGTTGCTTCGGCTAATGGAAGTAAAGAATCAATCAGATGATTTGAAACTAATATTTGTTCAGCTTCAGTAAAAATCTACTTCCGATCGAATTTTGAATAAACTGAAATATTTTTTCCAAAAGTAATCAATTTTCCATGATGTAATGGCAGAGAAATTATAGCATGAATATTAAGTAGTAACATAAATAGAACAATAATAAATACACGTGGCTATTATATTTACTAACAACAAAAGCTGAAAAAGCACCATCTATCGATCATTACAAACGCGGATAGAAAAACATATATTCTTACCAAAACATCAATAACTTTCCATAGTTCATTTTGACGCTTGTATTGCCAACTGCAGATTTGAGTATCCCATTCATTTATTTCTTGAAGTATATATAAAATTTGAGGCAAACTTTTTTCAATTTCTTCTTTCACTTCATTAGTTGTACTATGAAAAGGAAGAACATTTATAAAATTGGGTTAATTCAACAACAAAATATATTAATAATGTCTTTGAGTTTTGGCTTTAAAATGCCATTTGTCTATTGACTTTTTATAACTGAAATCTTTTAAAGAGGGTCTATTTAAACTGATGAACATTGTTACATAAAATAAAAAAAAATAATTTTTTGAATTTTGAATAAAATAAATATAATAAATAAAGATCGTTACTAATAAAACTTTAGTGGATAGCCAAGTCGTATAGTGGTGCATTAAATGCGTTGTAATTAATATGCCGTGCTCATTAAAATTTTAAATGCCAAATCTTTTAAATTGAAGATAAAAATTTTAAATCTCAAATAAAACATGCAATATCGAAAATAAAACCAAACAAAATAAAATGGAAAAAGATGAAATTCTCTTCACTCACCCCAGTGCTGTAAGGTAGCTGTAAAATAAACAACATGATATCCAAATGGCACAATTTAAAACAATAAAAACGATCTCTTCTTGATTAACACACTAATTTTATTCAAGTATCAAATCATGACATTTACTGCAGCAATATATAAAAGGAATAACCGCCAGTAGCGGCGCCGTTACTGCTTAATCTTATATTAACATTATGACAGATTTCTGATCATATTTTACTCATCAACTGGGAATTTATTTTGGAATTAATTATATATTGATAGACGGATTTATATTCCATTAGCACATATATGTTCATAAGTCTAGGAAACGTCCAATTCTTTTTAGTGATTGTCAAATTTTGATATCCTTAATTCTCTGTGTTTACGCTTGCAGCACAAAAATTATCCTCAAATACGCTTATTATACCATATGGGTCATTCTCTGAAAAGTGGGCATTTTTTTTTTTAAAAAAAGGAAAAAAGATAAAACCTTAGTCCAAATAAAATTGCTCCAATTTTTTTTTTTTTTTTTTTTTTTTTTTTTTGTACATGTACACATATGTTACAATTAATAAAAAAAATAATATAAACCAAACTGTATCTGATAATTTTTGATATAGCAATTACTTTTATTAATTAGAAAAATGAGGGAATGACTGTGAGGGAATGACAAATTTCTTCTAAAAACTACTTTATAAAAATATTATTAAGTTTAGTTATATTTTCAAACACTAAATATTTATTAAAACATATTTTTATTAATAAAATATCATAAAAAAGCAAATTTGATTTATTTTAGTTAACTTTATAATGAGTGAGGGAATGACGTATAATAAAAATACTGTATTTCAATCTAACGTTTGAGAGCCTTATGCAACTCATTGTAAAAAGTTTCGAACAGAACACAACATGGCTTTTTACTTTGCTGCTATACAAATTAAGTTTGACTTATATAAAGCACGGGCTGCCATTAATGGAGTAAGTAGGGGTGTGATTATAGTTTGATGAGGGAATGATATCTAATACCAGGGACAACAATAAAGTGTCTTCTAATTTCTGTCATTGCATAATATATAAATGTAGTATAATGGATAAATATTTATGAAAGTGTATTTAATAAATTTTTAATTCAAATAATCCAAATATACATGCTTTAATACTATAGAAACCATTTTATTTACTTACATGTGGGAATGGGGACACAGTGAGGGAATGATATTTTGCATTTTAAAAATTATTTAAAAATTATATTTGAATTCCAATAACCAAAGAATAACAGTTTATATGTAAAACCAACTAATATTGATAGTTTAAACAGTGTTTTGTTTTTGTGCTTTTAAAAATATACCCTCAAGACTACTGGGACATGAAATGACCACTTTTCAGAGAATGACCCATATGAGGTGATGACACATTTGAGATTAGAAAGATCGATGAGGCTTACAATTCACTAAATTTTGATATGCTTAATTCTCTGTGATTACGTTTGCAGCACAAAAATTCTTCTCAGATACGTTTAATATACCGTATGAGGTGATGACACATTTGAGATTAGAAAGATCGATAAGGCTTACAATTCACTAGTCATGTTTCTAGGCAGCTATGGCAAGCCACTGTAATCAATGCTTTTATCGTTGCTTAACGAAGTGCAAGACAAGTATGTTGCTTGAGGACTTTCTAAATTCTTTCATATATGCCACATTGCCTGAATACTTGTTCAGGAAATATTTGTAATTATCCGGTGACATTTACTCCTTTCTTGCTTAGGAGATCGTTACTTGCAGAGACTGTCCTTTTGGACCTTTAATTAGGCCTTCGGTAACGGAATAGTTGAAACAACAAATCCATGGGAAGTAAAACCGTCTTTATCCCTAGAATCTACATATATCAACTTAAAGGTGGAGATTTGATGATTTCCTTTTCAAAATCAGTTTGAGGTTAATAATTTCAGTACAGCCATAACGGCCGAGGGCCGTCGGCACTGCCGAGGGAAAATCCCCCTCCAACCTGTCACATTGCTACCATCCAAGAGAAAGAAAAAAAAATGCTCCATTCAATTTCGCGCGTGCCCGAGCCAGCCAATGAACGCCCGCGCAAGGGACGTGACTGACGTCAGAGATGACGCTTGGAACTATCGGTAATGTTCTAGAACATCTCTAGTGCGGGAAAGTACGAAGACTTTAAGCAATCATGGCTGCCTTCCGATTTTAAGAATTCAGTAAATAAAACAGAGTGTTTTCGGACTTACGATTTTTGAAAAGGAAAATTATTAAAATTTAAGCTATTTTTATGAGCGATGGCTCAAATTAAAGGAAATTTAATAAGCAATCTCATGGAATTAGAGTTGCACGGAAATAAAATATAGAAAATAATTTTAAATGCAAAATCGGAATGCAGACTGCTGACAAGATAATTTTTGGTTGTTTGCTGGATTAGTTTTTATTTTATTTTATTTTTGAAAACGCAATTTTTTAAGTAAAAACGGAAATCTTTTAAATAAATAAATCGTGATCGCTTTTGATTGAAATTTTGCAGAGTATGCAATGAATTTTGAAAGAGAGAACTTTTAAAATTTTAAATGGGGAAAATAAATGAAATAAATGAGAGCCAAAGTATTTTCCGGCGGATTTGATAAAATTTAATAAATTTCTTAAGTGTTAAAATTTTCCATTTTAACAAACATCAAACTATTCCTTGTTATTTATTTTTATTTTTTTACTTTAAGTTTGAATGGAATTTGCTTTTAATAAATGAAATAAATGAGAGCCAAAGTATTTTCCGGTGGATTTGATAAAATTTAATAAATTTCTTAAGTGGTTAAGTGGTTAATAGTATTCACAATGCTAAAAACCTCGTTCACATGAAAATACCTGCACAGAAGTTGTCAGTAAAGTAGTAAAAAGATTTGTCATGTAAGAGAATCTATCTTCCATAGGAAAAAATCTTTCAAAAACAGAAGTAATAGTACAATTTTTCCTGATAATTTCAAACTCAACCATTCAGTCAATACAAGAGAAAGATCCTCATCCTTTATAACAATGTAATTAGCAAAATGCAGTGAAAACAATTTTATTTCCTCCAAAATTTTAGTTATTTGTCTTCAGGCCAACTGAAAGTATCAACTGAAGTAGTATTTTGCAGTACAAGATCAACAGTTGCGAGAGATCTGTGCATCAAAATTTGCGATATAGGATGTAGAGGTAAGAAAAGCTAAAATTAACTACTTGAAAAATGTTATGAATGCATAAAATTTTTTTGCCAATCTGCAATAACTGTTCGGCAATGAGATATTTTTAGTCACCTGGGCGATCTGGTACCTGGGATTTGTCAGACCCTGTGAATAAGTATTTAATTCTAGCTTTTCACAGTAATGATTTTACATTAAAATATAGTAAATTCAATGACCTTACTTTAAGAAAACGATTTTATGTCCGGTACAATTTTAACCAACAGATGATGACACATAGCTATCGGTGAATTCACAGAAAGCAAGTTATAGCCACTTGTCGGCCATTATACACTTAAATTGAACCAACATTATTTTTCATAATGGTCATCTCACACATCAAGCTTGGTGCATTTATACATTATAGAAAATGAAATATAGTCTTTCCATGCATGTGGAAAAATTGCAGCATGGTAATACCACATTACCATGTGTACCATGTTACCAATAAGTAGAACCAATATGCATCCAAAGTGAATCAACAGTTTTTTTTTTCTTTTTTTTTTTTTTTTTTTTTTTTATAATAACCCTCTCATATATCAAGTTTAGTACAATTATACATAACAGAAGCAGAGATGTACACTGCAGCCTTCCTATAAATGGGAGAAATCGTAGCATAGCAGTGCCACTAGTAAAGCAATCAACTTTTATACGCAGCAGTTTATGCTAAGGTGCAACTAAATATAGATTTTTTTTTTTTTTTTTTATGAAATTCTGTGCATTAATTTTTTAGCTAGAAATGTTGCAAAAGTTTAATTACACACACAGACAGACATTTTCTAAAAATGGTCAAATCATGTTAACGATATCTCAAAATGTGTACATCCATTGAAATTAGAAGTTGAAAATTCTTACAATTCCAATAATTTTCTTTCATAATTATAAAAGAAAGTAAAAAAAGACTAATATGAATTAAAAAAAAAACGAACATTATTTTAAAACTAAGTAGAATTACAGGAATAATAATTAACTAATATAAATAATATATATGATAAAAAAAAATTAACATCATATAATACTGATTGTAGTGTTATGCCATTTGAAGCTTAACAACAAGTATGATTTATATTCCAAAACAGTCAAAAAATTACACTGAAACAACTTTAAAAAGATCTGTACATTTTTTTTCTAAAAAAGTCATAAGTACTTTTATTAGAATTAAAAAAAAAAAAAAAAAAAAAAAAAAAGACTTTTCTTTTATAGAAATCATAAATTACAATTTTGTACTGATAAGTATAAAGGATTTAAGTCCATATTCTTGATTTTTCAGGAGACGAAAAATAAAGTTAAACTAACTAAAAACTAATCAGATGAATCGATTAGGAAAAAGGGATTATGTTGATTTATACCTTTTATACCATTCAGTGACTGTCAATCTTCATTTAATAAAGGGAAAAAATTGAATTAAATATTTTATACTAAAGATTAATGCTAAATTTCTGACTTGAATCTTTTTTTACCAATGGATTTTCTCAAAGACTAAATGACATTGATTTAAATCCTTTATACCAATCGACAGAGAATTTTTTTCTGAGTCTGACTATGTACTTAACTCAAAATCGACATTTTTGGACTTAAATCCTTTATACTTATCAGTACAGAATTCTTAGCAAGAATTTCAGTGAAATCTCAGTAATTATTAAAAGATCTGAAAGGTGCCTTTCCATTCTTTTATACAGAAAATTATTTGTATTGAACTATATTGCTTTTTTTTAATAAAAGTATTGAAAATATCTTTTGAATTATGTAGAAGGGTACATAAGATAAATAGAACTATAAAAATGAGTAACGTAAAAAAACTGAAAGTCTAGAACAAATTTACTAAAACTAATTACCGTATAAGTAGCATGATGTCTTGAACAACTGACTGACTAAGTTTCAACAGTGAACATAAAAGTCTTACAATTTCAGTATTATCATGTAGTCTATGCCTTTGATCTGAAAAAAAGGAATATTATTAGAGTATCTGCAAAAAGATTTTTAAAATGACAAATAAAGTAAAAAAATAAACTGAAGTAAAATAAATAAAGTAAAGACTTATTGTGTAATCTGTGCGTTGAATTTTAATGGATAATTTCAGCATATAATTCCTAAGAACATGAATAATTTTCCTTACTCTATCCTTTTTCCAAGATACAAAAAAAAAAAAAAAAAAAAAAAAAAATGTGTGGTAAATGAACTTAGTTATATTTAAAAATAAGTTTGGCATAATAAATTTTATTTTTCATTAGTTCATGGAAATCTGTACACAATTACAAGCATGTCTATTTTTTAATTTTTCAAAAAATGACACTTATACACAAAATGAAGTGCTGCCATAAGCAGTGGGAATTTGTTGTACCATAAGTAAAGCAGGGAAAGACGGCCCAGGGTCATAGTCAAAGGGGAAGTGGCGAAATTTTGTAATCTGTCAAAATTTTTTGAGTTGTATATGATTTCTAACAGTCAACAATATGCACTAAAGTTTTAACTCCTTCCAAAAAAAATTTCTGATTACAGCATTAACACTGCCACAGGCATTAAAGATCCACAGTTTTGACTGATTTAAATATATATATATATATTTAGACTTATTACTAAATATATAAGAATAAAAAAAATGATTCATTTAAATATAATGACCAACAGAGCCTGCTAGTATATATAATGGTTTTCGGAAGGGAAGATCCTGCATAGACAGTTTATTTACCTGAAACAACTCTTCAAAAAACACTGTGAATTTAAATTAGAAATTCATGTTGCTATGATAGATTTTGAAAAAGCCTTTGACCAAGTAGATTGAGAAAAATTGTGGAAGATTATGAATTTTATGGGATCTCCCCTTATCTAGTTAAAAGTATTAAAAGCCTATATAAAGAGACTTCCATTGTTTTAAACCTAGGTTTTAAAATTTCAGATAATATAACAATAAATCAAGATGTGCAACAGGAATGGAGCTTATTGCCCCATTATATTATCAGAATCTGTAAAAACAAAATTAAAAAAGCAATAGTTTTGTTTAACAATATACTATTAGAAGACTACTTATGTTTGTTTCAAGATAGTCAGGATAATTTGCATCATGTAATCTTTACTCTAGCCAAAATTGGAAACGATTATAACTTAAAGATTTCAAAGAGTGAAACAAAGGTATATATATATATTTGTGCTTCAGAAATTTTGACGCGTAGTTCAGAAAATATTGTTTTACTCAAAATCACTCGATTAGTCATGTTAAAAGAGAATTTTAGAAATTGCAACTAGAAATTTCAAAAAAATTTGGAGTGGAAGGCTGATTTTATATACCAACTATGTGAAAAGTGCCAGAGCCGGGAACTGAACCCGGGCCTTCTGCTTTACATGTGGATGCTCAAATCATTGAGCTACCCTGGGTGATTACCAGCTAGGCATTTTTCATATAACATTTGTTGGCAAAGTCACCGAGTCTGTAAACACAGCTATATCAAGTAACATTCATATTCATGGCACAACTCCAATAGACCACAAAATTTTAATTTAATTTAGAAATTTATTCATCAACCATGAAAGTTCATTTCAGAAAATTTTGGAGTGGAAGGCTGATTTTTTATACCAACTATGTGAAAAATACCAGAGCCGGGTTCGATTCCCGGCTCTGGTATTTTTCACATAGATGGGTAAATGGATAAAGATGGGTAAATATTTTCGCTACTATAATGAACGAAATTCGTGCTATTTCTGAAAAGTGATAACACAGATGTTAAATACATATATTGATTCAAAATTCAACGAGATTTCTGCCTTTTTTTGGCATATGTTTGTTGATTACTTAATTTTTGCGTCTAATTACTGAAATATACACAATTTTCTCGTCCGAATATTCTGAAAAAACTTTTGTGAAAGGTATGTTTTATGTTCGCTGATTCTTTTTTAAGTAAGTTAATTTTAACTGAGAAAATAATAATCATAAAATGCCGATTTTATACGCAAAAATATTGCGTTTCAGCACAAAATACAAAATATGCAGAATACTTATAAATCCTGCATAAAAGAATTGGATGCCAATTTCAATACTTTCACATAATTTCTGTGATTCTTTATTTTATTATATTATTTCTGTAATTATCATTTCTACTTCTTGGATAGGCAGAAAAGATCCCCAATACGCAGGCTTCAAGCAGTGCCGCGAACAAAAACATTGGTGGAAACTGCGGCTAACAATTTTTTTTTTTTTTGCCGATCATGGGAAGGTACAGACTGATGACACATAGATCGCGCAGAAGTGACTTCTTATAGAATTTTCGTATCTCGTTTGGGCAAAGGTAAGCAAAGTCCGATTTTGCATCAGATAAAAATCTATTATAAGTGTATATTTCTCAGCAAAAAATCTAAAATATCTTTAAAAAATAGCGATATAGCAGATGGGAAAATACAGGGCACAATTTCAATTGAAAAAAAGTGAAGGGTGCAATTTCACTTGAAAACAAGGGCAGGGTGCATTTTTCACTTCAAAAAAGGGCAGAGCGCATCGGCACCCTTTGAAAAATGCATAACATGAACCCTATTAATAATTCAATATTATATATATATAGTATGTAGAAAAAGAAAACATATAAATTATCTTGCATTAAGATGTTTAAACCTTTAAAAAAAAGTACAACTCTAATATTCAGAGGAAAAAAATATGAAAAGAATGTTGACCATAAATTTTAAGTACTAAAGTTTAAATCTATACAGAGGGAAAACAAGCAAACAAAAGAAAACTTTGATTACTGGTATTAACAATTTGTTCATAAAATTTATTGAATAGCAGAATAAAATTTACTTTAAAAATAATTTTTGATTTTGTTTTCTAAATTTTTGTGCTTTTTAGATTTTTTCAGGTGGCTTAGCAACTCTGCTAGAGTAGACTCAGTAAAGGTTGCAAAAATAAGAATAAATTTATTATTAGAGTTTCAAAGCATCTGAGATATTGTGTTCATAATTTAAGGTATCATGATTTCTGAAGAGTAACATTTATATTATTTAAGTCACAAAAAAATAATGGTAAAATATTACTCCACAGAAGTCAGCTAAAAAATTGCTATACCTCTAAAAAAGCAAAAGTCACACAAATGTAGAGGTATAATGTACTTTTAAGGGTATCTGATAAAAAAATATATACATTTCAAATTAAGTTGTGTCTCCTTAAATTTTTATATATTTTATAGCCATTTTGTATCAGTTCTTAAAATATTCACAGGGTTTACAGGTATATAATTAAGCAGTTAGAGTAACCAATCAGTTTAAATTATCAGTTAACTCATTTTGTGGTAAAGAATGTTTTAAAAAAAAAAATTACGGCAAATTTTTTATAGACTAATGATTTACTAATAATGCAACAGAAATTCCCTCTTATGTATAAATTTAAACTCTAAATACAATAAAAAAAAAAAAAAAAAAGGGAAGAAAGAAAAAGATAGATAGATAGAAAAAATACCTTTAGATCTTCTTTTCAAATCTCCATATGCTTCTAAAATTTTATTGTGTCTGTAATTGAAAAACTGAATTTAAAATATTGAAATATGTTATTAAGGAGCAACACAAAATAAAACGTTTCATATATATGTTTTTAATTAATGAGTAAAACATTCATTTAAACCAATTCTGAAATATTATAAGTTAAAAAAAAAAAAAAAATGATTTAGAACATACTAATATTTTCTTTTTTCTAATTAACAATAACAATAATAATATTACAACATAATAAAGATTTATTCTGTTACACAAAAGATAAATTATGTATAAAAATTTCTTTTTAACAGAGGTGAAAAAAAACACACCAAATTTAATTTTCATTATTCTCTTTCATAACATAAAGAAAAAGTAGTTAATCAAATACAGAATAACTGCATTTGGAAACAAGCATGAATTATTGTTTCCAATAACAAAATAAAAAATATTTTATATAAATTAAAAGTCATTGTATGTATGTGTGTGGATATATCTTACATCTCCTCCCAAACCACTGAGTTAATTTTAATCAAACTTGACACAACTGTTGTTTATTACCAGGGTTGAAGTACTGTGGGAGTTTGATATCTCTATAACATTTACAATGAGAGGGAGTGAGGGGAAAAAAACTCTCTCAAAGACCACATTTTTGTATGATTTCTATCAGTGGCGTATGCAAGGGGGGGGGGGTAACCCCCCCGCCCTCCCTTGACAAAATGTATGATAAGAAAAATTAGGCTGTTCCTTACATTTTTTTTTTTTCACATTTAAGGCGGAAAAAATGTATAGCAAGCATAGAATATTTTTTTCTACGAAGTGGTTTAAAATTATGACTAACTTTTTTTTTCATTACTCTGCAATAAACACTCCTGAAAATAACTAAACCACTTCATTTGCGCGGCGCAAAACATGTTTCCCCTGAAAACAATTCTCTGAAAGGATTTCACCTTTACGAGTTCATACTCAAGGACAAGAGAGGTTGACCATATGGGGAAGGGGTGGCCATTGAAGTAGTGACCTTGAAGGAGTGACCCAAACAATACCCCAACAGTAGAAGACATTTTAAATGAACTAGCGAAAACTCCTCGTCGATTAGACTTCACTCTGTAAATAAGAAAATTCAATGAAATATTTTGCGTAACTATGTATTGAATTTTATGTTTTGTGTAGCAGTTTGTACAGGCTCTATGTTATTCATCGCTAATTAAAGATTTTTTAGTTTGATCTTCTAATTGGTGAGTTTGTTTTAATATTTTTCATTTTCTTACTCTTATTTTTGGCAAGTAATTATGATATTTTAAAAGATTGTTAAACTTAATTAAAAATTTGGAAGGATACCCCCCCCCCCAAAGGGTCCAAACTAACAAGGGTCCAAACTGCAAGATCCAAACTAACCTTCTGCCAAGTTTTGTGATCTGTGTGAGCTCCAGAGCATATACAGAAATACATAGATATCTCTCTTTATTTAGATAGATACATATTAAAACACTTATTAAATTTAGCCCCTAAAAACCTTCATAAAATAAAAATAAATAATAATGCAATTTTTTTAATTTTGTATATAGTTTTTTGCTACCAATTTAAAATTATTTTCAAAAACAACTTATTGATTTTTTTTTCTTTTAAAAGTTCTAGTATAATAGCAATAAACTTTTAAATATGTATTTCTAAAATTTTGTAGAACTAATAAGAACTCACAGGTAAACTTACATTTCCTCCAAAGGATGAGTTTGTTTCGATCTAGCATATGGCATTCTTTGCAATTCTACAGTACGGGCATCAATAGACGATGACAATTTCTCAAGCGCTGATACTTTGTCAACCTGGAAAAAAGCAAAATAATAATAATAATAATAAAATATTAGTGTGAAATAATTATGAAAATATTACAAAAATATTATACTTACTAAAATATCCATTTTCTTCAAATTTTCAAAACTGTTTGCCCAACTTTCAAACATGATTTGAGAAGCTACAGTGAACAAAGAAAATATTCCATTAAAAAAACTATACACATAAGTGTATTACATTTGAACTCACTATACATCATAATAAAAATATACAGGGTGTCATAAAAGGATTGAAACACAGTTAAATGCAGTTTATCTATTAAAGAAAAGTAAGCAAAGCAAATTGCGAAAGTTTTTAAAAGAAGGTATGGAATAATATATTAATAAAAATTTCTTCCTATTAATTTTGAGAAAGTTACAGCTTTTAAGCTTTTATATAATCTCTTTTGACAAATTTGGTCAATTAAAGGGTTTTTAATTTTAATAATATATATATGTACCTTTAACAATTGAGTAGGTCTTACTTAACTGAAAGTTGAATACTGACATAGACATAGCAAAACAGAAATGTAAATTTGAGATATTATAAAAAGATAAAATGCATGACATTTAAGTCACTTTAAACCACTTTTGTATGTTTTGTGATCCAGTCACATTAAGGGCTTATATTTTAATTGTTATTATTATTTGAGATTATTATTTTTTTTATTAGAGAAAATAAAAATATACTTATGCAAGTATCAACACACCAGATTATTATTAACTTCTATGCAAAAATAAATTAAAAAATCCCAAAATTTTAATTTACAGAAAGGTAAGCCTAAAAATTTAAAAATCTGATGTGGACACTAACATAGACTACCTTATACACATGTTGAAATATACATATTATTTTTGTTAGAAAAAATTGATAATTTTTTGTTAGATAACTGGTTCATAAATAAACAGGTATTTGCCAGTCCATAAACATTCCTGAAAAGAAGCCAAGAAAACTATTACTCCAACCACAAAAGTCCTGATAGCAGGATTATAAACACCGCAGAGAGCAATTATTGCTCGCTCTGAAAAAGTATTCCACAGGTTATTACAGAATCCTTCATTGAGGATTCATTAGCACTGCTTAGAGATTTACAAAATCACTAGAGTGTAGATAGTGTAATTTTGTTCTATTTGGCGAGAATGAATGGTGAGAAATAATGTGTTATACCAAATCCATCAACACCACTGAATTCGAGAAAGGCTTTACTAATTCTTGCTACCCTGAAGTAATATTTTTCACCAAATTTGGTCACTAATCTTGCCAAGTCACCAAGTTTTTTGCCAATGCAAATTTTGGTTTTGGCACAGAATTTCATGGTTTTGTGCCAAATTTGGCAACTTTGCAACCAAATTTGGTGAAAATTTTTAGTTTAGGGTTGCCAAAGTTTAGAAGCTCTAACTTAAAAATGAACAGAGTTCTAAAACTTTCCAGAAAGGATTATTGGTTTCTAGCACAAAACTAACTTCTCCAAAAGCTGAATAAATGACTAACAATATATTAAAAAAATCTGGTGTGAAACAACTACACGACTTCCATTACATGTATTATATGTATTTTTTGGAGATAATATGATCAGAAGACATAAAATTAACCTAACAAATTAGACACCTAAATATTTTCTGGTAAGAGAAAGCTTATACACATGTAAAGATATATAAAATAGATTTACATAGAAAATTTAAAAATAGTAAGAATAAAAAAAAATCGGTTTAGCCATTTTTCAAAACATTAATTTCCAACATCTAAAACTGATCTGACTAATCAGGATGACTGTTAATTTCCCTTTAATAACCACGTAATATATAAGAAAGGATATCTAAAATGGATTTATGTAACAATTTTCAAGAAAATAATTAGAGCCGTTTTTGAGATACCAACGCTTGCCAAAACTTGGCATACTCAATTATTGACCGGAAAACAATAATTACATACAAAAGGATATTTAAAAGGCAGTTAATACGGCGTTTGAAAAAAATCCGTGCAGCCATTTTTAAAGGAACACACTTGCAAGGCCTGAAATTGAGCTATTTATACAGGACGCCTATCAATTTTCCTGAACTAACCAATTATATCATTCGAAAGGACATCTAATAGAGTGTTTATATAGCAACTTATAAGAAAATCGTTAGAGTCGTTTTTGAAATACAGACTTACAGTACCACTTCTGGTTTCCGATGTCCCATTTCCAATTTTCCAATTTTCACCATAATTTGGAAAATTCATCTGTACACTAGTCCTGTCTCAATTCTGAAGTTTCATAGTTCTACCTTCATTAGTTTCAGAGATATGATAGTGAGAAGATTCTCCACATACATACATATACACACAATGACCAATTGCCAAAAACTACTTTTTTGGACTCAGGAGACCTTAAAACATGTTAATCAGGTGAAAACTTGATATAAAATTTCCAGACCAAATACAATACTTGGAATAAACTTTTTTTCCATTACCTACGGTAGTCGGGTAATGAAAGTAAAAAAGAAGAATCATTATTGATGATTGTAGACTAGAACTTGCCGATTTCTTTACATTCTACTTCCTATATGGTGCTACAGAAAAAGTGGAAGTTTTTCCATTTCCACAAAGGTCAGCACTGACTTATCACCAAATTAAGAAATCTGGCATCAAAGTTTGGCAAAAAATGATAGTTTAAGATTTCTAAAGTCTGGAATCTCTAACTTCAATAGGAGTCGAGTTTTGGAATTATCTGGAATGATTCATTGGTTTCTAGTGCAAAACTATTTCGAAATTTTTATTAGCCACTGACATGAGTCTTGATGAATTAAAATTCCATTCAGACTTTAAACTGTGCAGTTGATCATTGTTCCTGAATTAGCAAAATTCCTGCCCTGTACTGCATTAACCCTGTTTGCTTCACTTCTGTAGTACGAGTGACTGTTTTTTTTTTTTTTTTTTTTTTTTTTTTTTGGAGTCTGTGAAAATTTGCTTATTACTGATTTTTGTAGTAAAAAAAAAAAAACTTTTATTCAGCTTTTTCCAGAATATTTATTAAATAAAATGCATTCATTGATTAGAACCTACTATCTTTACAAATTACTTTCTGCACACAAAAATGTCGACAGTTTTCATAACAGTATAATTACGGGCTCTATCTACGAACTGAATATTCATTAAGTAAAGAGCATTCATTGACTAGAACCTGTTTATGTCTTTAAGAATTACTTTCACATATAAAAATATCAATGACATTCATTAACAACATCATTATTGGTTTTTTATTAGCTTCTTTTGAAATCTCTATGACGGTAGGTCATAGATAATGGTTAAAACCTTTGTACTTTTGGTTATTATGAGTATAATTTTCATAAATATCTCCAAAATGGAAAGTCACAGAAAGACCAAAAAGGGAGGTGCACAACTAGATGTTATAACAAACCTATATACTAATTTGCAAGGTTCTACGTCCAACCGTTTTTGAGTTATGCAAGATACACACATACATACAGACGTCAAGAAAAATCGTACAAAATTATAAATAACTCTAAAATGGAAGCTTGTGTCAAGACCAAAGTTGGAAGTGTATAACTAGATACGAAGGCAGTCACTGATATAAATTTACAGCATTCTACAATCATTTGTTTTTTCATTGTTCAATCATTTGTTCAATCATTTGTCATTTCATTTCATGCTGTGGAAAAAAAAATGGCAACAATTAAAAATTTAAATGTTTATTTTAAAGCTGTTATTTTCATGTTTTAATTAATTATAAAAAATCTAATCAAAAATTTATTACAAATAAGGTACCAAATGAAAGGGATGATTTTTTTTTAATCCGTCAAACTAAACAGTTTATCAATCAAACAATTAGATTTTTTTAAATTAACTAAAGCATGAAAATTAGTCCAAGGAAATCTCTTAAGCCTAATGTGTGACAGAGTCAGGCATTGATGAGCATAACTATATATGCTGATAAGGAAGTAAAAATTGGATTGATTTCCCTACAAACATGAGTTTTTGGAGAATCAACAGATAATGCTTCGTGCAGTTGGAACTTCAGTAGTTTGGATAGTTGCAGTTGGCTTAGTCTTTTTTTTTTTTTTTTTTAACTTTCTCCTATATGTAATATAGAGAAAGTATTGGATTCGTGAAAATTTTCAAACTCCAGTTTTCGATGGATTTACACGTTTTGGGATATCTTGAGCAAGACTTGATAGTTTTTAGAAAATATCTGTCTGTCTGTCTGTGTGTGTGTGTATCATGAATTTTGTGGATGCTGTAACTTACGAACCAATGAACGAAATTTAACCAAACTTGGTATTTAGTTGGACCCTGACATAAACTGGTGCTGATTAGATTTGGGGATCAATCGCTCAACAGGTGGCGCTGTAATCACATTTTTCTAAATTTTTAACATGGTAGTATAGGACAAAATTTCGTATAAATGTACATAATGAGAGTTATTTATAACTTGTGATTGTAAAATTAATATGAATTATTGATAATAGTAGTAGTTAACTATGAAAAAAATTTTGTGCATGTGGGGGCATGCTTCCCCCCCCCCCTGGGGGAGTAAATTTTCAAGATGGGTATCTTTCAAAAGGTCTCGTCAATACCTTTAAAACAAATGGTTGAACTATAGATCTGTGATAATTTAAAACAAAGTTATCAATTTTTTTTACTTCTAACAAAAAAAAAAAACCTCAGAAAAAAAAAATCTTATTATTATTATTATTTTTTTTAATATTGAGAATAAAATGGACTAAATTGGATTAATTGGACTAAATGGGATATTTAGTGTTACACTACTTCTCTAATATGGAAATCGTCTGCATTATCATGGACGATAATTTTTTTAAATAATAATTTTAATAAATTATTTTTACTGAGTGAATTTGTATAGGAAAATACAGAAGAAAGTCATGTGGTGGCCACAATATACTAGTTTTTTTTTGTTGTTGTTGTTGTTGTTGTTTTGTTTCCTCTGTTGGCATTTTATTTGCTGGGGTAGCTACAATTGGATTACCATAATGAACAACGTTATGAGTCCAACAATAACACAAGTCTGCAAAATCATTCTTTTCAATTTTTTTTCCCCCACTGCATCAAGGGTTTTTAATGTGTTTTGATATGTTGAACTCAGAAATGATCGTCTTTTCTTCTTATCATGTAAAGAATTCATGCAAAGTAAGGTTGAAGATCGAAAGAATTCACCCAGAATCTATAACAAATTCGAAATAATTTATGCATAAAATACATTAAAATAAACTATTATTTACACATTATCTTTTAAATATCTTTCTTTACATTACATCAAAGCTCCCTTTAGAATATTTTATTTTGTGCACGGTTTGAGGGCCATGTGGGAGGGAGGGGGGAAGAAGATTCTCTATGCAGTGTCCAACAATAATCTAATATGTTAACACACTATCCTCCCTGATACCTCCTCTTACATTTCTTTGATGTCTTAATGAAATAGCTCTCCTTGTTCTTCACTCATATCATTGAGATTTTCCAGGAAATAACATAAATAATAAGATGGAAGTTAAAAAAATGGAACTTTAACACATTCGCTGTCAATCACGTGCTAGCGCATGATGTGTGTATTTTTTTATATTTAAAAAATGAAATATGGGTGACAATTTAGTTTAAATTAATAATACCTACTGAAACCACCATTTTCAATTTGTCTTTCATAACTGCTAAGGTCCTGTTCAAGGCTATTAAAATAAAAGATCACAATTAAAGATACACAAATATAAAACAAAATGAAATGAGTAAGTGGAAATTGCAGGGTTCTTACCAAAAAATTTATTAAAAAATAATAAAACCAGCAACTATTTTAAAACAAAAAGGGATCAAAATAGTGGATACTTCTCTCTCTCTGTCTCTCACACACACAAAGAAATACTTCGCTGCAGGCGCGTAGGGGGGCTTCGGGGGCTACAGCCCCCCCTCCGAAATCAGAGACTATTTTTCCGTATTTACTTCCCAACATTTTTTTTAGTATTGTTTCCTGTACAAAAAAAGTAAAAAGAAATCGGTTGATAATTTCTCTAGTTTTCTTTAGAAATCTATTGTTAGGGTTTTCGCTGACGAAAAGAAAGAAATGCGAGACATTTTGAAAGGATAATCCCTGCATTGATGGTCTGTTAAAACGCTTTAAAATACCCCCTTTTCCTACTGTTTAGTAGTTTTCTCCACGAATGAGATGAAATAATTTTTTCACAATGCGACATTATTTCGACTTTGTTTACACGTGCAATCTAAGGTGAAGGATAACGATGACATTATAGCTGATTTTGAGAATGGAAATTTTTATTTCGCACAAAAAGAGAAAAGAGAAGGAAGGGAAAGACAAACAATGGATGCCTTGCCTGCATTGTGTGGTGAAGCAATCTGCTATCGTCTGCCCACCTGAAACCCCTCAAATGCGTTTGGAATAGTCCTCTCCTCTTCTCTGCACTAGACTAGAGGTCTGATCCAAAGTTGTGCAATACCGAGTTTGCATTTCAGTCTTTCTGCAGTAAGTTATATTCCGATCAGTTTAAAAAAATGAAAAGGAATAGCACGCAAAGAAATTTAACGAATTTTATATATAAAAGCAGGCGAATAGAAAACGATGTTAAGTCTTGTAATGAAATGTCATCAGTCACTTTTAATACTGATAGTAGTGACAGTAATTTGAAATTAGAGGAAATGGAGGAAATTGGATACTTGGACTTGGAGACTGCTTCAAAATTTAATATGGATGATATTAGTGCTTGTATAGGCCTAAAATTAAACAATTATGAAAAAGTTCAAAAATTTAAATCTTTATGGATGCCTCCAGAAAATTTTATATTTTTCCTTCAGAGAAGGGCAAGAAGTTTAGTCGAACATTTCAAAGAAAATGGTTGCAGAAATTCGAATGGCTTGCATATTCAAAAATTAAAAATGGAAGTTTTTGCAAGTATTGCGTTTTATTTTACGATTATGATTATGCAGGTAAAGGACTTCATAAAAAATTAGGTCGTCTTGTCACAGAACCATGCACAAATCTTAAAGATTCATTAAAAATTTTTCGCGAAAATGAAAAAAAAACCAGTTTCATAAAAATGCAGTTTTAAATGCTCAGAATGTAACTGCTATTTGTAATAAACGGACTGATTCAGTCTCTATTCAGTTGGATACAAGAAAAAAGGAAATTATTAAGAATAACCGTGCAAAACTTGTTCCCATTGTGCAGACAATTCGCTTGTGTGGAAGACAGCAATTTTCTCTTCGTGGACACGATGATTCAGGCAGAATGTCTTTAGATGAACCAACCCATAATGATGGAAATTTTCGGTCATTGCTTCGATATTGTGCGAATTCTGGCGATGTGATATTACAAAAACATTTAGCTGAAAGTGCCAGTAATGTGATGTATACAAGCCCTACAATTCAAAATGGATTGATTGATTGCTATGCACAATTAATACAATCAAAAATTATTAGTAATATAAAACAATCTGGATTTTATAGCGTATTGGCGGATGAAACAACGGACATATCACAAGTTGAAGAATTTTCTCTTTGCTTTCGATATGTTGACGAAAATACTTTCAAAATTAAAGAAGACTTCGTGACATTTATTCCAGTTTATGATTTAACTGGGACTGGTCTGAGTAAAAGTATTATTAATGCTATTTCAGAACTTGGATTAGATTTGAGCCAAATGAGAGGACAAGGATATGATGGTGCATCGTCTATGCGCGGTCATTTAAGAGGTGTTCAAGCTCTGACACGAGAAAAAAATCCGAAAGCCATCTACACACACTGTGTTTCCCATAGCTTAAACTTGTGTTTATCTGATGGCGCCAAAGTACGTGAAGTGAGAAATGCTTTTGCAACTATGGCTGACATCTGCACATTTTTCCGTTCATCTGCAAAACGTACTGAAATACTTAAGTCTAAAATTAAGGAGCTAAAACCAAAATGCACAGCTTTAAAACTGAAAACTCTGTGTGAAACAAGATGGGTATTACGACATGAAGCTGTACTTCTATTCAAAGAATCTCTAATTCCTATTACAACTGCACTGGAACATATAGCAGAAAATGATAATTCAAGCAAAGCTTTCGATTTATTGCAAAAAATATGTTCATACCCGTTTTTAGTTATAATTTTTATAGCTAGCTGTGTGCTTGGATTAACTTACAATCTTTCTGAAGAACTCCAAAGTCAAAATTTAGATTTAGCAAGCGCTTTGAAAAAAGTCAAAAGCATTGTAACTATACTACGAAGTCATCGTGAAAGAGCTGATGAAAAATTTAGCCAAATATATGAAGAAATCAAATCATTGGCAACACAGTTGAATGTTGGAGAGAATACGCCTCGTATTTGTGGCATTCAGAAAAGTAGAGCAAATTCCCCATTTAAGACAACGGAAGAGTTTTACAGGAGAAATGTTTTCATTCCCTATTTGGATGATATAATAACAGCTCTTCAAGAACGGTTTTTATCACATGAAGAGAGCATTGCATGCCTGCAAAATCTACTTCCTGTTAATATTTCAGAAATAACAGCATTTTCTAAAATAGAAACATCTGTTAAATTTTATGAAGAGGATCTTCCAGGATTCAGAGAAACAATAGAGGGAGAATGGGAACTGTGGCAAATGAAATGGCTTTCTAAAAATGAAAAACCAAACTCAGCAATTGAATCATTAGCTGTGTGTGACAAAGCACTGTATCCAAATATATATACACTTTTGAAAATCCTGTCTGTGCTTCCAGTTTCTACTGCATCCGTAGAGAGAAGTTTTTCGACATTAAAAAGACTTAAAAACTATCTACGAAGCACGACATCAGAGTCTAGATTAATAGGTTTAGCACTTTTGTCTATTTATAGAGAAATAGATATTTCTGATGAAGAAGTTATCGATCTTTTCTCGAATAGCGGCAAGGCGACTGGATTTAGTACTGTAATAAAAATTTCAAACTATACAAACTGTTAAAATGTGTTCAAATACTTGAAAGGTATTTTATTTTAAATATTTAAAATTTTATTTCACTTGATAAATTTTGTAACTGTTTAGTTTTGTTTTCTTGTTTAACTTCATTTGCTTCTGCATTTAATACAGATACTTTATTAATTAACAAATGTATCTTTCTTAGTAACATTGCATATTGCACCTTAACTGAAATAGACTAGCAGTCATGAAATAAAATAGACAATTATTGTTTAAAAGAAATATTTTTTTATCCGTTTATTTTGTGTGAAACAGAATGATTTTTTATATTATGAAAATAAATTAGTGTATCAGAAGTTTTTCATTTATGGAGTATTAGTCGAGTCCTATACTAGATATATTAATTAGGAAAACTGATTTTTTATGTCAGGTAATGTAGCAAATTTTGTTATGATATCAGTTTATATTACATCATTATTGTTATTTTAATACTATTACTAATTAACAATTCAAAATTCCAGATTATTAAAAGTTAAAACTATGTATATTTCATATAAATATTTCAATACAATATTTTTTAATTTGTGAGTTAAAGAAACAGAATAGCCATCTTTCCCCTGGGTAGGTTACCCCTGGTCGCCCCCCCCCCCCCCGAAAAAAAATCCTGGCTACGCTACTGCTTCGCTGACAAAAACCACAATTTGTCACTTGTTAAATTAAAACAAACTCACTTTTCAGAATAAAATGAATGAAAGCTACAGAAGAATGTAAAATAATTTACCCTTTTTTAACTTTTACTTTTTTTTTTTTTTTTTTTAAGGACTGAGGACTATTAGTCTCAATCTACGGATTTTTAGGATACCAGTTTTACGATAGTTGGACATTTATCGAAATCGAAAATTTATCAAAAATATAATAAAATAATAAGCGATGTTATAATTAAAAAAAAAATAATAATAATAATAATAATAATAATAATAATAGTCCTCCGCCCTAAACTAAATTCTGCTATTGTGAGAATTTGATCAAAATCTTTTTTTTTTTTGAAAGAAAAAGAAAAGAAAATTAATAATAATCAGTATCGAAACAAACACTATCGAAAAAGTTTTTTGTAATAATTTTGAATTAGGAAATAAAAAGCGCATGTGCAAAATGAAATTAAAAAAAAAAAGAAACAAGATAATTAAGTTTGAATTTGAGTTGGTAATTTAAGGATGCCATTGATATAGTAACTTTTTTGTTGTAAATTGTTTTTAATAAATTAAAATACGGATATCATATGTAAGCGAAGTGTGACATCACTGACCGTCCGTGGATGCAAGAAAAAGATTTCCTATGTTAATCACCCATTGGATATTTTGTAAAAAATTATTAAAAATCGAGGAAAATTATTATTATTTTTTTTTATTATTAAAAAACTTTAATATAGCTGGTTTCTTCACAGTTAATGGAGAATACCACGATAACTTGAATTAATGGTAGGGATCAAATGCAGATCTCCAGTCAGTCATGACACCACCTGGACAGGCCTATATATTTTATTTTTACATCAGGATAGGTCAAGATTTTAACTTGTGAGCTGGAACTGCAGCTATATCATCTTAATCTGGGTGTTGTCAGTATGGTTACCATGTGGACTGGGTCAGGCCCACATCTAAAATTTCAGGCCTGTGTAGGTTTTTTACCATACATATTTGATTTGTATGTTTTTATTAAAAATTTTTAGTTCGTAGAGGTAAAAAAAAAAAAAAGATGTGATAATAACTAAATCTAATGAGTAACTGGCAATAAATAAATAAATAAAAATTGATTTTTTAAAGTTCAGTGAAATATTTCACAAGCAGTTACACCATTTCCTTTAATTACTGCCGAAGGTAACATTTTCTTGTTATAGAATTTTGATGGAAAGTTTAAATTAAGTTTAACAAAAATGAAAATTGACTACAAAAACTTTCAAACTTGGGCCTTTTAGCTATTATTTTTATTTATTTACTTTTTTCGAGGAAGACGTTCTATCAGATTTAGGTCAAATAAATCATTTATATGAAAATATTTCAGATAACGGAATTTTTTTAATCTTTTGCATATTTGAATAGATTTATTACATGATTATTTTGCTTTATTTACAGATATTTATAAAAATTATATGCTTTACTTATCAATATTTATAAAAAATTAAGTTATTTTATTTACAAATATTTATAAAGTTTATATATTTACAAATAATAAATATCTAAAGATTACAAGCAAAGCATGTAAATATTATAAGCATATTTCACCTATTTGCATATAGTTATTTATATTATTCAATTACTTTTATTTATACAATAGAAAACTTCAATAAAGCCCCTGCAGACAGACTTGGAATTTTTAAATACAATGATTATCAGCACGATCAGGCCAAAAAAACCTGATACTGATCAGGCAATTCTTCCTCTTCCAGTCTTTTGTAAGTTGCTTAGTTAGAATTAGAATATGTGTTATGTGTGGTGTAATATATTGAAAGATATAATAACATTGACAAATATCAATATTATTGTTTTATTGTAGATTTTTTCCTGATTAACCCGTTAACGCCTAAATTAATTTTGCAAAATATTATTAGCTGATTATTTCACTTCTAAATTAATATAAACTGACAGTATATATTAACTTAACTTCTGATGGTTTTAAATTTAAAGCCTATCCTCATTTAATGACGTTTAGTGTTCTTCTATTTACTTTTTATTGTATATGTTAAAACAAGCAAAAAAATTTTTCTCTTTGATTCAATAACCAAGTTCCTAGTTTATAAGTTAAAATTTAATTTGACATTTTTTCTCTTTTTTTATTTGAAATATTATGATGATTTTTAAAATATCATTTTGTGACCAAAATAGGCAAATTTTTAAATGAAAAAAATAAGAAAAAAGAGAAAGAAAAGAAAAGAAAGAAAAGTGGCATTTAATGAACTGTTATTCTAAATTATCATTAATGGCAACAGGGCCTGTTTAAGACTCAAAAGTGAGGTAAGCCCGGTGTCATTCAGCCCCCCCTCCCCCTCCTAATCCTATACAAATTGTTTGTCCTTTATTATAGCTACAGATTTTTATGCAAGCTTAAAAAATGCGACTATTTGACACAATTTTTTTAAAGAAACAAAAAAAAAAAAAAAAAAAACTTATAAGTTAATATAGTCTAATTTTTATGCAAATGATGTCAGAACAATACTTATTTAACATATAATGGCTAAACCTAAGTTAATTTGATACGGTGAAAAAAGGAAATGGCATTTAAATACACACAAATCTCATGCAATTACACAATACCTAATAATATAGTAGATACTTAGTGAAAAAAAAATTTCTTGGACAAAAAATTATTAAAAAAATTATTTTCAAAAGTGAATTTGGGGGGCCCCCCTTGTAAATTCTTGAATAAGCATGGCCTTCATAGGCCTATTCGGTAAACAGGCCCTGAATGGCAACAAGTAATTCATGGTGAGAACCCTATTAATAAAAGAGGAGAGAGAGAAAGAAAAAAGTACCTGCTTTTCAAAAATGATGATTTTGCTGTAAGTTTATTCATTTCAGCAACCATTTTAGATGTGCTTTTATGAGAATGAGATGTTTTATTTAACAAATGTATTCTGAAAAATAAATTTCTAAGTTAAATAACAAATAATACAAATAATGAGATTGAAAATAAAACAACTTTGTGATTGCAATAGAAACATGTTTAGTATAATGTATTTATGCAAGTATTATTAAAGATATTATTAATTAGCTGCCTTTGGCATCAAGCTGGTTCGTAATAAGAACAAAACTCTGAACAGCTTATTGACATACAGTAAAAATAGCTTTGCTGTAAAATTTAACTGCAGTAAATTCCCGCTCAGTAGCGCCTCCGGAGCCCTTTTTCCATTTCAATATCTGAAACATCCTGTTTGCTCATCTTGTTATGATCTTTCAACATTCAGACTTTAGCAAAGTCCCACTCGGTGGTGTCTGCGCCACCTTATACCCATTTTAGAACTTACAACAGCATCCTCGCTCATACCACATTCAGAATTTTATGAAAAAGTACAGGGTTGCAGAAAATTTAAAAATCTGATTCAGTTTTTGAAATAATCTTTTGAGATCTGTTTCGTTTCATCGAGATCTATATACAAAAAAAAAAGAAATGATTTATCTCAAAAAGACTGAGTTATAAAATGTTTTGTGAAAAAACTGATGTTTCGTAAAATCTAAAAATATGTATCGCTAATCCGTATTTTGTTAATTTTTATATGGTTCGAAAGAGGATTAAATAACATTTCAAAATATACCGGTTGTTAAGAAATGGAACATTTACTCTTTCGTAGAGAGCGATTCAAAAAAGATGATTGAGAAAAAGAGACATTTTTGAACCCTTTTTAAAACTTTTTTAAAAAATATAAAAAATTCGTATCTTTCAAAATAATCTGTATCATAAGAATCGGTAATAAATGCTCTTTCTCGTGGTATAGGCATATTTTCAATATCTTGAGTCATTGAGGAGGGATCGCTTTACAAAAATACGCAAAATTTTCCCTCTGTGCTTCTTCTTTTGAGGAACGTGCTGGATTGTACTTGGAGGGTGGAAAATATGTTACGCTCGCTTTTTGATTAGACATAGGTTGTTTTAATTAATATCTCAATAACTAATTAAAATTTTTAAATTCTGTTTTCAGGAGCCCCTCCGGAAGGCTCCTGAGCATCCATATGTCAATTTTTGTACTTCTGCATTCAATAGGGGCTGAACGTATAGATGCATAGACAAAGAGACAGACAGACATCTTCTTTTATTATTATAGATTACATTAACAACCCAGACCTGACCACAGTGAGGCTGTTGCACTTTGAGATCTACCCTGTCCTTACCATCCAACCAACCGTGATGGACAATTATTTACAATATTTACATATTTAAAGTACATTTACATTTATTATATAATTATAAACAAATTTCTATTTTTGGATTAAGGTTGGAAGTTGGATTTATTACTCAGTTCTGGCATTGATAATCGCAAGTATAAATTTGTTATAATAAATTCATTTCTCGAGTCTTCCCCCATATACCTTTTCTGCAGATTCATTGACCAGCTTCACAATCCTTTCAACAGCCTGAATGTTATGTTATATGTAAATTTTATTATTTTAAACTTTGGCAATTGTTTAGCTTATAGAAATTATAAAAGATTCTTGTTTGTCACATTTTCCTTCATTGGAAGCATAGAGAGAGTAAGTACATTGACCAGCTGATCAACATTTCATAATTCGAAATTTCAAAACTTAATATTAGTGGAAGAAATCCTCTTATAGATACAGAAGTGTGTCATGATGATTGATCTCTTATCTTGACTATTCTTCTGTAAGCTAACTCCCTTACATGTTGTCTGTTGTCTACTGCTATAGTCAATAACAAGTTCTCAAAAAAGGTTAGCAAAACAGGCATTATGTTACTAATCACTATAGCATCTTTTAGAGTGGCAAATGCAACAGAACTGTTATTTTCCTGTCAAAATTTTTAAACATGTCACTCATTACAATGATAGCAAATAACATTATTTTCATTTGAGTTTTAATGTCGAAGCAGCAGGTGTGTCACCTTCTTTTATTGTTTACTTAAATGATCTCTTAAGCTGTACATTTACAACTGAATCGTCGGAAGAACTAATTAACCTTTATTTTTTTTTTCAATATTGATCTAAGTTTCCAAGTTCTTTCTATCTCAGTCTTTATATTTCTTTCCTGTTCAGAATACTAATGTAAGTGTTTCTATTATTTCGATGGTCATACAAAAATTTTAGTTCGATACAAGATTTTCTTTTTATCTCTTTTTCACATTTTCAATCAGTGTTTACAGGAGAGTCACAGGAACTCTGGTTTTCCCCAAAAAAGGCAGAAAAACTGATTGTACCTTTACATGCTGTAACATCCAACAACTTTGATTTAGCATCAGTGATGAAACACTCACTTTTTTTTTTAAGCTACTTTCAGCTTTGTCTCTGTTATAAGACTTTCTTAAATTGAAACTTGGATTATGATAGTCTTTTATTAGTTGAATTATTCTAGTATGGACACAGTTGGTATTGAAGCTTTTCGGTATAACTCCTGTATTTTTTAACTAACTCAATCAGTAATAGTAAAAAATGCAGGCATTTTCTCAGAATATAAAGACAATCTCTACCTTTTATTGAAACAATATAAAAGTATATCCTATGTTTGAAAAGTGTTCGTATCCAGTTCTTTTATTGTTAAGCCCCCACCAAAAGTAAATAAATACGTAAATAAAAATAAAAACGAATATGCAAAGGATTGTCTGGTAGCCACCATTACTAATGACGGTAAAGATAAAATAACACAAATAGAACACCAAATAGTTTTTAAAGCACTAATGTAAATTCACTATTTAACATAAAATTTTAACATAACCCTATTTAAATAGGTTAAAAATAAAACATAATGATCTGATCACATTGCTTGCTGACAGCAGACTGACATATATTAGAATGAGAATGGAGAATAAAATTAAAAAGAGACTTCTCGTTGCTCGGTGGATGAAGCCAGATCATCATCGAGTCTGGAGATTTGCTAACTAAATTTAGGTACTATATATTAGTATCACGTGCTTTTATTAACTATAAAAGGTATAAATGCCTACATTTATAAACGTAATATTTGATTTATTAGATTTTCTAGCAAGCTAGATGTATTATTTAAAAAACAATAAAAAAGTCCAATTTTTGGTTAATTTTACGATTCTTTATGGTTTATGTGCATCTGAAACCTGTAAAATAATACAATATTTTCAGATATATGGAAAGAGTGTTAAAAGAAAGCATCTGAAAGGTATTAGAACAAAAAATAATAATATTCATATTTCAATAAAATTTTTTGAAATTTGACCATTTTTCATCATTTTTTCGAACTCTGAAGGTCATGCACGAACTAAAGATATAAATATTTATTTTTTTTATTATTGTTCCCAAATTCAGGATGCTGAAGTACAACTTTTTTTTGCTGTTAGAAATTGCTTATTGAAAATATCCCTTTTTCGTCCCACCCTAGTGTACATATTTTTTAATAAAAAGTGTTTTTAATTAAATAAATTATACAGTAGAACCTCGATTCATCGTTTTTCATGGGGTTAGTGAAAAAAAACTATGAAAGCAGGAAAACGATGAATGCGGGTTCAAGTCAAAACTCGAATAAAACAATGTTTATGAAATAATACACACAATATATATAGTATACTACTAATACAAACTAATTTGTTACTCTCCAAACTATCAAAGAAATAAATCAAAGTAGTAGAACTTTAAGTGATATTTATTTTTAAAAATCCTTAATTTTTTGTTGGATTTTTCGAACTGAGATTTTCCAGATTTACAACATTTTCTGGTCTTTTCCTATCATATAATTTCATGTGCATATAAAAAAATATTGTGCATATTCAAACGCCGTAATTACGTCAGACACACTTGGCACTGGCGTAGGCTCAGCCTCAGTAATGTGAAAAAATGTAGTAGCTGGTTATACTGGATGCATCCATTCTCCTCTTTATACAAAGAAGAATAACTTATTTCTCAAGCAACAATACACGATACATGACAGTCTGGAATTCCCCTTTCAGGACAGTCTGGAGACATGCCATCACAATTTTGATCCTCCATGGAGGAGGCGAAGAGTTTTTTTAGCGTAAGAAGTAATTCCAGTTTGAATGCCATATGGAATTGCTTGATTTTTAATTTCATTTCGGTCAAAAAAAAATTTTACAACAATGAATGCGGGAAAACGACTTTTTGGAGAACGATACATGCGGGTTCCGTTAACATTATTTAAATACAGTTTGTGCAGGGACCATAGAAATATAACGATCAATGTGGGAAAACGATGGATGTGGGAACGGTAGTTTCACTGTTTAATGTTTACTCTGTTCAAAAATAAACTTATTTAATACTGTAAATGAGTAGCCTCCAAACATAATAAATCTTATACATAATAAAACTTATTTTTATTTAATTCCCAAAAATAAAATGAAACTGC
The DNA here is from genome assembly GCA_963930645.1 of Salticus scenicus. Taxonomy (NCBI): domain Eukaryota; kingdom Metazoa; phylum Arthropoda; class Arachnida; order Araneae; family Salticidae; genus Salticus; species Salticus scenicus. The sequence goes on along the minus strand of OZ005661.1, from coordinate 114,054,430 downwards.
ATGGCACAAAGGAAAGCTTAAAATTTTTTATCACTCACATTATGTTGTCACGGATCTGTGGCGAAAGGTCTCAAAAATCTTCAAAGTTAGATTTTTTTAACTTTAATAAAATATCATATTTAAGGAATGCCTGTATTCAAATATAATGCTGATACAAAAAACTTCTTTCAGAAGTACAATAGATGATTGGTACTTTCATAAAGGTATGAACAGATAAAAATAGGGGTTGGGCCTATTTAAAAATAAATATTTTTGTGAAAAAATAGTTATGGTCTAAAATCTTTCATTTTAGCAGTCACCTTATTATATAATGTTAAACATGAAGTTAAGAATGTTTCTTTAAATTAAGTATAAGTTAGCATTTGAAATTATACAAAAAATACAGAAGAAATTTGTAAAAAGATTATTTTTATAAAATGAAATTTGTGAAGAAGCCCCAAATTTTGCCTGCATCAGCCTCTGAAAAAATCATATTTAGAAAGGAATGTCTGTATTATATAATACAGATTTAAGAAAAAAAAAACTTCTTTCAGAAGTGCAATAGATAATTGCTAGTTTTATAAAGGTATGAAGAGATAGAAAATCATATTTAAAAAGGAATGATTGTATTCTAATATAATACAGATTAAATATCAAAACAAGAAACTTCATTCAGAAGTACAATAGATAACACAGGTCTACATAAAAAGAATTTTATTTGAAAATTTCCCGTATAGATTTTTGTCAATACAGGGTGCCTTTCCTACCTATACCATTTCTTTCATTACTCTTCAACCAATATAATTATATGGTAAGTTTTATAGTATGTTTCCATGATTAAAATTTTTTCCATGATTAATTAACCATAGATACCTATTGTTGTAACTGTGCAGCACTAGTGCGATGTAAAACCCTACCAATCAACCAATGGTATACGTAAGAAATTGTGTCGGTAAACACTCTCCCTGCATTGACAAAAATCTATCCGGGATAGCGAAAAACTGACTGCATTTTTGGTTTCAACACATCAAAAAACAAAGTTCAGCTAAAATCATCAAATCAAATTTTTTCAACATCATTTTTGAAGACCTGTGTAACTAACTGGTAGTTTCATAAAGATATGAACTAGAGATAGAAAACCATACTTAAAAAGGAATTCCTACATTTTAATATAGTACAAATAAGAAACAAAATGCTGCAATAAGAAATACTCACAGGTTAGATCGAAATGCTTGAATTAGTTTACTTATTGCATAATATTGTCGTTGGCTTAAGAAAACAGCTTGTGACCATGAGGTACGCTGCTGTTCATAACTAACTTCAGTCCGGGGATTTCGCATCATTGTTTCAACAGCAGGAGGAATGTGAGTATTTGACAAGTTAGATGTTTGAACACTTTTAGTGAAGAGGAATGCATCAACATCATCTTCTTCCTGTTTAAGGAAAATGAAAATAATATTAATACAAAAAATATATTATATTAATTTTAAAATAAGTATTAAAAAAATTTCCAAAGGAATGAAATTTAAAAGACAGAAAGTATCCACCTACTTTATATACTCTGCAAGCAGATAACAGACAGAAAAATGTAGTCTTTGAAATGCATACCTTTTCAATGACTTTGGGAAATTATGGTTAAGATCATAGATATAGTAATAAGACATAGATTGATCAGCAAGAGGGAAAAAGTGATACCTTTTTTTCAGGAAAAGTCACTCTAATGGCTGCCTTTCCCCAAGTAAATCACACACGGTTAATTTAGTAAATAAAATTTATGAATAATTTATTTACTAAAGGTGAATGAAAAGCTCCAGATACAGTTTCAAATTCATTTTTCTTGTTATTCTTTTTTTCAATACTCTCTAATGGCTGATTTTAGAACTTTTTTCGGCATCAAAATTTTTTGCTCGATAACATAGGGATGATAGATCTATATATATTACTATATCTATGGTTAAGATCAGAGAAATAGGATCTCACAAGTGAATATCTAAAAAAAAAAAAAAAAAGGCTCAACCCCTGATAATTCCATAAAATGCAGTTCAAGCACCCCTACAGTCTTTAAGGAAAATCGAAATATATATGAGAAGGGAGCGGATAAACAGTAAAAATATAGAAATTGGCATAGATTTTCCTGCTAAAATTAAATAGCATAAAAATGATTTTAAAATAAAAAAGTATTTTTTTTTTTAATTGCAATGATAAAAAAAAAAAAAAAAGAAAAAGAAATACAATAAATTCTCTGTTAAGCGGCATTCAGCTAAATGGAAAAATTCAGAATACTCTCCCTTTCTGCCAATTTCCAAGAAATTGCTTAAAAATATTTGCCACTATTTTAGGAAGATTATGGTTTCTATTTTCAAATAATCAGTGTCTGAATTAACGTAATACAAATTAATGTTTATATTTACAAAGGCAAATGTAGTAAAAGAAATAAACAATGTAAAAAACTTTCACCTAATCAGATACAGTCTACACTGAGCTTAAGGTGGAATTTATTTGGTATTTTAAGAACAAACAAAATTCACATTCAAAGCAGAGGGGGACATTTAATATAGGAAGGGCACTTTTGTGATATTTTAAAACAATACATAATTATAATAATATAAAAATAATAGATTTACTTACTAAATTACCAACAAACTGGGAAACTCCTTTATCTGGATTAGGTGTTGTGCCTTTAGGTAGAAGAATTTCTTGTTGATCAACTGGAATGCCACATTTAAGCTCTAATATTTTTTTGAAGTCTTCAACAGATAATGTTTCATCAATTGAGAAACTTAATAATTGAAAAGTATTTACACAAAATATGTATATAACCTACAATAATAAAAGGAAGGAAAATCAACATTGACTGATACATTTTTAAATTTCAGGAAATAATAATAAAATATTATAAAGGTACTAAATATTTTTTCAATAAAAGTTTATAAAGGTTGTCTTAAAAAAAAAAAAAATCTTTAAAGAGACTTAAAAAGTTGCATATAAAACACGTATGTTATGATAATCACAAAACTTTCTTTTATATTACTCTATATAACACCAACAACTAATTAACATGTACAAAAATTTAATTAACGTAACTTCTAAGAATAAAAATTTTACATGGCACAATTTTAACCAACAGATGCTGAGATTTAGACACATAGAAAATCACAAGTGGTGTATAATAGCAGGGCCACTTATCGGTCGATATGCAGCAAAATTATGTCAACATTATTTTTCATGACAATCACCCACACCACATTTGGTGCATTTATATGCTAAGAAAGTGGGATACAGTGATCTCAGGAACAGGGAAAATTACAGCATCACATAACAGTGGCATTTCAAGGGTGAGGCGGAGGGGGTGGTCTGCCCTGGGCCTCTTGTCATGAGGGAGCCTCCAAAGAAAGTTAACCTTTAAGTATATATATTTGGTTAAGTTGTTACACCATTATTTTAACCTGAAAAATTCCCTGCACTTCTTTAAGTCATAGGTTCCTGTCTAAAGAACCTTAATGTACAAAATGTGACCATAGAGCAAAATTTCCAAAACAATAACAACAAAAGAAAACTCATTTATGTAAAGCCTGACTAAGGCAGGAGAAGCGGGGCCAATACCACTGCCCTTCTTGTTGGGTTTAGCTTCTGAATCAGTGCAAGGAGGCCTCAATATAGCAAAGGCTCCAATTAAGGGGCCCCCAGTGAGATTTTCGCTCTGGGCCTCGAGAGTTGTTGTAGGTCTGCTCTGAGCAATGCCACCTGTTAGCACGTATGCACCCAAATTTAAACCATATAGTTTTTCATACCTACCCTTTCATATATCAAGTTTTGTGCAATTATATACAACACAGGCATGAGAGTGCAGAAAATTAAAAAACGAGGAAACATGCGGGTTCATTAAAATTAATTTCAAATTAAAAATAATGTGCGCGAGGAAAACTATACAAATGTGTTCATAAAATTTATTTCAAATAAAAATAATGCTCACAGGGAAAAATTATACAAAATATTTTAAAAGTGACAAATTAAACTAAAAGAATAATGCACATCAACACAAAAAAAGCATGTATTAAAAAATAAATAAAAATTAGCTAGCAATCAACATTTAATCATTGACTGGTGGTGGAAAATGTGAAAGGGGGGTAAAAAGTAGTTCATGAGTGAAAAATATTAAACACAATTCTACTTCTTTATGGGTTCTAGAATATCATGAAGTAAGTTTTAAATTATATTGGCATTTTTGTTGTGGATGGATAAATATTAAAAAATAAAAGGCTTCCCATAGAAAGTTTGATCGGTGATGGTTAGAGATGAAAAAAAAAAGGGGGTGGGAGCGCAGGACAAAAAAAATTACAAGAGTGAGAATTATTGAATAATTCTGTTCTTTTATATGTCATAGAATCTGATACAGCACGTTTAAATTGAATATTGACATTTATATCTTGGATGGAGAAAGATTGAGAATCTAAAGTCTTTCGTGGGGCATTTGAACACTGGTCGTTATTGCAGTTTGATTAAAAAAATAAAAAATAAACGCGAAATTCACGGAAAAAAAAAAAAGCGGAAAATTGCAGATCCGTGGAAAATTCTCATGCCTGACAACAGAAGCTAAAATACAACCTGTCTATAAATAGGAGAAATTACAGCATAGCAGAGCCACCTACCTGCTGGATGATATGCACCAAAAGTTGCAAGACACCAATTAAAGTCAAAAACAACTAAATATAAATTTATATGAAATTCTGTGCTTTAGATCTTGATCTGGAACTGTCAAAAGAAATATCTATCGCACACACATATACATAATTCTGCATATGATCAAAGCACATTCAGAATCTCTTGAAAAGTATAAACCATTAATATATATATATAACCTGTAAAAAATGTTTCGTAATCCAATTATTTCTTGTTTGCCCTAATGAATAATAGTAAAAAAATAAATAAATAAAAATAAAAATTTGTAAAAAAAAAAAACCCTCACTGTACAATTTAAAGAAAAAATTACTTTAACAATAATCAACAAGCAAAGAATATTTTACTTGTAAATTATGTACAAAAATATACATTAGTGAAAAGTAAATGAAGTACCTTTTTATTTAGTAATTTCTCTAAAAGGCTAAAAGCTGAAGTGTCATCACATTGTCCCCTTTTTTTAGGATCATATTCCAGCATGATCTGAAGCCATGATTCTATGTCTTCTTTTAACGTGCTAAAAATCACAGGGGGGGAAAAAGCTTTTAATAATTTAAATCTCAATGCTGATTTTCTTAAAAAATAAATAAAAGATATCACAAGAAATTATATCAATCTACAGTAGACATGATCAAAGTAGTATATTTTGGCTGTTACAAAATTTTCTTCTATATTGTTCTACATAATACTGCCACCTACCATGTACTACAACCTTCTCATACATTAGGAAAATTGCAGCTTAGCAGCACCACCTATATGATATGCTGATACACTCCACAGCTGAATTAATATGGCTTTTCATAATAACCACATCGCTTATCAAGTTTGATGCATTTATATATTATTATAGAAGCTGAGCTATAGTAGCACCACCTATGACTGATATACATACACCCAAATTGAATCAGCATAGTTTTTCATAACGACACTCTCACTTATTAAATTTTATGCAATTATACACTATAGAGGTTCAGTTATAGCCTTCCCATAAATCTAAGATATTGTAGCATACTGGCACAGCCTGTTGAGCAATATACACAAGTTCATAAGACACCAATTTATGTCAAGGTGCAACTACGATGAACCTTATCAAAATCTATCGTACCACTTTTGGGTAAGTTTTTCCTAGTTCCAAATCTTCTCTATAAGACTTAATACTCATTTACATCCATTAAAGATCAATATACAATTCGGTATATCACTTAAGGATCATATTTCACAAAAGCAAATAATTTTATTTTTTCCTTCATTTGAACTTATTACTGTACACTGTATATAACTAAAGTTAATCTCCATGCGTGTACTGATTAAAGTGCAAATCAAAACAATTATCACAATTGTTTTGGGGCTATAATCATTTGTATGTTTAACTCCACTCTAAGTTTTTTTTTTTTTTTTTAACTGTATGTAAGATAGATAAAGGGTGAGAAATAAAGTATGCTAAAATTACTGTTGCATTTGAACTTATTTGTCTTTTTTGAGCTTTGCAATTCAGATTATGGGCCCAGACCCTTTAATAAGTCAGTTTTAAGTGTTTTGTTAAAAGTATAAAAATGGCAATAAAGATAATTAAATATAAAAACCTTTAAATGTACCTCATGTTACGTTGTTAATATTTTCATCTGGACGCCCAGATCTTTTCAAATGATCTTCATCTGTGCCGGATCTCTTAGAGTTGTGGTCTTTTATAGATTCCATAAGTTGATTCCACATCCAGTTAGGAGCCATTGCGTCACTGTCATTGCACACATCCGGCGTTGTTGTGATTTCTATGTATGGCTTCTCTAAACATCGCATAATTATAATTATTGTGGTTAGCTATCTTTTTAGTTTTTACAAAATAAAGCTAACTACAATAATTAATTACACAAGCTAACTACAATAATTATAATTATGCGATGTTTAGAGAAGCCATAGAAATCACAACAACACGCAATGGCTCCTAACCGGATGTGGAATCAACTTATGGAATCTATAAAAAACCACAACTCTAAGAGATCCGGCACAGATGAAGGTCGTTTGAAAAGATCTGGGCGCCCAGATGAAAATATTAACGACGTAACATGAGGTACATTTAAAGGTTTTTATATTTAATTAATCATGTGTAAAGTGCTTCAGTATAATTTAAATTTTATTTATTGGCAATAAAGATTCTGAAACTTAATGAAAGCAACTGGAACATTTAAAAGTGCCAAGTTAAAGTAGTTTTAATTTCAAAAGACTTATTTGGAATGATGACACTCTACAAATGACTCTCAATGCTAGTGTTGAACGATGAAAAAGAAAAATTAATTACAAGATGCAAAGGCTCAGAAAGTTTTAGTTACTAGAATGGAGGCAGTGCCTCTGTCACATATTCTACGTGTGACTTGGCAATAGCATGTGGATGAAATTGTATATAATAATGAAAATAATTGCAAAAATAAGCTGTTATTCCACCACAAATCAATAAAATTCACCCTTTTCTTTTTTAAAGATATTTACTGAAATATGTGATAATTTTACAGTCCATAAATGAAATATAGAATAATTTTGCTGCTACTTATCAAAATTTACATTTAATAATGCAAATAATTGCCAAAATATACAATTAATTATTATCAATAAAATTTGCTATTTTTGAAAGCTATATTCCAAAATATACAACAATTTTAAGGCCTATTACTGAAATATGGAATTACTTCATTCATAAAATTTACATTTAATGATAACTGCTATAATAGGCTATTATTTTGCAGTTAATCAATACTTTTTTGTTTTTTTCAACTTTCACATTTTCTTTCATATGGATGTGTAATGTATGATGATGTGTGATGTATAGTGATATGTAATAAAAAAGCACCACAAAACTGGCGTTGTAAAAAATATTACTTACAAACTTTGAATAAACACCATAAAATGCAATAAACTCGCAACAATTGTTTCGGGTCGAACAAACACACGACCCTTCATCAGGCGAATAAAGTAAGCACGAGTGCTGCAGTCAAAGCGGCAACAAACGGTGCCGCTTTGACTGCAGCACCCGTGCTTACTTTATTCGCCTGATGAAGGGTCGTGTGTTTTTTCGACCTGAAACAATTGTTGCGAGTAGTGATATGCACTGAGAATGAGGCGATTTTGTTCAATTCTAGATAGCAAATTTGTCTCTTCAATAAAATCCTTTGAAATTATGATTACTTTCAGTTAAAATATATATACTACATAAATGATGATAAGAGAAGCCCTATTCCATAGTTTTTTACATCTTGATGTAGTTTTGTGGTTTCAGTTTCCTATAGCTCACCATAGGAGCTGTGGCGATTCTGTAGTTATTAGCAGAAATGTTATATGCACCATTTCTTATTAACCCTATAAAGTTTCAAAATATATATGGTATATGAACATCTCTACTTACCTACAAATATGATGGTGGGGAGATATTTCTTCTGAAAAAACTATATTTTTATCTGGATCTAGATAAGCTCGTATTTGGGCAGAAGTCTTCTGTTTTATAATAGGAATCCTGCAGGAGATTATTGAAAGTGATATAGTGCATAAATATATACATACACAATGAATGGAATAATTACTAACATTTATTTTATTCAAAAGAAAAAAAAAATGAATAAAAGGATCATTTTTAGAATAATCTTATTACGTAAATATATTAAGAATGTGATGGATACTAAATCTAAAATTACACAAAATCAGTATCTTAAATAGTTCCTGAGCTTAGGTTATATAATTAACAAAATAATTTTCAGCTGTTCAAAGGGAAAATCATAATAAATATTTGAGTATTTTTTCCAAGTTGTATGTTGTTTAATGGATCATAATGAATCCAAATATTTTTCAGCATCTCTGTAAAAGTATTATAAATGTTAAGCTAGGAATATCAAATACAGTGAACTCTCGTTAAAATGGACAGTGAAGGGCCGACAATTTTTGTCCATACTAACGAGAGTCCATTATAACAGGAGTTCATAAACTGAAATTCTATGTTAGCCCCTACAAGTACAGTAACACGTAATTTTGAATGTTTGTCGCTTGCGCACTTTTCTCTTCTAAAGTGTAAACTTTGAAAAGACTGAGCTTTATAAAAAAAAGTCCTATTTCATCGATGTTAAATATGTTTTTAGCTTTGATAGTTCGTAGTCCTTGATAAGGCATGACAAATTCTCTTTCCACTCTTTAATGTTTTCTTCTGGTACATTTCCGATAACGAAATCCTTTGCTATGTCTCCACAATAGAAGTGGAGACAGGTGCAAATTGTTGACTTGAACTGTCACTGTCAATCAATACTGTTTACCTCCCACGGTGTAATAGTGCAGTGAAAGAGATTAACCCTTTTTATTATTGCACCTTTTCATGTTTAAAAAAAAAAAAAACTTTGAAAAGATTTTGGGAACTGACTGTTTTTGAAGAAAGTAAGCTTTGAGGGGGAAAAAAATGTCCGTCTTAGCGAATAAATTGTATGTATAAAGCGATGTTTATTACATGCTATTCCTATAGGCCTTAGCCAGAGATTCTGTTTTTGTACGTAATAACGAGAAATCCATCTTAAACGGGGCTGTCTTAACGAGAGTTCACTGTATTTGTCTTTTTTTTTTTTTACATTTTAAAAAGATTTTAAATTAATAAAGCAAATTTTTAAAGAGTTTGAGTCCACAAACTGCAATGAATAAAAATTCTAATTTGTATCTCTGTAAGTCCAATATTCACATAAATCTGAATGGTTCCTGAGATGGTAATTGATAACATGCCTACCAGTTTATATCTTAATGAAATGTAGAGTTTAGATGCTAATGTACTTCAAATAATTTGAGCCTATAGTTCATAAAGATAAAAATATTTCTGTGTGTCCCTGTAAAAGAACTATATGGCATACATTCATTAAAATTTATACAATCCATACGATAGTAGCCTATAGTATACTTACCAACTCAATACAATAAGGCATTTAGATATTATCAACTTTGAATAATTTGTATCTATGAGCCATTTTATAAAAAAAAAAAAAAAAAAAAAAGAGTTCAGGGTTGTGCTTAGTTTTTCTGCTTTTCAATGTCCTTTTTTTTTTGACTATTTTTCCTGCATTTTCTCATTGGTGATAGTTGTTTTTCTTACACTTGTGATTGCAAGCTATTTTATTTGTCTCACATTACATTTTGTGTTAAGTCTGTTACCATAATTTTTAGTATTACAATGATGCATTTTGCCATTTTTTATTAAAATATATAATGAAAATCAAGTCTGTTACTTGTCAAATTCATTACCAGAATTGACACAAGATGAGATACAAAACACTTTTATTTACTCTTTTAAAGAAAAAAATGTTTGACATTAATTTATATCAATAATATAACACACAAATGGTTTATATTATTTAACATAATTCAAGATATTTATTTAAAAAAAATTAATGTAATAACAAAGAAAAAGTATTTGACAGATATTTTTGTCATTATATTTTGAAAGATTCACATCTAAAAAAATTTTATCAGTTCAAAAATTTTTAATGATAAAAACTCTGCATACACATTTTTTTTTTTTTTTTTTTTTTTTAAATGCACAGCTGAAATTAATCTTGGAATAATAATTGATGGTTGAAGTTTCTGTATTTATCTGGAATAACATGCATAAAAGTTTTTTAAATGTTGTTGTTGTTTTTGTTTTTTTCCCCATTTTTTCTCCCTGTTCAAAACTGCAGTGGTATCCCTGTAAAAGAACTAAAGGTTCACTCATCAAAATCTATATAAATTGTGCGATGGTGACCTATAAGATAACTACTACCTTTGAGTCCCTAGGTCATGGTGATAAAGAATATTTCTTTGAGTCCCTGTAAAAGAACTAAAAGTCGTATATGCGTCAAATTTACACAACTCATGTGATAGTGACCTGTAACATTCCTATCAACTTCATCATTCGATATAATAAAATTTGCAACTATTTCATTACCAAAAATTAGGGTTAGTTCTTAAAATTGTATCCAGAAATACACTACAAATATTAAAATAATGAATTTTTTTTTTTTTTTTTTTTTTTTTTTTGGGGGGGGGGGGTTCTGAAAAATAAACATAGATGATAAATTTGAAAATACAGATACAGTTGAGGATCTATAATCCGCATACCCATAATTCACAATTGTCTATAATCCACACTCGCTTTGCAAATGTAAACAAAAAATTTTGCAGTAACGAAAATCCAATATTTTGGATGTATATGAGAAAAAAGGATGTTAATTCACATACTAAAATGAAAAAAAAAATGAGTGTAAAATTTAATTTAGGTACACATAATTAATTTTAAAAAGGAAAAAAAAAATTATACTTTTATTGCCTTATACTTTTTTAGCGAATCTAAACATCGTCTGAATAATATTCAATAAGTGATCAAATAAAACACATGCAAGTGCATTTTTTTAACTCCTGCCAGTAACAGCATTGCTCATTGGTTGAAAAAAATGACATCATATGCGTTGGTGGGATTGTGTATTTTCACAGATGTTTAAGGACCATTAGAATAAATGTTCTTTTTAGGGTGGTATTTCAAATTTCAAAAATACACAAAACTATGTAAGGAAAAATTTATACCAGCATTTGTTTTGAAGATAAGATCTAGAATGCAGTCATTGAAAACTGTATCAAACTAATCACATTGCAAGTATCTGGCTGCAAACTGTTAATCACAGTCCAGAAGTAGGAGTACAGTTTTCTTTTAATGTATTACTCATTTAAGGGTTTAAATTATACATTGTTTCTACTTCATTAAGCAAATTTTATTGTTTTATATATTTATTAGTATTACTTTCATTACATTATATAAAAATAAACAATTCTAATTCTAGCTTCATTAAATAAAGTTTATTGTTTTATGTACCTTATACTAATTCATATAGCAAGGAAATGTCACCATTGATCTATAATTTGCAAAAATCTATAATCCGCACAAGTTCTAGAACCAAGGTGTGCGGATTAAAGATCTTCAACTGTAATAACAATTAAAAACTGAAAATCCAGGGTAGCCCTAGAATACAATCACTGCCTAAAATATATTTTATTATCAATTCACACATAATTTAATATAATTCATCATTATAATTTTTTCACTCAGATTAAAAACTACAAAAAGACAACCACAGCTGATAGAAAACAAAAATTATAAATACCATTCTGCAGGTGATTTGTCAGGAAGAAAAGGACGTAACCCAGTTATAACTTCATGAGTTACCAAACCTAAACTCCAATAATCCACTGTACATGAATATTTTTGAGTCATAAAAAGTTCAGGTGCCTAAAATTAAAAAAAAAAAAAAAAAAATTCTTAATATGACTGTTTTTCTATACTGTTCAAAAGCCAATACATTTTTTTTTTTTTTTTGGGGGGGGGGGGGGAATTTTGTGAAAACAAACTTTTATTTATTTTTTTTTTATGAAGTACTTATCCATTTTTGTGAAAAAAAAACAAAATTTTATGAAAAGAAAATCATATTCAGCATAGAATAAATAAATAACCCTTTTGCTTTCAGTTATCATTACTATACCCTTTCATTCAATACTAAAATATTTTAACTAAATTGATCCTGAATTCCTGATAATATCAGTAACTCATAACAGTGCTGAAGGGGGGAATTTTTTTTTTTTTTTTTTTTTTTTTACACATTGTTTGAGTAATCAGTTAATACATAATATAGGAAGTGAAATTGTGAAAAGGCCCATTTTATGAAATAAAATTTTATTAATGTAATTTTGTAAAGAGCTTGAAATGGCCTTTAATTTTGGTCTGGTCCAACTCTGGCTAGTACAGTTTCATATCAAATAGTTCATGAAATGTTTTTAGTAATAGTTATTATCTGCACAGGTCACACTTGACTCACATTTTACGTGTAAATTGAAAATTTTGAAAAAAATTAACTGGTTACTTGTGAAACTGCAAGTCAGATTTGACTAGCTAAATCCCAATACTTCTTTCCAAAGAAATCTTAAGAACTCAAATTAAAACTTGACAAATTTAATGACTCTCAGCACAAATTCGACTGCAATACCCAATTTAGATCTTCATGCAGCTATCAAAAATTTTGAAAGTGTAAAAAAATAAAAGGTATGAATAAAGATAATTTAAAACACTAACAGTATAATTTTAAGTTTTTTTTTTTTTTTTTTTTATTTATTACAGATTCTAAGAAAAGGCTTTTTAAAATTTTTAAATAAAACTAATTATCAATTTTAAAGTTTTTTTTTTTTTTTTTAATTGAATATTGATAATATTCGGTCACTTTTAAATTTTATTCTAGAAACTTTTAGTTACATAGGTAAATATGAAAATGCAAGTTATAGTTTTAAAAATAATTTTATCTTAGTGTACAGTTTTATGCCATTTTATTTAAATTGCCCTGTTCAAATGTATTTAAAAGACAATTGGTTGATCTCTTTACACTTACTCATGTTTCAGACAATAATCTAGAAACTGACTTGCAATTAGAGAGTGAGTCATTATGATTTTCATATTTTCAAGTCCAGAGTGACTTGTAAATTTTTATTTATTATTATTATTATTATTATTATTACTTTTTTTTTTTTTTTTTTTTTTTTTTTGTCATTTTAATAATTGATATTTTGAGGTCAATGGCGTCGCTAGAAAATTTTTCAGGAAGGGGCAAACTTATTTCAGAATCTTAGTATTTAAAAAATTCAGTATGATTCAAATGATTGGCTGATAGAATGAGGTGATTAAACAAGACTGTGTCTAAGTATCAACTACAATAACTTTTTATGTATATAATTTAATACATCTTATTTACAAAAATTATACGACTTGCTCTAAACCAAATGAAATTCAGGAAACTTATTGTTAAGTCGATTCAAACTCTATTCTCCATCATGTGAATGCAGGTCGGGTCAGCTTTGCTTTAATTGGCTCTGTGATATAAATTTTATTTGGTTAATCATTTGAAATATAATGACATAATTTTAAAGTTTAAATGTAAATTTAAAAAAAATATTTTTTAATTAATAAAATTTCCAGGAGGGGGCAAGTGCCTCCCCTTGCCCCTATGTGCCGACGCCCATGTTTGAGGTTAGTACATTTAGACTATGTGTAGTTCTTAAAGAATGCTTTACCAGAGCTTTGAAAATATTTATATTTATAGTGTGTATGTAGATGAAAACTTTGCAAGCTAACACCAAATTGCAAATTTATGATGTTAGAGATAGCTTAAGGCTGTGCATCAGTCAGACAGCTCCCTTTCTCCCTTCCCATGTTATCCAATGGGATTTTCATTGCTTCATTTTTTAAAAATATCTCATTCAAAAAAGAAATTTTTCAAATTCTGTTTTTTTTTTATTAATATTACTCGTTGAACAGGTCGCCTTTTATCTTAGTTTATTTCAATAAGTAAATTATAGACTCTAAGTGAAATATTTAAATTTACGTTTTCGAAAAATTGCTCACTAAGCTAAACAACGACCTGTTCAAAGAGTAATATTCAAAAAACAGAATTCAAAAAAGTTCATTTTTGAATGAGATATTTTTACAAAACGAAGCAACGAAAATCCCATTGGATAACATGGGAAGGAAGAAAGGGAGTAGTTATTCTTTATTCATCTTCATCTGACTGATGTACAGCCTTAAAAAGTTTTTATTCATCTTCATTCAACACCAGTTTTCGGTGCAATTTCTAACAATACATATGCTAGCAAAAAACACAACAATCAAAACTAAAGTTTACAGGCAGTCAAAGAATATTCTGATACACACACCTACGAATTTATATGAGCAATGTTTACTTCAGAACAGATATCAAAGCCTGAAAATTATGCCATTCAGTTAGAAGTTATGACATCATTCATTTTATCTATATGTCTTTTCTAAACTTTTTAAAATACAGGTTGTTTGTTTAAAATATACATCAGAGTGTTTGCATGAAACACACATATGACTTTTTACTAAAAATTTATGTATTAAAAAGTGATTTTAAAAATAATGTCGTGTTTTTATAAAAAGGAGATTTTAATTAAGTTTTACAAAAAGTTTTAATATTTTCATTCCTGGAAAGCTAAATGATCTTGCACCATTAAACTCAATATAATAAATAATATATACAAATCTAAAAATTAAATAAAAGTAGTTTTGGAATAAGCTGAATGGTAGCAATGTAGAAAAGAAAATATTTTTGTGGATGATTTAAAGAAATATGGGAACTTTTCGACACTGACTTAATTTGCTTTTGATACTTAATTTTCCCAGTGTGGATTACTGAGTTTCTGAGAGGGAGGGGTGGATGGTGTAAATGGAGCAGTATTATTATTATTGTTCTTTTTTAAAGTCGGTACTTTTTTTTTTGGCTTAGTCACCACATCTCAAGAAGATATGTTCAAGTCTACTTTGGTGGAATTTTACCAACATATATGTATTTTCATACAAGCAATATGAAATACAATTTAAACAAAAAAATAAATAGCTCATGTTTGAAAAATTTTAGAAAAATCAAATAAGTAAAGGTGAACAATGTCCTAACTTCCAGTGGAATTTTCAATCTCCGATATCTCTGTTTCAAAGTAAGGATTGTTCATATCAAGTGGCAGGGGTGATATCATGATTACCTCTAACTACTTGTCAACTTTAGTTATACTAGGTGTGTCACAGTTTGGGGAGATGTTTTTATATAAACTCTATATCATACGTTCTCACCCTTTCCTGGACCAAAAATTTTTAACACCCCCATTTCTATAATAGTTTATTATACCAAATATTTCTCTATTGAAAATCCCTTGGACTGCAATAATCTACTGTCCCAATGGATGGCTCCAGAGCCCAATAGGATGCAGTATCCACTGAAATTGTAAAACTACTATATGTATTTTCTTAAAATACTATTACATTAAAAATTATTTCAATTATGAAGGCAACAAAATCTTACCAAATATTGCAAAGTTCCAACAAAGGAAGTACATAAGCTACCTTGATCTAATTCTTTGGCATACCCAAGGTCAATTAATTTGAAGATCATCTAATAAATAAAGTTTACAGATCATAATGTGAGAAAAAAAATATCACGATGAAAAAATTAAAAGCAAATAAATCAAAATCAGAAAATACTTTTAATTTATATGGTTAAATGTACTTAATTTAAAGGCTAATAATTAATGATTCATAATTAGCAATTATCACATGAAAAAGCATGGAATTTGACTATCAATGTAGCCGTCCAGATGAAATATAGCAATATTTTGGCAGAAAAAAAGAATAAGATAGTAATTAATTGTAATGTATTTTTATTTTTAATAGAATTATAATTTAAGTTTTATTTTATTATTATTATTTATATATAGGGTTGGTGTTGTAAGGTTGGATGGTTGCATGGGATTGTGAAATAAAATAAAATAGAAAAAAAAAAGCCAAAGGCTTGTTGCATTTACTTTGTATTACTATGCAAACTTTCTTTTTCCATTAAAATTTCAGTTTCTTCTGTTTTGAGTTGTCAACTATTCTTAAAATTCTAATCATACTATTAAACACATTGTAATCAATCAGTGAATTTCATTGTTGCTTCGTGGTTTCATTGTTATTCATCTGCTTTGAAATTTTGCTTTTTTAAATCCATATGACTCCTATTCTGATCTTGGCAGGCTGGGAGAGTGTTGCTGGCATGAAACTACTTTAACTCCAAAGGCAAGTCACAAGTCTTGCCGCCTGCCTCCTTCCTTCCATCTTAAGTTTTTTAAATTATTTTTTCATAAATTTTGATAAAGTGTATGGTTTTAAGTTAAGATTTGTTGTGTTAGCTTATTGATTCGTTTGATTTGCAGGCTGTTAATTAATAAATCTGGTTTCTTTAAATTTGTGTATTTCATCCACTGATTTAAAAAAAAAAAAATTCATTTTTCTGAATTTCTCAAAGAAATTTTTAATCTTATTGATCATTGGTGTTTCAGTGATCTTGTATCTGTTGCTTGGCTTCTACTATGCTTATTAGATCATCATTATTATACAGTAGGTGCCGCTTAATGTGATCACTTTGGGACAGACACTATTCGATAACAATAACCGGTTGATAACAATAAACGAAAAGTATCAGGAATACAAAATTTTAATTTTACTACGTACTGAGTAACATTTTTTTAGAGCTACAAATTTAAAAGACAATGATCCATTTAAATGCTATATTGAACAAATCGTTAAAATAGGTCAATTAAAAAAAGTTTTCCAAAGATGTCTGTCTTGTTTTTTGTCTCAGCAAATTATTGATAAAACTTTCATAACTATAATGTTCGCGAAAGTCTCCAGCAGTGCCTCTACGTTGCACTCCGAGTCCCAAGACATGGAGAGCCTGTCTCATTTCAGTAGCAGTTGGTGTATTCTCAACAATGTTTTAAACATCGTCATCATCTTCATCTGATGTCTCTTCATTTTTTTTTTTTTAGATAGAACAAGATACAGCTTGGCATACATCTTCATCAGTCATCGTTGTAGTCACTTTGGCATTCTCATCTATAGCCATCCATTATGTAAAGTTATTTTCAGTCATATCTGAGTGTAAGATTTTGATATGCTTTAATGTGACATTTACATCGTCATTCTTTTGGGGATACTCCTTTTAGTTTTATAGTTTGCAATTTTTGTTGACTGAATGAAAAAAATAAATCGAGAACAGTACTTGAAAATGATAACAATAAACAAAGGCGCTGATTACAAAAACCGATTTCTTTAACATGTGTTAATATACAAGCGTTCAGGACTTCGCGATTCTGATAACATTAAACGAATGATAACATTATCCGCGATCACATTAAGCGGCAGCTACTGCAATATATATATATATATATATATATATATATGATGAATAATGCTCTTATTTTTAAACTTTTCAAAGATTTTTTCCTATGCAAAATTATTTCAAATAGATTTGAAAATATTCTCTGAAAATAACTATTTATATTGTTATGTTCAGTAGTTTTCTAACTCTTCATAATAGAATTTAACATATAAAATTACTCCAACAGTACTGAACACATATAGAGTAAAATGTATAAGTCCTAAAAAAAAAGCCTTTTGAATTAGATTGAAATGATTATTAATTGGAGTTTCCCTCAGGTTTAGAAAAGGACAAAGTGCTGCAATAATTTAAAGAAAGAGAAGAAGGGGGCACCTTTTAGATCTTGCATCACTCAAAAAACTGCTGTTTTTCATGATTAAAAACATTAATTTAAAATCCTCAAAATAAAGAAAAGAAAATACAGCCAAGGATATTTTATTAAACACTATTTTTTTAATTTGTTGCAAATTTTGCAATTTGAAATTAAATTTTCATTGTATTTGGAAATTAAAATGTTATCCAGATTTTTATCAGATAATGAGGATCAAAATTCAATTTTCAATTTTTTTTTTTTTTTATCTGACTGAAAATACGCTCACAATAAATGTTACCATACCTGCCAACATAATTAAAGAAAATCAAGTGCATTCTTGCTCAGACTCTTAAATTAACTACAAATTTATACATATATTTTTATAATTGAGATTAATAAATGATATTTATATAGAAAAGCATTATTTACCCCCCGCCCCAAAATATATATATATAATAATGATTTATTAAGCGTAGTAGAAGCCAAGCAGCAGATACAAGATCACTGAAACTACAAAGACCAATAAGAATGAAAAATTTCTTTATGTAGGAGAAGCTCAGAAAGGTGAAAAAATTCATCAGGGGACGAAATACACATATTTAAAGAAACCAAATTTATTAATTAACAGCCTGCAAAACAAACGAAACAATAAACTAACTCAACAAAATCTTAACGGAAAAACACAAACTAAATCGAAATTTATGTTAAATTAACTTAAGAAAAGAAGGAAGGAGGCAGACGGCATTACCTGTATCTTGCCTGTGGGGTTAAACTAGTTTCACGCCGGCAACACTCCCCCAGCCTGCCAAGACCAGAATAGGAGTCATATGGCAAAAAAAAAAAAATTTCATAGCAGATAAAAAATAATGAAACTATGAAGCAACAATGAAATTTATAGTTGACAACTCAACAATGAAAAAACTTAAAATTTAATGAAAAAAGAAAGAATGAAAATTAATACAAAGTAAACACAACAAGGCTTCTGCCTTTATTTTTTTCATTTAATTTCACAATCCCACCCAACCATCCAGTCAAACAACAACACCCATCCTCCGTAATCAAACATCTGCCCACTAAACCACCACCTTTTTTATTGTTTTATAATTTTTTTGTTAAGTTACACTAATGTGTATACATTTTTTTTTATATGTACTGACAGAGACATGGTTAAGGATATAAAATAAAAAATACATATATACACACACACATATATATAAAATAAAATAATACAAACTTCTTCAGACATTTTTCTCCATACATTTACAGAAAAATTGTTAAATTTTAGGATTTTTCTGTATGTTGCTGAAAAACAGTAGTTTTTAACAAAATCCAGTAGACCAAAGAAGTTGAAATAACCAAAAATCAGCAGTCTATTGGTAAAAACAGTAGAGTTGGCAATGCATGCAGTATAAACACCAACAATTGTACAGCTATTTCTGTATGGCATTTGGAGATATATATTAATTTGCAAGCCGATCGGGGATTTTTTTCGGCAGCTGTTGTGGTACATACAAATTCTGCCCATAGGCCTTAATGATAAAGAAAGCTTTGGTGTGTGTCTGTATACGAACTACAAATAGAATGGAGACCCAAAACTATACAGCTAATTCTGTATGACTCATGAGCATGTGCACCAGTCTGCAAGTCAAAAGGGTGATTTTTGTATCTGCTATCAAGAGATATACATACGTGGCGTGTTCAAAAAGTATCGAATCTTTACTTGGCAAAAATACATTTATTGATTTGGAAATCCAAAACACTAATCTCCTTCAAGGTAGTCACCTTGGTAATACAAACTCTTTGCCCAGCATTCCTGTCATTGTTGGAAACACCTGGGGAGTGCAGTGTTTGTAATGGTGAATGATTCCACATGGTATCTTCTCTTGACTGAAATCAGGACTCTTTTAGCGGAATTTTTGGTTTGGGAAATAGCTAAAAGTCACAAGGGTCATGTCGGGGAGCCTGACGAACCACAGGAATATTGTGTTTGGCAATGAAAGTCTGAATCAAATACACACAATGGACAGACGCATTATCATGATGAGCTTCTAAGCTTTTACTGTCCACAGATCTGGTTGTTTGCACCTCACAGCATCACAAAGGTGATGGAGGACCTCCTAGTAGAACTCCTTAGAGTAAGTTTGGCCTTGTGGTGAGTACTCATACTACACCATGGAAGTCAAGAAAAACGGTCAACATGTCCACTGGTGTGCGGCCATCTTTGAAGCATTTTACCTCTATTTTATGCATAAGGTGTCATCGTCCTGAAAGCCTGTTGAATCTTATGAATGGTTTCCGCTCGGATAACACAAGCTTTTGGTAAAATTTGATGCAATATCACTGCTCAAGTTTTTATCTCATTTTCCAAAAACTAAAATCTGACAACCGTTCCCTAAACATCTTCACTTATTGGCCAATAGCCAGCTACTGACTGACACGTATTGTAGGTGGGAAAATATTCCAGACTGCACATGGGTGGCCCATCTACATCAACGCTAAAGAAAGTCTCTTTCATTTCATTGGTTTAAACGAGAAAAGATAAAGTCCGATACATTTTGTTTGAACACCCCTCGTACATACATACACAGACGCAAGACATACACAAACAGACAAAATCATTTTGAGTCTCCACGTGAAGGCCTCCACTGACGTTTCGGCAATTATAACTGATTGGATCAAATTCTTTATGACAACTTTTGATTCAACATTTTTCATTACAACTCACAAGGAAACATTCAAAGGGTGTCATCTTCAAACAGTATTGAAAAAAATATATGTGATTCTACTCTTCATAAAACACCGGAAAATGAAAAAATTATCGGCTGAAATTAATTACAGCGACCACAAAAAATTATCAAAATTAAGCATATTTGGCGATTTCACACTGCTAGGCTGATTTTGAGTACTTGGCAGAAAAGCAAAACACGGTTCTGTTCGTACACGGCAATCTCGGTGCTAGCAAACGTATCGCCTAACAGCGCTAAATCACCAAATATGCTTAATTTTGATAATTTTTTGTGGTCGCTGTAATTAATTTCAGCCGATAATTTTTTCATTTTCTAATGTTTTATGAAGAGTAGAATCACATATATTTTTTTCAATACTTTTTGAAGATGACACCTTTTGAATGTTTCCTTGTCAGACATTATATGGAGAAAGTCTGGGTTTGAAAACAGATCCTTCAGAAAAATATACAATTTTAAAATGCACCCTTTACAAAAATTGATAAATTTAAATTGGATCTTTCATAAAAAATCAAATGATTTTTTTTAAAAAAAAAGCCTTTTTTTCAAATCACTTGGACAATTCTTTTTTCCTGTTATCAGCGACATAAAATAGTATATTTCTGCAATGAGACACCAAAACAACAAGCAAATTACCATTTTTTTTTTTTTTTTTTTTGGGGGGGGGGGGGGGGGGGAGAGGGAGGGAGGGAGAGAGAGAGAGAGAGAGAGAGAGAGACAGATTTTGTCAGCTAGCAATTAAATAATGCTTATTTTAGTAATTGCCATTAAAAAATATTCATATAAATAACCAATAAGCTGCATTTATAAGTAAATTTTGCCAGTCAACTACTTTAAACTACTTTGGAAATATTCAAAGTACTTACATATTAACAGCATGTGCAATATAAAATGTACATTTTATGTGTATTTATTTATTTATATTTATGTATATTTACAAATATTACAGAAGTGATTCTGTAAAATATATTATCTTATATATGTATGTAAATAGTCAGCAAATGGCATGTGTTTAACTACGCAAGTACCATATTTAAATACAATACCTCTTATCTTGTAAAAATCTGTTTTTATAAAAATATGGAGTAAGATAAAGTAATATGAGTGCCATGCCATGCCAGATAATTTTAATAAAAAAAAAAAAAAAATCACTAAAGGTATTACATTCCAGAAAATCAAATTAAAAGTAGAAAAGTAACAATTGTCAAAAAACTATACAAAGCAAAAAAAAAAAAAAAATCATAGACCTAGGAAAGAATCTGTAATCTGACGTAACTTAGTGATTATCATACATTATTAAGTGAAAGTGAAAATAAACAATGTATACACATATATGTTACTTACAGATCCATTTGTATCTTGTATGACGATATTTTCAGGTTTGAGGTCTCTATGTATGATGCGCATGGAATGAAGATAATTGACAGCAGAGGAAATGTGTCTTAAAATAAGCCGTACATATTTCTCGCTCAAACCACAACAATTTTCAGGCTTATTTAATAACTATAAATAAATTGCAAAAACATCAAAATAAATAAAATATGTAGCACAAAAGTTTTAAAATATAACTTTGAATATTGAATTAATGAAGATTATAAACCAACATCTTAAAAAGAACTTTGATTTTTTATTCCTAAGGAAGAAAAACATAAAATAATTATGTATGGCATACATATATGGTTTTTTTTTTTTTTTTTAATCAACTAAGCTTTTCTCACCTCCCCCTTTTTACTTTCTCTTACCTAAAAGATTGTTTTAGGGTCAAATTTTCGAGTGTGAGCTTTTGTTATATTACATGTTTTGAGGTCCCCTGAATCCGAAAATTATGTTTTTAGCGAATGGTCTGTGTGTGTGTGTCTGTCTGTATGTGTGTTATCTGCATAGCTCAAGAACAAATAGTAGCAGAAAATCCAAACTTGGTATTCTAAATGTGTATGATATAGGGATACTACACTAAGCATTTCATTGAGATAAAGCAAACAGTTCGTGTACAGGGACACCCAAGAGAATTCAAATACATTACTTTTATGGAGGGAAATTGCAGGTAAGTCGAGTTTAACATCTATAGACTGCACTAAACAAAATGAAACAAATATTTTTTTTATATGCATAAAAACATGTCTCATGTAGAATATGGTAGGAAAATCATTCACTGTTCGTTTACAGGGCTACACAAAAGAACTAGATAAAAGTGCGACAATAGTTGCAAATTGATGGAAGTGTATTTCAGGCTGGGCCATGTATTATTACTATAGGATTATATTTAGGTGCACCATGTGGTGTGTATATAATCTTTGAAAGATATACAGGGCTGCAAATATTTAAGCAATAACATTCTTTTTTGTTGTTAGTGGATGTGCTTTACTAATAATATTTTACCATTTCCAGGAAAGCTGTTCGGGAATTGAAATGAATTCCTCAGAGAGATATGGTAAATAATGTATGTTTTTAAGCTAAATATTCATCAGCCCCCCCCTCACACAAAACTAATTATCACATAAAACTCTTCCGAAGCCTAATTTAAATTGTTTGAGATAGGTTTACATAACAGTACTCATTATCTTACCCCTTAATCTTCAACCTGTATTTATAGTACAGTGAAACTTAAATAATTCGAACTTGTTTAATTCGAAATTCTGGATAATTCGAATTTTTTACTCGGTCCCTTGAATTTTGTATTAAAATAATGTTAAAAAATCATGGATAATTCGAAATTTATTTTGGATAATTCGAATTTATCATAAGATAAAGACCTTTAAAACATTACAGTAAAATTTGTTCCCGAGATTTTTCTCAGCTAAAGTGCATTATTTTTTTTAACAGCCTTTCAAAAGAAGGATAAGGAAATACAAGAGTATTTCCTACCTAGTGCATCAGAAGATATGGTCCATATACATGAACTTCGAGGGGGTTTTTTATTGAAAGTCATGTCACTGTAAAAAAATATGTCCTATTTGCTGCCAGAAATTCTCTGTAATTTTAGAAAATACGCGTAATTTACGAAAAAATTACGTCGTCAGAACGTATTTTCTCAAATTACAGAGAATTTCTGGCAGAAAATAGGACATATATTTTACAGTGTAATGTAGAAAATTCAATTTTTGTATCGATTGATAGGTTGAAGTCATATGCTATGACACAAAGATTGTACCTAAAGAAGCAATAAAAAATATCTGACTATTTTTTTTAAAGTGTTGAATAATTAAGCTCGTAAATAAATATTGATTTAATGGGCGAGGGGGGAGGGAGGAGGTTGAATGTAGCAGTATTCTTTAAAT
Source organism: Salticus scenicus (assembly GCA_963930645.1). Taxonomy (NCBI): domain Eukaryota; kingdom Metazoa; phylum Arthropoda; class Arachnida; order Araneae; family Salticidae; genus Salticus; species Salticus scenicus. The sequence goes on along the minus strand of OZ005661.1, from coordinate 114,030,645 downwards.
ATAAAATTTATTTGTTAAATCTTTGATCGTAGAGTTTTATTTATTTTTCTTCTTTTTGACAAAATAATATATGTAATTCGAATTTTTGGATATTTCAATTTTTTCTCTGGTCCCTTCAATTTCGAATTATCCAAGTTCTACTGTATTAAATTTCAGGGTAAGAGAAAGTCGTGTGAGTGACACACCAGATTTTTTTTAAATACATGAAACAAAAAGCTAAATATATGCATAGAATGCTTTTTAATTAAAAATGAAATTATGGATTTTGGAATTTTTAACCGAAGGTAGGAAAATGGTTGATTTACTCGCCACTGGCGAGTAATTTTTTGGACAAGATCATGAACAGTGTTTGAATAGGCAACTACTTTAGATTTTATTATCTTATTAGCTGTTATACTGAACTATACTTAGCTAAACTGAACACTGTATTTTAAGAGATGGTGCTTTGGGAACTTGAAAGAATTCTACTTAAGGGCCAATTCTCCTAACATTTGCATAAATTTTGTAGTAAAGATTACCGACTATGTATTGTATAGTTATGAAAAAACTTTTCGACTTTCTTGTGTGTTAAAGGTAGTTTGTAAAAAACAGACAGGTTCTTTCACAAATTAATTTGATGTTTTTCACAATTATTTTATAAATTCACAAATGGGGTACCATTTAAAAAAATCTGAAATGAACTCTGTATACCTACTTTTCTTAAATCTCCCCCTGTACAATATTCCATAGCCAACAATGGCAGTTCTGTTGCAGGGACATCTAGTTCAGGTGGAACATTTAAAGCTTTAACTACATTATCATGATTAAGACGAAACATCATGTCTACTTCTAATTTCCATCGATCTCGATGCTTTGGTGTCATCATAGAATCATGACCCCAACGGCATTGTTTTAGGGCTATTGTTTCATTGCTTTCCTAGAAAGAAAATTAAGATTTTTGTAATGATGCAATTTCCATTTAAGAACAAAAATAATTTATTTATTTTATTAAATAGCGTAAATAATTTACCAAGTCAGTGTGTCATATATATTATGTTTCAATAATAATTATAATAAAAACATCAAAACTTAAAAAATTGCATTTTTTTTTTTTTTTTTTTTTTTTTTAAGATTATTAAAAAAAAATTAAACATACATGGCATATTTTACAGGGCTTAAAATATACAGTTGCCAATGGTAACCTATATTTTCTATCTGGAAATTAGTTTATTACAATCATTTCCAGACTCTTCATATCTTGATACTGAAATTGGTGAAACAATACGCCAAAACTGCAATTTCTAATTTAATCATCATCATCCTTTTCTATTTTATGCAGATTTGTGAATTGAGTATTATTTATATTATTTATTTTATGTGCTTTATGAAATAATATAATTTAATCATGCAATTAATAATGTAAACATCTGAATAGTTTATTCAAAATAAAATCAAGTTTTTTTCAAAATTTACAATTTTTTTTTTTTTTTTTTTTTTTTTTTTTTTTGTAATTGAAATCTGATAAATATATTCATGCAATGATATGTCACTTCATGAATAAATCCATTCTGTTAATGCAGAGTTTTCCCCAAGTTATAAAAACAAAAACAAGGTATGGCTAGTAAAAAAAAAGGTACCTTATAGATTCTCCAGGGCAGTTTTGGACTTTTAAGGGCACATTTGACTTTTAAAATCCAGATAGTTTCAAAATTTAGTTTTAGGCAAGGGTGCAGAATATGTCCGAACGCCCGAACAAGTTTCGAGGGAAATTCAAACTAACTGGGGAAATTCTGAATATTTTTTTAAGAGAAAATAAAAATGTAAATAAAAAATAAAAATTTGCTACTTTGAAGTTCTTATAATATACACTAACAGCGATATTTTTATGTTACACTGTATACTTATTCTCTTAAAGATTTATTACATAGAACAAATGACTTTGTATAGCAAAGTAGATTTTTACATTATTGAGAGAAATTTATACTGTGTTTGGGGGAAATTTCCGAGGTCTGAACATTTTCTGCACCCCTGGCTTTTAGGTATGGATATATATATATAAAAAAAAAATTAACTTCCTTAACACTTTAATTTTGCTTGTTGCGAATATACACTGGTCAAAAAAATTAAAGGATCAGCCCGTTTTCTCTTTCTCTTCTTTTGCACATAATTTTTAAACAAATAAACATATGAACATAAAATTTGGATGGCCTGTTCATTATCATATTATTAACCGAATCTTATGTAATTTTAGCATAAGAATAATTTTTAAGCTAGTAAATATTCAGTTTTCTCGCAAAAGTAAGCTTTGGAAAAAATGAAAAATTTCAACAAATTTAGGAAAGAACACATAATGAAAAGTGGTGTTAAGGATGCATTAGAGATAGGTAAAGACGCTCATACCTTGAAATGTTAAACTAAATCTCGATTTTTCTTTTTGTATTAACTTTTCTTTTTCTTTTATAATGAACTTTTTAAAAATATATAATTACTAATTTGTAAACTATACTCAGCACTAGAATAATAATGATGTCGAAAAATAATTGTATAATGAACATCTTATCCAATTTTCATGTTTGTATGCATATTTTTTAAAAAGTTATTCACATGCGAAAAGAAGAAGAAAAAAAAAGAAACAGAAAATGAATGCAGGTAGAAAGATTTGGTTGTAATCTAACATAGGAACGCGTGTGCGTCTTTACCTATCTGTAAGGCATCCTTATGACCATTTTTCATTAAGTGTTCTTTCCTAAAATTATTGAAATTTTTTATTTTTTTAAAAGCTTACTTTTGAGAGAAAACTGAATATTTATTAGCTTAAAAATTATTCTTATGCTAAAATTACATAAGATTCGGTTAATAATATGATAATGAACAGGCCATCCAAATTTTATGTTCATATGTTTATTTGTTTAAAAATTATGTGCAAAAGAAGAGAAAGAGAAAACGGGCTGATCCTTAATTTTTTTGACCATTGTATAAATGAGTGTTGATCATTACACACAATACTTTTATTTATATTTATAACATATCTTCAGTTTGAAAGTTATTTTCAACAAAATTCAGTAAAGCTTAGCACAGACCAGGCACCAAGGTGCAATGAGCTGCTCAATGTCGGCTCTATTCAATTTCCATCTGATGTGGTATTTGAGTTTGGGTGAGCCTCACATGCAGATTTTCCTCTCTGGCGAACCTCCTGCTACAATAACTGGCATGGAATTTTTTTTTTTTTTTTTTTTTGTAATATTCTTCAAGGAGCAATAAAAAATAATGTTCTTCATTGAAAACACGTCCAAAAGTTCATGGTAATATTTATCATCATTTCGTCACTTCATTTAATTCTGGCATTAAGGAAGATCAAATCAAATCACACGTTGTAAATCACATTTCTGCAAGATATAATTACACTCACTTCTTTATTTCAGGATCATCTGTTGACAGATTTGTGTTTTGTGAAAATAATAATGACTTTTCTCTTGTGATTCAAAAACTAATTCTTCATATACATATATATTAACTATTGATTGACTACAGTGGCACCGACTTTGAAAAATCTCTTGGGGGCCGAGCATATTTATTCATACACACACACACACGCAAATATATAGTAACACAATACAGAATATTTTAAATACATTGCATCTCAAAACTTACCAAAACAAACTGTAATCTACAGAATACAGTATGTAAATAGAAAGATATTAAAACTTCTTCACACACCATAAACTTTAAGTCAGCACAACCGGTTTCGAAAGGACGTAGCCTTTCTTCTTCAGGTGCAAACACGTGCTACTGCCTTGGAGGCAAAAGCAAGACTGTCTTTCAAGACTGTCAGTCTTGCTTTTGCCTCCAAGGCAGTAGCACGTGTTTGCACCTGATGAAGAAAGGCTACGTCCTTTCGAAACCGGTTGTGCTGACTTAAAATTTATGGTGTGTGAAGAAGTTTCAGGGGACAGTTTAACTAACATCTTAAAAAATGCGTATTCATAATGGTTATCTCATGTATCAAGTTTCGTATAGTTAAATGCCACAGAAGTTTAAATAAAGCATTCCCGTTCTCAGGAAAAATTGCACTACAGCAGCACAACATATTGGTAGATATACATCCAAATTGAATCGACATAATGTCTTTCCCACATATTAAGTGTTGTTTGATTATATGCATTAGAATCTGAGATATAGTCTTCCTTTAAACTGAGGAAATCGCTGTATAGCAGTGCCACCTGTTGGGCAATTAGTATCAAAAATTGATTTGCACTGACTTATGTCAAGGTGCATATGACAGAAAAATATTGATAAAAAAAATAATAATGTACCTTATTTTTCCACAAAATTACGTATCCAAAGCCTCCTGCCCCAAGAACCTTCTCTCGTTTCCAGCAACCAATTTCATCAGGCAGCTGACTGATATCCATTTAAAATAATTCTAAAAGGAAACTAAACATTTTAATAATAACGTAAAAATGTAGAATAATAATAACATTATAAACATTAAAACCATTTTTCCAAGCACATTTTTATGAATATAGAAATTCAAAATTTCTGTGTAAATAATGCTTTTAAATAATTACGAAAAACATAGGTGCTTCCTGACAGGTGCATGTGTGTGTGTGGGGGGGGGGGGGGAGGAAAGCTTCCACTGGGGGTCACATTGAAATTTTTGCCGAGAGACTCAAGAGTTGTAGATCTGCCACTGCATCGACAATGACTGCCAACAAGTAATTAATACTGACATTGAAAGAAGATTTTAAAACTTTTCTTTCATTCAGGACAAATTAAAAAATAGTCTGGGCAGAGTACTCCCTAGGTATAAAAAAAAACATAGTGATGCTACACAGGAAAAGTGCAGCAAGATGGAGCTAAAATAGAGGATACCATTTGTGAATTATGGAAATTAAAAAGAGTGGGGAAGAGGGGGGTATATTTCAACAGATTAAATATATTTCTATTAGCATGCTCTCTGTGGGGGGTCTTTCTAAAGGGTTCCGAATGGCTAGATCAACGAGCACTACCTAATATTGAACTCTGTAATTCCCGTCTTCAAGCACAGAACCACTTGACCACTGGTGCAGACACTTGGAAAAGAAAATTACATATTTTTCACATTTTATCACTTTGTAGTGCAATAACTGCTTATTTCAGTAATCAACAGTGAAAATATTGACATATTTAAACAATTAAATGTGATTAATTTCAAATTATGTTCATGAGCTGTAAAATTAGACATCAATAGTAATTTACATTCTAGATTTTTTTTTTTTAATGTATTTTTCTAGTCTCACATTCTTTTTTAGAAATATCACATTGTGTATGAGTAAGGGTGAGAACTCTCATTCAGTTTTCACCTCTAATGAGTACTCTGTATTTTAACCAACAGAGTCAAAAACTTCGCACAGACCAGGGAACAATGAGCTGCTCAATGTTGGTTCTATTTAATTTCCTTTTGATGTGGTATTTGAGTTTGAATAAGCCTTACATGCCAATATTCCCCTCTGACAAACTTCCTACTGTGATAATTGTAATGGAAAACTTGGGTTTCTTTTGTAATGCTTTTCAATGAGCAATAAAAAATAATTCCTTCATTGTAAACATATCCAAAAGTTCATGGGTCACTTCAGAGGCGTCGCCAGAATTTTTTTCAGGAGGGAGCAAACATAAAATTGCAAAATTTCAGCATATTTTTAAAAATTTAGTTAGAATCAAATGGTTGGCTGGTTGATTGAGGGGATGAAATAAGCCTGTGTGTAAGCATTTACTACAAGAAACTTTTATACGTGTAATTTAAGATAAAACATTTTACTTATAAAAATTATACAGTTTATTCTAAACCAATACAAATCCGAAATCTTATTGTCAATTTAAAATCTGTTTTCTGGGAAAGGTTAGAGACAACCTTTAAGTGCAGGTCAGGTCGGTTTGCTGTAAATGGCTTTGTGACATAAATTTCATTTGGTCATTTGAATGCTAATGACATAGTTTTAAAGCTTTAAATGTAATTTTTTAAAATAATGTCTACTTATTAGAATTTTTCAGGAGGGGACATGTGCCCCCCCCCTTGTCCCTATGTGCCGACGCCCATGGGTCACTTTCTGATAATGGATAATTTACGACCATTTTCCACACTGCAGTGGGTTCTGGTGTGTGCAGTCCTTCAATCACCACCTTGATTTGATACAAAACTTGTCACAACTAATATTATCTTGCTTCAATTTCTATAGCAACAATAGAATTTTTCTAAAAATGCCATCCTTATGCATTTATTGGAGTCATCATAGACGGTAGCTTTGTTTATACACTAATGAGCAATTTTTAGTTTATTTGTTATTAGTAGGTTGTAGAAACTTATTGGTAATTGAAAATCTGCTACATTGCAATATTTATTAGTATTATTTTTTAGTTTCTGCAAAATATTAGATTTGCCTCTTTTTTTTTTCTTTTGGCAGGAATTAGTTTTTTTTAAGCCAGTTTTAGAAAGTTATATGCTATATAATCAGTAGTCTTAATCACCACTTTTATTTGACACAAAACTTGCCAGCACAGCACTGATTATCATCAACTTCAATTTTTAAAGCAACAATAAGAAAAAAAAAAATGATAAGCAATAGGTCATAGTATGAAATATTTTCTAGAAATAAACACGCAACTTATACCGATTTCTAGGGAAGATTACAGACTTTAAACAAAGAATTCCATAGACTTCAGACAACTGCATATTTACTTAATTTTTTAGTACCTTAGATATATCAAAAATCAGATACTTGTATAATAAATGTCTTTTAGAAAATGATCAATATTCACAGTTCAAAACTACCATACAATAAAAAAAAAAAAAAGCAGGATGAAATAAAATTGATCACAATAATTAAATACAGGTTTTATTTCAATGCTTTCATTTAATTAATTACAACATGTGCTTGATTCATTGTTTTGTTAAAATATGAAAAAATAAAAATACAGATATCTACAAAGAAATAATTTTACAAATATATTTTATAAAACACTACAGAGTTACATAGACAGAACATTTACACAAACACAAATACGAGATATTAACATCTTTGTTATATTATACATCACAACATTACTATAATATTAACAATATTATTATATTACAGTGTGCTAATATATTAACAGCAAAACCGAACTTACCGTCTTAAAAGGAAAGTACATTACATTTTGTTGCGGTACTTATCACGACAAATACATCTAGAAAATAAAACTATATGCATATACACGTGATTTCATGGAATTAAAAAGGCACATTGGGTCATAACTTGTGAAAACAATATTATCATATAAACATTACTCACTCAAATTTTATAAAATGACTTAGGTAATGTTTTAAAATAATTTTCTTTGTAACTGTCTTATCAACTAAATGTTATTTTATCTTATCACTTTTATTTAGCGGTAAAATTTGTTTGAATGAAGTTTTGATATCAGGAAAGATTTATATGATATCAAATGTTATTGAAAAAATAATAAGGTATTAATATATTAACATGCTACCCTATTATTAGTTTCCATGAACATGCTCATAAGAAAATAGATGGAAAAAAAAAAGTCAAAATTAAGATTCTTCACGATATTGAAAAAAAAAAGTGAAATGAACTTACCAATAACTCTTCATCTTAAATTGTTAGATATAAATGCATAAGCAAAAATTACGATTCATTTTATTCTATCTCAAACATGAAGTGAATAGTTAAATATTATACACAGGCGACACGACACCATGAAATGTATGTAAATAAACAATAAACAGATATGATAGGTAGGTAGGTAGGTAGGTAGGGTAGAACATGAGATATATGCTATGCCACTAGGGCAGCGTCATCTCGAAATATCCATTAGATTGAAATTAGAGATCTGGAAAAACTAGAGAAAGAGAGGAGACTCATGGTCCCATTACGAGAGCTGAGAGCAGTGGAAACAATATCCCCGTAAGAGGAACCGTCCGGGAGATTAAGAGCGGAGAGAAGCCGGCGCCGAGGATTCCGATAGAACGGACAATACAGCAGAATGTGTTCAGGAGTCTCTTGATCCCAGCAGTGGCGACAAAGAGGAGAGAAGGAGAGGTTCATACGAAAAAGCCGCTGGTGGGTTATGATGGTTTTAGATCGCCAACGGGCCAGAAGTACATCCGCCCTGCGGGAGGGGGCCCACCTGGAAAAGGGTCTATCCGGAGAGAGGTAATCAAAAAGAGAGGCATACTCGCTCTGCAACCAAATATATTCACATTCGATGAGCCAAGATTTCTTTAAACCGGAGCGAAGGTCTTCGGGAGAGATCCCAGGAATGGAGTGGCAGGTGTATGGACCGTTCTTGGCCAAGCTGTCCGCCCTCTCGTTAGGGTGGATACCCTTGTGTCCGGGACACCAAACAAATATGATGTGGTGCCCACGCTGGTTGCAGGCATGGATGCGTATTTGGAAAACGCACACCACACAGCGCCGTTAGATGGCGTCAAATCGTTTGGCGAGAAATCCTTGGCAAGGAAGTGGGTCTAGGTTTAGGGATAAGCTTGCAAAGATGGAACGTCGCCGCCAGCGCATCCGCCTTATGTAAGAACAAGAACGCTTCATTACGTTTCCACATGAGAATCTCGTGAAAATTGCACTTATTTTTCTATTTGTTAAATATCCTCGAAAGATTTTTCATTACATTATCCGATTTGTTTCTTAAATTTATATTTTTATTTCATTTATTTTAGTTTAAATAACTGAAATAGTAGTTTATTTTAAGTTTCTGAAAATGTTTATTTAAAATAAATATTTTTTTTTCCCCATATGTCGTATTGTATATAATAATACTTTCTTAAAAATGTGTTATGAAGTGATTTTCTGATTTTAGTATTGTTTAATTCTGTGTATATATAGTTCTATTTCAGTTTTTGCATTTGTGATTTCCTTTTTTATATTATCTTTTAAAGACATTATTTTATAAGGACAGAAAAGTTAAAATTTAAATGATGAATATGTGTGTGTGTACACTATCTTGTACACTAGAATTATTAAGAGCTGAATTTTATTCTTCATAACTCAAAAGTAATGATCTAATTAATCTTTGTCTTGTTGCAGTTAATAAATTCTTGTTTCTGTATTTTAAATTGGAAATTTAATCTATAAAACTTGTTTGAATTAATCTGAAGTCTATTTTTATTATCCTAAACTTCTGCTATTACTTGCACATATTTTTTTTACTACTAATGTTCAGTGAACCTCTTGTAATCCATGATCCATTTTGGATGTAAACAATGAAATTTTTCAACTTTTGAGAGGAAAATTAGTATTTTTTATGGAAATTAAAGTCTAAAATTTTCCAATATTTAAGTAGACATATTAAATAAAATAAAATTGTTTTTAATTGATAAATTAATAACTTAAGACACCTTGAATTTGTATAGTTAAAATAAATGTGTGTTTATACTATTTTTCGATGATGATTTATTATTTATTTTACTTTTTTTTTAATTGCTATAATTTTTTAATGGTAAGGTCAGACGTTTTACAGTTATCTGAAATTATTATACATATATTTTATCATTCATTTCATGCATTAATAGTTATACTCAATTTGTATCTGCAAAAAATTAACAAAACAAATAATGGCCTATATATTGTCCACAAAATATTTGGTTGAGATATCCAATCTCTGCAGATTAGAGGGAATATTTGTATATGCATTAAAATTGCATGTGTATCTTTTTTATAACAAAGTTTATATTTAAAGGAAAAATCTGCTATTTTGGAAATATTTCTAAATACATTGTTTTTCTGGCTATTTTACAATTTATTTCTAAAAACTTGAAATTATTTTTTCAATTGAAACAAAGTCTACAGAACATTTAGACCTGTAATGAATTAAGCCATGTGGTTTCCATATATATATTATTTTTTTTTTTTTTATGAATATTATTCTTTCACTAGAAATTAATAAAATTTGAAATTTAATCTGAAATTTCATTAGTTAGTACTACTATGTGCCTAGTGTAAAGAGATTTTGCAAATAGTTAAATTCTAAATGCTTGTAAATATTGTCCTAATTTAAACTACCATTCAAATATTTATATGTAAGTTATTTGTTTATTTATCTATTTTTAGTCAGAAAGATATAGAAATGTTATGAATTGATTATACCTGCTTAAAATATTTCTGTTTTGTTTACTATGACTATTTTTCACAAGAACTACAAAATGAGTTGCTTTTTATGTGTAATTACTTGCTATTATAAATTACAAAGTTTCATTTGTAACCATGAAAATAAATGTTTATGTGATGATAGTGTTTTTATCTTTCTTCTTTTTTTTTTTTTTTTTAATTATTTGAGAAAGAATTAATTTTCTGTTACTAAGTGAATTCACTGTGTTTCATATATTTCTTTTTACTGAATAGAAGAAATTAAAAAAAAATTTAATTTTATAATTTAAGTGTGTAAAAATTTCCATAAGCAAATCTGCTCTGTTTCTCTGACTGAGAGAAAAAAATAGACAAATTACGTTGGATTGAAATGAAAAGCAAAACTTTCAGTATTAAACGATTTTTCCCTAGCTCTTTAAATTTTCTAGACATGGCAATTCTTAATACTAATGGTCATTTTCTTATCTTTACTTATTTGCTAATAAGCAGCTATGTGCTTAAAATATATAATTTTATAATACAAAAATAGCAATATATATATATATGTTTCTTTTTACTATGAATTCACACAGGCTAATCTGAAAACTGTAATTTTTTTTTTTTTTTTTTTTTTTAATCAGAGGGGAAGAAGGGTTAATGTAATAAATTAAAAAGCTATTTGAGTGATTCCATGCCAACTCACCTAATGAGGGTTGCATGACCGATTCGGATTTTCTTTAAATTTAGTACACAGATTGATGATATAGAGGCATGAAAAAGTCCAAATTTTTAGCTACCTAACCTGCTCCACTTATTTATAGATATACAGGTCCTTGAAGTTTGTCTGCCCCCTCAAAATACCAAGAAATTAATGTTATTTAATTCTTTTTTTCTTAAAAATTGTACTCATGTAATAGGAAAGTGTTAGGTACCTATGGAAACTAGTTATTCCAGGCATTCAGAAAAAAAAAAAAAAAATACTACAATGCTTATAATGAAAATTGTTAAGGTATATAATTCTTAGAAGTTGCAACCATGAAAATTTGATTTTCCTGATTTTGTGAAAATTGAGGCATCAATTCCAAAAAAAGGAAAATAAAACCAAAGGTTTATTCATTTTCTGGTAGAGTGTAAGTGTTCACCATAAATTGCTACACAATAAATTAATTGGGTTTCTCACTCCTTGGAAATATTTAAGCTTAAAGACAAACCATAGGGCAAAAAAATGCAATTTCGGCCATCTTGGCAGCCGTTTTTCTTATAAAGGGGGAGCACTAGAAACTTTTTTATTTTTTTAAAATAAGCTACTGATGTGTTAGCTATTCACAGGAAAAGAGTTTACTTTTGGTTATTATTTGCATAAAGAGATATCCTGCTGATAGTATATGCATGTTTTTCTCTAATACCAAATGCTTGTGTTCCCCCTCTGATAGACTTAACATTAATAAAAAAGGAAAAATAATAATGCATGTATTAATAGCTGTACTATCTGTACAAGAAAAGAAATATATATTAATGTATTTAATAAAAAAATAATTTCTTCATTTTGCAGCAAAATTAGATATTTGATGAAAAAAAATAAGAAACAGAATTTCTCCAAAACTGAACGATGAACGTTGTCCATTCATAATTATAAAGTATTAAATAATTTCTTGAAAAATCAATCAAAATAAAGGAGCTATAAATATTTATTCCATAAACAATATAATTGAAATACAGGAATATATTAAAAACTAATGTGTACAGCAGTGGCGGATTTAAAGGGGGGGAGATAAAAAAAAAAAAAGAAAAACTGACATTCACAATTGAATATTGCAATTGTAAATTTTTTATTGGTCTAGAATTACACTTTGAAAATTCTTAGCCCCCCTCAAAAGTCAAGTTCTGGATCCGCCACTGGTGTACAGAATTTTATTCAAATGCAAGCATAAGTTCCTGTATTTTTTTTGCAGTATCATTTGGTATTAAAAACAGGAATGCTGTGACACTGCTGCTGATGGCTTGGTATTATATCTAACAGATGCTTGTATGGAATCCAGCATTTATCTGGTTTCTCTGGTCAGTAGAAATTTTGGCAGGAGCTATGAGGATGCAAAAATTGTATTTGAACATCACCTTTTTCAAAACAGTGTTCCAAGACAACTCCGAACCACCATTTCTTATCATACATGCAAGCAACATAAGAACCTTTAGAAATGTTATTAAGATCTAAATTTTTAACATGTTGTTCACCTACTGCAGATACTTCAGTTTGATTCGATATAGACAGCATCTGGACCACTTTCTCCCTATGGTATTAGGTGTTTTAAAAACTTTCAGAAATTAACTAGCTTGAAATTTTAAATTTCAATTCTTTTAGATATTGCATAAAGAAAAATACTTCCTTTGAATGGGAAGGAAACAAATTATTTAAACTAAGATGAAAGAAAGGATTAAAATAAAAAACTTGTGTATTACATGATTAATGCATGAATAGTTTATTTAAGTCACTCATAATATTATTGTTCTGTAAATAATACGAACTGTTGTGCGAATTTTTTTCATGGTAGATACTTCCTTTTGAATCCACAGAATTAAGCATGGCCCTTCTTTAAGTGATATATATATATATCTTTTTTCTGTTTTATTATTAACTAGCCGCCTTCGGCGACCAGCTGGTTCGCGATCCTTGAAAAATCCGACTTCCACCTTCCACGCTCATTAGAATTTAAAATATTACAGCACCATCTGGCGGTAGAAATTTCTGTAATCTACTGTTCAATTTTAAATCAACAAACCTTTCAAATGATGTATTACTTATGAAAATATTTTAATTAGTAGCTGAGGTACAAAAGAAAACCTAAACAGGAGACCATAAATTAAAACATGTAAATCGGGTAAAATCTGCAATTCCACATTCAATAATATAAAAGAACTTTAAAATATCTTTCGAATGATGTATTAAAAATAATTTAATCATAATCATAATTAGAATTGGAAATATTGAAATTTTAAAATATTACAGTGCCATCTGGCGGTAGAAATTTCTGTAATCTACTGTTCGATTCCAAATCAACAAAGCTTTCAAATGATGTATTACTTATGAAAATATTTTAATTAGTAGCTGAGGTACAAAAGAAAACCTAAACAGGAGACCTTAAATTAAAACATGTAAATCGGGTAAAATCTGCAATTCCACATTCAATAATATAAAAGAACTTTAAAATATCTTTCGAATGATGCATTAAAAATAATATAATCATAATTAGAATTGGAAATATTACAGCGCCATCTGGCGGTAGAAATTTCTGTAATCTACTGTTCGATTCCAAATCAAAAAAGCTTTCTAATGATGTATTACTTATGAAATTATTTTAATTAGTAGCTGAGATGCAAAAGAAAACCTAATCAGGAAACCTCAAAACGTGTAAATCGGGTGAAATCTCGAATTTCATTTTCGATAATGTTGCCCCTTTTCCCCCTCCCTAATAATCGTACTCTTTCAACAATATTCACAATCGAATTATCGGGCATTAAAACCAAATACTACGAAATTTCAATGGCATATCTCAATTTAAAATACGGCAAAATAAAAAAGAAAATTTAATCTTTTTTCAATAAATATGTCATTTTTTTATTTATTCATATATTTTCATGAAAATTGAACAGTAGCTTTATAATATGCCATCTTAGCCGAATATTCATTCAAATGTAAGGTAAATGAAAATAAGAAAAAGTTTGAAAATTGCAATTTTCCCCCCCAGTATAAAACACATGATATCTTAATGGATTACAACCATTTCTGTTTTCATCACAGACAGTCGTCTGCCTGTTTCCAACTAAATATCATACTTTAGTTAATTTTTAAAAAATCTAATTGATGTATCGATAAGCCGCTTGCACTCTTAGATTCGGATAAAAATCCCCTTTCATATGGTACCAAATTTGTAACGATCGGACTAATATTTCTAATTTATTTTCCATTTTTTCTGCTTTTAACTCCGTTAAAATATCTATTTTTTTGCAATCGCGGTGAATTCTCAGTGATTGAGATCGCTTTTTGAGTAGACATAGGTCTATATTTTAATTAATATCTCCGCAACTAATTAAAATTTTTAAATTCTGTTTTCACAATCCCCTCGGGAAGGCTTCTAGGTACCCATATGTCAAATTTTATACTTCTGCGTTCGGTAGGGGCTGAATGTATAGATGCTCAGACAGACAGACATCTTCTTTTATTATTATAGATATAATTTATGCAAAGGGAGAAAAATTTCAATTTCAAAAAAAGTTAGTTTAAACATAAAAATTATGTCAGGCAAACTTTTAACTTGCAATAAAATGCTTTAAAAATTGGTGGTGAAAGACATGCAATTGTTGTTTCGTGTTCAAATAATTAAGCACAATCCTTCATCACAAAATATGAGGTCACAATATGTAACGTGAAAGTAAAAACATAATATTGAAGGCTCTTTGCCAACACAAATTGTATACCTGTTGAAATGAAAAACTGAAATCTTCTTTAAAAAAAAAAAAAACTAACACATGTACATTATTTTATTTTTATTATTATTTTGCTTCTGAAATCTCAATACAGACTCAAATACAATCCAATTTACATATTCTTGCTTGCAATACAAACATCGAGAATTACAGTTAGAAGTCTGTTTTATCAGTTTAAAATATGAGGATTTCTATTACTAAAAAAATTTTAACAATATATTTAGAATATCAAATTATATTTGTAAAACACGTCTATAAAAATGTTTTAGGAGACAGATTTGTTGTCTATATGCATGATTTAGGCGACATCTGTTGCTCTGCTGTTGTTCTGCTCTGTTGATCTGTTGCTCATAAACAGTAATGATCACCAAAATCAAGACACTTGGCCAGATGCTGCAAGTACTTTGAACAGACAGATTTATCATTAAATAAATTTCTATTTCAGAGATCTATAGTTTTTATACAACGAACAGTATTTTTGCCATTCTGCATGTGTTTCATTGAAATGGTTAAAGCAATGTTTTCTGCAATGTATTTTAAACGTTAAAAAAGTGGGTTACCAATGAAAAATAATTTTTCCTGCAATAAAACTCTGGAGATTTCTTATTCTTTAAATTCTTCATCTTTGGTTTTTACTGCACATAAGATCAGATTTTGTATTATTTCATTATAAAATTCAAGAACACATTCTTTTCTGTGTGTGAATATCTCCATACAAAGAAAAAGACTTCAATTGAAAATGATACTTGAATGAAACAATATTTACGAATTATGAAACAAATGAAAACATATTCAGCTAGAGTAAGCAAGAAATATTTATTAGGACTGAGGACTATCAGTCTCAATCTGTGATTTTTTGGGTGTTATTTTTCGATAGTTGGACATTTATCGAAATCTAAATTTTATCGAAAATATAATTGAATAATTTGAAAGTGATGTTATAATTTGGAAAAAAAAAAAAACTAATAGTCCTCTGTCCTAACCTAAATTCTGCTTTTGCCAGAATTCCGTCAAAATCTTTTCTTCTTCTCCTTATTTTTTTTTTTTTTTTAAGAAAAAGAAAAGAAAATTAACTAGTATGTTGTGGCCACCACAAGACTTTCTTTTATATTTTCCTATACAAATTCACTCAGTAACAATATTAAAAAAAAAAATACGATTTTTTTTTCAAAGTTTATTTTCGTTAAAAGTAAAAAAAAAGGATAACTTTGCTTTAAATTATCACATATTTATAGTTCAACCATTCGTTTTAAAGGTATTGACGAGACCTTTCGAAAGATACCCATCTTGAAAATTTACCCCCCCCCCTCCCGGGGAGGTACTTCTCCCAGGGGGGGGGGGGAAGCGATGCCCCCACATGTACATATTTTCTTTCTAATTAACTACTACTATTATCAATAGTTCATATTAATTTTATAACCACAACTCTCAAAACGTGTAAATCCATCAAAAACCTGAGGTCGAAAATTTTTACGAATCCAATACTTTCTTCTATTGAATATAGAAGAAAGTAATAATAATCAGTATCGAAACAAATATATATATATTTGCAACAATTAAAAATTTAAATGTCCATTTTTAAAGCTTTTACCAGGTTATTATTTTCATATTTTAATTAATTAAAAAAAATATAATCAACATTTTATTTCAAATACGGTACCAAATGAAAGGGCTGTTTTTTCTGAATCCGTCGGATTAATTAACATCGATTGAACAATTAGATTTTTTTAAAAATTAACTAAAGTATGAAAATCTGATGGCAATTTGCATATATATATATTTACTTTCTTCTATATTCAATAGAAGAAAGTATTGGATTCGTAAAAATTTTTGACCTCGGGTTTTTGATGGATTTACACGTTTTGAGAGCTGTAGAACATGATTTGACCATTTTTAGAAAATGTCTGTCTGTGTGTGTGTGTGACAAAATTTTGTAGCAACTGTATCTCAGGAACTACTGCACAGAATTTCATACAAATTGGTATGTAGTTGCACCTTGACATAAATTAGTGCTTATCAACTTTTGGTAAAAATTGTCTTAGAGGTTGCGTTGCCATCCCACTTTTTCTAAATTTTTAACATGGTGATATAGCAAAAAATTTTGTATAAATGTGCATAAAGAGAATTATTTTTTAGTAATTATTATGAAATTTACAAGAATTATCTATAATAGAGATAGTCAACTGGGAAAATTTTTTTTGCATGTGTAGGAGCCTCACCCCCCCTGGGGGGGGAAGTCCCCCCTCGAAGGGAGTACATTTTCAAGATGGGTGTCTTTCGAAAGGTCTCATCAGTACCTTTAAAACGAATGGTTGAACTATAAATCTGTGATAATTTAAAATAAAGTTATCGATTTTTTTTAGTTTTAACGAAAAAAACTTTTTTTAAAAAATGAAATTTAACCAAACTTAGTATTTAGTTGACATAAACTGGTGCTGATTAGATTTGGAGATCAATCGCTCAACAGGTAGTGCTGTGATCGTATTTTTTCTAAATTTTTAACATGGCAGTATAGGACAAAATTTCATATAAATGTATATAATGAGAGTTATTCTTAACGTGTGATTATAAAATTAATATGAATTATTGATAATAGTAGTAGTTAATTAGGAAAAAATTTTGTGCATGTGGGGGCATTGCTTCCCCCCTGGGGGGAGTAAATTTTCAAGATGGGTATCTTTCGAAAGGTCTCGTCAATACCTTTAAAACGAATGGTTGAACTATAAATATGTGATAATTTAAAGCAAAGTTATCCTTTTTTTTTTACTTTTAACAAAAAAAATCGTAATTTTTTTAATATTGTTACTGAGTGAATTTGTATATGAAAATATAGAAGAAAGTCTTGTGGTGGCCACAACATATCAGTTTTTAAATTGTTTGAAAAAAAAAAAAAAATGTAGAAACACTTTTGTATTACTAAAAATTTTTAAATCATAACATCCAGTCAGTTAATAAAGTTTGGAAAATTCATATAATAAAGGTATAAGAAAAATTGTCTTTATTGCCATTCGGTCACTTACAATATCATTTTTAAACAAAAAAATAAATAAACATTAAAAGAACAAAAGTCAACTGGATTATATATATATATATATTTTAAATATTGTGGAGTAATATTGAGGCAGGAGAGAGTTGATATGTAGCCTCGGCAAGTAAAAGCCACACTGAAAGCTAGAGTTTTATAATGTATCCAATAAATAATAACAAAACATTTCCTGTAACTTTTTACTTTCTTCTCTATGGAATAGAAGAAAGTATTGTATTCGTAAAAATTTTCGTCTTTCAGTCTTCAACGGATTTACATGTTTTGAGAGGTCTAGAACACGATTTGACAATTTTTAGAAAATGTCTGTCTGTCTCTGTGTGTGACAAAAATTTTGTGATGACTATCATCGGAACTACTGCTCAGAATTGCATATAAATTTATATGTAGATGCCCCTTGACCTAAATTAGTGCCTATCAACTTTTGGTGTCGCTGCTTTACAGCGATTTCCGCAATTTAAGGGGAGACTATATTTTTTATTATACGCTGGTTCTATCGCGTATAATCAAACAAAACTTGATATGTGAGAAGGCTATTATGAAACATTACGCTGATTCAGTTTGAAAGCTTAACAGCCAACAGGTGGTGCTGCTATACAGCGATTCTCACAATTTAAGTGAAGGCTATATCTCAGGTACCACTGCACAGAATTGCATATAAATTTATATGTAGATGCACCTTAATATAAATTAGTGCCTATCAACTTTTGGTGTCAACTGCTCAACAGGTGGCACTGCTACACAGCTGTTTTCGCAATTGAAAGGGAAGGCTATATCTCAGATTCTATTGCGTATCAAATAAAATTTGGTATGTGAGAAATCGTTATGAGACATTATTCTGATTCAAGTTGGATGCTTATAGGCCAATAGGTGGCGCTGCTATACTGAAATTTCCTCAATAATGAGAAGGCTATATCTCAACTTGTATGGCATATAACTGTATGAAACTTGATATGTGAGATAATCATTATAAAAACGCATTTTTTAAGATTTTATTTATAGACAATAAAACTGTCTTTCTTTGGATGTTTCGTGTTAGTTTTCTCTAAGATGAAAATCATTTGCATTCATCATGTTAAATAATTTTAATAAGTTATTTGCACTTAGTGAATTTGTATAGGAAAATACAGAAGAAAGTCTTGTGGTGCCACAAAATACTAGTTTTATTTTTAATCTCAACAATGGAAAAATTAAACAATTTTTTTTTTTTTTTTTTTTTTTTTTTTTTTTTTTAACCTAAGCTAAGTAAAATGGCACAAAAATCAATATTTGAACATATGTTACTAGTAGGGCCTTTTAAATTTAAACTCAAAAAAAAAGTTTTCCAATTTTTTTTTTTTTTTTTTTATTTAATGTGGTTTAATTAGTTACAAGCTACATTACTAATAAATGTAAGTCGCCCCTCCCTCCCATCCCCTAGTAGATCAACTAAACTAACCAGGGTTGTTATTTTGTCCACTTTTTCGTCAAAAGTCCGGGAAGCTGGACAAAATAAAATCTACTTAACTGTACGTGTACATGTTCAGTGCATAAAATAATTTTAGCAATAGAAATATTTTATTAAAAATTAGTAATTTGATTAATGAAAAGCATAATTTTATTTTAATCACGATTAAAAAATAAAAAAAATCATGAAGAAATGTTGCCATGACCATATGTTGCCATAGACCAATAAAGGTTTAACAGTGAACGCAATTTTGTCTGAAGATGAGAGTCAATCAAAGCACCCCAAAAGACACTTAACTACAAACTTTTTTGAAAATCGTTATATCAATTTCCGAGTAAACCCAATTTCTGTGATATGATACAATGGGCCGATAAAGGGTTAACACGAATTTTTCTGCCTTGCGAAATTTTCAAAGTCGCATGTTTATAGTTAATGATGTTCATCCGGCTATCAAAACTGATATTGAAAAGCTATTCTTACATCTTTACGGTAAAAATATTTCTTTTTTTATGCAAGTTTAAGTGAAATTTTGCCCTATTCTCCCATGTTAAGAAAATCGTAAATTTTGAATAATTTCTGAAGTTTTTAAATTAGAATGTTGCGATTGAATAGGGGTCTTGCCAGTGTCATAACTAATACTTTAGAACCTGTCCGATCTCTCTGCGACCATTTGTTCGTGAGATATCGTCTACACAGACTAACAGACACCCTAATGACAGACATCATACAGATTTTGTAATTTTCGAATTCCTCACGCCTGAAAACATGAAAAAACAGAGGTCGAAAATTTTCACGATTACCTAAGTTCCCCATACCTATAGTATGATGGGGAACTAAAAATAATTGATTGTGAATACGTGAGACCAGTTTTTAAATGTAATCCATGATACACAGAAATTGACAATAATTCTGTATGTACTTATATCAGAGATTATTACGTAAGAAATAGCATCAAATTATATAAATACTAGCGAGCTTCGCCCGCTAGCGGGTCAGTATTTTTAAATGAATCACTATAATGACTGAATTCTCAAAATCTCTCAATCACTATAATTAATGAATCACTAACAGTAACTTTTAGTGTTAAGAAAAGAAAGTTTCAAAAAAATCATTTCTGATTGGGTAAAAAGTCAGCCCGGATCCCCACTGCCTTCGGCAGCGCAGTCCCGTGCGCGCTGCGTGCGCACAACTTACGGGATACACGCGCGTATTCCTTCCCTGACCCTTCGTGCTCCTCCAAAAAAATCAATTCTGATCGGGTAAAAACTCGCACCAGGTCCCCACTGCCTTCGGCAGCGATGTACCATGCGCGCACAGTTTAAGGGATACACGCGCTGCGCGTGCGTATTCCTTTCCTGACGCTTCGTGCCCCCTAAAAAAAATCATTTCTGATCGGGTAAAAACTCGCACTGGGTCCCCACTGCCTTCAGCAGCGCAGTACCGTGCGTGCTGTAAGCTTAAAATATATTTTAGCTAAAAGTTGTTGCTGTTCAGTCCACAATATTAAATAAGGAATCTTACTACCTTACAGCAACTAAACTAATACATGTTATATTAAGCAGCAAATGGCAATGGAAGCCAACTGGAAACTAAGGTAGTGAAAAACATGTTGACAGTGAGAGGCAATAAAGACAAGATATTTATATAAAACAACTAACGTTTATTAAATATTAATAACAAGTAAAAATAAAGTAACATCATTAATATATCACAGATTTTATGCTCAACTAGAAAAAACTTTAAACATATGAGAGAAAAATGAACTGCTATTTAAATTTAATGTATAAATATATGTGGAGAGAAACTGACCATTTTTCTGAACTGATGTCACATCTGTTTAATTTTTCTTCCAGTGAACCAGTAGAGCCGAGAAATAAAAAGTCCACATCTTCTGGACAAACACCAGGCTATCTTAAAAGAATAACCTTTCAAAAACTATTTACTATTTCAAAAAAAAACACTATCATTCCCTATTACTATTTCAAAAGTCAATTTAAGAAAACGAAGAAACATCATGGCCAATAATTAGGCTTTACCACCAGCAGTAAAACATAACAAAAAGAGAAAAAGCAATATTCTATTAAATTACTTCATATTTATACTCATCGTCTGCCAAAAAATATCCGTGCGGTTCACCGTAAACATGAAACGCCCACAGAACTAACCAATCAGAAAATAGGTGGTTGAACGATTGATTGTGAGCGTTCAAAACTTAAACAGGCGCCACCAAACGGTGAAAGCTAAAAGTTCAGTAGCGAAAGGTCAATGCCGCAACGGACCAAACCAAGATGGCGACGTAAACAAACCCGAAGTAACTGCAACGCGGTACTTCGGAAAAATTACACATTAAAGTTAATAACGTAAGTAATGCAATTATTTTACACTTTAATAAAGATTTAATAAATTTAAAAGACAATAACTTATATTTATAATAGATTAAGTATATTAAAGGCTTTAAATAAAAAACGATGTCAAGTACAATTATATACTTAAAGTGGGCCAAAAGCCAACACGTGCTGCGTGCGCACAGTTTAAGGGATACACGCACTGCGCGTGCGTATTCCTTCCCTGACCCTTTGTGCCCCCTAAAAAAAAAATCATTTCTGATCGGGTAAAAACTTGCACCGGGTCCCCACTAGAGATGAGACAGGCTCAGCCCGAGCCCGATCGGGCTCAAATCTTCGGGCTTCGGGCGGGCTCGGATTCAAGCTAAAAGTTCCGTTTATTTTATTCTTTACTAACTGGAAAATGTAAAAAAAAAAAAAAAAAATATTCCTTTTGAGAGCACCTTTAGTAATGACATAATAGTCATGATAGGTTATAAATCACAAAATAATCTTGCAAACCTTAGTAGCTTTGACTTTCCTTTTTCTAAATAGAACTTTTTTTTCAACGGGATGCATATTATATCGTAGTGTTATACAGTAATCCTTCCTCCATTGTTATATTGGGCCTCAATATATCACTCATTCGGATAAATTTTTTGTCCCCCAATAGGAGCGTTCCCATCAAAACACATTGCGTTGTTCAAATACTAAAATATCTGCAATAACCCAAAATTTATTTTCAAATAAATTCCAATAATATCAATTTTATCTAACTATCAATTTATCATTCTTATTGTTTTATCTTTATTCATTCATATATCTATTTTATTATTATATATCTTTTAAACCTTTCAAATCTTATCCTTCAACCTAGAAAAACATTAATTCAATCTCTACACATTTATCTAAATTAAAAAAAAATCATAGACACAAATTACAGTATTAATTATCAAATATATCATTTATTTATCAATTTTAAAATGCTGGGATATATATATATTATTACTCAATTTACCATCTATCACTTTAAAGGGGATGTTTGCCACAAAAATAAAAATTGAATAATAGCCACTTACCCTTAAACAGATGCGGCACTTTCGGAAAATATTGTTCTTAGATAACCGTATAATCCATAATTTATAGTAGCACTGTCCACACATATTAAACGTTCACACATGTAATTTATGAAGTCCACACTCATGGAAATTTTCATTAATATATTATACACGCAGATTGTTGAGATCGCATACGTTATTCCAGTAATTCTACACCTATGAAGGTTGTTATAAAATTATATTTCGTCGACACACGAAATTCTTGAGTACACTTACAATATTTATTTTATTTGAAGAAGCTAATTATATCACACTAATATCGTTGAGTCCACACATATGAAAATTTTCATAGATAAAGAACATTTTCATTTTTCAATCACCGTTCATATTGCATAAGGTAAGAGGGATCCTCCAAAACAATAGACTCTAAGGATATAAGAGGATTGTTACTATTATATTTCCAGGAGCATATTCATCAAAAGCAAAATTATCAATTTCGACTGAATGGAGATTCATCTTTTTCTTCTTTAAATAAGGAACACTTCTTTTCGCATCACAGATAATATTGCATATTTCATAAAATAAACTACTTCTTTGCTCCATTTCGAGGTATGAGGGATCCTCCAAAAACAATAGCCTCTTCGGATATATGAAGACTGTTAAAATTATATTTCCAGGAGCATATTCATCAAAGGAAAAAAATTATCAATTTCGACTAAATAGAGATTCATCTTTTTCTTCATTTTTAACATTCTTCAAGACTGCTTAGCGATAGAGCATCCGGGGCATTTTTCTAATAATATTTTTCACTCATCAAAAATCTTCGAGAGATCTTATATCCACACCTTCTTTTTTTCTTCTGGTCAGTATTTTTTCTTAGACTCATTGAGAGGGGCTGAACCTTTTTTTTTTTTTTTTTTTTTTTTATTGGTAGCTTGCTTCACCAATAGCTAAGCATCTCATTAGAAATTTCCCTCTCTCTCGCTCTTCCTTGAATTTTGCTGTCCGCACTTTCGAACGATGGTTTTACCTCATAACATCCCCTGGAGCATCATTTTCCTTCCTTCTCAGAGCTCCGTTCTCTCCATGGGGTGGTCCAAATTTCTCTCTTTTATTCAAGTAAACAGGATAATAGAATAATAGTTTTATTGCTTTATGCCTTAAAAGCGTCCATTTTCCCATGCACATACAATAACGGAAGAAAAGGTTTGTCACCAACCCATCTGTTTTATATATAACATCTGAAATAATTATTTATGCTGGTAAGTGGCTATCAGTGGCACTTTACATGATATGGGAATTAGGATATTTCCCATATTATTATCCCCCGTCACATAAGTAAAAAAAATGTAATATCATAGAAGATACATCTTGATAGCATAACAAACATTAAATGAACAAATTCTAGTATACTATAATAATATATTTTGTTTGAATAGATATACTTACATACAAAATTGCTTGAACTAAAAAAAAATATAAATCATAATACCTGTTTTATATCTACATAATTTCTAATAAAATAAACATAAAATAATAATAATACTTTGTTTACATATATGTACATAATTTAATTTACTTGAAATATAAGTGGCACTATTCAACCCGGTTTGTGGCAAACAATTATTCTTTCTTATTCTAAATTCATACTTTCTCGTTATTGCCATGTTTAAAAATCGATGAAAAGAGAAAAAGAAATGGATATGATATGATATGATCTGATCTGATCTCATATGATATGATCATAACTAGAATTTGAGACAAAGAGGGTATTAAACTTAAATTGTCTTTTTAAATTAGTATTGCAGTCTATATTTCTATCTATTTTAATTCTTATTATTGCTCCTACCCTAAATGTAACTCCTTCATTCATCCTTTGTGGCTAATTCCCGATTCAATTAGCGAGGCCTTCCAGGGTTAGCCTATCTGCCGCCATTGCCCGCAATATTGGCATTAAGAGCTTCCTTGGCACTAATTGAACAAGGCTCAGCCTTTAGAACAATAAAAAAATATCATATTAGAGGTTTTTTTTTTTTTTTTTTTTTTTTTTTTTTTGTGTAATTATCTATTGGATTATTTATTAAGATTGTAGATTACCTAATATTTCCGGTTTTCGATGACTTGTTCTAAAATGACCGCAGTAGACATTCCGTATTCTCTTTATACCTTTTATTTGGTATATATAATTTTTTATTACCTCTTCCTTCATCATAGTTTAGACTGCATTGAAGTTCACCCTGTATTCTCGTTAACTTTTTTTTTTTTTTTTTTTTTTTTTTTTTTTTTGCCTGAGGCGTAAACCTTTGTCTTTCACGCTGTCTTATTACTTTTTTTTTTTTTAAACTGAGTTTATCAGTTATTTTCCTATCCAAGGCACTATGCGCATTTATTTATTATTATTATTATTATTATTATTATTTTTTTTTTTTTTGTCTGCATATCTATATTCCCATGGTGAACAAACCCTCCTTTTTGAAAGAAAATAATCTCTCTATATATATGACCATATCTATTGTACATCTGTCATATGTACTAATTCATATTTACACCATTATAGCCATCTCTTAAACTTCCATTTCTTTATTTATTCTTTGTATATCTATATCAACGTGCATATTGATATTTTAATATGATCATGTCATGTAGAAACCTGTTTTATATTAATTTGAATTACACTATGTTCATCAATCCTACGTTTTAATCGTTGAGGAAGATGTTTAAAGCAAAATACTCATTTTACTGGAGTCAGTTTTGTGTGTGTGTGTGGGGGGGGGGGGGGGGGGGGTACTATTTAATCTTCTTCTTCTTTTTTTTTTTTTTTTTTTAATCGTTTGTTCTAACTGACTGTGGTGCCTCTTTTGACCTAATATATACTAGTAGCTTTTTCTTTTATACATCTATCGCTACGATTGAAAGATTCTACACTTCCTAGCGATTCTTTTCACTTCCCCATCGCGATCAACAACTCGTTTGAGCATCTCCTCTTCGCTCTCAAATTTTCTCTTGTATCTTCCGGTGTCGTGAGCCCTGGGGGTTGAGCGAGGGGTGAGAGCGTGTTTTACGTGATTGCATCTCTCCTTCTAACGTATTGTATCCTTACTGAGTATTTCTCCATCAATTTTCTCCATCTAATCTCATTTTTACGTAGAATCTGTATACGCGTGTTTTTATGTGTATAGATTCACGAACCCACATATTTACACGTATCTATCTACATTATTTTGATTATTTCGATATGCATAATATATGTATAATTATCGAAAAATATACTTTCTTGGATACATTTACAAACATTTTAACCTACAGTACAATATTTACAATTCTCATTTTCTTTCCTATTTTTTTTTTTTTTTTTTTTTTTTTTTTTTGGGGGGGGGGGGGGTGTAAATCGCCTTTTTGATTAATTTTGATTTACTATTATTATTTTCTGCGTAAATAAACTTATTTCCATTTTACACTCTTGTATTTATTGCTTATTCTCTTCATTATCCCTCAAAAAATTATCGCTTGGAATTTTAAACAGCTTTGTAATGTGCCGTTTTATTTTTTTGCCCATTGGGTTGTCTTTAGGCGTCAAAAGCATATTATTATTTCGCAGCTTTCTTGAGATCAAAAATGGTCCCGCAAATTTAGGTTGTAATGCTCCTGTTTTACCCATTAATTTTAAATACACTTCATCATTTAAATCTAGTTCAACATCTTTCTTTGAAAGATTTATTTTATCATATTCGTTGAGTGTTTGTCTTGCGTTTTCTTGAGCAATTTTTCGAACTTCATTAATATTATAATTCAATTCTTTTACATACTGACTTATATTTGTCATTCGTGGTTGTTCAAAATTATTAAAGGGGTTACGTATTTCTCTTCCCAAAAATAGTAGTGCGGGGGTGTACTCTGTCGATCGATGTTGCTGTGTATTATACGCGAGTTTAAAAAAATTTAGTTGTACATCCCAGTCAAAAGACTTATTACATATCGATGCAATTGAATTTTTCATAGTTCTGTGTACACGTTCTATTAAAGCATTGCTCCTCGGTAAATATGGGCTACTGTGTCTAATTTCGATATTTAATGATGTTAAATATTCTTTAAATAATTTACTTTTGAAATATGGTCCATTGTCCATTTGTAAAGTTTGGCATAAGCCAAATCTTCCAAAATAGTTATTAAAGCACGATATAATCGATTCTGTATTCGTATTTGGCAAAGCAAAAGTTTCTAAAAAGCGTGAAAAACTATCAATTACCGTGAGGACGAATCTATTCTTTTTATATGATAATGGTAGAGGTCCTACAATGTCGCATTGTAAATAAGAACCTGGTGGGTCATTTCTTTCAATTTTGGTTAATTTAGGGTCACAAGTCGGTCTGCTTTTAAATGTATTACAATTTATGCATTTAGCTACATAATATTTAATTGTATTATACATGCCAATCCAATAAAATCTGGTTTTTATGGTATGATACGTTTTTGCGAAACCAAAATGGGGCTTATGTCCCACTTCCATAATTCTTTGCCTTAATCTATATGGTGCTATATAAATTGGATTATCATACTGGTTTTCTTTATCCTTTAATACCAATATTTCATTATCAATTAAATGATATTTCTTTTTTAATTTTGTACTCGTATCATTAATTAGCGCTTGTCTTATTTTACTAATCTGTGTGTCCTTATGCTGCTCTTTTTTTATATTTTCTCTTGTTAGACCTTTTTCCACCGTAAAAATATCTATTTCCCTGGCCTGTTGGTGGGTTAAAGTATTTATATGTCGACTCATGAAATCCGCAGGATTATTTTTTCCTTTTATAAACCTAATCGAATAATCAAAATTTTGGATATTAAAAATCCAACGATTAATTAAATCTGATTGGTGTTCCAGACTTATATTATACGTTAGTGCTTTACTATCTGTCCAAATATTTATTTTTTTCCCTAATATTAAATGTTTGAAGAACATCAAAGAATCGTGAATACTAAGCAATTCTAACTTCATCGCTGGGTATTTACATTCAGTCTGTTTTAATTTTCTGGCAAAATATTCAATTGGAATTAATTCACCTTGATCATTCTTTTGTGCTAAAATGCCGCAGAGTGCAATTTTTGAGGCATCACTTATAAGATAAAATTCTTTTTTAAAATCTGGAGGTTTTAACGTTGGATTATGTATGATCGCCTCTTGTATTTTCCTAAATGCATTTTCTTCTATCTCCGTCCATCTAAATTTCTTATCATTCCTCGTTAATTCCGTGAGTGGGTATATGATTTCGGAATAGTTGTGAATTAGTGTTTTAAAAAAATTTGTAAAACCGATTAGGGATTGTACGCCTTTCTTGTTCTTGGGTCGTTTAAGATTTTTCGCTTTAGTTATATTATCCTCGGATGGCGAATATCCATTTTTATCAATTTTATAACCCAAAAATTCTATTTTTTCTTTCATAATTTGTGCCTTTCTTGGGTCAATCGTTAAATTATTTTCTTTTAAAGTTTGTAATACCTGTTCTAATATTTCTAGCATTTCCTCCTGTGAATTTGCCGCCAAAATAATATCGTCGATATAGTACTGAACTTTACTTTTATCAAATTTTCCCAGTACTGTGTCCATTAATTCCGAAAAGTATATAGAACTTAATTTATTCCCAAAACATAAGCGGTTGGATTCGAAAAGTCCAAACTCCGTAATAAATGCAAATTTCTGCCTGTCTTCAGGCCGTAAATTAATCTGAAAAAATGCGCTATGGAAATCTAAAGTCGTATAATACTGATTTCCGCTAATGGAATGTAAAATATTTCTCAATTGCGGCAAAGGATAAGGTTTATTTTCAATTATCTCATTAATTAAACGAAAATCAATGGCCGCTCTCATCCTAATTTGGCCATTATTTGTATTTGGTATAGGCTTTTTTTTAACAAAAATTACAGGAAATGCGTAATTAGAGGTGGATTTTTGAATAATACCTGCCTCTAATAATTCGTCTATCTCCTTTTTCGCAGCTTCTCGGTAGTGTTCTGATATTTTATATGGACGAGATTGTATGGGATAATGATGTAAAAATTTAAATTCCGGCGTTACTAAAGAGGTTTGACCCAGAGTAGCATAACTTTTTGAGAATGCTTCTGCATTCTCTAGCAAAATTTTTTGTACTTGTGATTTCATTGGTTCACTTAAATGATCTAATTGGAAATCTTCTTTTTTTAATTGATTTATTCTTAATTGTTTGATTTCTTGTAACGACAATGCATTAATTTGTTCAGTATTCCAATCATTATTCTCAGAAATATCTTCCTCTATTATGAAATCTGTATCAATTTTTGCAATTTTAGTGTGTTTATTAATAGTGCATTTCTTGTCCGATTTGTTAGTAACAATTACCGATATATTATTATCTTTATCAACCGTATGAATTGATAAATCCATTCTGATATTATCCGTTTCTTTATATTGTTCTAACAGAATTGTCGTATCGGGTTCAATTTGCGATGCGCATCTCAACTTAATTATCTTTGCTTCCTTAGGCCCTAAAAATACTTTTTTTACCAATTTCGCAACAACTGCTTTATTATCACTTTCCTTTAATTCAGTCGTTCCATTGTTTTTTATTTCCAACTGATTTATTTGTTGATTCTGTGGGATTGGATTATCTGTTTGTGTATCGTCTAATAATGGGATTTCTCTGTCTTTTAATTTTAATTGTTTTTTTGGACAGTCTAATAAAATTCTATTTGACTTTAGAAAGTCATAACCTAATATAAGATGGTATTGTCTGTTAAACTTTTGGGTCGTCACATAAAATGTACCTGAAACATAAATTCCTTCTATTCTGAAATTAATCTTAATGCAACATTTAAAAGGGATTGTGGAATTATCTAAAGTATGGATTGTTACCTGTCTTGATAAATAGTGTATCTTTATAGTATCATTTTTTAATTGCTCGTATAATTCATCACTAATTAATGATATACTGGCCCCACTGTCGACGAGCCCTATAACTGGAACCTTTGCTATACTGAATTTGATTAAGGGCAAATTATTTATATTGTCTCCATGTGCACTAGTGATCTGCTCTCTTTTGATACATGTATCATTTTTTCGTCTCTCATCTATTCTATATTCAATTTTTTTTCTTTTCTTTTTATCTGTTTGGAAATTATTTTTTCTCATTTGATATTTTTTTTTGTCAAATTTGTACTCATCAAATTTATACTGCCCATTCTTAGGGAATTTTCTGTGGGCATTACAGTGCTTTTTGTTAATATTATACAATTGCGAAAATTCCCTTCTTAGTTTTCCCTGATTATTGTTCCATTTGGAATTTTTATAATATTTTTTCTGTTGATCGAAATTTTGCTTAGGGGAGTTTCTACGACCTTCTCTATTATAATTACTGGTATTTTGCCTATAACTTCTCCCTTGTTGGTACCCAGTCTGTTTTTCAAATTTATTACCTGGTGGAAATGAATTTCGTCCCTGATAATTTTCTCTATTAAAACCTCTCTCATTGTGATAATTTATTGATCTGTACGGGTCAATATTTTGTAGAAAATCTCCAGTATTATCTTGTGAATTCGGGTTATAGTATATAGGTGGTATATAATTTGTTGTCATAGGTTGTATATTACCTCCTACTGGAAGAGACTGATATTGTGTTACCTGACTTTCTCCATGTTGCCAGTTATTTTTTGGTTTTGTTTGTGGGTTTTGTATTCTCGAATTAAACCAACATATATCAGTGTTATGACTGGTGTTTTTACAAATGTCACACCATCGACTTTCTGCTAATTGTGTCTTACTTTCGTCATTAGTATTTTTAATTTTTAGGGAATTAATTTCCTCTTGTAACCTGTTAATCTGATCATTTTGATTTTTTGATAATTCTAATAGTGTTGAACATAATGTATTCACTTGTTCCGCATTATTAGCATCTGATTGTTTGCTTTCGAAAGCCAACTCTATTTGTTTAGCTATTTTCGTGGCCTCTTCATATGTTGCTGGAGCATTTTTTCTTACTTCAAATGCGATGTCACTACGGATTGAATCGAGAAAGCGCGATAATTTTATTGTTTTTAATAAATCCAATGCGCCTTCTTTCGCATTATGCCCTGATTGTTTCAAATATTTTGCTGATATTATATCAAATTGTTTTTGAAATTCATCTATGTTTTGATTCGGAAGCTGTTTTAATTCCATAAATTTTTTTTGTGTCGTTTCAAAAGACTTTGGAGTGCTAAAAATGTCTTTTAACTTAGTTTTCAAATTTTCATAATTAGTTTCTTCTACAATTTCTGTAGAATTGTTAAGCAACACCCTATTCTTACCTTGGATTTTATTTTTAAGTAGAATAATTTTTATTGGTTCTGGCAACTCTAAACTAGTTGTTATATCATCAATTTGTTTAATCAATGAATTTATGTCAATTTGTTTTTTATCATCAAAATTAGGCACTAAATTAATTAGCGTATCCATGCTTAATGTGGGTTTGTCCCCCATATTTCTTTTTTCTTTAATTCTGTGACTAATTTCCTTTTCACAATAATTAATCTGTTTTTTAACTTCTCTGGGAAGCTGTGTTCTTTTTGACATAAATTATTACTTAAATACTCATCGAATTTTACCCCAAAGATTTTCTTCAAACTCTTTCGTGACTTATGTATCAATTAACATGCAATATTTTGACATGAAAAACAACCTAACTCTTATCAAAAGCTTTTAAATCATACATAACATAATATATATATTACTAAAACCATGAAAATATTTAATACACATACAAAAATTCATTTAACTCCTGGAATTAAAGGCAGCCAATATACTAGCTGATATTATACCACAAAAAAAAATTAACACCTGGAATTACGGCACCAAAAATATTGGCGATGGGGCCATGTGGTGATTAATTAAAGCTTTTATGAATTTTTTTATTTATAATCCGACCACATAATCCCATCAAAACACATTGCGTTGTTCAAATACTAAAATATCTGCAATAACCCAAAATTTATTTTCAAATAAATTCCAATAATATCAATTTTATCTAACTATCAATTTATCATTCTTATTGTTTTATCTTTATTCATTCATATATCTATTTTATTATTATATATCTTTTAAACCTTTCAAATCTTATCCTTCAACCTAGAAAAACATTAATTCAATCTCTACACATTTATCTAAATTAAAAAAAAATCATAGACACAAATTACAGTATTAATTATCAAATATATCATTTATTTATCAATTTTAAAATGCTGGGATATATATATATTATTACTCAATTTACCATCTATCACTTTAAAGGGGATGTTTGCCACAAAAATAAAAATTGAATAATAGCCACTTACCCTTAAACAGATGCGGCACTTTCGGAAAATATTGTTCTTAGATAACCGTATAATCCATAATTTATAGTAGCACTGTCCACACATATTAAACGTTCACACATGTAATTTATGAAGTCCACACTCATGGAAATTTTCATTAATATATTATACACGCAGATTGTTGAGATCGCATACGTTATTCCAGTAATTCTACACCTATGAAGGTTGTTATAAAATTATATTTCGTCGACACACGAAATTCTTGAGTACACTTACAATATTTATTTTATTTGAAGAAGCTAATTATATCACACTAATATCGTTGAGTCCACACATATGAAAATTTTCATAGATAAAGAACATTTTCTTTTTTCAATCACCGTTCATATTGCATAAGGTAAGAGGGATCCTCCAAAACAATAGACTCTAAGGATATAAGAGGATTGTTACTATTATATTTCCAGGAGCATATTCATCAAAAGCAAAATTATCAATTTCGACTGAATGGAGATTCATCTTTTTCTTCTTTAAATAAGGAACACTTCTTTTCGCATCACAGATAATATTGCATATTTCATAAAATAAACTACTTCTTTGCTCCATTTCGAGGTATGAGGGATCCTCCAAAAACAATAGCCTCTTCGGATATATGAAGACTGTTAAAATTATATTTCCAGGAGCATATTCATCAAAGGAAAAAAATTATCAATTTCGACTAAATAGAGATTCATCTTTTTCTTCATTTTTAACATTCTTCAAGACTGCTTAGCGATAGAGCATCCGGGGCATTTTTCTAATAATATTTTTCACTCATCAAAAATCTTCGAGAGATCTTATATCCACACCTTCTTTTTTTCTTCTGGTCAGTATTTTTTCTTAGACTCATTGAGAGGGGCTGAACCTTTTTTTTTTTTTTTTTTTTTTTTATTGGTAGCTTGCTTCACCAATAGCTAAGCATCTCATTAGAAATTTCCCTCTCTCTCGCTCTTCCTTGAATTTTGCTGTCCGCACTTTCGAACGATGGTTTTACCTCATAACATCCCCTGGAGCATCATTTTCCTTCCTTCTCAGAGCTCCGTTCTCTCCATGGGGTGGTCCAAATTTCTCTCTTTTATTCAAGTAAACAGGATAATAGAATAATAGTTTTATTGCTTTATGCCTTAAAAGCGTCCATTTTCCCATGCACATACAATAACGGAAGAAAAGGTTTGTCACCAACCCATCTGTTTTATATATAACATCTGAAATAATTATTTATGCTGGTAAGTGGCTATCAGTGGCACTTTACATGATATGGGAATTAGGATATTTCCCATACTCGGGCTCTGATCACACAAAATTTTTCGGGCTCGGGCGAGCTCAGTTAAAAAATGTTTCGGGCTCGGATTGCCAAAATAGAGCCCGAACTCACCTCTAGTCCCCACTGCCTTCGGCAGCGCAGTCCCGTGCGCGCTGCGCGCGCACAACTTATGGGATACACGCGCTGCGCGTGCGTATTCCTTACCTGACCCTTCGTGCCCCCTAAAAAAAAATCATTTCTGATCTGTTAGTAATTAGTCCCTTTATTAAATCTCATCATCCATAAGTAAAATAAATCTTTATTAATAGTAAAATACAAAATAAGCCGTATATCTTACCTTTTAGAATTAATTCCATTTATGTGAAATAATCCAACGTTTATTTTTAAACTACGTTGTTTATTTATCTTTGTCTGTATTGCTCATTCCGGTCTTCAACTCATAACAGCCAGCAGTAAAAGGATTGGTTCTGTAATTCACTGTAGAACTTGCGATCGCTAATTTGCTGATTCAGCCGTTCTCGTAACTTAACAGCCAGCAGTAAAAGAGTTGGTTCCGTAATTCACTGTAGGATTTGCAATCGCTGATTTGCCGATTCAGCCGTTCTCGTAACTTACCGAATTTTCGTGAATTCAATCTGTTAACTGTTGAACGCCATATGCAAATTGATGCAGAATCATCTAGAACTCTCGCTTTCAGTATGAATGTTAATTAGGTGAAAATGGATATAAATAGACGGCTATGAAATTTGAGAAGTGGGAGGTTTTTCTTTTTTTTTGATTTTTTCCTTAATGTTTCGTTATTCACGTTAGGTTTAATGGGGGATTGAGTACCTGTTGGCCTAGCGTGATAGTTTAGTATAGGTTAAGTTTATTTTCTTTCATCGTTTTAGTGAAGTAAAAGACTTCAACAGGTAATAGAAGTTTATGAAGAACTTTTGATTTTTTTAGTTAAAAAGAACTTTATTTCTTTTACTGCTCAGATTATAATATGAACTTTTACTATCGGGTCATGAAGCCATTTAGCTATTTAAATATCATTTAAACATTAAAATATCATTTTTGAAGTTTTTGACATTCTTGTCATATTTTTGAATGCCTTTATCGTTTGCAATTAAGATGCAAAAGTTAAGTAATTAATGAAACTTATTTTTGTTACAAGTTAACTTATTATATTGTTATATTTTTGTTTTACATATGTTTTTATTAAACTTTAATAAACTTATTTGGTTAATTAAAAACTTTGTGATTATTTTGTCTTCATGCATTTATTTTAAGTTGAATTGAAACTCTGCTTGCTCATACACTACAAAAACATTCAGCCACGCTTCACTGCAAACATTTTTGCACTCTGCTATATAAAAATAAATCTGTTTTTAGTGTGTTTGTGGATATGAAATCCTTCATATCCAACATGATCAGGTAAAAACTCGCACCGGGTCCCCACTGCCTTCGGCAGCGTAGTCCCGTGCGCTCAGCGCGCGCACAAGTTAAGGGATACGCGCACGGTGCACGCCTATTTCTTCTCCACCCTTTCAGGCCCTCTTAATTAACCTACGTATACCAATTTTGAACGATCTAACTCATTTGGCTGAGATGCAAAAGAAAACTAATTCAGGACACCTCAAAACGTGTAAATCTGGTGAAAACTTTCGATAATATGAAAGAACTTTAAAATATCTTTTGAATGATGTATTAAAAAATATTTAATCATAATTAGAAATTGAAATATTGAAATTTCAAAATATTACAGCGCCACAAAAGAAAACTGATTCAGGACTCCTCAAAATGTGTAAATCTGGTGAAAACTTTCGATAATATAAAAGAACTTTAAAATATCTTTCGAATGATGTATTACAAATAATTTAATCATAATTAGAAATTGAAATATTGAAATTTTAAAATATTACAGCGCCATCTGGCGGTACAAATTTCTGTATTCCACTGTTCGATTCCAATTAAAAAAAGCTTTCTAATGATGTATTACTTATGAAATTATTTTAATTAGTAGCTGAGATACAAAAGAAAAACTAATTCAGGACACCTCAAAACGTGTAAATCTGTTGAAAACTTTAAATAAAAAAAAGAACTTAAAAATATCTTTCGAATGATGTATAAAAAATAAATAATCGTAATTAGAAATTGAAATACGCAGTTCTTTGTACCAAGTTTAGTGTACGGCATTGAAAAACTGAAGCCATTTCGAAATTGCAATTTTTAATCGCAGTAGCAAAACAGGTGACCTCATTAAATGTCTCTTTCCGTTCAAGTTTTTTTTTTTTTTTTTTTTTTTGCTTTCGATGCAGACATCGTTGAAATGGTTCCCATGGTAACGAAAAGCGGCAATGGAATTCTGAAAATCACTAAGGAAGTAAGACCGCATATTCTATTTCAATGGGTTTAAAGTGTGAAATTAAAAAATTTATAACTCATTCAGTTTTTGAAATTTTCTCTCAATCTTTTGGGAATTAAATTATGAAAGTGAGATCTATATACAAAAAAAAAAAAAAAAAAAAAAAAAAAGAAATGATTTATCTCTAAACGCTTTTGAGTTATAAAATAATTTGCGAAAAAAATCGATGTTTCGTAAAATCTAAAAATATGGATCGCTAATCTGTATTTTGTAAAAAAGTTTATATGGTTCGAAAGAGGATTAAATGGCCTTTCTTTATATACTAGATGTTAAGAAATGGAAGAGTTACTCGGCCGTACAGGGCGTTTCGAAAAAGACGACCGCGAAAAAACGAAATTTTCGACCCTTTAAAAAAAAAAATTTTTTAATATAAAAAATCCGTATTTTTAAAAAAAAATTGTACCGTAAGAATCGGTAATAAATGCTCTTTCTCATGGTACAGGTGTATTTTCGATATTTCCAACAGATCGGAAGCGATCGCTTTACAAAAATCCACGAAATTTTCTCTCTTTCCTTTTTCTTTCAAGGTAAGCGGTCCCGGGCGAAAATGATGATCGTGTGCCATTTTGAATCGTTTTTTTGTTAGACAGTGGTCGACATTTTTATTAATATCTCTGCTAATTAGGGTCGCATCGTTTAGCAAATTAGATAACCCAGATCTGCGATAAATTCTCTGTCCGACGGTACCTGTTCGAAGTCCGTGCGACCTTTAGCGGCAGAGCCTTAGCTGCGTCAAGCCGTTTCTCACAGACAGACAGACACACGCGTACAGATTTTAATAATATAAGGAGATTAACATATAAAACTGAAACATTTAAAATTATGTAATGACTTAGATAAGATAAGTATATTATCCCGGAGAAATGAGCTAAAGTATATGGTATTTCAATTCTGAACCATTAACATTTAAGCACAATTCAAATATTTTTTTAAAGTGTAATGTTACAGTTGATATATATACATTGCAACACAGTAGAAATAAAAGAACAATTTAAATAGCAGATTTCTCTTGGCAAACATGCATTGAAAACCAAATTCCAAGTTTACAAAACCAATTCCACCAGCCAAAAATATTATGGACTGACTGTATTATGCTAATTTTCTAGACATTTTAAAAGGAAAATTGGCAGAATAACAGTCATATCTATCAAAGAATAAACATTGTCTTGTCAAGACATTCCCTTAGACATACCAGAATAAAAAAATCTACAGTGACTCCACTAGGCTTTCCGAACATTAAGTACTTAACGGTTGTATAAATAAAATAAAGTAAGAAAAATCGTTACATACACAAAAGAAAAAATTATAATATGGTGTACGAGTACTTTTCTTCATATAGTATGCTGTTTAATTCAATGCATGTTACGCTTCAAATAATTGAGCCCATAGATCATGATAGATTTTCGCTGTGTACATGTGAAAAAAAAAAAAAACATAATAACTCCACAAATGACATATGACATTGTATTCAAAGATTACTACATTAACTATAGATAGCTAAACTTAAATTAGTCTTACTCTATCACTAATCATTCGACTGATTAAAATTGCTTAATGATTCATAATACTATATTGAAAAATAAAAAGTAGGTTAATAGTATATATATATATATATATATATATATATATAGAGAGAGAGAGAGAGAGAGAGAGAGAGAGAAAGAGCTAGATAGATACACAGGGTTCCAACTAAAGTGCAAGAACCATGCATGTTTTTTTTATTTTCTCACATAAAATTTTTAACATTGAAACAAATTTGTGCAGTCTTGTGGAGCCAATTCATTAAAATTTTTGGTCCGAAAACAAACACTCATAAAAAAACAACAAATTTGAAATGAAAAATCTTTCATCTTTCACAAAAATTAGCAAATTTCAACAAACCCTTCACAACAATAGAATGATTTAAAAGAGTTTTCGAAAAATTTTGATAACAAAATTATGTATTTTGCTGATAAGCTTCAAAAATACATTATATTTCTACAATTAACACCAGAAAAATTGGAATTATATAAATAAACTTGTACATATATATATATATATCAAATAATC
Organism: Salticus scenicus; assembly: GCA_963930645.1. Taxonomy (NCBI): domain Eukaryota; kingdom Metazoa; phylum Arthropoda; class Arachnida; order Araneae; family Salticidae; genus Salticus; species Salticus scenicus. The sequence continues at coordinate 113,993,120 of OZ005661.1, read as the reverse complement.
AATTACATTAAATATTGGCACTGTTAAAAATAGGTCTAATGAAATAAACAGATCTTACTGCTGTTTCATCATTCATTATGGTCAGCAGCCATTTTGAATCTTTCAATAATGACATGACCAAAATTTGGATTTAAAGATAAACCACGGGTAAGTTTTGTATTATTTTATATACTAAATGTTACATGTAAGAGAAAAAATATACAGTATTGCTTTGACAAATTAAAAAAGAATTAGTATTCTATGAACATTTAAATAAGAATAATCACAGGAAAAAATACTCACAGTTAGGGTTAGTAAATAAGGTGAAAGAAAAAATATATATATATAAAGACTTAAAAATGATCTTATCTTATTAATTATTTTAGATATTAGAATATTTTAATTGAAAATTAGCTAGTATGATAATCAATACATATCTACTATAATGATTACACTGAATTTGCAATGATTTTTAATAATATCTAGTATAAAATATCCTTCATGTTCAAAATACTTTTCATACAACTTAAGTATATTGCATAATTCTATACATGAAACATACTGTAAAAATGTTAAAATAAATTGTGTGTTATACTGTATCAATACTTTCTATTAAGAGTTTAACTTAAGTAATCTAACTACTTAATTTCTTTGTATGCACTGTTTAAAAACATATGACAAAGTGACAAATGATGTAGAAATTTACTATAACCTATTATTATAACCTAATTTACTATAATTTACTACTATGTGTTTATTAACAGAGAGGGAAAAAGAAAATACAAAATATCTTAAAAAGAATAAATTGATATTTAAAGCTTACTTTAAAGTTATTTTTCTGTATTTTACAATGTAAGCTTAGCAGTTATTTGTTTGTTTTAAAAACTTAATAGATACATTTCTTTAAAGTTTAAGAACAACAATAACAAAAGATTGTAAAGAAAAAAATTAGGCCTTTGACGGTTGATTTTCAACCTGACACCTGGAGTCTCATCCATAGCTTCATTGTGTAGGGGTTTAGTTGTTTTCCAGGTGCCGGCCCCTTCCCTACACTAGGCTATGGATTCTTCGACTTCAGCTATAGTAAAATCAATAGGTGTATTCATCTTTTATAGATCACTAATTTTAAAAATGAGGTCTTTTACCATGTAAGTAAAATTTATGATTATTCTTACAGGTACAGTAACTTGTCATAATTCCTTATTAAAAAGTTCAAGTTATTATAGTTAGTTTTTTTTTTTTTCAAAAAGTTTACAAAACACAATCTTTATAAACAAGTAAAAATATTTTTTTAACTAACATAATCAAGGTACACATAAAATTAAATCTTATGAAATTCTCTTTAAAAGAGGAGTCCAAAATTTCTCTATCTCTTATAAAACATAATGTGTTTATTTAAGCTAAAAAATGCCCAATTTTCAAAATCAAAAGAAATAAAATATTTTTAAGAGCATTTTATCATATATTTCAAAAAGAGGAATGATTCCTGAATGTTTAAAATTAAAAACACACTTGGCATGGGTTGATTTTACAAACAAAAAAATTTTTAAAGCATGTGTAGCACAAAATAGTCTGCCTTTAACTAATTCAATAAATATTATAGATTATATATTGTAAACAGGGCTTTGCACAGTACTTTTAAACTTTTTAAAGCATAATTTTCTGCAAATTAACCTTTATTTATAGATACTGCATTAAAAATTAAATACAAGTGGTTGATGATAAATTTGCGATTAAGCTTACTTTTATCTGTTTACACTGTATTTCAATAAAACAACGATAATTCATAATCTAAACGTAATCTGTTTCTTTTTTAATTTAATTTAACAGCATCCAGCTTCAAATACGTTAAGTAAATATGTAAAATTAATATTTACAAGAGGATTATTAAAGAGTAAACTTTTGACAAAATTGTTACATCATCATTCTTTTTTTTTTCCAAAATAAAAAAGCCTTAATTAAATCAAATACAAATATATACATAATTAAACAGTTAAATATTTAAAATTATACATGTACAAGTAACATACTTAAGCATTTTATGCAAGTCCATTTCTTAAATATCCTAATCTGAAAACACATGGACAAACCCCTTTTCTCAAAACAATTTATATAATTGAAACTTCACGCTACTAAAATATATATTATATGCTTTAAAAATATATAAGTATCACACTCAAAATTTTGTTAAATTTGAAATATTGACGTTCAGGTTGACATTTCCGTGGTATTGCCTTATTACGAATAAACAGCTATATAGTAAAATTAAATTAATGTCAGGCACACTTAAGATTATATATGAAAGAAAAAGATATACATTCAACTTATTCAAAAAATACTTCAATGTAGATTTTTCATTTTAAAAGTTATAAATTTAATATATATTTACAATAAATTTTGGTGAGTATTATATAATAAGACGATTAAAATATATATAGCAAATAAAAGTAGTCTTAAAGATTAATGAAGTTGCAACAATCCTATAAACAATACACCCGCGAGATATTCATCAAACAAAATCTATTCAATTTCAAAGTATCCAAATCAAAAGGAGGAATAACTTGAAAAATATAAATATGTTTTAAATGAATAATTAAAATTTTTTCTCTCAAATCGCTTACACAAACAAAACTAACTGTCAAGAAGATTTCTCGATCTTTGAGGCTGCAAGGTCTTGTCACTGGAATGAAAACTGCAAATAAATTGAAATGGCATGCATGAGAAAATCGTACACCGTACAGCGTAAAGGTAACCCTAGAACCCACAGAAATAAGCTGTTACGCCAGTGGCTTCTCGCCAAACGATTTGACGCCATCTAACGGCGCTGTGTGGTGTGCGTTTTCCAAATACGCGGCATGGATAGCAGAAAGAAGGTGGAGAATAACTTTGGGAGAATGAAACGACCAGGAGTTCAGGGCAAGTAGAGCAGAGAGGCTGTTCGACAGGATTATGATCTGGGAGTGAGAAGTTGGAGCTTCGGAGATGGCAAGAACAAGAGCCAGGGTTTCGGCAGTGAAAACAGAGTTATGATGGGATACCAAAGAAGCCAGAGAGAAGGTGGAGTTTGCATCCACCACAGCAACAGCCGTTTTGTGGTCGTCTTTCGAGGCATCAGTGGCCAAGAGAGTACACAGGGGGATGGAGGTGCGCCAGTTGTTCCATGCTTTAGCAATGAATTCGTCAGGAATGGAAGGGTCTTGAAAGGGGAATTCGTCAACAACCACCTTAAACTGAAGGCAATTAGGGGGCGGGGGCCAGACGAAACGGAGGACCTGCAGAAGAGAGCAATTTAAAGAACAACAGATTTCTTGAAGCGGAATTCCCCACTTCCAGTTCACAGAGGGGCAAAGTAATTGGGACCTGATTAAGTCGCAAAGGCGAAGGCCTGGAGAGGAGGCAAGAAGACGAAGGAGAAACTGCTTAGTGAGGAGGGAGAGCCGAAGAGTCATGCTAGCGACACCAGCCTCACGGCGGAGAACAGGGAGAGGGGTCCAGCGGGGAAGGCCAGTAGCAACCCTAATCGCAGCGTTATAGCAAATCTCAAGAGTATTGAGCGAAGAGGGAGGGGCATCATAGAAAAGGGGAGCACCATATTCTAGACTACTTCGAATCAGGGAGTCAATAATTTTCAACGCATAATTGCTATTTAGCCCCCGAGAACGATTAGCAACCGCTTTGATATAGTTAATTTTCCGAAAAGCCTTCACTTTCAAGGTGGAAAAATGGTGGGCGAAAGAAAGAGAGCGGGAGAACCAGATGCCAAGGATTTTAACGTGGGAGCTCCATGGAATATTGAAACCCATAAGGGTGATAGAAGGGCCGGGATCTCTGGAACGGGAGAAATTAATTGCCGAGCATTTATCAGGGCCGATTAAGAGTTTATTTGCCGAACACCAAGTATGAATGCGGCACAACGTGTTGTGAAGTTTTTGGCGAGCACGGTCTTCAGCCGGGCCAATAGCATAAACTAATATATCATCAGCATAGACAATTATATGTACACCCTCCTCAAGAGTTTCGACAACGTCCAGCATGTACATGATAAACAAAAATGGGGATAAGACGCTGCCCTGGGGAACACCCTGATTGCAGGGACCGACCTGAGAAAGAGCTGCCTTCCAGCGTACCTGGATAACCCGATGTTTAACAAAGGAAACAATCCAAAGGCCCATTTTACCACGGATACCGTGAGAGGCGAGTTTATGAATTAAAATGTCAGGCTGAACGGAATCATAAGCTGCCTTGATATCTAGGCAGACTGCAGCCACAAAGTGGCGATTAGCACGGGCAGTAGAGACGTCCAGAAAAAAGGTGCTGAGAGCTACAGTGCAGTCCCGGGAAGGAATAAAGCCGTAGTGGTCTCTATGGAAGAGGTTCCGATGGCCAGCCCAAGCAAGGAGCCTGCGAAGAATCATCCGTTCCAGAACTTTGCACCCCACCGAAGTGAGAGCAATGGGGCGATAAGACGCAATATCAGACGAGGGTTTACCGGGTTTCCGGATGGGGAGAATGGTAGCCAGTTTCCAAGAGGGAGGAAGGATACCCGTGTTAAATGAGTTATTGAATGTACTCCTCAGGGAATCCAGGTGCTGATGAGAGAGCTTACTTAACAGGTTAAGAGAGATTCCGTCAGCTCCCGGAGTTGTTGGGCGAGAGTGCTTGAGAGAATGGATTAGTTCTTCCATGCTGAAGGGCTCGTCGAGAATAGGATCTCCATCACTAAGATCGTACGGAATGGGAGGTTCACTGCAATCCTTCGTGAAGTGTTGGAGGAAAGCCTGGGCTTGGAGAGAGGCAGAAGTGAGGGGGAATGGATTGAGGATGATATTGTCTTCCCCAGGGAGTTCACGGTTGGCTATCCGTTTTAGAATTTTGAAGATTTTCCCGTTGGAGCTGTTCTCCCGACAAAGATTGTCCCAGAAGCATCGTGAAGAATATTTAATGTAACGCCGGAGCTTAGCAGCGTAATGCTTATAGCGGAGCCATTCATCTCTGGAGCAAAAGGAGCGAGCAAGGCGAAGGTGTTTTCGTTTCCGAGCAAGCAGGTGGCAGCAAGTGCTGTCCCACCAGGGACGAGTTGAGTTACGCGCCTTAGGGAAAGTAGCACAAGTGTCCGAAAGAGCTTGCATACAAGAACTCTCAAAGTCTTCGTAGTAGAGATTCGGTAGGTTGTCCCGACGGTTAAGGGCAGCGCTAGCTTTAGACCAATTGTAGCACTTTTTAGCACTAGTAGAGGGAGGAGAGTTATAGTGCCTGAAAACAAGGATTGGATGATGGTCAGAGTCATAAGGATCAGGATGGACATAAAACATAAATTTGTCATAAAGCGGAGGAGATACCATAGTCAGATCCAAAAGGGAGGGGGAGCTGCAAAGGCTAGACCGAGTAGGAGAAGTTAAATTGAGAATACATAAATCCTGTGAGACGACCCAGTTTAGTAATTGACGAGTTCTAGCAGGAAAGGGGGGAGACCGGACACAGACATTAATATTGAAATCGCCAAGAATAAGGAGGGGGGAGCCGCTGGTGGAAACAATCTCAGAAAGCCATTCCTCAGGGAGGGCACCAGAGGGGGAGTAAATGTTAATAATTATAGACCAAGAATGATAAAAAAAGACCCTAACGCCGAGGGCTTCAAAATCCTGAAGAGGGCACGTAGGGAGGGTAAAACTTGTAGACGGAAGAGAAGAATGAACAGCAGTCAACAGACCACCGCCCCGAGCAGATAACCTATCAGCTCTATAACAAATCATATTAGGGAGAGAGACAATGTCAGAAGGGGAAAGAAAAGTCTCTTGGAGACACAAAATACGGGCGTGAAGGGAGGGGGAATTTAGGAGCCAATGGCCGTTGGCACGGAAACTTCTACAATTCCATTGGAGCAAAAATAACTCAGAAGACATGACAAGGAAAAAAAATAACAGCAGAAAACAAACAGGACTTACCCCCAAAAACAGCCAGAGACCAGAAAACATGAGAGCGGCGGCACAGGAGCTAGACACCATGCGGTGGTTCAGGAGGAGGGCGGGAGGCAGGAGGCTCCAGAGCATCTGGTAATGACGTGTCCATACTAAGAGAATCAGAGTTGGTGGAGGTAAGATCTGTGCGTGCTTTTTTGAGCCGTTGTGCGACGGCATCTGAGAGACCAGAAGGTAACTTTGGAGATCGTTTGACCTGTAGGTCTTGAATGATACCCATAAGCGGCTGAATGGCTGTCTCAACGAAACTTTGGAGAGTTTTTTGTAGTTCAGTAACCATCGTTTGCATGAGGGAGGTAAAGTGGGTAGAGAGACTCTGCATCGCCTCTTCCAGCTCAGTTTTGGTAACCACCGATGGGGAGGAAAAGGTAGCAGCAGCGGCATATGATTTCGTGGAGGTGGTTTCATTTTCTGCAAAACGTCGTCTCGCATCAGCAATCGTGAGGTGGTGGGTGGCACGGTACTTTTGGATTCGGATCTCACGTTGATACACAGGACAGTTTTTATCATTGGCAGCATGACTGCCTTTGCAATTAATGCATTTAGGTGTGGGACTAGTGCAAGGTTCGGTGTGCGATTCCGCACACTGGATGCATATCTTATTGTTACGGCACGATCTAAGGGTGTGATTAAACCTGTGGCAAGTACTACATGGGCGTGGTTTATCATAAAATAACGAGATCCGATAAATTTGGTACCACAGTTTTACATTTGCTGGTAAGGTCGTACCTAATATTGTTACCAGTACCGTCAAAGTAGGTTGATCCGTGCCCTGAGCTTTGCGAATAAATCTTCTCACCTCCAATATGTGTAGGCCTTGGGAACTCAAATCTTCTGCTATGTCAGCACAAGTTACAGAGATGTCAATATTGTGTAGCAAAAAGCGTGTAGAGATTGTTTCCCTCTGGATGAAAGTGTCAACTGGTATGCCAAGCAATGACTCTATACTTAATATTTGCTGGGCTACTTGAATATGTTTGGTAGTAATGAAAAGCTTATTCTGCCTGGTGAGCCTTAGGCTTTCTATCTCGTTGCAATTGGTGATGGTTTTAGCCAGTTCCTCTTTAAGAGCCTTTGGGTGGGTTTGCGGCAAAGAGCCGTTTTTGGCCGAGATTATGAAAGATATAATGTCATAGCCATCATTGACAGCAATATTTAAAGACTCGGATAGCTTATGTTCGTTAGTATAATAATGCGGCGAGCAAGGCGAACCAACCGGTAACCGCCCTCCTGCCATGAACAAGATATGGGTAAACTGAACGTTTAACAGAAATAAACAAACTATAAAATGGCAGAACTGGGAGAAATAAAAAACCCCTACCAGGGAAAAAGAACTAAAAACTTACCGAAAGACTTAATTCGGTGAAAAAATCAACCAAAAAGTAACTGCGAATATAGAATGAAGATTACACGAACGCATGCAAAAGCATACGCGGATACGCCTCACCAAAACAGTAGAGCAAGACAAGTTGAGAGGGAGATAGCTGCTTCCATCAACCACCTACGTACCCGACCATCTCTGGGAATCAACAGATATGATATAGTGACACAACACAATGTTGCCAGCTCCAACTCAAAATGTCCTTACATTGAAAATATAAAAGTTCCCACAGTGCTGTCCCAATCCCAAAGAAAGTATTAGTTATAAAAATAAAAATAAAATAGGCTCTCACAAATAAAGATTTATTTAATTTTTAATATGAAAAATTATTTTAGTTTTGCCCTCCTCTCTGCGCCGCTTCCCTGTAAAGTTGTCTTTCGCGCATTTTCAAACTGCAGTCGGTAACAAAAGTGTCCGAATACTAGCAAAAATTCCTATGTAAAAAAAGTACACGTCATACGGTTTTGTTAAATAAATCCTTGTTGAATCCTGTTCTTACACTGACTAAGAACAGGATTCGACAAGGACTGCTCTGACGACACCATTCGGTGTCGTGGTCCAAGCTCACGTACCTAAAGCTCACACTAGAGGAATCGTGGCTGAAGCTCACATACAGCAGTATCTCGTGTTCCAAGCGCACAAATATATTCACCCCTTTCCCCGACGCATCAACTTGAGAGGTGGGAAGAGACTAATCCCTTTTCCGAAGAGCAGAGGGGGGAGAGGACCAGAGGGGAGGTCAAGGAAGATGGTTTTTTCGAAGCGCAATTCAGTTGAGGAGTTATTTTTTTAACTAGGGCAGGAACTAGGAATAAAATAATTAAATCAAATTATTTTCTGCTTATTTACATAAGTTTAACAAAAATACTTTCGGGGGTGGATAAATATATATATATCAGGAATAATGGCCCGAAATGTTTGTTCATGTATTTATTTAACGCAGTTTTATTTAATAAGTCAATCTTAAGTACTATATATGTTTTATATAGAATTCACAGATTATATAAGACTACACATAATTTGTGGAATGTCTTTGTTATCAAAGTTAATTGCTGTAAGTATTTTTTTTAACTAGAAATCGGAACTCAACAATACGAAGATACAGTCTACAAAAAAAAAAAAAAAAAAGAAAAAAAGAAAAAAAAAAGATAACACCCCTGTGAAGGTGTTCACATATATTTGGTTAAATTTTAATTGAATTTTTAAATAAAATAAAATCTAATGATAAATGAATGCATTATTCCAATAAAAAAAATAATTAAATTTTAAGTGAGATATTATATTTACGTAATTTGTTCTTAAGCATTTAAAAAAAAGTATTATTTTTAAATGTCGTTAAAAATTACACAATTTTAATTATACATACGACCTACACTATTTATTAAAATAAAACAATAACACACATCATTCAGAAATCTAAATTGTATATGTTTTATATCTAAATCATAAATAAATGTTTATCTTTTTGAATAGAAAATACTTTATTTTATGGGATAAAAAGAAAATAAAAGAAATAATATCTAACGGAAATTCTGACATTAAACGTAATTATAAAAAAAGTGTTCTCAAATAGTCATTAAAAAAAGAAAAGAAAACTCATTGTCAGAATTTATATTATTGCAACACCGGATATAATTTATTTTAAATTACCCAATATTAATGATTTCAGTTCATAACGGTCATTTTCTCTAGTCAAACGGTCGCTTGGCGTAAAAATTGGCGATTAAAAGGTTAATACAATTATAAACCGTCATTACAAATTCAAAAAATTAACATTAGTTTAATATCTAAAACAAAGAACTGAAGTTGGCTTTCATTTTGGCGAAAATAATGATAATGCAATCATATGACTTCCCTTGCGGATGGTTCTCCCCGTGCGATCGAAAAGAGCAGACCCACAGTTTTTGCTTTTTTCACGGTATTGTAAAGACGTAGTATTTTTTCGCTGCCCTCTCTCTCTCCCTTGTTCCTCGGAATTTTCTGGAGTTTGATTCCTGAACAATATTTTTAAATACGAACCTGTACTGCTTAATGATGTGAATCCTTTTAACAAATATAATAAACTTGTGTTAAATTTTCAAGACTTGTAATTTTTGGTTTAGCGGCACAACACTCCAAGGAACAACAACATGAATTGATTCAAACAAATCATTTGTCTGTGGTGGATTTCAATATCACAGATCTTGGTGCTCAAAACCAGTTTCCGAGAATGCATCGATGGAGAGAGAGAGGGGTAGACTGAATCATGTTTGTTTTATCGGAACTCTCGAATTTTTTTGTAGAGAGAGGCAGACTGAATTGATTTTCTCAGAACTGTAGAACTTCTTGTAATACACCTCTCCTGCTATGTGATAATGGACAAACATTTTTTTAATTTCAGCAAGACAGCATTAAAAAAATATATACTCAGCTCTTCTGCTTATAAACAGAACTTTTTAGAAAGAGGCCGATTGGATTGTGCAGTCATGGAACGGCGCAACATGGTTTTCGGATAACGACTAAAAGGAACTTTTGTTAGAATCATGGGAGGTTCGTTGTTTTTTTGCAAAGCACGGATTCGCCTCTCCTGATCTCGTCGATGCTGGATGGAGTGCTGATATAGAATGCTCATTGAGATCGTATCGGTGTTACAAGGTCCCTGCTCCCAAGGCGGAACCCTTCTGTGTGTAATCAGCGGATCACTCACTAGCGATGAATGCTTCATCTCCCCGTCCCTGAAGAGATCTCATTCCCGTCCCGTCGTCTTCAATCAAACATGACAAGGAGACAAAATCTTCGAGCGTACTTTTCCGGAACATATAAATAGGTTTTATGTTTATAAAATTCCGGATATCTCATACCTGCGTGACTATAATCGTCGTCGGCTGCGGAGTTCTTACTGATAATGCATTTCATCTTGTGATACTTGATGGTTCATAATGATAAAATTAAGGGAAAATTTTGTGCACAATGAATAAATTTACGTGCACTCATACAGGAGAAAAGCCATATAAATGTGCATTTAGTTCAAATCTTCGAAATTTTTTTGTGTGAAGAACTTATACAGGAGAAAATCCATACATATGTGAATTTTTTTTTTTTTGCATAAAAGTGATAGTGTTTCTTCAAGATTTTGTGCACAGCGCGTGACAGATATACGCACTCATACAGGAGAAAAGCCGTGCGTGTGTGGATTCTTTATGAAGTGTTTTTTTTTTTTTAATTTCATACAAAAAAAAAAAAGCCATGCACGTAAGCAGTTATTTGAGATAAAATCGTAGTCTTCGAACTATTGATAAACGATATAAACATTGCTACTCGGGTAAATTTTTAGTAAAATATCTTTCAAAAGTGAGGTGATAATAAATATTCAATTTAAAAAAAAAAAAAAAAAAAGAGACAAAGTAAGTAAATTTTTATTTGAAAGTTTCATAATTTGGAGGATATGATAAATTAGTTATTCAATAAATGACTATTTATGAAGTAATTTCAATTTTAATATTTCATATTTTTAACTGCATAATACTTTATATATATATTTAAATATACATTTAGCTAAGTAGTTTTGTCGATTATTTTAAGTAATATTTTGAGTCTATCGATTAAAAATAATAACAATAATAATTATGATATTAATTGCAAATTGAAATAAATTGGGCAAAACTGCTTGCTATGCTTGAAACTTTATTTATTCATATATTTATTTTTCATAAACACAATTTTTCTCATTTATAGTGCATAATTATCACTACATTTTTACACAAATATTTATTTTATAATTGATGGCATGAACACAAATATTTATTTTATTATTGCATATATATAGAGAGAGACTAAGTATTTTTGCTGAAATTTGTCATGCAATATTTTTATTGCTTTAAATATCAACTAAAAGTTTAATTAAAACAAATAAATATATAAATCAGAGCAGCAGAAATGCTTGGTACAAATTCTAACATTTTTCATTCATAATATTGGTTTATTTCATTCATAATTCTTCATTTTCAATACATTTTATTTGATTTCACAATATTTTTATATTTTTACACAATATTTATCATTTGTATGCTCATCTATTTTTCTTTTTGGATAATAATATATGAGCATATAAAACTAAGTATTCTTGTTTTAAAAGTGGCATACAATAGTATAAAATTATATGCCAAAGTAATTAATAATAATTAAAAAAAAAAAAAAAAAAAAAAAAAAAAACAGGAATACTTGGTATTAACAATTCTTGATTTGTGTCACATAATATATTTATTATATAATTTATTTACAATATTATTTTAAGTTGGTTAGACAAATTTATTAATTATGGCTAAAGCCAAAACAGTCAACATTCAGTTAATGAATTTTGATGGGGAACCATCTTTGGTGGACTTCTTTTTTGATCAGCTGTCCACCTACGCGAAAATAAATCGATTATCAACTGAAGAAGCCGTGGCCGTTATGAAGGGAAAATTATCAGGGGCGGCATTAAAATATTTGACACAATCCCCCCATTTATACAAATCAAATGATTTAAACTTTCTTAAGGAAGAATTTAAAACCTTTTTTACTCCCATGAGTTCCACTCAAGCACTTGTAGAATTTAACAACCTGAATTTGCTCCCTCAAGAATCCATAAAAAATTTCGCACACAGATTGAACATTCTCGCAAACATTATTTACGAAAAGATCACGGACACTAGCGCACTTGATAATATTAAATTTACAAGGTTTATCTCCTCCATTCCATCTAACATACGTATAAAAATAATGGAAGAAGGAATTTCGGATTATAAATTAGCTGTAAATCGCGCTCAAAAATTACAAGAGATTAACATGAATGAAAGTATTCTCCTCAAACAAAATGATAGTGTATTTGTCAACACTTTATCAGAAAAATTAATTGAACTAACGGAAAAAGTAGATGCTTTGTCATTTGGACAAAAAGAAAAAAAAGAGGAAGTAAACAGTTTATCAGATTCACAAAATGCTCATGTTGGACGAAGTCGACACAATGATTATAAAAAATTTTTTAAAACACATAAGGCTAGGGGATCACAACAAGAGGGTTTTCATAGTATTGTTTGTCAACTTTGCAACCGTAAAGGCCATGTAGCTAATAAATGTTATAAATGGCAAAGAAGCCAAACCCAAAACAATAATTTTTCGAGAGGAAGATTTTTCAAGAGAAATGACAACAATAGGCATTTAAACTAGACTCGAGATGTAGAGTAGCTGATGGCCTTGCATCTCAACTACACCAGACAACATCAGCACCTAATCCTAATTTTGATTTGTCAAATCTAAGTGACACTATGAAACTATCTAGTACAAGAAAAGTAAATTCAATTGCCTCACAAACTGTGAATAAAATAAATATTGCTGATAACAAATACACACAAACTACAGAAATTCAAAATGAATATATTTTTAATGTAAATAAAATTTCACCTACACTACCCTTAATTGAAATTAACTTAGCTAAAAATGCTATCACCGGTTTAATCGACACAGGGAGTTCGATATCATTGCTTTCTGAAAGTACTTTTAAATCTTTAAAGGAGAAATTAACTTATAAACACTTGTCTTCACCAGTAACGATTAAGACTGTAAATTCAAATGTACAATTCTCCTCATGTATTCAAACTTCTTTCAAACTAAATAACACATTTTTCTCACAGAAATTTTTCATTGTTGACATCCCTAATGAATCAACGTTTCAGGCCATACTTGGATGGGACTTTATTCAACAAAATAATGTAATAATAGACTTGTATAAAAACAATATCAAACTTAAAGATATAATTATTCCCATTGCAAATACACTTGTAGAAGATGAAAACTTAAACAATTGTAGTGTTGCGAAAAATACTGAAACTCAGAAAAAAAATCAAAATCTTCCCCAAAAATGTAAACAAATGACAGTTAGGGCTTCTCAGAAAATATTTTTAGAACCTGAAGAGGAAACATTTATAGATGTGAATACAATTTTTTTGTCTGACAGGGACTATTTGTTTGAAAATACAGAAAATAATGCAAATATATTGTGTCTAGATTCAGTAATAAATAGTGGTACTTCAAAAATGCTTGATAATGATAATAATTGTAATAGAGGCCAATTTCAAATTTATGTTAAGAATCTAACTAAAGAAAGTATTCACATAAATAAAGGTACAAAAATGGGCACCCTAACAGAAATTGATGAAATTATTCCGCAGGAAGCAGAAATTGATAAAAACAGTAAAATTGTTACTGATCCAACTACACAAATTTTGAATTACATTCAAGCTTCTGATGAAATATTAAATTTAAGAAGAAAGGAACTCTCTCCTTTGGATTTTGATGTCAAACATCTCCAAGGAGACCAAGAAAAGAAATTAAAGAATATTTTGTTAACAAATTTTGCAGCCTTTTCTAAATCTATGAAAACTTTAGGGCATACAGACAAAGTTATACCAAATTTAAAATTCATCACTGAGTTCCCAATTAAAACATTACCTTTTCCAATACCTCAATCATTACAACAAGAAGCTAAAAGTCAAATAAATCAACTTGTAGAAGCTGGAATTATTGAAAGAAATTGTTCAGAATGGGCTTGCCCCATTCTTTTAGTTAAAAAAAAACTTGACGCAGAAGGTAAACAAAAATATAGAATTGCAATGGACCTTAGAATGCTTAATTCAATAATTCAGGGATCTTCATACCCTTTACCCAAAATACAAACAATTATTGCTGACTTATCAGCCTATAAGTACTTCACGTGTTTAGATTTTCAACAGGCTTACCACCAGATTGCACTTCCTGAAGATTTACAAGATAAATTAACATTTACTTCTATGTTTGGTAGTTTTAAATACAAAAGACTATGTTTTGGATTAAAAAATGCTGCTTCTCAATATCAAGCTTTAATGGACACAATTATTGATGAAATTGATTTAGAGGGAATAAATGCTTATCAAGATGACCTCATTTTTGGCTCGAATAGCTTTGAGGAAACATGCACTAAATTAAGTAGAATCTTACAAATTTTGATAAAGTACAACTTAACCCTTGCACCTAACAAGTGCACTTTTCACAAAACTGATGTAAATTATCTTGGATTCCATATTCAAAATCATTGTATTTCCCCAATACAATCAAATATTGTCAAAATTAATTCTTTTCCTACACCGTCAACTAAAAGGCAATTAAAAAAATTTATTGGTGTTGTAACATTTTATAAATCCCTTGTACCCAACTTTTCTAAACTAATACAACCTTTAATTGATCTGACTAAACCAAAATCGAAATTTCATTGGACTACTGAACATCAACAGATTTTTCACAAAATTCAAAAATTTTTCTTTGAATCACCAGTGGTCAGACTACCGGATTGGGATAGAGATTTCTACCTTAATACAGATGCTTCAAATATTTCCATTGCTGGGGTACTAATGCAGAAACATGATAATAAATTACTTCCAATAGCCTTCTTTTCTAAATCATTGAAGCCATCTGAAAAACGCTACCCTGCACTAAAACTGGAATTAATGGCTATCTACAAATCAATAATTGCATTTAAATACTATTTGTACAACAGAAAATTCACAATTTTATCTGACAGTGCTCCATTAAAAAGATACAAAAAAAACAACTAATCCTACAGACCTTACCACAAAATGGTTAATGGAAATTTCAGAATATTCGTTTGATTTTGAACACATTCCTGGTTCATCAAATATTTTAGCAGATTATTTTTCGAGATGTGACTTCACTAAAAATCAACAAGATTTGAACTCTAATCCTGAATTAATTTTTGAAAAACAACCTCTACCTGTAGTAAGTGATAATAGTAATGTTGTTAATCACTTTAATGATAACAATTGTAACAAAATCAAACAACAATACACTAATTGCTTAATTTCTGGAGATTCAAATAATAAAGACCCACTTTTAGAAATCTCTAATAATACTTTTGTAAATGAACAAATAAAGGATCCTGTATTGTCAAAAATTTACACAGAAATTCTAAAGAAAGGTTTTTCAAGAAAATACCCAAACTATTTTATTCATCCAGACACAAAGGTACTGATGTATAAAAAGCAATGTCCCAATAGCTCAACATTCTCATATCTTATTATTGTTCCTAATTCGCTAAAAGCTAAGACATTAACAATTTCACATTTGTCTCATTTTGGATTAAATAAAACATATAATTTCCTATCAAACAAATACTTTTGGAAAGGAATGTACACAGATACATTAAACTTTGTCGCTTCATGTACACGATGCCTACAGGCTAAACATCATAACACTCTTCCAGCTCCATTACAACCTACATACACACCCACACATCCTGGACATACTATTAGTGTTGATTTAGTAGGACCATTTAATAATGGTCACTCAGTACTCACAGTGTTGGACATTTTCTCACGCCATATGGAACTTTATCCATTAAAGGATACATCAGCAGATAAAATAGTTAAATGTTTGTTTAGTTATATTACCACCTTTGGTAGACCTTCAGTTATCCTCTCGGATCTTGGTCCTCAATTTACATCCAGTGTTTACAACTCTTTTAATAGTACTCTTGGTATAAAAATTACACATTCTTCTGTAGCACATCCACAATCAAACGTATTGTCCGAAAGGATCAATAAATCCATTAAATATTCAGTAAACATTTTAATGTCTGAAGGCCATACATTTGAAAACTCTTTGTTTATACATAAATCATTGTATAATGGCTCTAAACATTCATATACTTTGTACTCACCTAACTTATTACATTTTGGAAGAGAAATTTCATTGATTTTTGACACTTTTGAGCAACAGATGAATCAACCTTTTCTCGACAGGAATGTTGATACACATAAATTATTAGAAGATTTAAATAAAATTTACCTTAAAGCTTACTCTAACATAAAAGATAATCAAAATAAGAGATATCAACACTTTCACAGACATGCTAAATTAAGACCTGTTGCTGTACATGACATTGTTTATTTAAAATCCGTTGATAAGTTTAAACCAAAGTACACAGGACCTTTTATTGTTCTACAAAAACACTCACCGGTTTCATTTACAATTAAAAGACTACAAGCACCTGATAGATTGTCATTTCGAGTCCATATTGACAGACTTATTATTGCACCACCTAGATACAGCCACTTACTTGATGAAGCAAGTCCTAATAGAAATGTTAATTATAATTACAGACAAAGCCACAATTATAATTTAAGAAACAGAAATTAAGTTTTAATATCATATTATGTAATGTTTTAAAAGGAAACTTGTGCATTATATGAAGAGCGCTCGATGCATAGGTTCCTTTTATGTTTATTTTGGTTCTGTTTATTTTGGTTCTGCATTCATTGTATGCAGGTAATTGGCTGGACCAATGTATACTCTGCATTTTTCTTTTTTTTCTCTTTCTTCTTTTTAATTACAATGACACAACACTATGTGAAATATTGCATAATTTTTTTTTCTTTTCTAGTTCTTATTATTACAGTTTTCTTAACAACAAATTTAATAAAATTTATTATAATTCAATAAAAAAAAAATAAAAAATAAAAAAAAAAATCTTGTTTAATAATATTTACATTTTGATAGATATTAATATATCATAAGTTTAACAGATGATTACAATACTGTTTATTGACATACTCTATACAAAACTTTTCAATAGTGCAATGACTTAAAGTTAAAATCTCAAAATTCGAATATGTGGCAATTACCTTATTATTATTGTTATTATGATACGTTATTTTTTGAATTGCTTCATTGGGTTTAGTGAGTTGTTTTGGTAGTCTTTATCTCATCACACTAAATTTTGATAGTACTAAGAATTTTGATTAAATATATTTTTTTTTCAATTTTTAATTTTACCCTCTATGATAATGCTAACTCGTTCAAAATTTACCCGGGAGAGTAGCATTTCATTGTGATGAGACCCCCACACTTCTTTTGAAAATTGTTTAATACAATTCAATTGACATATATATACCCAGTTTTGCGAGGTGTCCCTACAGAAGTCTTTGACTTTGATGGGGGACGGAGGCCTGTCCCTAACAGGTCAGGTCTTTATACACGCCCTATCCCGCTAGGACAATGGCCATAAGCCAAAGTCGATATACTTGTTGCTACATACAAGATTAAGGGGAGATATTTTTTTTTGACTGTCCAATGGGCGTCGTTTTTGAATCTCTCCTGTGTAGAATTGCACGAACAATTTTTTTTTTTTTCACTTTTGTGATATTTTCTATTATTTGTATATACATTTATATATTTTTTTTTCCTCTCATTTTATGTTCATTTTTTTAATTTACTTGTACTCATGTGTTGTTTTTTTTCTATGTTTAACATTAATGTTATTTGACATGTTGCAGTATTAAATATGGCATGTTCATTATTCTTAACAATGTAGAGAGTAATATGTAATACCTTTAAAGCATAACAGCATCATTCCATGTATATATATGTAAGAACATTCTAGAGAAAAACTATTTTTACAAAAAAGTGAATAAGTATCACTTTTAAGGCTTTCTAGACGAGATATATATATACGGGAAATCTGGATCCAGACTCTGAACTATAAGAAAATGTGGTGCCCACAATCATTGTCAAATGATAAAATATTCGGAAAGCCTTTCTGTCATGATGAGACAGATTTTTTTTAATGTGCACATTTTATACTAGTAATTGACTGATTCATTATATACAATTTTTGTTTTTGCTTATGCAGATTTCTTATATATATTAAAAAAAAAATGAATGACAATTTTCATTATGTTTATATGACATACTTGGGAGTGAGAGAGATTTTTTATTTTTCTGGGTCGCCGGGAGAAATATGTGAAGGTGTTCACATATATTTGGTTAAATTTTAATTGAATTTTTAAATAAAAAAAAATCTAATGATAAATGAATGCATTATTCCAATAAAAAAATAATTAAATTTTAAGTGAGATATTATATTTACGTAATTTGTTCTTAAGCATTTAAAAAAAAGAATTATTTTTAAATGTCGTTAAAAATTACACAATTTTAATTATACATACGACCTACACTATTTATTAAAATAAAACAATAACACACACCATTCAGAAATCTAAATTGTGTATGTTTTATATCTAAATCATAAATAAATGTTTATCTTTTTGAATAGAAAAGTACTTTATTTTATGGGATAAAAAGAAAATAAAAGAAATAATATCTAACGGAAATTCTGACATTAAACGTAATTATAAGAAAAGTGTTCTCAAATAGTCATAAAAAAAAAAAGAAAACTCATTGTCAGAATTTATATTATTGCAACACCGGGTATAATTTATTTTAAATTACCCAATATTAATGATTTCAGTTCATAACGGTCATTTTCTCTAGTCAAACGGTCGCTTGGCGTAAAAATTGGTGATTAAAAGGTTAATACAATTATAAACCGTCATTACAAATTCAAAAAATTAACATTAGTTTAATATCTAAAACAAAGAACTGAAGTTGGCTTTCATTTTGGCGAAAATAATGATAATGCAATCATATGACTTCCCTTGCGGATGGTTCTTCCCGTGCGATCGAAAAGAGCAGACCCACAGTTTTTGCTTTTTTCACGGTATTGTAAAGACGTAGTATTTTTTCGCTGCCCTCTCTCTCTCCCTTGTTCCTCGGAATTTTCTGGAGTTTGATTCCTGAACAATATTTTTAAATACGAACCTGTACTGCTTAATGATGTGAATCCTTTTAACAAATATAATAAACTTGTGTTAAATTTTCAAGACTTGTAATTTTTGGTTTAGCGGCACAACACTCCAAGGAACAACAACATGAATTGATTCAAACAAATCATTTGTCTGTGGTGGATTTCAATATCACAACCCCCACCTAAATCATCAACAAATTGATAAATCTATTTCTGGTAAAATATTAGTAGGTTATAATTCAAAAGTTATGTATGGAGTATAAATTTGGCAGTCAATGATAATGAAAATATACATTGTTATCAAATTTTAGTGTAAGATAAAGTAGTGTGAGTGCCACACCAAATTTTTTTTGTCTATATTTTGTTGAGATTTATGATCAACTTTCCCTCACGCTTTTATCCCAGGCTTGGGACTGAGCTGTTTCAGTTAAGACACAGACGGTTTAAAAGTTGCAGGCAATTTGCCCTTTGTCTCTGTTTTTTTATGCAGCAGGCTGAAAACTTGCCATTGTCATGTTTATTAAATTATTCCGTTATTCCATTTTTGTCACGTAACTTAGGGAGGCGAAACATTTTTGTA
The DNA here is from genome assembly GCA_963930645.1 of Salticus scenicus. Taxonomy (NCBI): domain Eukaryota; kingdom Metazoa; phylum Arthropoda; class Arachnida; order Araneae; family Salticidae; genus Salticus; species Salticus scenicus. Next base: position 113,973,549 of record OZ005661.1, on the reverse strand, counting down.
GATTATTTGATCGCCTGTAGTCTTGCATAATGTTTTCAATTTTTCATCTAATTGCACATAAACTTTTCTTCTCTTTACTCCTGCGATGCTAATTTCTCTTGCTCTTAACCGGTAGGATATTTTAATCGATTGCTCTTTCAAAGATTTAACTAGAAATTGTACATTGGGTTGTTTTATGCCAATGGTTCTATTTAATTGTGAGTTCCACGATTCCACCGGATTATTGGTCTTGTGTCGAAGTCCATAAACATTCCATAGTTGAAAGGGAACACTGGGATTGTCCATCCATTGTTCTACGAAGTAATCTATAAAACGTTCCAGTTTGTCGTTAGTTGGAACATTTTCCATTATTTGGAGAAAGGCTTCTTTCACTTTTTCCACAGGCAGCAAATACAGAGCAGAGAACATACGACACGTTTTCCTTATTTCCTCATCCTCTCTGTATTCTTTTACAAGTCCTAATTCTTGTATTGTTCTCCATAAACTTTGCGTAAAGTGGAAGCTGTAACCAGAAATCGTTGCTTTAGGGAAATGTAAGTTACATGCTTTTATAGCTGCTGCCTCAAAATCCATTTTTATAACTTCTGGACTCCATGCTGGACATCATTCCTTCAACGAAGCAATTAAAGCTGAATATGTGTTTTCTCTTTTGTCCCGAAGTAGTGCATATACAACGGGAAACACAATTTCGGTTAATGTGCTCCTACAATCGACATGTATGGTATACAGTTGAGCAAATTGTTTCCAGTAACTTTTGAAAGTCCCGTCGAAGAAAAAAAAAATTTCCGTCTTGTAAGAGGTTTTGTGCTTCGCTCCCTGCAAAAACTAGAAGTCTTTTTTCCAACATCATTTGAAAAGTCAAGTCGAAGAAAACTTTCTTGGTTTGAAAGAGTTATTAAGTTTTCGCTTTCGGGAAATTCAATATCGGCGCTGTCTGCAGGATTTTGAAGGGTTCCTAAAATTCGTCTTCTCTCCCTGCTTAATGCTGCTTTGACGTTTTCGTATTTAGGAATATTTGCAACGAGATCATAGCCTTTTTCGTAAAGTCCCGAAATCTCTTCTCGAAAATTTTGTTGAGAGGTACTGCTATTTCTTCTCTAACTCTTTTCCTGCATGTTTCCATCTTACGATTAATGTCAGTTTGGGCAATATCTGGAACGCAAGAGTGTTCAGTTTTTTCCATTATTTCATATTTCAAATTCGTTTTAATGGTTCCTTTGCATTTCTGCGACTTTGCTTTGCAACATCGCCAAGCTATTTTATTGTCACTTCTTCTATACAAATGATGTCTGAAACCCTCTGTAACAAGACAATCTTTACCATTCTTAGTTTTCATGATTTCAACGTTTTCCATATTGTACAGTACGTGCAACAAACAGCAACACAAGTGCAAGAATGACCCCACACACTTACGAAAAGGGGAAGGTGATAAATAGGGACCGAATCTCATTGGCTATTTTGACTCCTACTGTGAATAACCTCTAGGAGTGTGTCCCAGACCGTCGCCAATTGCCCATCTGCGCAGCACTAGTGCGACGTAAAACCCAACCATCCATCCTACTGTGAATTTGAGATACGAATTACATGCGCTTCGGCCACGGTCTAATCTTTCGGTCTAATCTAATTCCACCTGACAAGTTGATACGTCGGGGGGAAAGGGGTGAATATGAAGCATGTGCGCTTCGGTCACGGCGCCCTGATTTTAATAGATTGAACTAAACATATTCTTTTTGATAAACAGTTCCTTTATGGTACATTTAATATTCTGTGTTCACTCTTTTTGCCTGTGTAACACTTTCTTCTTCTTCTTCTTCCTCTTCTTCTTCTTCTTTTTTTTTTTTTTTTCACTTCCATTACCCAGCAACCGTAGGTAATATAAGTATTGTATTCGGTCTAAAAATTCGATATCGAGTTTTCATCTTATTTACATGTTTTAAGGTCTCCTGAATCCAAAAAAAGTGTTTTTGGCCATTGATCAATGTGTGTGTACGTATGTGGGGAATCTTCTGACTATTATATCCCCGAAACTAATAAAGATAGAACTACGAAACTTCAGAATTGAGACAGATCTGGTGTACAGAGGATTCTTCTAACTTTTGGTGAAAATTGGAAAACCAGAAATGGAATATCCGAAACTGGGTGCGGGACAGTAAGTCCGTATCTCAAAAATGGCTCTAACAATTTTCTTCAAAGTTGCTACATAAACACTCTATTAGATGGCTTTTCATATGAATTAGTTGGTTAGTTCCGGAATATTTATAGGCGTCCTGTATAAGTAGCTCAATTTCCGATCTCGCAAGTAGATTCCTTCAAAACGGCTGTACGGATTTTTTTCAAACACAACATATTAAACCCCCTTTTAGATATCCGTTTGTATGTAATTGTTGTTTTCCAATCAACAATTGAGTATGGCATGTTTTGGTAAAAGTCGGTATCTCAAAAACGGCTCTAACGACTCTCTTGAAAATTGTTACATAAACCCATTTTACATATCATTTCTCATGTATTACGTGGTTAATAGAGGAAAATTAACAGTCATCCTGTTTGAGTAGATCACTTTTAGATCTCGGATATTTGTGTTTGAAAAAATGGCTCCACCTATTTTTACTTCCATTACCAGACAACCTGGAATTCGGTCCAAAAATTCAATATCGAGTTTTCACCTGATTTACACCTTTTAAGGTCTCCTGAATCAATAAAAGTAGCTTTTGGCAATTGGCCAATGAGTCTGTATGTATGTGGGGAAATTTCTTTCTATCATATCTCCGAAATTAATAAAGATAGAATTACGAAACGTCAGAATTGTGACAGGTCTGGTGTGCAGATGAATTTTACAAATTTTGGCAAAAATTGGAAATTAGGAAATAGGACATCGGAAATTGAAAGTGGGACCGTAAGTCCATATCTCAGAAGCGGCTCTAACGATTTTCTTTAAATTTGCTATATAAACATTCTATTAGATGCTCTTTCGAATGATGTAGCTGGAAAGTTCAGGAAAATTGATAGGCGTCCTTTATAAATAGCTCAATTTCAGGTCTCGCAAGTGCGTTTCTTTAAAAACGGCTGTACGGATTTTTTTTTTCAAACTTGCCATATTAACTTTCTTTTAAATAGTCCTTTTGTATGTAATTATTGTTTTCCGGTCAATAATTGAGTATACGATAGTTTTGGTAAAAGTTGGTGTTTCAAAAACAACTTAAACGATTTTCTTGAAAATTGCTATATGAATCCATTTTAAATATACTTTTTCATGTATTACGTGGTTATTACAGGAAAATTAACAGTCATCCTGCTTAGGTAGGTCAGTTTTAGATATTGGAAATAGGTGTTTCAAAAAAAAAAAAAAAAAAAAAAAATTATACAGACACGACATTATTTCATTATTTAAAACATGAAAATCTGACATTGACAGATTTTAATTTAGTGCCAGAGGCCTACTGCTAAACTTGTTAATATCGACAAATTCTTCTTTAGTTAATTCGTGACGATCTAAATTCCATGATAAAGTTTTCATTAAATCAAACCAATGTGTTTGAGCTGCAGATATTGTAACAAATAACGTTGGAAGTCCAAACTGTCTTATAGCCGCAAAACAACGTTTTTTCTCTTTTTTCCAATGAGGGGGAGGTGTGCCTTGGGGGGGGGACTCATGTCAAAGGTGTGCCTTGGGGGGGGACTCATGTCAAAGTTGTACCTTGGGGGGGGACTCATGTCAAAGTTGGGCCTTGGGGGGACTCATGTCAAAGTTGGGCCTGGGGGGGACTCATGTCAAAGTTGTGCCTTGGGGGGACTTCATTCAATAAATCCCCATTCAATAAACCGACTGAAATAGGCCCTTAGCACTATTAAGAGTGTATTATAAAAATTCGACAACGCTGTACCGACTGAAATAGGGGTACCTTGGGGGGGACTCATGTCAAAGTTGGGCCTTGGGGGGACTTCATTCAATAAATCCCCATTCAATAAACCGACTGAAATAGGCCCTTAGCACTATTAAGAGTGTATTATAAAAATTCGACAACGCTGTACCGACTGAAATAGGGGTACCTTGGGGGGGGGGACTCATGTCAAAGTTGGGCCTGGGGGGGGGGACTCATGTCAAAGTTGTGCCTTGGGGGGACTTCATTCAATAAATCCCCATTCAATAAAACGACTGAAATAGGCCTCTAGCACTAATTAAGAGTGTATTATAAAAATTCGACAACGCTGTACCGACTGAAATAGGGGTACCTTGGGGGGGACTCATGTCCAAATTGGGCCTGGGGGGGACTCATGTCAAAGTTGTGCCTTGGGGGGACTTCATTCAATAAATCCCCATTCAATAAACCGACTGAAATAGGCCTCTAGCACTAATTAAGAGTGTATTATAAAAATTCGACAACGCTGTACCGACTGAAATAGGGGTACCTTGGGGGGGACTCATGTCAAAGTTGGGCCTTGGGGGGACTTCATTCAATAAATCCCCGTTCAATAAACCGACTGAAATAGGCCTCTAGCACTAATTAAGAGTGTATTATAAAAATTCGACAACGCTGTACCGACTGAAATAGGGGTACCTTGGGGGGGACTCATGTCAAAGTTGGGCCTTGGGGGGACTTCATTCAATAAATCCCCATTCAATAAACCGACTGAAATAGGCCTCTAGCACTAATTAAGAGTGACCTATAAAAATTCGACAACTGTACCGACTGAAATAGGCCTCTAGCACTAAAAACTCTTTTTTTTTTTCTTTCTTTCTTATTTTTTAACTCACTATGTAAACTTTGTTTTATATGTCTTTATACATTTATTAAGTTTCTCTTACCGGAAATATTTTAGATTTCTACTTCGTTAGGTCAATTTTATGTCTTCTGATCACATTATGTTTTCTGATCACATCTCCAAAAAATGTATATAATACGTGTAATAGTGGGTAATGGAAGTCGTGTGATTGTTTCACATCAGATATATTTTCCTTATTTTTAAACTCACTGTGTAAATCTGTTTTATATGTCTTTACACGTGTATCAGCTTTCTCTTACCGGAAATTTTTTAGGTGTCTACTTTGTTAGATAAATTTTGTCTTCAAATCACATTATCTTCAAAAAGTTCATATAATAGTGGGTAATGGAAGTTGTGTGGTTGTTTCGCACAATATACTTTTTTTTTTTTTTTTAAGCCCCCTCTGAACTCACTCTTTTACTGCACCCCATGCTTCTTTCTTTTCCATGCATTTTTTTTTTTTTTTTTTTTTTTTTTTTAATTCACTGGTATAAATATTGTTTTAATGCAAGAAATAATTGAATACGGTTTTTATAACTAACAATAGGATACCAGATATCATGTTTTTAGGCAAAATTCAACTAAAAATATGAATTTTAAAAAAATCTACACGTGATGGAGCTTTTTTACACTTTATTATGGTTTTAATGGCTGACATTTCTGTAAGAAGTAGCGAAAAATTCCTATGCAATTTTTCGTTTGCAGACCTGTGTGATTTGAGTCCATAAAACCGTAATAAGAATTTTGCTTGTATCCCTGCAAAAAAAAAAAAAAGAAAAACTGTAAATCCTACACTTTTAAAAATCCATACCGGTCGTATGATGGTGCCCTATAACATACCTACTAACTTTTAGTTCAACTAAATGAAGCGTTATTGTGTTCACTCACAACACACCTATATCTATACACACACACATACAAACCGTAATCTCTATATATTAAAAAAAAGTAACTGTCCCGGGCGTCAATTTTTTTTTGTCTGCGACAGCATCTCCTCGAGGAGGGCAAAGTGGCCTGCATCATGAGAGGTATCAGTGTATTCCGACTGCTTTAAGGAAGGCATTTCAGCTGATTAGAAATTTCTATCATTTTAATTAACGAAGTTATTAAGAAAAACGTCGAGTTTATGAAGGTACTCTATTTGCCACCGGAGAGAAAAGTTTCTCTTATGACGTTTTTTTCTGTGTCTCTGACGTCACTTTCCTCAGGAAAATTAAAATGCGATCAATGGTGTAAATAAGAAAATTGAAAGATTAGCATCTTAGAGATGCTCGAGAGAAGAAAAAAATTATTTAGAATAGCAAAACATGAAAACAACCGATATTTTAAAAACATTAAGTAAAAATTTAATAAAAATGAAATGAAAATTGGTTTATATTTTTATTTTATTTTATATTATTAGTTAAGTTTATACAATTAGTTTAGTTGGTACAACTATAGTATTTCCCCTCAGCTGAATTTTGCGATTTTTCTTTGGCGCCGATTTGAACGATAACGATGTCGTTCTGGATTGTTTGCGATATAATATGGCAGCCTACATGCTATTTATTTTGGATTTATGATTTATAATTTAGCTTACGATTTTATCATTTATGCTACATGATTTATGATTTTTAGATTTATGATTTAGCCATAATCGCCAACGAAAAATAGCCAAATCTAGCTGAGGGGAAATACTATAGTTGTTCCAAAGATTTAGTTTTTTCACTCAAAATATATTTAAAATGATGGATCTTTACTATGACCAATTTAGCTATTTTTAAAAATTAGAAATGAAGAAACTCGTACGTTTTTCGCCAAGGAATTCATTTACGCAACCACAATAGCCAGTTTAACTCTAGCCATGCCTTAAATACAGAGAAAAAGGTACTTACGTATTAACGCCACTGCAGCTAGGTACAACTAGAGTATCTCCCCACAACTGAATTTGGCGAATTTTCTTTGGCGCCGTTTTGAACGATAACGATGTCGTTCTGGATTGTTTACGATATAATATGGCAGCCTACATGCTATTTATTTTGGATTTATGATTTATAATTTAGCTTACGATTTTATCATTTATGCTATATGATTTATGATTTTTAGATTTATGATTTAGCCATAATCGCCAACGAAAAATAGCCAAATCTAGCTGAGGGGAAATACTATAGTTGTTCCAAAGATTTAGTTTTTTCACTCAAAATATATTTAAAATGATGGATCTTTACTATGACTAATTTAGCTATTTTTAAAAATTAGAAATGAAGAAACTCGTACGTTTTTCGCCAAGGAATTCATTTACGCAACCACAATAGCCAGTTTAACTCTAGCCATGCCTTAAATACAGAGAAAAAGGTACTTACGTATTAACGCCACTGCAGCTAGGTACAACTAGAGTATATCCCCACAACTGAATTTGGCGATTTTTCTTTGGCGCCGTTTTGAACGATAACGATGTCGTTCTGGACTCTTTGAGATATAATATGGCAGCCTGCAGGCTGCTTATTTTGGATTTATGATTATATGATTTAGCTTATGATTTACGATTTAGCTTTTGATTTTATCATTTATGATTTTCAGATTTATGATTTAGTCATAATCGCCAAATATAAATCGCAAATTCAGTTGTGGAGAGATACTATAGATGTTCACTTTGATAAATAAGTTTCCAAAAGATGTCTCGCTGTCCCCCTATGTCTCTTGTGTGCGAACAACAAGATTGCTCTTTATTGGCGCATTAGCGCAACTTCTGCTGCGGTGGCGTTAATACGTAAGTACCGAGAAAAATTATAAAATAGTGCAATAATAATAATAACTAGTATCGCCCAGTGGTCGAAACTCGACCATTTTTTTTTGCAAAGCGAGGCAAAGCAAAGTTATTGCCTTGTCCTAAACGGAATGCAATTGCAACACAGCTGCGGCAATTGTTTGCCGATATTCACTCTAACTGAATCAGCAGAGTTTTACTTAATATAACTATTTCTCTCTGTAGATGTTAGCCTTTCCTGAAATGAGAGAAAATCGTAACGTGAAAACGCCCCTTGTTGTGTGATACAGCCCAGAAGCTAATAGGTACCATGTCAAACCAAGGCCCAACCAAGTATCAAATTCTGTTAAATTAATTCGATTGGTTCATAAAGTACAGTGTTTGAACAAAAAAACAAAAAAAAAAAAAGATATTTTTCAAAAATGGTCGAATTGAGTTCGGGAAATTTCAAAACGTGTAACTTTATCAAAAACCGAAAATCTAAAACTTTTCTGAATCTTATATTTTCTACTTATATATGCAGAGGAAAGAATAATAAATCCACTTTTTAAAAAATAAAAATAAGTAGTCAATTTCACATAATTAAAATGCAAGGAAATCTCAAAACGTGTAAACTCATCTAAAACCGGAAATCAAAAGTTTATATGTATCTTCTACTTGCTTCTTCTACCCACAAAAGCTAGCAATAAAGACACTTTTTAAAAAAATAAGTAGCCAATTTCAGTTAATTGAAACGTAAAGAAAGCTCAAAACATGTAAATTCAGCAAAAAACGGAAATCGGAATTTTTTCCGTATCGTCTACTTATACATGCAGCAGTTAGTAACGAATCCATTTTCCTTTTATTTAGTATATTAGTTGAATATTTATTGTTTAAATATCACCCTTTGAAATGAAAGGTTTATGTTTACATTCGAAACTGGAAGTTTGCCATTTTTTTTTTCTGGAGTTTTGTGATTTTAAATTAAAATTTTATCAATTTTACAGAAAAAATAACTCCATCAAACACATGTAGACAGTAACTTATATATAACTATCCGCGTTTGTAATGATCGATAGATGGCGCTCTCTGAACACTGCAGTTGTTAGTAAATATAACAGCCACGTGTAATTATTATTCTTTCTCCGCCATTTCATCATGGAAAGTCGATTGCATAATATGAGGATATGCAGTGGTGTGATAATTTCACCTTAGCCCACCAGAGGGCGAGCATTTCATTACAATCGCGGATACCCAAATATCGGAATTAAAATCGGCAGATAATTTCCGTTATTTTTTAATAATTTTTTACAAAAAAATCTAATGGGCGATTAACAAAGAAAATCATTTTCATGGCTCCATGGTCAGACAGTGACGTCATCACTTCGCTTGCGTATAGTGACGCTACATTATACAAATTACTGTGTCTATGGTTTTATTTGAGCTTTATGAAATTGCCAGATTTAACAACTTTCTACTTTTAGGTATTTTTTAATGTAAAGGAATACGTGTATGAAAGGGAAAAATGGGGGAAAAGCATAAAAAATAAAAGTATTTTTCATTACCTTCTTGTCATCGTAAGAAAATAATATTTGTATTCGCACCTTCCGGCTAACCATACCTTTCGAATGATACCATTTTCAACCCTCTACTCCCATAATTAATATGTTAAAAAGGGACAAAAAATTTTATGCTTGCCTATTAATATATAGATAATAATAAAATTCACAACCTATTTTTGTGTTTTAAACATTGATGTAAAACTTTGCAGAAAACAGAATTTAATTTAATGCAACAGGACTTTTTTTTTTTTTTGTCTATTTTTCCATGTAATGGAATGAAGTAACTGCATTGCTAAAATATTTTAGTTACGCCTAATACAGAACCTCACTGCCAGATTTTAAATTTTTCATTTATTTTGACGATGACTTAAATTATCTATCTCAGTTATGCATGTCAAGATTTTTGCGAGAAAAGTCTAAGCTACTTCGGTGCCAAATTTAAAATTTCGCCAAGAGGTTAAACTGTTCCATTGCTTTAGCACATTTTTTTTTCAATTTTATTTTAAATATTTTTTAACTTAATTGAAGAGAGAAAAAAAGAACATTTTTTATTTGAGCTAAATATACAAAATATCTCCAGGTAAAATATTATCTGTACTATTAGATGAAAATGGTTAAAGTAGTTTTTCCTGTACCTTTGATGTCTCAATAAATTAAATTATATTATCCAATATCATGTTTCATTCTCCACACGCAATTTTTATTTTCTAAATTCAATATTATATAATATATATGTAAAAAAATCAAGGTGTAACCAGTACACATCCAGAAGTTGTAGCCAACAAATATTTAGAAGCCAATCATTAACAGAAGTTCAGGAGATATCGCCAACAACTATTAAGATGTCATGTTCAATATATACCAGTAGATATCGCCAACAATAATAATTATTCAGAATATATCGCCAACAAGTATTCAGGAGCCATCATGAATATTTATTCAGAAAATATTGTCAACAAACATTCAAAAGCCATTCAATTTATGAATGGCGATGGTCTATGTTGAATACTCCAAATCGGCAATTCGTTTTTACAATATAATCAAGGATGAATTTTTCGCTTATTAGTAGGTTTCGAAAAGTGTGATTTCCCTCCCTCCCCCCCCCCCCCCCGATTTAACTTAGTATTTAATATAGTAGTTTAAGAAATGGTAAAATCAGATATTGACGGGCATCTTGGCACATTCATGGCGACAATACGAAATCGCTATCTGAAAGAAATTGTCCTGTCATACTATTACTAATGAAATGTTTAAAATAATCACATAAGATATTTAATTTCAATAGATCTGACTAAATCATATTCTAGGAAAAATGCACTTTAAAAAGTTACATGTTTACTGTTGTAAGCACCATTTTAAACCTTGTTGTACATTAGAAATAAATGCAGAGTGTTACATATTGCCCTAAATTAACTAAAAAAAAATTCAATAGTAATAAATATAGGCATTAGAAAAAATAAGTTCATAATTTCTTTAATCAAGCAATAATACCCGAAAAATTCATCGTCCAACAGTGACAAAAATTTAACAAGTGGATCGTATACCAAAGCTGTAGCTCTAAATAGTTTAGATAAGAATTTCTCTCTGTTCTAAACAGTTAGTGCTATCATTGTTTATTTTGTGTGTCTAGCTGTTTAACATATGTTTTCTCTCAAAATAATGGCAAATTGTTATTAAACTGTCGAACGTTAAGACAGATTTTTCACATATTTTAAACGATATAATATTAAATATTGTGTATTTCAATGTGATACCATATATGGTGGATTTCTAGGATATTGTTCAACTTTTCTCTTGTGTTATGTATTATTAATATTCCAATTCAATGAAAGGCAAAGTTGCGAATAGTCGGGCAAAATCCAGTAGGGGTTAATGAGCGAAGCAAGTCGGGATGAGGGAAAGCCTTCCTCGGGGGTTGGTGAGCGGAGCGAGCAGGGGGCAGAGCCCCCTAGTAATAATAAAAAAAAAAAATGAATTAAGGAATTTCTCCCGCGTTAAAGTTTCATATCAATATTTCATATTTTAAGTATTTAACTAGCTGGCTTCGCCCGCTAGCGGGTCAGTATTTTCAAATGAATCACTAAAATTAATGAATCACTAACAGTAATTTTTAGTGTTAAGAAAAGAAATTAAAAAAAAAAATCATTTCTGATTGGGTAAAAAGTCGGCCCGGGTCCCCACTGCCTTCGGCAGCGCAGTCCCGTGCGCGCTGCGCGCGCACAACTTAAGGGATACACGCGCTGCGCGCGCGTATACCTTCCCTGACCTTTCGTGCCCCCTAAAAAAATCATTTCTGATCGGGTAAAAACTCGCACCGGGTCCCCACTGCCTTCGGCAGCGCAGCACTATGCGCGCGCACGTGTGAAGGTATTATTGTGAAAAAATCAATTTTCACATATGTTAAGTTAGCAGAGTTAGCAGTGAAATGATAGTTGCTCAGCTCTAATAAGCTATAAAAATGATAAATATATGTGGCATTCATTGAAGACAAAAGTTTAATTAAAACAGTTTATTAAAGTTGAAACAAAATGATGAATAACATTAAATCAGCTGAAACAATTGCAGAATCTTGCTGACGAAAGGTTAAATACCCTTAAAATACTGCCATATAGAGTTCAAATAGAAAACGACTTTTCGCTGTGACATAACTAGATACACTAAACGTATCACTGAAAATATCAAGTCACAAAAACGTAATTTACAATCATAATAAAACTAAACAGTTTATAATTATATTGAAATACCAGCTCATGACTTTGAGCTAAACTGAAAAAAACATAAAAGCTTAAGAAATTAAGAGCTTCAGAAATTAAGAGCCATATTTCATATTCCCTACCTCATTTTATAGCCGCAAACGGATTCAAAGTAACAGCTACTTGATGCTGCACAGACGGCAACGCCTCCCATAACTATAGCAACACGACGCTGCGAGTCTCCTGCCATCTATGGGCTAAGCAAAAAGACTCCGCAGTTGAAAAAATATAACATCTCCTTGCTAGGTAGCGAAATGAACAATCCGAAAAGGATTTAAACATATTTTCTTTAAGTTAATTTTACAAAATAGGCTTTTAAATATGAGGCAAGTAATTAAAGTTATTTCAAATGACTTAAACATAATTATACTAATAAGGAATATAAATTTTAACTAAAAGTAATTATCATTAAGCTTTTCATTTTTAATTTTAATATATCTTTAACTCAATGGCAGTATCAAAAAGATAATAGCACTAAACGCTATAATTCATTTAATTAATAATTTAAACTTTAAAGATTATAAAGTAAATTATTTAAATTATAATTAAGTAGTGAATGAATTTAAATTTAAATTTGAGAATCAACACGGAAAGGGTACAAATTTTACAACAAGGCCCCCCACCGTGTTGATTCGACAAACACAAACGTCAGCAATTACAATATAAACTTTATTAGAAAAGAAATAAAAAAAAATCCTTGAATATTTAGTGACTTGATGAGAGATTCACATATGTCTTCTACAGAATATACTTCACACAAAGCTAGAAGGTTTGTCAATCTTGTAAATCATATGGTAAGTCCACAAGTCCAACTCACAATTTCAAAAAAAACAGTAGCATTATCAATTTACTATACACATCTACTAAAAGAAAGAACAAGATATTAATACAGAGCAAATATGCACAGTATTTCAAGGAAACCTTTTTTCCCCCATTCCCCATTGTCAAAATAAGAAAACGATGATATTCACAAATATATGAAACATTTATATAACATACACATAACCAATTACACGTGGCGCCACGAATTTCTCTCATACAAAAGTTAAACTAAACCATACATCACTACACAATGGAAAACGCAGGAAAAATCCACCAAGAAAAGGCATACATATCCCTCTAAAAAACATTTTTCAATTTCAAAAAATTTCAATATATATTATACGTTCAAAAATATTTTAAATTTACTCTATGTACATTTACTTAATAAATACCTTATTTACAAACTTAGACATATCACCTTTAGTAAGGGGCTTTGTGAAGGGATCGGCAAAGTTATCTTTAGTATTTACATATTTTAAATCAAACCGTTCCTCAAATAACCATTCACGGATGAAAAATAATTTTACATTAATATGTTTGGATTTGTTATTCTCTATAGGAGATCTCGTAAAATTAATAGCTGCTTGGTTATCAGCAAAAAGTATTGGTGGTTCATATGAAATAGAAATTAATTTAAAATCAATACAATCTCGTAATATATTATCAAACCACATTAATTCTTTAACTCCATCACACATGGAAACAAATTCGCTTTCCATGGTTGAAAGGCAAACACTTTTTTGCTTAAAAGTTATCCAAAAAATAGGGCTATTATCCAAAAATAAAATTTGTCCCCCCCATTGATACAAAGTCATCTCTATTCATCGCGAAATCAGCGTCAGAGAAAGCAGTTAAACATGGATTAAAACAATTCAAATTTAATTTCAAATCTCGAGTACACGAAACATACCCAAGTAATTTAATTAACCCATTCCAATGATTAAACCCCGGTGAATTTTGAAATTGACTGAATATATTAACTGCGTAGGCAATATCAGGTCGTGTCCTGTTTGCAATGAAAGATAAACATCCTAAGATATTCCGATATGGAAATTTAGACATTTCATCAATTTCATTTTGATTAGTAGGACAATCTTTTTTCGAATACTTAATGCCTTTTACAATAGGTAATGAGCAATAAGGAATATTATAAGATTTAAACCTGTCATAAACTTCATTAATATATAATTCCTAAAAAATTTGTACTGAATCATTTTCATAATTAAATTCTACACCAAGTAATTTCTTGGTCTTACCTAAAATTTTTATATCAAATTTACATTTTAATAAATTAAGAATTTTGTCTATTTGAAATTGATTTTTACCAAACAAAACTAAATCATCTACATAAACTAATAAAACAATATAATTTTCAAAATAATATGAACAATTACACCAGTTAAATTTATTAAACCCTAAATCTAATAGTACTTTATTTAACTCATAATACCAGAGCCGACCACTTTGATGAAGGCCATATAACGCTTTGTCTAGTTTACAAACAAGATTTTCCCCTCCCTTTACAACATATCCTTTTGGCTGAGACATATAAATTTCTTCTTTTAAAGGTGCATAAAGATAAGCACATTTTATATCGCATTGAACATTATGCCATTTATAACATGAGACCAATAATGAAAAAAAGAAACGTATTACTGAGAAATTAACGACGGGTGAAAACGTCTCGTCATAAGTGTCCCCCTTTATCTGATGAAAGCCCTGGGCCACGAGCCTCGCTTTAAAGCGGGCAACGTTTCCTAGCTCATCTCTTTTAATGGCGTATACCCATCTATTTCCCAAAACTTTTTTCCCCTCCGGTAAATTAACCAGATGCCAAACTTTACGGGTTTTCATATTATTTATCTCATCATCCATGGCATTTTTCCATTCAACACATTCTGAAGATTTAACGGCCTGATTATATGTTTTAGGTACAGGGATAACTAGTCATGATTTTTTATGAGTTAAACTTGAAGTTGGGTTATTCGAGTTTTGCTGATCAACTACCCCCTCGAACTTATTACTACCAGAGAAATAAAAAAAAATTAGAGTCAAAAGTTAAATTATTTTTCTCACAATATTGTTTGACATCATTCATCGATCTCAACCTAGTTTTAGTGTTATCCGGGTAATAGAAGATGTCAACTCTATCACTCATTTTTCTGGGTACGGGTTTTCTATTCCAAGTAATTGACGAAAGAGGTTTAAGAGAAGATTTATCTACAGGAGTTTCATCGACGGACTCGTCACTAGAATCATCGGGCCCACTTCCGAAAACAATGTCAACAGGATCGGAAGCTTGACAATCAACTGGACTTTCCGGAAGTAAGTCCAATTCCTCCAGCGAGGTGCCCATCACCGCTCCACTGCATTTACTAAATAGCTGATCAGAGAACGTTACGTTTATAGTTTCAACTATTTTATCCTCATCCTCCAACCAAATTTTATACCCCTTAGTCCTTAGTGAATAACCTATCAGTACTCCCTTTTTAGCCTTAGGTTCAAGCTTATGGTTTCTATGCTGTTTTGGGATCCCTACATACGAAATTAACCCAAACGGCTTCAGGTGTCTTACGGATGGTTTAAACCCAGTATATAACTCAAAAGGAGTCTTAGTTTGTCCCCTGTGGATTAAACGGTTCCAAGTGTACGCGAAATACAACATTGCATCAGGCCAAAAAGAAAAAGGTAAACCACTATCCGTGATAATAGCTCTAACACAATTTAAAGAAGTTTGATTAAACCGCTCACTTAACCCATTTTGCTCAGGTGTGAACGTGTTAGTTAACTCATGAACAACTCCATTTTTACTACAAAATGATTTGAAATTGTCATTTACAAATTCGGAACCATTATCCGTACGAATAGCTTTCAATTTTTTATTCAAACTACGTTCTGCCCGTGCAATGTGTCTCTCGAATACACCAAAAACCTGAGACTTATCCTTTAAAGGATAAACAGCAACCCTTTTAGAAAATCCATCAATAATGGACAAAAAGAACCTTTCCCCATTTTTACCAGTTACCTTAATTGGGCCCCAGACGTCCATAAATACTTTCTCTAACTGTGATTTAACGCCATGAACATCGGATGATTTAAAAGACACACGGTTTTGTTTACTAATCCTACAAGGTTCACAAAAAAATTTCTTGAACTTAAGTTTAGGAAGGCCCCTTACCCCGTTCTTCTTGCTAGTATTTACTATCGTATCAGGACTTACATGCCCAAAACGAGCATGCCAATACCCAATTTCATTAACTTTTGCAAGAGAAGCTGAAGGTTTTTCTGAGTGCCCCCCATTCACTTTACTCCCCTTTTTAACTTTAGAAACATTAGGATATAAATAGTAAACACCGTCTTTAATTTTAGCAGTAAAAATATGTCTTTTATCTTTACCGAACACCGACACTCGACCCTTACCGCCAGTGTATGTGGCACCGTTCACATCTAATTTAGGACCCGATATTAAATTTTTCCGTAACTTTGGGGAATATAACACATCTTTTAAATACAATACATTTTTACCAAAATTCAACTTAACAGTTCCTTTAGCAGTAATAGGAAAACTAATACCATCGATCGCGACAAAAAGCCCCTCTCCCTCCACAGGAGTATAATGCTCAAAAAGATCTAAATTTCTTAGAAAATGATTTGAAGCAGCGGTATCAAAAATAAAGCTGTCATCATCACTTAAATTACTAAAATTAGCTTGAGCTATGTAGTAGGAGGGGGGAGATTTGCATTTGTCACGACCGTTGGAGTTATACTTTAAATTTCTAGGTTTAAATTTAACATTACTATTCAAAAAACAGTTTTTCTTTAAGTGGCCAATACGGCCACACTTAAAACAAGTTAAAGGTTTTTTACCTTTGTGCTGGACGTTCTGTATCTGAACACTGTTATTGGCATCTTTCTTAATATCACCTTCTCGAAGCTGTAGACGCGATTCCTCCGCTGTTAACTCGGACACAATACTCTGGAACTTGAACTGGTCGTTCTTCCAACGCAACAAATATTGCACTGCAGATTCAAACTTGGATGGTAAGTGTTGCAAGAGCTGGAAACAGCAATATACATCCTCTACAGCATGGCCAATTTCACGCAGCTGGTCCAGTATTCTTGATAACCGGGTTACAAAAGAATTCACTGTTTCATTCTCAGACATTCTACAATTAATGAACTCTGTAAACAGTCCCATATGATGAGCTCTTGAGTCTGATATAAAGGTCTTCTTCAAAGTCTCCCAGGCATCAATAGCACAATCACAATTTTCAATAATGCTTCTGACTTCAGGCGATGTATTCAGATAAATCGTTTACAATGCAACTCGACTACGAGATCTGAAATCTTCCACTTGTTTTGAAGTTATTCCGGCCTCAGCATCTTCAACAGGCAGTTTTTCTTTTTTACATATTATATTCCAGCAGTTTCTTTCAATTAAAATAAATTTAATGTCCTTGACCCACGTAATATAATTATTCATCCGTAATTTTTCAATCGTGGGGTTTAAACTCACTGCCATTTCAATTTCTTATCTTCAAACAATTAGAATGCCATAAAAACTATTATCAAAATTTTAAATGCTATGAGCTGACAACGAGCCAAATCGCCCATAACCATTTATTGTGAAAAAATCAATTTTTACATATGTTAAGTTAGCAGAGTTAGCAGTGAAATGATAGTTGCTCAGCTCTAATAAGCTATAAAAAATGATAAATATATGTGGCATTCATTGAAGACAAAAGTTTAATTAAAACAGTTTATTAAAGTTGAAACAAAATGATGAATAACATTAAATCAGCTGAAACAATTGCAGAATCTTGCTGACGAAAGGTTAAATACCCTTAAAATACTGCCATATAGAGTTCAAATAGAAAACGACTTTTCGCTGTGACATAACTAGATACACTAAACGTATCACTGAAAATATCAAGTCACAAAAACGTAATTTACAATCATAATAAAACTAAACAGTTTATAATTATATTGAAATACCAGCTCATGACTTTGAGCTAAACTGAAAAAAACATAAAAGCTTAAGAAATTAAGAGCTTCAGAAATTAAGAGCCATATTTCATATTCCCTACCTCATTTTATAGCCGCAAACGGATTCAAAGTAACAGCTACTTGATGCTGCACAGACGGCAACGCCTCCCATAACTATAGCAACACGACGCTGCGAGTCTCCTGCCATCTATGGGCTAAGCAAAAAGACTCTGCAGTTGAAAAAATATAACATCTCCTTGCTAGATAGCGAAATGAA
This sequence comes from Salticus scenicus, assembly GCA_963930645.1. Lineage (NCBI taxonomy): Eukaryota > Metazoa > Arthropoda > Arachnida > Araneae > Salticidae > Salticus > Salticus scenicus. Next base: position 113,955,663 of record OZ005661.1, on the reverse strand, counting down.
CAATCCGAAAAGGATTTAAACATATTTTCTTTAAGTTAATTTTACAAAATAGGCTTTTAAATATGAGGCAAGTAATTAAAGTTATTTCAAATGACTTAAACATAATTATACTAATAAGGAATATAAATTTTAACTAAAAGTAATTATCATTAAGCTTTTCATTTTTAATTTTAATATATCTTTAACTCAATGGCAGTATCAAAAAGATAATAGCACTAAACGCTATAATTCATTTAATTAATAATTTAAACTTTAAAGATTATAAAGTAAATTATTTAAATTATATTTAAGTAGTGAATGAATTTAAATTTAAATTTGAGAATCAACACGGAAAGGGTACAAATTTTACAACAGGTATACGTGGGCTGCGCGCACATATTCCTTCTGAAGTCATATTTTTATTCTTAAGAAAAGAAAACTAACAGTAACAGAAACAAAAAGTAACTTTTAGTGTTAAGAAAAGAAATTAAAAAAAATCATTTCTGATTGGGTAAAAAGTCGGCCCGGATCCCCACTGCCTTCGGCAGCGCAGTCCCGTGCGCGCTGCGCGCGCACAACTTAAGGGATATACGTGCTGCGCGCGCGTATACCTTCCCTGACCTTTCCTGCCCCCTAAAAAAATCATTTCTGATCGGGTAAAAACTCGCACCGTGTCCCCACTGCCTTCGGCAGTGCAGACCCATGCGCGCGCACGTGTGAAGGTATACGTGCGCTGCGCGCACATATTCCTCCTGAAGTCATATTTTTATTCTTAAGAAAAGAAAATTTAAAAAATCATTTCTCATCGGGTACAAAGTCGGACCGGGTCCCCACTGCCTTCGGCAGAGCAGTCACGTGCGCGCTGCGCACGCACAAGTTCACGGATACACGCGCTGCGCTCGCGCATTCCTTCCCTGAACCTTCGTGCCCCCTAAAAAAAAATCATTTCTGATCGGTTAAAAACTCACACCGGGTCCCCACTGCCTTCGGCAGCGCAAACCCATGCGCGCTGCGCGCGCACGTGTGAAGGTATACGCGCGCTGCACGCATATACTCCTTCTCGAATCAAATTTTTATTCTTAAGAAAAGAAAATGAAAAAAATCATTTCTCATCGGTTAAAAAGTCGGACCTGGTCCCCACTGCCTTCGGCCGCGCAGTCCCGTGCGCGCTGCGCGCACAAGTTAGGGGGTACGCGCGCGGTGCACGCCTATATCTTCCTCACCCTTTCAGCCCCTCCTAATTAACCTACGTATACCAATTTTGAACGGTCTAACTCAATTAGCTGAGATGCAAAGGAAAACGTAATCAGGACACCTCAAAACGTGTAAATCTGGTGAAAACTTTCGATAATTTAAAAGAACTTTAAAATATCTTTCGAATGATGTATTAAAAATAATTTAATCATAATTAGAAATTGAAATATTGAAATTTGAAAATATTACAGCGCCATCAGTCGGTAGAAATTTCTGTATTCCACTGTTCCATTCCAATTCAAAAACGCTTTCTAATGATGTATTACTTATGAAATTATTTTAATTAGTAGCTGAGATACAAAGAAAACTAATTCAGGACACCTCAAAACGTGTAAATCTGGTGAAAACTTTCGATAATATAAAAGAACTTTAAAATATCTTTCGAATGATGTATTAAAAAAAATTTAATCATAATTAGAAATTGAAATATTGAAATTTGAAAATAATACAGCACCATAAGAGAAAACTGATTCAGGAGACCTCAAAACGTGTAAATCTCGTGAAAACTTTCGATAATTTAAAGAACTTTAAAATATCTTTCGAGTGATGCATTAAAAATAATTTAATTATAATTAGAAATTGAAATATTGAAATTTGAAAAAATTACAGCGCCATCTGGCGGTAGAAATTTCTGTATTCCACTGTTCGATTCCAAATCAAAAAAGCTTTCTAATGATGTATTACTTATGAAATTATTATAATTAGTATCTGAGATACAAAAGAAAACTCATTCGGGACACCTCAAAACGTGTAAATCTGGGGAAAACTTTCGATAATATAAAAGAACTTTAAAATATCTTTCGAATTAAGTATTAAAAATAATTTAATCATAATTAGAAATTGTAATATTGAAAATTGAAAATATTACAACGCCGTAAAAGAAAACTGATTCAGGACACCTCAAAACGTGTAATTCTGGTGAAAACTTTCGATAATTTAAAAGAACTTTAAAATATCTTTCGAATGAGGTATTAAAAATAATTTAATCATAATTAGAAATTGAAATATTGAAATTTGAAAATATTACAGCGCCATGAAAGAACACTGATTCAGGAGACCTCAAAACGTGTAAATCTGTTGAAAACTTTGAATTATGTAAAAGAACTTTAAAATATCTTTCGTATGATGTATAAAAAATAAATCAATCGTAATTAGAAATTGAAATACGCGTATTAGAATATTGCAAAAATGTCCGGCGTGTAAAGATAAAATTTAATTTGCAATTAAAATGTAAATCTTTTGTTTATTGACGAAAATCGATGAAATTTGAAATGCAAGTTTGTTTTGTGGTGTAAATAATATATACTAAATAAAATGTGTAAAATTTGAAAAATTGAAGAAAATAGAAAATTGTAATTTTTAATCGCACTACGAAACACGTGACTCCATTAAATACCAGATGTGTTTCCGTTGAAGACTGCTGTAGACTTAATGTCTGCAAAGATAACATTCTTGTGATTCGTTGCCAACATTGTTTTATAGTTTAGTTAATTTTAAAAAATCTAATTGTCCAATCGATAAGCCGTTTAAACCATCGGATTGAGAAAAAAAAAGCCCTTTCCAATGGTATCTTGTTTGTAACGATACGACTGATATTTCTAATTTATTTTCCACTTTTTCCGTAAAAATGTCGCTTTTTAAGCATTTAATCATGAATTCTGGGTCATTTTTCGGTAGACAATGGTCAACGTTTTAATTAATATCTCCGCTAATTAGGGTCGCATCGTTTAGCAAATTAGATAACCCAGATCTGCGATAAATTCTCTGTCGATCGGTACCTGTTCGAAGTCCGTGCGACCGTTAGCGGCCGAGCTTTTGCTGAGTCAAGCCGTTTCTCACAGACAGACACACACACACACACACACACACACACACGCGTACAGATTTTAATAATATAAGGAGACTAGTTGGCATAGGTGGACTCCGCGCAGTTCCCCATCACGTATTTGTTTCCACACATTCTAATTATTGTTAAAAACTATCAAAGTAAAATTGAAAGAAAAAGGCAAGAAAAAGGACACAACTTAAATATGCAATATTTGAGAAGAATCAACTTATAGATGGTATAAAGAAAAAACTTGGCTATAATAAAACTAACATGAACTCAGGTGGATGAATTGAGAGTTATAGATGCGACATTTTCCGCGCTCATTGGGGGCATTTTATATGCATTTTTCAGTAACATAAACCCAAATTTGCCCTTTTAGGTTGATTTCTTTGGAAATAGAAATATTCCAATCACTTCGTTTATCTCTCTCTCTTTCTATTATATATATATATATATATATATATAATTGAAATCTTATCATCATGGTAACTCCCGAAATAATACTAGCGAAATAATGCATAGCGAATTTATCTTATAAATATCTTGGATAAGTTCGTTAACCAAGTTGCTCCATAATTTTGTTTACAAGTGGCGATGTATGCATATACCATATAAGGGTCTCAACCAAGTTTATAAATGAATTTTATCTGCCATGATATTTCCAATCGCTTTTCCTCGCCAAAAAATCCCCAACTCCAAACTTTCATCAAAATCACTATGTCCAATTTCGTTAAACCATATTTCTGCCGCACGTTGCAATTGGCCTTTAAAGATCTAACAGCAAACGCGAAAGTTTCTGAAGATGAAATTATTTCCAATCATTTATGTACCCCTAAACTTTCGTCCAAAATCTCTATATCGATTTCTGAGTAAACTTAATTTCGGCCATATGTTGAAACTGGCCGAAAAAGGGTTAACTGAGAACACGAATTTTTCTGAAGATGAGGGTAAATCCAATCGTTTTAGCACCTCACCGAAAATACTTAATCCGGAACTTTCAACAAAATCGCTATATCCATTTCCGAGTAAACCCGATTTCTGCTGTGTTTCGCAGTTGACCGATAAAGGGTTAACTGTGAACGCCAATTTATCTGAAAATGAGATCGAATCGTTTTTTCTCATCAAAAATCCTTAACTCCAAACTTTCATCAAAATAGCTTTTTCCATTTCCGTGTAAACCCAATTTCTGCCATACGTTGCAATTGGCCTTTAAAGGTTTAATTGTGAACGCGAATTTTTCTGACGATGAAAACAATTCCAATCGTTTAAGCACCACCAAAAGCACTTAATTCCAAACTTTCACCAAAATCTCTATAACCATTTCCGAGTAAACCCAATTTCTGCTATTTGCTGCCATTGGCCAATAAAGGGTTAACAGCGAAAGCAATTTTTCTGAAGATGAGGATTAATCCAAGCACCCCGAAAAACACTTAACTACAAACTTTTTTGAAAATTGCTATATCCATTTCCGAGTAAACCCAATTTCTTCTATATGATACAATGGGCCAATAAAGAGTTAACAGCGAACACGAATTTTTCTGCCTTGCAAAATCTTCAAAGTCGTATGTTTATAGTTAATGATGTTCATGCCGGCATCAAAACTGATATTTAAGAGCTGTTCTTACATCTTTACCATAAAAATATTTCTTTTCATGCACGTTTAAGTGAAATTTTTCCCCATTCTCTCATGTTAAGAAAATCGTAAATTTCAAATAATTTCTGAAGTTTTTTAATTAGAATGTCGCAAATAAATAGGGTTCTTGCCAGTGTCATAAATAATATTTTAAAACTGGTCTGACCTCTCTTCGTGAGATATCGTGTAAACAGTCTAACACACTAACGGACTAACACACTAACGGACTGACACACTAACAGACACCCTACAGAGAGACACCATACAAATTTTGTCATTTTCGGATTCCTCACACCTGAAAACATAAAAAAAAGTAAAAAAACCGAGGTCGAACATTTTCACGACTACCTAAGTTCCCCATACCTATAGTGTGATGGGGAACTAAAAACGTGTGCAGTTAATAAGCGTGCAATGAAAAGATGAGGTGTTTACAGCAGTTATTTTCCCTTTAAGTCTTATTTTTCTCCCCACTAGCTTCTCTGTATTGTTTCTTTCTTTCCTTTCTTTTTTTTTTTTATCTCTTTCATCCTGTGAGGTAACCGGAAGATAGTGCAACTTCCTTCTGATTCGAATAAAACAATCTGAATGTCTTATGTAACTCTTTTAGCACTAAAAATTTATAATTAAATTGATGCGGAAATCCGTCATTACTAACCTATAAATCATTATTAAAAATCTGGAGTGACTCCACTCGACATTCCGAATATTTAGTAATTAACGATTATTTAAATGTATTTAAAAAGGAAAAGTTGTTAAAAAGACAAAGAGAAAAGATATAATAGGATATCTGAGCATTTTTCTCCAATTTGTAGGTCATTTAAAGGATAGTATAGTAATATATTCAAATTCTTTCGTGCGTCTTTGTGAAAAAACTATAAATAATAAATTCGCAATATCAAATATGTATCCGTTTTTAGTTCCCCATCATACTGTAGGTATGGGGAACTTACGTAATCGTGAAAATTTTCGACCTCGGTTTTTTGACTTTTTCACACGTTTCCAGGTGGGAGGAATCCGAAAATGACAAAATTTCTATGGTGTCTGTCTGTAGGGTGTCTGTTAGTCTGTTAGTCCGTTAGTGTGTTAGTCCGTTAGTTTGTTAGTCTGTTTACACGATATCTCACGAACAAATGATCGCAGAGAGGTCAGATAAGTTTTAAAATATTACTTTCAATACTGGCAAGAACCCTATTCATTTGCAACATTCAAATTAAAAAACTTCGTAAGTTATTAGAAATTTACGATTTTCTTAACATGGGAGAATAGGACAAAAATTCACTTAAACGTGCATTAAATGGAAACTTTTTACTGTAAAATTGTCAGACCAGTTTTAAAATATCAGTTTTGATGCCAGAATGGCCATCAATAACTATAAATATGCCACTTTGAAAATTTCGCAAGTTATTGGAAATTTACGAATTTCTTAACGTGACAGAATAGAGCAAAATTTCACATAAATGTCAATCTTGAGGTATATTTTCATCGTAAAGATGTCAAACCACTTTCGAAATATTATTTAGGATACTGGCATGAATATCATAGACTATGATTTTTCCAATTTAAAAAATTCGTAAGTTATTTGAATTTATACTGATTATAATGATTTACTTAACATGGCAGAATAAGGCAAAATTGAGCATAAACTTCCATTTTGAGGATCATAAATATATTAGACAACTTCAAAATTACATTTATGATATCTGTTTGGACATGATTGAATACAAATATTCTAATAGGAAAATTTCGTAAATTATTCGTAATTTACGATTTTATCAACATAGCGAAATTGTGAATCTTTCATATAAATCTGAATTTTCAGGATTATTTGCATTGGAAATAGTAGCATGAAAACTAAACAACGGAATTGCCCCTGATAAAATAAATTAATAGATTAGAATAAGATAAATATATCGAAATGAACGGTGGATAGCCTATTAGGCGGGGATTTCATTCTGTCACTATATCAAGCTTTGGTCAAATTCGTTTCTTTTAACATGATTATAATATGTCTCGCACTAGAAATTTATGAGAACATACATATGATGGGGAACTGAACAGAGTCCACCTATGCCAACTAGTTTATGTTTCAAACAATTTAACGTTATTATTAGGACCTTAATTTTTTTTTTTTTTTTTTTTTTTTGAACGGCACCAATGTCCTTTATCTGGATCATTCCTAGTGCTTTCAAACGTTCCGAAACTGTTGTGTCATCTCTGGTAACGATTTTGCAAGTTCAGCTAGCGTCTGACATGGATCTTCATTAAGTAATTCCTCCAATTCTTCGTCTTCACACTTTTTCGGTGCGCCAGAACGTTCTTTATCTCCAACATCAAATTCATAATTTTTGAAGCGTTGAAATCAGTCTCTGCATGTCGATTCCGTCAGAGCATGCTTATCATAATCTCTCAAGTCTCAACAAGAATTCTGTGGCTTCAGCTGCAGATTTCTTTTGAATGAAATAGTGCAATAAAATTCCCCTCAAATACCCTTTACTTGGCTAAAAACTCGACATTTTTAAACTAAAGGGGGGCGGGGGTGTTGTTTAGACTGTTGCAAACTAACGTACACTTAAGTTCAAACTTACCGACAGTACTTCCTTCTAGATGCGTTACCATCTGAAATTGCATGCACGTAGTCCTGATAATGCCATCTGTTAAAAAACAGCGAGATCTTATTTAAGGTCCTAATAAAGTGAATTTAAAAAAATTCGAGCACATAGACCACAACGTAAGAAAATTATGTGAACCATAATATTTCTAGAAACTTTCGAATAAGGAGTTTAGATGTTATCGCACTCTAAATAATTTTAATGATAAAAAATTTTGATTAGTGTCCCTATCAAAAAACTGTAAGTGCTCATCAAGATCTACACAGCTCGTGCGACGGTGACCTATAACATACCTAACCAACTTTCAGTTCAGACGTTTTCTTGTTCACTCGCATACATACACACACAAACATACACACATACATACATCATATTAAAACAACGAAAATTAATTCAGAAGACCTCAGAACGTATAGATATACCAAAATCTCATAATCGAATATTTTCATGATTACATTGTATTCCTTTCTTAAAGTAAAAATTCATTAATAAACCTTATTAACATTTTCAAAGAATGCAAAGAAATAATGAGATTGTAACTTTGCCCTTATCTCTTTCTTATATTAAACGACTTAATCACGTGACTTGTTATACAGTGCGTCTGTTGTACAGTACTAATATACAGTGCGTCTCAAAATTATAGAGACAGGTTTTTCTTTTTTTTTTTTTTTTTTTTTTAATAACAGTATAACTTATGAAGCAATAATCCTGAAAAAATTAATAAGCACATGGAATGAGATAAGTGTATTACAACAAAGAAATATAGGTTTTGCAGAATTTTGTAAAAAATATATAAAAATAAACATTCTGTCTCATAAATATAAAGACTTTTCGAATATCTGGCATTTAAATTCCCATTTTAGATCCATTCCTTTGAATTATCTTGAAAATCCTATCAGACATACTTAGAACTAGAGTTTGGAGAATGTGTAGCTGTAATGAGTACCAATTCTGCTCTACATGTTGCTTTAATTTCTGAATAGCCGAAAACTGAAGACCATGGGCATACGTATCTCCTTAATTGAATTTAAGTTCGGACTGATGGCTGGCCAGTTTATTACAGTAACTTAATTCTGAATAAACAAACTTTTTGTTAAGTAGGATGTGTGAATCGACACATCGTCCTGTTGGAATTTCCAGTCCCCACCCACAAGATATTTTCCAGTAGACTGCTTTTGAGGACATTTTAATGATCCTCGGAGCAATGTCAACCCTTAAGAAAAGCATCTCCTTATATTATTAAAATCTGTGCGCATCTGTCTGTCTGTCTGTCTTTCTGTCATAAATTAGAAATATCAGTCGTATCGTTACAAATAAGATACCATTGGAAAGGGCTTTTTTTTTCTTAATCCGATGGTTTAAACGGCTTATTGATCGGACAATTAGATTTTTTTAAATTAACTAAAGTATGAAAAAAAGGTGGCAACAAATCACAAGAGTTTTATTAATTTCGCAATTTCGGTTACCATGGCGCCAGGCGAAAGAATAAATAGATTTTACTTCCTGCTTTACTGATTTTATACTGGAAATAAAAATTGCAAATTTCAAAATGCTTCAATTTTCTTCGAAATTATTTCAAACTTGCTACACACTTTTAACATCACAAGACGAAGTTGCAGTTCAAATTTCATCGAGTTTCGAGAATAAATAAAAAATGTACAATTTAATTGCAAATTAAATTTTATTCTAATACGCGTATTTCAAATTCTAACTATGATTAAATTATTTTTAATACATCATTCGAAAGATATTTTAAAGTACTTTTATATTATCGAAAGTGGGATTCAAGATTTCGCTTCATTTACACGTTTTGAGGTCTCCTGAATCGGTTTTCTTTTGTACCTCAGCTACTAATTAAAATAATTTCATAAGTAATACATCATTAGATAGCTTTGTTGATTTGGAATCGAACAGTAGATTACAGAAATTTCTACCGCCAGATGGCGCTGTAATATTTTAAAATTTCAATACTTCAATTTCTAATTATGATTACTAAATTATTTTTAATACATCATTCGAAAGATATTTTAAAGTTCTTTTATATTATCGAAATTTTTAACCAGATTTGCCCGTTTTGAGGTCTCCTGATTAGGTTTTCTTTTGCACCTCAGCTAATTCAGTTAGACCGTTCAAAATTGATATATGTAGGTTAATTAGGAAGGGCTGAAAGGGTGGGGAAGATATAGGCGTGCACTGCGCGCACGGGACGCGCTGCCGAGGGCAGTGAGGATCCGGACCGACATTTTAACCGATGAGAAATGATTTTTTTTTTCATTTTCTTTTCTTAAGAAAAAAATTTGATTTGAGAAGGAATATGTGCGCGTAGCGCGCGTATACCTTCACACATGCGCGCGCAGCGCGCATGGGTCTGCGCTGCCGAAGGCAGTGGGGACACGGTGTGAGCTTTTACACGATCAGAAATGATTTTTTTAGGGGCCACGAAGGGTCAGGGAAGGAATACGCGCGCGCAGCGCATGTATTCCTTAACTTAAACGCGCGCAGCGCGCACGGGACTGCGCTGCCGCAGGCAGTGAGGACCCGGTCCGACTTTGTACTCGATGAGAAATGATTTTTTTAATTTTCTTTTATTAAGATTAAAAAATTGATTTGAGAAGGAATATGTGCGCGCAGCGCACGTATACCCTCACACGTGCGCGCGCATCGCGCATGGGTTTGCGCTCCCGAAGGCAGTGGGGACCCGGTGTGAGTTTTTACCCGATCAGATTTTTTTTTTTTTTGAGGCGGGGGGGCACGAAGGGTCAGGGAAGGAATACGGGCACGGGGCAGCGCTGCCGAAGGCAGTGGGGACACGGGCCAACTTTTTACCCAATCAGAAATGATTTTTTTTTTAAATTTCTTTTCTTAAGACTAAAAGTTACTGTTAGTGATTCATTAATTATAGTGATTCACTTGAAAATACTGACCCGCTAGCGGGCGAAGCTCGCTAGTTATAAGCAATATCCGTTGTTTTGTTAAAACTTAACGCTCCCCACACTACCAGAGAAAGCCCTCCTTTTTGTCGACAAAAGAACTCGCGAGATTTTTATCGTAGATCATGAAAATAGTATGCGCAACCATTAGATCCAACCAAATTGAATATTTTTTCATTCAACCATTTCATTTAACCATTCATAAGTCCAACGATGAGAACCTCATAAGTTCTTATGTCGACAAAAAGCAGGAGCTACTCTCATAATATCGGGTACATTATGTTCAACGGAGCAACAGACGTTGCTGATATTGCTTTTCTTAATGGTCGACATTGCTCTGAGGATTTTTAAAATATCATTTAAGGCCATCTATTTCCAACTGAAAAATATCTTGGGCGGGGGGGGGGGATTCTGGAAATTCCTATAAGATTCACATCTTCGATTCACACCTTCTACTCAACAAAAGCTTGATTTATGCAGAATCAAGTTACTGTTATAGACTGGTCAGAAATCAGTCCAGACTTAAATCCAATTCAAAACTTTTGGGAACCCAGTAAATGTATGCTCATGGTCTTCAATTTTCGACTTTCAAATAACGCTATTTCTTATCAAGATCACGTGGTAAGCTTTCTTATCTACTATGTCACGTGACATTGTCCTAAACACAAACCCTACACTAATGTAGTATATGTAACGTAGTAGATACGTACTAGATACGTCATAGTAGACAATGTCACGTGACATAGTAGATAAGAAAGCTTACCACGTGATCTTGATAAGAAATAGCGTTATCGCTCATTTCACACCGTGCGAGTAGAAGAGAAGGACGCAAATTAACAACTGTGTTGAGGTAAGTCCAATTTTTATAGCATTTATTTAAACATAAATAAAGAGACATGTGTTTTATATTAAAAAATATTTTTTATTAATAATTTAATCAATAGGGAACTACATTTGGGCGTTTTCGTTACTTGGGTACCGAAGATAACAAAAATTTGTTTTTAATAAAGGTTTTAGGCATATCATTAAGAGCTTGCAACAATTCGCCTTGTGGTACTTTCTTATTCGTAGAAAATATTAAATTTAATAAATCGGCAATATTAGAGTTCTTTATTTTACGATTTTTATAAGTCACTTCGTCCCATTCCAATTTGTTGAGAGAGAATTTCTTTAAAACGAATTAAAATCACCAAGTCTTATTGTATAAAACGATTTAGTTAATAAGAAAGCAAAAATATATTTATACATGTTTAGATTTTTTCGTGACTTAACGTATCTATTGTAATATAAAATGGTGTGTAGAAAGTAATTTCATAATAAAAACACAATTTTTGATTAAAATAATTTATTTTACATTATTATTGTCAATATAAAAACAAGTTCATAAAAATCTAAATTGTTGTTAAATCGTTAAGGTTACATTGAGTTATACATTCTACATTAAAATTATCCAAAAATGTCAACAAGTCGTTATCAACACTCACCGGTGAAAAATTATTTTGATTACTCATACACTCTACATTAAAATTCGTAAAGTCCACATTTATATTCTCAAAGTTGTTCGTTGGTGAGTCATAAAAATTACTTTGTGTCAAACATTCAGTATTTATATTTCCATTAGCAGTGGGTAAAACGTTGTATGCATTTTCATTATTATCCAAAACATTTGATAAGATCACATTTTCACTGGTTGATGAACCGAAAACAATATTTTGATTATCTGAAAAATTCATTAAGTTCGCATTTGCACTCTCAAAGTTGTTGGTTGGTGAGTCAATATTTTGTGTTATGCGTTCGGTATTCATATTTTCATTATTTAAAAATATTAAAAAATATGTATTGTTATTTTCATCATGAAAGCTTTTGGCTAAAGAATAGCTGTTGGTTAAGAAAGCAGTATTCAAAAAATTCGTTAAGTTCATATTTTCACTGTCTAAGTTGAGAGTATTTCGTTCATTGCATTTTGTACATACGTAAGCAGAAGAATCTTTACGATGATTTTTTCTGTTATGACGTAATAATTCATACTTATATCGAAAACTTTCGTTACATTCTACGCATAGATATTCAGGTAAAACCTTTCGATGTAGCATTTTTTTATGATTCAATAAATCTTGTTTAGTCCTAAACACTTCACTACATTCATCACAACTGTGATTATGTAAAGTCTTTTTATGAATTTTTGCATTATGTTTTAAAAAATCCCGTTTACGAGTAAAATTTTCCATACAGTATTCACACCCATATCCTATGCGAGGTTTTTCATGAATTTTTAAGTGTTTCTTACAATCATACGATCTCCTAAATGCTTTCTTACATATATCACAAACATATGGCTTTGCATCCTTTAAGTGTAAAGTCTCATCTTCAAAACATGATGAAGAGGGTTGTTGATGAACAGAAACTTGCACTTCCTCAGATAGATCCATTATAAATATAATCAAAGTAAAACTTTAAAAATGGTATATGAAAACTGAACCATGAAAACAAGTCAGCAACTGATTAAATTTTCCTCTGAGACTGAATTTATACTCTATGTTTAATGCCAAATTAGTATTTATTGCCAAATATATTTAAAAATCTCGCCAAATCTTAGCAGATATGTTATTTTAATAGCCAAATCTTGTAAAATATTCTAGTTTATCCTCAATCACATTAAAAAATCACGTAAACTATTTTAGTTTATCAACGTGTTAAAACAGATAATTTGTTCATGTCTAATTTCAAGCACGCAGAAAAGTTAAACTTTTAAGTAGATTAGTATTACTCTAGACTATGTGTCAAATGTAAAGTTCATGATTTTTTGATACAATCTCTAAAATTGGTAAGATTATGATTATATATTTACTATAAAATATCAATTTATTTATGAAATAACGTTTTTAAAAAAATGTGTAGTTTTAAAATATATAGTTTTAAAATCATATTAAAATAATAATAATAATAATAATAATAATAATAATAATACCACTACATTAACATAAGTGCATTTATTTTAAAAATCCGATTAATAGTTTAAACTTTTATATAAGATAAATAATTAAAAATACAATTTTTATGCACATACTTTTATTTTTCAAATTATAAGATTTTTACATGCATCATTTTTATACAAAGTTTACAATAATTTTATAAGATTCAACTAACAATTTTCAATATATATATATATAGTAAAATCAGATATTACATTTGAAAAGAACCATATTTAGTCATACAAAGTTCTAATTTGAAAATTTCTGTTAATGTCCAACCTGATCCTTGTTCACTAAATTCATCAAAACACTTTTTCATCTTGTTAAAAGCGTTTTCAAGATCATTATTCAAATCATTTATTAAAAGAGTTGTTATACTTTTTGACCTAAAATTTTGTGTAATAAAATCCTTCTCTCCATTTTCATAAATACAACTAAAAATAACTTCTACATTAATATACCATTTCAATGATCCTTGATCATTTAATTGAAAGTTTAATTCGTTTAAAATGTCAGTTCTTAAATTATTAAAAAATGACGTTAAATCCAAATCTTTGTTTTTATTATCAAATGTGGTTATTGTAAATGTATTAAGAGCATTTTTTCTTTTAAAATGCATAATTTTCTCCTTAAGAAAATCTCGGTCAGAATTTGATATTCCCTTTAATGTTGCTTGCGATAAGGGTTTTCGATGATTTTCTCTAACATGCTCTAAAAGTTTATATTTCTGTCTAAATGTTTCTGCACATTGATCACAGGAATGCGCTGGTAAAGGTTTTCGATGATTTTTTCTAATATGCATCAGCAACTGATACTTGCGATTAAAGGATTCATCACATTGCCCACATCTATGTTCAATAGAAGTCTTTTCATGAATTTTTAAATGTCTCTTTAACTCATCTGACCTGGTAAATGCTTTCTGGCATACATTGCAAATAAAAGATTTTTCGTTGAGATGAATTTTCATGTGACGAAGCAAATCCCATTTTCGTTTAAATACCATACTGCAAGAAACACAGCTAAAAGTTTTTGGTACTTTCTTAGTATCCAAGCTTGATGACACCTCATTTGAAATAGGCATTTTTGCAGATAAATCCATCTCTCTCACTAAAAAGTAAAGTGTAATAAAAAATACAAGTTGATAAATTAAACGTGCGCACTCCTCAAAAATACAACAGCAACTGACAAAATTTTCTTTGCGAATGCATTTATACTGCAGGTTTACCACCAAATTTGTAATTATTGGCGAAATCACGCCAAATATATGCTAAATTCGTACACTAAGGAAAGCAGCCAAATTCTTTATAACCCTTATTAATCTCGCCAAATATATAACATTTTAATGCAATCTAGTTTATCAACATGATAAAACAAATAATTTGTACATCATAGATTTTAAAGCTTGTAGACTATTCGTTTGAAGTTTTCCATGGTTTTTTCCTAAACTTGTGTACTAAAATCCCCTAATTTTATAATTCATGCTTCTGATTGGTTGAAAAAAAAAAAAAATCACGTAACCACTATGTTGAATACTAGTCTATCTATTTCCTCAACATTTTTACATCATTTATAAGTATTGTTTATCTAATAACTATTAAACCTTAATGTACTTCAACATTTTTGCATCATTTATAAGCATTGTTTATCTAAAAAGTACTATATATACACATAAAATATAACTATGCAACTATTAAACCTTAATGTACTTCAACATTTTTACATCATTTATAAGTATTGTTTATCTAATAACTATTAAACCTTAATGTACTTCAACATTTTTGCAATATTTATAACTATTGAGGATCTAATAAGCTACATAACATCACAAAAAGTACTATTAAACCTTAATGTACTTCAAAATTTTTGCATCATTTATAAGTATTGTTTATCTAAAAAGTACTATACACATAAAATATAATTAAGTAAGTATTAAACCGTAATGTATTTCATCATTTTTACATCATTTATAAGTATTGTTCCTCTAATAAGTTGCATATCATCACAAAAAGTACTATATAAATTCAAAAATATAACTAAGGAACTATTAATCCATAATGTACTTCAACATTTTTGCATCATTTATAAGTAATGTTTATCTAATAAGCTACATAACATCGCAAAAGTACTATATGTACACATAAAATATAACTATTAAACCTTATTGTATTTCAACATTTTTACATCATTTATAAGTATTGTTCCTCTAATAAGTTACATAGCATCACAAAAAGTACTATATATGCACATAAAATATAACTATGCAACTATTAAACCTTAATGTACTTCAACATTTTTGCAATATTTATAACTATTGGGCATCTAATAAGTTACATAACATCACAAAAAGTACTATATATGCACGTAAAATATATCTAAGCAAGTATTAAACCTTAATATACTTCAACATTTATAACTATTAAACCATAATGTGCATCAACATTTTTACATCATTTATAACTATCGTTTACGTAATAAGCTACATTACATCACAAAAAGTACTAAATATGCACATAAAATATAACTATGCAACTATTAAACCTTAATGTACTTCAACATTTTTACATCATTTATAAGTATTGTTTATCTAATAACTATTAAACCTTAATGTACTTCAACATTTTTGCAATATTTATAACTATTGAGGATCTAATAAGCTACATAACATCACAAAAAGTACTATTAAACCTTAATGTACTTCAAAATTTTTGTTGCTCCTCTAATAAGCTACATCCTAATTTCACTCAATATAATTAAGTTTGTAATATTAATCAATTTCGCAATGTACATATGCTTAACTTTTAAATTTCCGTTTTAATCTATTAAGATTAAAAAATAAATAATTAAATTTTTCTATGTGTGTGCGTGCATAAACTTAAATTACATTTATAATGCGAAATATTTTTTTTTCCAATCACATTTTAAAATATTACATAACTAAAATACTTAAGGATGCATAAATATACAAAATATGCAAATACATGAATATAAGTGCATGGCTTGATTTTAGCTTATGATAAGTTAAATAAAATCTACTATAACTCTGTTGCGTGGTAAAATATTATTGGTTGATAGAAGTTAATTTATAAAATAAAGTTCTTAAATTAATATCCTACATATCAATGAAAAATACTTCTAGATAGCTCATTATTTTCAAGAAGCATATTTTTTAATGAATTAAATAAATGGTAACTCTGTAGTATAGTATTTTCACTTTAAGGTGAATAATTTAAAAAAGTTTTTTTAACTAGTTTAGTAGAACTATATAAGATAATCAATCAAAATGAGTTTATTGCAGTATGACGTATTAAGTGCTTGCGAAAAATGCTAAGTCCTCGAAATACATTCCCTCTCATTAAATTCTTTATTAAAAATAATAAATAAATAAATTCTCTCAGATCGACTAACACCACCGATCATTAAAATTCTCTTTTTAAAAATCATAATTTTTTTCTAAGTTTAAAATTAATTTTAAAATTGATAATTAATGTAAATTCATATCTCTATGAGCACTTAAGTTGAAAAGGTGACGGGTTCAATTCTACGTCATATCAAAGATGAGTACATGTCTAAAAATATCAACATTACACATTCAAAACCTCGACGCAATTATTAATTCTTAGTTAAACTTTTCACTAAAAGTAGCAAGTTCATAAAAATATATCAATAGACTTTATCCGAAATCACATAATTTTAAACGAAAACTGCTTATCTAACAATTATCTACATAAAAATATATTCTTACATAATTTCTAATACAACTCATTTAAAAGATTCCTTATCTATTTAAAAGTTTATGACCAAGATCTCATGAGTACATGTTTAAGCATTTCCTGAATTGCAAAGATAAACAATCGTTAACACACAATTCTTAATCACTATTTCTACATATATCCGAAAATACGCACTTATCACATTATTTAAATTGTCCTTCGCAAAATTTCTAAGACAACTCATTTACAAGATTCTCTATTTATTTGAAATATATTAGGATAGAAGATAATATAACTATTTTATTATAAAATGGAAGTTCAAACTAAAAATTACAAGTGTAAAAGATAATATCAACATCCCGTAATTTAAGAAAGTACACTGATAAAGTTCTTTAAATACACTATTTGAAGGATAAATCACTCTATTACTGCATATGACAGAAAAATAAATTCTCTCAAATCAACTAATAGATGACAGTGATAATTAAACCATAATTAAAATTATCTTTTTAAAAATCATAATTTTTCTAACTATTTCAAATTATCATAATTCTTTTAAAATCCTAATTAAAGTTCTAAGGTGAGTACATTTCTTTCTTTTTAAGTATAAGAAAAATCTCATCAAACATAAGAAATTCTCTTTTTAAAAAATTTCTCTAAGTTTAAAATTAATTTTAAAATCCTAATTAAAATTCTCTTAAAATAATATTCATTCAAGATAATAACATGCTTATCTTTCAGGCTCACGCGACACTTAAATTCTTTAATTAAAAAAAATATAAATATAAATTCTCTCAAATCGATTAACACCACCGATCATTTAGATGGCAGCACCACCGAGGAAAGGTGCCTGGTTCGATTCTAAGGTCAGTATATCTCTTTATTTATCTCCCTCAAACTTAATTTCTAAACGGCGCAGTCATGGTCGAGAGGTCAAACGTCTAAGGTTCAAAGAGGGAAGGTGGCTGGTTCGATTCCAAGGTGAGTACATTACTTTCTTTTTTGAAAATTTTTTAAGTGTAGGAAAAATGTTTAAATAGATTTTAAAAAATCTCATCGAACATAATAAATTCTCTTTCTAAAATCATAATTTTTCTAACTATTTCAAATTATCATAATTCTTTTAAAATCATATTACCAAGTTTTCTAATCACATTCATTAAAACTTAATTCATTTTAAAATATACTTAATTCATTGTTTTAAATTTTTATCATTCATTAAAATTCTCTTTTTAAATCATAATTTTTTTTCTAAGTTTAAAATTAAGATTAATCATTAAAGAAAATAATATTCATTAAATTCTTTATCTCTTAATTCTAACCCTCTTTATCTTTCACGACCCTCGACAGGGTGCGTAGCAAGATTATCACAGGATGCTGATAAGATAAACCCTCCTCGCCAGGGTGGGCTGCATCACCCTCGTCAGGGTGGGGTGCCCACCAGCCCACCCTGCTGAGGCAAGAACGGCAATTCCTATCTACTGACGTATAACATACGTACCAACTTTCAACTCATTAAAACAAAGCGTTTAGACGTTATCGTGTTCACTCTCACACACACATACATACATCATCGTAAAAATAGTGAAAACGAACTTAGGGGACCTGAAAACGTTTAGAAACATCAAAATCTCAAAGTCGGATTTTTGGCATGATTACAATACTTTCTTTACATATGTACGCTCGAAAAAAAAAAAAAAAAAGGGCCACTTTTTTAATTATAACACGTAGAGGATATTCGACCCAGTGCAAAGCCATCTTTATGAATCTTGGTATACTATACATTAGATACAGCATACTGCAATCAGAATGCAAAATTATTTAAAATGTGACGAAATATACTTATTTTGACTATATAATTTTTAACTACGCATGCGCAAGCTTTAGAAAAAATTTCCTTTGCACAATTTTATAGGCAAAAGTATTGAGCTACTTATATGAAATCCCAAATAAATATCGCATAAATTCAAAAAGTTGTGAGTTATAAAATGAACAGAATTTCAGTTCCTCTCTCTCAAAAAAAAAAAAAAAAAAGAAAAAAGAAAAAGGAAGGTAATAGGTTTTTTTTTATCAATATTTATCTACAATCCGCGAGCATTTTATTACCACTGGGCATTGATTGAATCAAAATAAAAATGTGAATAAAACCCCTTATAGTTTAGCTTTTGTTTTGAGGAGAACTGAAATTCTGTTCATTCTATCTCTCGTAACATTTTTAATTTATATGACATTTGTTTGCATCTTTCATATAAGTACAGTCGGTAACAAAAGTGTCCGAACACTAGCAAAAATTCCTATGTAAAACATGTACACTTCATACGGTTTTGTTCAATAAATCCTTGTCGAATCCTGTTCCTAGTCAGTGTAAGAACATGATTCGATAGGGATTTATTTAACAAAACCTTGTGAAGTGCAGGGACCGATTTACTCACTTGGAGGCCCAGGGCACTCATGTTCAATGGGCCCCTTTTTCTCATACTTTAATGTTACAATAAACAAAACAAACCGCTTATTTCTGATTCAACCGTCTAAAAGTTCACTTCACTTTTCATTTTGTTGGTAAGAGTAAGGCTAAACAAGATCCGTGGGTTGTCTATCGGATCGACGTAAGTCGCCCCCATGTATCTGCATTGCGGTGCGTGCCTCGGATTACTTAGCATGTAAAAGTTTGCAATTCAAGTATTGGTAGTATGTAGTTGTATTTGCGTTTAGCGAAAATATTGCAATTTTTCCTATGAGTTGATAGTTTCCTTGAAAGATCATCACGCCGATTTATAAAACAGTGCAGTAATTCCTCCATCCATTGACGAAAAACACAAAACAACGATATCATTATAGCAAAATATGGAAATTTTTCATTTTAACTATTTTTTAAAATGTATGATGAAATTTTTTCGGGGCCCCTTTACTGTGAGGGCCCAGGGCACGTGCCCCGAATGCCCTGCCTTAAATCAGGCACTGGTGAAGTGTACTTTTTTTACATAGGAATTTTTGCTAGTGTTCGGACACTTTTGTTACCGACTGTAGCTCAATACTTTTAGGTTGATTTCTTTAGAAATCGACCTATTGCAATCACTTCGTTTATCTATAAGGTCATTGTGCCTAAATGCGACGTGATTTTTGGTAAGTTTATCGCATTTAGGAAACTTATGACATTTTAGTAAACAAATAATTATGAAAAGAAAGAAAAAATGGTTGAATATTATACTCATAAGTTCTAAACTAGTGTTTTGAGTCATTTTTTTTTCAAGAAATTAAAAAAATATCAGTAATTTATGAAAATATATACCAGCGTCGCATTTAGGAAATTTTTGTCGCATTTAAGGTACTATATCCTAAATGCGATGTTCAAACTCCCTAAATGCGATAATGCATTTAATGCATGGGAGTTACTTTAATGTTATTAACACTTTCCAAAGAAGGTTGAAAACTGTTATTAACACATTCCAACAAGGTTGAAAAGTGTTTATGACTTCGGTTTGTCTGTCTGTCTGTCCGTCTGTCTGTCTGTCCGTCCGTCTGTCTGTCCGCGCTCTAACTCCCGTAAATATTTATGGAATTTCTTGAAAATGATATATGTTATTCAAGATGACTATTGGACGTTCCCTATTGAAAATGGAGTTCATACCTCTACTAGTTTGTGTACAGGGACACCCGAAAGTATTTCAAAGCATTGTATTCAATGAGAGATATTTTTACAAACCATATTTTCTTACCTTTACTGTAGACATATCTTAATGAAATTGCAATATGTTATTAAAGTTTACTATAGGATGTTTTCTGTATAAAATGGAGGAAATATCACCATCGGTTTATGTACAGGGACACTCAAAAGTATTCCAAAGCATCGCCTTCTATGAGAAATATTTCTATAAATCAAATTTTAATAACTTTACTTTCCACGAAGTTTTTGGAAATTTAAATATGGTATTTATATGCACAAAAGAATGCTTTGCACAGAATATAGCATGATTAGCATTAGATTTACAGGGTGGCACAAAAATATCCTGTTACATTAACAGCTATTAAAAAAATGGCTAGAATTGTACTTTCGTTTACGTTAAGCGTTTTTAACACATTCTAACATTTTTTAAGGGTGAATATGATACCTCTACTGGTTTGTGTACAGGGACACCCGAAAGTATTTCAAAGCATTGTGTTCTATGAAAGGTATTTCTATAAACCATATTTTCATACCTTTATTGTAGATATATTTCAATGAAATTGAAATATGTTATTTAAGATCACTATCGGGCGTTCCCTATTGAAAATGGAGTTCATACCTCTACTGGTTTGTGCACAGGACACCTAAAAGCATTCGAAAGCATTGTGTTCTATGAGAGGTATTTCTATAAACCATATTTTCATACCTTTACTATAGACATATCTTAATGAAATTGAAATATGTTATTCAAATTCCCTATTGGATATTTCCTGTATAAAATGGAGGAAATACCACCACCGATTTATATAGAGGAACACTCAAAAGTATTCCAAAGCATTGCGTTCTATTAGAGATATTTCTATAAATCAAATTTTAATAACTTTACTTTCCACGAAGTTTTTGGAAATTTAAATATGGTATTTGTACGCACAAAAGAATGCTTTGCACAGAATATAGCATGATTAGCATTAGATTTACAGGGTGGCACAAAAATATCCAGTTACATTAAGAGCTATTTAAAAAAAATGGCTAGAATTGTACTTTCGTTTACGTTAAGCGTTTTTAACACATTCTAACATTTTTTAAGGGTGAATATGATTTCAGTTTTGTGTATCTGCCTGTCCGCCTGTTTGTCGGCCTGTCTGTCTGTCCGAGCTCTAAGTCTCATAAATATTTATGGAATTTCTTCAAAGTGATATATGTTATTCAGGTTCACTATCGGATGTTCCCTATTTAAAATGGAGTTTATACCTATACTGGTTTGTGTACACGGACACCCGGAAGCATTTCAAAGCATTGTGTTCTATAAGAGGTATTTCTATTGGTTTTACTGTAGACATATCTCAATTAAATTGAAATATGTTATTCAAGTTCACTACTGGATGTTTCCTGTATAAAATGGCGGAAATACCACCACCGATTTATGTACAGGGACAGTTAAAAGTATTCCAAAGCATTGCGTTCTATGAGAGATATTTCTATAAATCAAATTTTAGTAACTTTACTTTCCACGAAGTTTTAGGAAATTGAAATATGTTATTTATATGCAGAAAAAAATGCTTTGCATAGAATACAGCATGATTAGCATTAGGTTTACAGGGTGACACAAAAATATCCATTTATATTAAGAGCTACTGATAAAACAATTCTAGAATTGCACTTTCGTTTACATTAAGCGTTTTTAACACTTTCTAATATTTTTAAATGTGAATATGATTTCAGTTTGTGTATCTGTCCATCTGTCTGTCCGTCTGTCTGCCCGCGCTCTAACTCCTGTAAATATTTATGGAATTTCTCGAAACTGATATATTTTATTGATGTTCACTATCGGATGTTCCATATTGAAAATGGAGTGAATATCTTTTCTGGTTTGTGTACAGGGACACCCAAAAGCATTCGAAAGCATTGTGTTTTATGAGTGTTATTTTTATAAACGTTATCCCTATAGAATGTTCCCCATTCAAAACGACATTAATAGGTCCTGTACAACTAGTTTGTTTACAGGGACAAAAAAAAAAAAAAAAAAAATGCCAATGCATTACGATTTAGGACAGAATTTTTTGAAAGTTAAGTCTTTCTACTGCAAAAATCATAAAAATAGTGAAAGGTATTGTTAATATTCTAAAATAATGTTTTGTATAGAATATGATATGATTAACTTTCTGATTTAAAGGGCTACACTAAAATATTCAGAGAGATCAAAAGCTGTAATTATAATTAAATGGCTGTATTTTATTTTGCGTTAAGCCTTTTTAACTCTTTCCAAAATGCCTAAGTGTAATTCTAAAATCAATTAGTCTATCTGTATATTTTTCAGTCCTTCTGTCTGTTGTGTGATAACGTTGTAAAGTTTGCGTTGACGCAAACTCCATTTTAACTTAATTAGATCTCTAAATGCATAAGTAAGAGAACACAAGAGTTGAATTAACAATAACTAAAGTTTATTTGAGCAGATTAATGGGGAGGGTGGCCTGGCAATAAAACTAGCTCACTCAGTGTATTACTCAATCAAAATATATATATCAACAATTAAATTAGATTATCTTAAATATCTCACCCCAGCAAGCAATTGAAGGTGTAGCGACAGTTGCACTCGTAACTCCACTACTGCGACTTCACTTTCGATCAGAGGATTCCCTACAGATCGAAATTCACTTTCACGAGCGCTAGCAAATACTCGTACTAGCACTCATCATGACTTATTCCTCACTCCTCTAAATTTCTACTACTCAATATTCGCCAAAATAAGACTTTTAACAATCCACTATAATACTCCAATATCCACACTATAATATGCCCCGACATCCACTATAATATCCTCCAACATCCACTATAATATCCTCCAACATCCACTCCCATCTACTAAAACCATCGCCATTTTATACTTCTTCCTACATCCTCCTCTCTCTTCATTTCAATCCGTCCTTTTAAAATCACTTCTAATTTATCTAACATTCAAAATCTAAGTCTTTCATTGCAGCACCCTGCCGACACAAAGCTAACTCGACCTCAACTTTCGCCGAGTCACTGGCGACGAAGCGATTTTAACCGTCCCCACTTTCTACTTTGCTGGATCCAGCTTAATTAAAACAAATGTGGTGACGTTCTGACGTCTCAACCTCACAACGTAGGCAAAGAATATTAAAAGTTATTCGATACAACAATTACGTACAGTTGGAAGGTGTTACTAATCAATGAGTACTGCATGATTTTTCTTTATTGTTTAAGTCTTAACGTGTTTTCAATTTCTGTATCTATGAGCCCTAATCTCCATTTGTCTATCTGTCCGTGTACCGCACTTAGCGTCCGGAAATATTTTCTGAATTTTTAAAAAAATATATATGTTGTTCATATTCACTATTGAATGTTCCCAAATAAAAAGGGCATTAATAGGTACTGCACAACATGTTTATGTACAAGAATGCGCAATAAATGCCAATGCGTTGCATTTTAGAACATACATTTTTATAATTTACATTTAAAGAACTTTCATACTGTACTTTCAACTGTAAAATCATAAAGAAATTGGCATTTATTGTTAATTTGCTAAAATAATGTTTTGTATGAAATATGATTTTGTTAACCTTCAAATTTACAGGGCTACACTGAAATTTTCAGATAGATTAAGGGCTGGAATTACAATCGAAGGGCGACGGTTTCTTTTGTGTTAAGCATTTTTAACACTTTCAAACAGTGTTTAAGAATGATTAGGAATTCAATTAGTCTGTCTGTATGCCTTTCAGAACTACTGTTCGTTTGTTGTGTGATAACGTAGGTACAGAACTTTCAAAGTTATAAGATACAACAATTACGTGCAGTTGGAAAGTGTTAATAATCATTGCGTAATGCATGATTTTTCGTTCTTTTTTATAGTTTATAAAATACTTAATACCGCATAACTATTTCAAGATAAAATGTTGTGTAACTCTATGTGCAACTCTGCCTTTAACAGTGTGTGTAACTCTTCCTTTATATTAACAGTGTGTGGAACTTTGTGTCTAAATCTGCTGTTTGTTAACAGTGTGTAACTCTTCTTTTTTTTTAACAGTATGTGTGTAATTCTGTGTGTATTGCTGAACTTTTCTAACAGTGTACGTAACGCTATGTGAAACTGTCACTGAGTGTGCAACCCTGTATGCAATTAACAGTGTGTGTGTAGCTCTTCTTTCTTATTAACAGTGTGTGTAACTCCATGTGTAATTTTGATTTTTATTAACAGTTTTTTTTTTAACATTGTGTGTGTAACACTGTGTGTATCGCTGATTTTTAGCAAAAAACGTGTGTAATTTTACTTATGTGTAACTAACAGTGTGCGTAACCCTGTACGTAATTAAATGTGTGTGTGCAACTCTGCCTTCTTATTAACTCTGTGTGTGTAACTCTGTGTGTAACTCTTTATTAACAGCGCCTTTTTATTAACAGTGCATGTAACTCTGTGTATAATCCTGCCTTTTTATTAGCAGTGTGTGTAATTCAATGTTCATTTCTTTCTTTTTTCTTTTTTTTTTTTTTTTTTGAACAATGTGTGTAACTTTGCGTGTATCACTGATTTTTTGCTGTGTATAATTCCGCCTTTTTATTAACAGTGTGTGTAACTCCGTATGTAAATCTCTTTATTTTTTTGACAATGTGTGTAACGCTGTGTGTACCGCTAACTTTTTGCTAACAGTGTGTGTGTAACTCTGCATTTTTATTAACAGTTTGTGTGTAATTGTGTGTGTAACTCTGCATTTTTATTAACAGTTTGTGTGTAATTGTGTGTGTAACTTTGCCTTCTTATAACAGAGTGTGTAACTCCGTGTTTAACTCTTCTTTTCTGAGTAGTGTATGTGTAACTCTGATTCCATGAATATTTACGGGAGATAGAGCACGGACAGACAGACAAACCTAAGTCATTAACACTTTTCAACTTTATTGGAAAGTGTTAAAAACATTTAGAAAGTGATAAAAACGCTTATTGTAAACGAAAATGCAATTCAAGCAATTTTCCAACAATACCCCTTAATGTATCTGAATATTTTTGTTTGGCCCTGTAAATATAATGCTAATAATATTGTATTTTATGGAAGGCATTCTTTTGTGCATATGAAAAAAAAATATATATATATATATATACGACTTGTGCAAAATAAGATCATTAAAATTTGGTGCTTAGAAATAACTTCCATAGAACGCAATGCTTTTAAATACTTTCGGATGTCCCTGTATCCAAACCAGTGATGGTATTTACTTCAATTTACATGGGGAATATCCGGCAGTGGACTTAAATGATATATTTCAATTTCATTAAAATTTGTTTAAAGTAAACGTATCAAAATACGGTTTATAGAAATATCTATCATGGAACACAGTGCTTTGGAAAATTTTGGGTGTCCCTGTAGACAAATCAGAAGAGGAATTCCCTCCATTTTCAATAGGGAACATCCGATAGTGAACTTGAATACGATATATCAGCTTCAAGAAATTCCATGAAAATTTACAGGAGTTCGACTGCGGACAGACAGACAAACCAAAGTCATTGACACTTTTCATCCTTGCTGGAAAGTGTTAAAAAAAGAACGAGAAATCATGCAGTACGCACTGGTTATTAATACTCTCCAATTGTACGTGCTTGTTGTATCGTATAACTTTCAATATTCTTTGCCTGCATTATCAAACAAAGGAGAGAAGCACAGAAAAATATACAGATAAATATACAGATTGATTAATTCAATTTAAAACCGCTCTCAGACATCGTTGAAGAACGTTAAAAAGGCTTAATGCAAAAGAAAATCCAGCCGTCAGATTATAATTGATCCCTTAATGTATTTGAATATTTTAGTGTAGTCCTGTAAATCTGAAAGTTGATCATATCATATTCTATACAAAACATTATTTTAGAATATTAAAATACATTTCAATTTATTTATAATTTTTACAGTAGAAAGTTATTTAGATGTGATTTATAAAAACGTCTGTCCCAAAACGCAAAGCATTGGAAGTTCCCTGTACACAAACACGTTGTGTAGGACATATTAATGGCATTTTAAATAGGAGACATTCCATAGTGAACTTTAATAACATATATCAATTTTTCAAAATTCTGAAAATATTTAAGAACTCTTGGGACGAGAGCCAGATAGAAAGACAGACAATCGGACGGAAAGATAACCAAATTAAAATCATATTCGCGCTTAAAAATTGTTAGAAAGTGTTAAAAATGCTTATTGTAAAAGAAAATGCAATCCCAGCAAATTTTTATTAATAGCTCATAATGTAACTTAATATTTTTATGTGGCCCTGTAAGATTAATACTAATCATACTGTATTTATAAAAAGCATTCCTTTTTGCATATGAATAACATTTTTCAATTTCATTAAGATTTGTGCAAAGTAAAATTATTAAAATTTGGTTTGCAGAAATACCTCTCATACAACGCAATACTTGTAAGTCTCCCTGTACACAAAACAGTGGTAATATTTTCTCCATTTCATATAGGAAACATCCGATAGCGAACTTGAATAACATATTTCAATTTCATTAAGATTTGTGTAAAGTAACGGTATTAAAATATGGTTTATAGAAATGCCTCTCATAGAAAAAAAAATAGTTTGCAGTACTTTCCGATGCCCCTGTACACAAACCAGTAGAGGTATTCACTCCATTTTTAATAGGGGGCATCCGATAGTGAACTTGAAAAACATATATTAGTTTCAAGATATTCCATAAATATTTACCGGAGTTAGAGCGCCGAAAGACAGAAAGATGGGCAGACAAACAGATACACAGATACACAAATTGAAATTATATTCACACTTAAAAATTGTTAGAAAATCTTAAAAACGCTTAATGTAAACGAAAGTGCAATTCCAGCAAACTTTTCTTAATAGCTCTTTATGTATCTGAATATTTTTTTGTTGCACTGTAAAACTAATACTAAACATACTATATTTTATAGAAAGCAGTCTTTTGTGCATATGAATAACACATTTCAGTTTCATTAAGCTTTGTGGAAAGCAAAGTTATCAAAATTTGGTTTATAGAAATACTTCTCATACAACGCAATGCTTTGGTATGCTTTCATGTGTCTCTGTGCCAAAACCAGTGGTGGTATTTACTCTATTTAATATATAAAACATCCCATAGTGAACTTGTATGACACTTCTCAATTTCATTAAGGTTTGTGTACAGTAAAGGTATTAAAATATGGTTTATAGAAATATCTCTCATAGAACACAATGCTTTGTAAAAGGTTTGGGTGCCTCTGTACACAAACCAGTAGAGATATTAACTCCTTTTTCAATAGGGAACATCCGATAGTGAACTTAAATAACATATATCAGTTTCAAGAAATTACATAAATATTTACTGGAGCTAGAGCGCGGACAGACGAACAGACAGATACTTAAATTGAAATTATATTCACAGATGAAAATTGTTAGACAATGTTAAAAACGCTTAATGTAAACGAAATTGAAATTATAGCAAATTTTTATGAACAGCTCTTAATGTAACTGAATATTTTTGTGTGGCCCTGTAAATCCAATTCTAATCATGCTATATTCTATGCAAAGCATTCTTTTGTGCATATGAATAACATATTTCAATTTCATTAAACTTTGTGGAAAGTAAAGTTATTAAAATTTGGTTTATAGAAATACCTGTCATAGAACGCAATGCTTTGGAGTACTTTCGAGTGTCCCTGTGTACAAACTAGTGGTGGTATTTATTCCATTTTATATATGAAACATCCGATAGTGAACTTGAATAACATGATTCAATTTCACTAAGATTTGTAATGCAGTTAAGGTATTAAATATGGTTTACAGCAATACCTCTCATAGAATACAGTGCTTTGGAATACTTTCGGGTGTCCCTACAGGAATTAGAGCGCGGACAGACAGACAGACAGACGGACAGAGGGACAGACAAGTCTAAGTCACTTTTAAACCTTGTTGGAAAGTGTTAAAAAGGAAAAAAATGCTTAAACTTCCCTTAATATATCAACTGTAAAATTCGCCGCATTTAAGGGATAAAATTTGTCGCATTTAGGAAAATGGTGTAAACAGACCCTTAAATGCGATAAAAATTTAAAACCCCTCTTTTTAAAAAAATGTAGTATTTTTTTTTTATTTTCTTCTGGTAGGTATGAAGGGTATTCAAGCACATGACGTAACAGTGGTTATTTGATCTTGAAAGATGAAAGGATAAAATTACAGCTACTATTTGAAAATATTTTATCGCAATTAGGAAAAGACGTCGGAAAGCCATAATGGACAATGTTTACTGCAAAAGAAAATTCTACTAGAAAAAACCTTTAAAATTTAATGAAAAGTTTCGCGAACCGTTCTTGAAATGTGTATGTTCCATTATGATTTATAAGTTTGTGATTTAAGCATTTAGATTTTCAGTAGAAGAACTTTGTCGCATTTATGGGTTATCGCATTTAGGCACAATGACCTTAATCTATATATATAAAAGAACACTTCCTGAGTGAGTTAGTGAGTGAGGGGGTGATCTATCAACGCCCAGACCAAACCCCTGGACCTAGAAGCATGAAATTTTGTGACAATGTTCTTTCTATGACGTAGGCATCCACTAAGAAGCGATTTTACAAAATACGCCCCCCAAGGGGGGGAGGGGGGGGCAAAATGTGATTTCACAAAATCCTTCATATCTCAAACAAAAAAACAGATATCCGTAAAATTTTTGCTTTAAAATATAGCTAATACAAATGTCAAAAAACCAATTTCTGGAATTTTCAAAATTCGGTCCCCAAGGGGGGCGGGGGGGGGGGGCAAAACGTGATTTCACATGCGTAAAAACGTGAATTCGCATAATCCTATATATCTCAAACAAAAAAATAGATATGCGTGAAGTTTTTGCTCTAAAATATAGCTGATGCTAATATCTAAAAACCAATTTCTGGAATTTTAGAAATTCAGCCCCCAGGTGGGGCAGCAGGGGGGGGAGAGGGGGGGGGCAAAAAATAAAAAGAGAGTTAGATCGTTCAAAATTGGTATATAGAGGTTTTCGATACCTACAAATCGATTTCGGATATTTTCGAATTTGTAAAATTATTAGGAGGGGCGGGAAGGGGGGGCGGCAAGGGGGGGGGCTATGGGGCAAAAACAAATAGAAATACAGTTAGGCCGTTCAAAATTGGTACAGTTAGGTTTTAGATGCCTGCAAGTCGAATGGGGATATTTTCGAAAGTGTAAAGTTATTAGGAGGGCCGGGAAAGGGGGAGGGGACAGGGGGCAAAAAAATAAAAATAGAGTTAGATCGTTCAAAATTGGTATATAGATGTTTTCGATACTTACAAATCGATTGCGGATACTTTCGAATTTTTAAAATTATTAGGTGGGGCGGGAAGGGGGGGGCTATGGTAAAAAACAAATAGAAATACAGTTAGGCCGTTCAAAATCGGTACAGATAGATTTTAGAGGCCTGCAAGTCGAATGGGGATTTTTTCGAAAGTGTAAAGTTATTAGGAGGGCCGGGAAGGGGGGGCAGAGGGGCAAAAAAAAAGAAAATAGAGTTAGATCATTCAAAATTGGTACATAGAGGTTTCCAATACCTACAAATCGATTGCGGATATTTTCGAATTTTTAAAATTATTGGGAGGAGGGGGGGGGGTGAGTAGAGCGGTAAAAAAATAAAAATAGAGATATATCGTTCAAAACTGGTGCATAGAGGTTTTTGATACTTACAAATCGATTGCGGATATTTTCAAATTTGTAAAATTATTAGGATAGACAGGAGGGGGGGGGCGAAGTGGGAAAATAATAGAAATAAGAGTTAGAGCATTTTGGGAATTTTTTCCGAAGGCAGTGAGAACCCGGTGCGACATTTTTCCTACTCAGATTTTGTTTCTCTTTTTTTTTCATGTGATAAAAATTAATGCAATTTTGAGAATTCATTATAGTGATTCATTTAAAAATAGGGACCAGCGAAACGGGCGTTGCCTGCTAGTCTATATATATAAAAGAACACTTCCTGAGTGAGTTAGTGAGTGAGGGGGTGATCTATCAACGCCCAGACCAAACCCCTGGACCTAGAAGCATGAAATTTTGTGACAATGTTCTTTTTATGACGTAGGCATCCACTAAGAAGCGATTTTACAAAATTCGCCCCCCAAGGGGGGGGAGGGGGGGCAAAACGTGATTTCACAAAATCCTTCATATCTCAAACAAGAAAACAGATATCCGTAAAATTTTTGCTTTAAAATATAGCTAATACAAATGTCAAAAAACCAATTTCTGGAATTTTCAAAATTCGGTCCCCAAGGGGGGCGGGGGGGCAAAACGTGATTTCACATGCGTAAAAACGTGATTTCGCATAATCCTATATATCTCAAACAAAAAAATAGATATGCGTGAAGTTTTTGCTCTAAAATATAGCTAATGCAAATATCTAAAAACCAATTTCTGGAATTTTAGAAATTCAGCCCCCAGGTGGGGCAGCAGGGGGGGGAGAGGGGGTGGGCAAAAAATAAAAAGAGAGTTACATCGTTCAAAATTGGTATATAGAGGTATTCGATACCTACAAATCGATTTCGGATATTTTCGAATTTGTAAAATTATTAGGAGGGGCGGCAAGGGGAGGCGGCAAGGTGGGGGGGCTATGGGGCAAAAACAAATAGAAATACAGTTAGGCCGTTCAAAATTGGTACAGTTAGGTTTTAGATGCCTGCAAGTCGAATGGGGATATTTTCGAAAGCGTAAAGTTATTAGGAGGGCCGGGAAAGGGGGAGGGGAGAGGGGGGGGCAAAAAAAATAAAAATAGAGTTAGATCGTTCAAAATTGGTATATAGATGTTTTCGATACTTACAAATCGATTGCGGATACTTTCGAATTTTTAAAATTATTAGGTGGGGCGGGAAGGGGGGGGGCTATGGTAAAAAACAAATAGAAATACAGTTAGGCCGTTCAAAATCGGTACAGATAGATTTTAGAGGCCTGCAAGTCGAATGGGGATTTTTTCGAAAGTGTAAAGTTATTACGAGGGCCGGGAAGGGGGGGCAGAGGGGCAAAAAAAAAGAAAATAGAGTTAGATCATTCAAAATTGGTACATAGAGGTTTCCAATACCTACAAATCGATTGCAAATATTTTCGATTTTTTAAAATTATTGGGAGGGCGGGAAGGGGGGGGGGAGTAGAGCGGTAAAAAAATAAAAATACAGATATATCGTTCAAAACTGGTGCATAGAGGTTTTTGATACTTACAAATCGGTTGCGGATATTTTCAAATTTGTAAAATTATTAGGATAGACAGGAGGGGGGGGGCGAAGTGGGAAAATAATAGAAATAAGAGTTAGAGCATTTTGGGAATTTTTTCCGAAGGCAGTGAGAACCCGGTGCGACATTTTTCCTACTCAGATTTTGTTTCTCTTTTTTTTCATGTGATAAAAATTAATGCAATTTTGAGAATTCATTATAGTGATTCATTTAAAAATAGGGACCAGCGAAGCGGGCGTTGCCTGCTAGTCTATATATATAAAAGAACACTTCCTGAGTGAGTTAGTGAGTGAGGGGGTGATCTATCAACGCCCAGACCAAACCCCTGGACCTAGAAGCATGAAATTTTGTGACAATGTTCTTTCTATGACGTAGGCATCCACTAAGAAGCGATTTTACAAAATTTGCCCCCCAAGGGAGGGAGGGGGGGGCAAAACGTGATTTCACAAAATCCTTCATATCTCAAACAAAAAAACAGATATCCGTAAAATTTTTGCTTTAAAATATAGCTAATACAAATGTCAAAAAACCAATTTCTGGAATTTTCAAAATTCGGTCCCCAAGGGGGGCGGGGGGGCAAAACGTGATTTCACATGCGTAAAACGTGATTTCGCATAATCCTATATATCTCAAACAAAAAAATAGATATGCGTGAAATTTTTGCTCTAAAATATAGCTAATGCAAATATCTAAAAACCAATTTCTGGATTTTTAGAAATTCAGCCCCCAGGTGGGGCAGCAGGGGGGGGAGGAGGGGCTAAGGGGCAAAAACAAATATAAATACAGTTAGGGCGTTCAAAATTGATACATATAGGTTTTAGAGGCCTGCAAGTCGAATGAGGATATTTTCGATTGTGTAAAGTTATTAGGAGGGGCACGAATGGGGGAAGGGGAGAGGGGGGGGGCAAAAAATAAAAATAGAGTTAGAACGTTCAAAATTGGTATATAGAGGTTTTCGATACCTACAAATCGATTTCGGATATTTTCGAATTTGTGAAATTATTAGGAGGGGCGGGAAGGGGGTGGAGCGGCAAGGGAGGGCTATGGGGCAAAAACAAATAGAAATACAGTTAGGCCGTTCAAAATTGGTACAGATAGGTTTTAGATGCCTGCAAGTCGAATGGGGATATTTTCGAAAGTGTAAAGTTATTAGGAGGGCCTGGAAAGGGGGAGGGGAGAGGGGGGGGGAAATAAAAATAGTTAGATCGTTCAAAATTGGTATATAGATGTTTTCGATACTTACAAATCGATTGCGGATATTTTCGAATTTTTAAAATTATTAGGTGGGGTGGTAAGGGGGGGGGGCTATGGTGAAAAACAAATAGAAATACAGTTAGGCCGTTCAAAATTGGTACAGATAGGTTTTAGAGGTCTGCAAGTCGAATGGGGATTTTTTCGAAAGTGTAAAGTTATTAGGAGGGCCGGGAAGGGGGAGCAGAGGGGCAAAAAAAAAAAAAAAGAAAATAGAGTTAGATCATTCAAAATTGCTACATAGAGGTTTCCAATACCTACAAATCGATTGCGGATATTTTCGAATTTTTAAAATTATTGGGAGGGCGGGAAGGGGGGGGGGAATTAGAGCCGCAAAAAAAAAATAAAAATAGAGATATATCGTTCAAAACTGGTGCATAGACGTTTTTGATACTTACAAATCGATTGCGGATATTTTCAAATTTGTAAAATTATTAGAATAGACAGGAGGGGGGGGCGAAGTGGGAAAATAATAGAAATAAGGGTTAGAGCATTTTGGGAATTTTTTCCGAAGGCGGTGAGAACCCGGTGCGACATTTTTCCTACTCAGATTTTGTTTCTCTTTTTTTCACGTGATAAAAATTAATGCAATTTTGAGAATTCATTATAGTGATTCATTTAAAAATAGGGACCAGCGAATTGGGCGTAGCCTGCTAGTCTATATATATAAAAGAAGACTTCCTGAGTGAGGGGGTGATCTATCAACGCCCAGACCAAACCCCTGGACCTAGAAGCATGAAATTTTGTGACAGTGTTCTTTCCATGACGTAGGCATCCACTAAGAAGCGATTTTACAAAATTCGCCCCCCAAGGGGGGGAGGGGGGGAAAAACGTGATTTCACAAAATCCTTCATATCTCAAACAAAAAAAACAGATATCCGTAAAATTTTTGCTTTAAAATATAGCTAACACAAATGTCTAAAAACCAATTTCTGGAATTTTCAAAATTCGGTCCCCAAGGGGGGCGGGGGGGCAAAACGTGATTTCACATGCGTAAAAACGTGATTTCGCATAATCCTATATATCTCAAACAAAAAAATAGATATGCGTGAAATTTTTGCTCTAAAATATAGCTAATGCAAATATCTAAAAACCAATTTCTGGAATTTTAGAAATTCAGCCCCGAGGTGGGGCAGCAGGGGGGGGGGAGAGGGGGGGGGGCAAAAAATAAAAAGAGAGTTAGATCGTTCAAAATTGGTATATAGAGGTTTTCGATACCTGAAAATCGATTTCGGATATTTTCGAATTTATAAAATTATTAGGAGGTGCGGGAAGGGGGGGGGGGCGGCAAGGGGGGGGCTATGGGGCAAAAACAAATAGAAATACAGTTAGGCCGTTCAAAATTGGTACAGTTAGGTTTTAGATGCCTGCAAGTCGAATGGGGATATTTTTGAAAGTGTAAAGTTATTAGGAGGGCCGGGAAAGGGGGAGGGGAGAGGGGGGGGAGGGGGGCAAAAAAATAAAAATAGAGTTAGATCGTTCAAAACTGGTATATAGATGTTTTCGATACTTACAAATCGATTGCGGATACTTTCGAATTTTTAAAATTATTAGGTGGGGCGGGAAGGGGGGGGCTATGGTAAAAAACAAATAGAAATACAGTTAGGCCGTTCAAAATTGGTACAGTTAGGTTTTAGATGCCTGCAAGTCGAATGGGGATATTTTCGAAAGTGTAAAGTTATTAGGAGGGCCGGGAAAGGGGGAGGGGAGGGGGAGGAGGGGGGCAAAAAAATAAAAATAGAGTTAGATCGCTCAAAATTGGTATATAGATGTTTTCGATACTTACAAATCGATTGCGGATACTTTCGAATTTTTAAAATTATTAGGTGGGGCGGGAAGGGGGGGCGGTAAGGGGGGGGGCTATGGTAAAAAACAAATAGAAATACAGTTAGGCCGTTCAAAATCGGTACAGATAGGTTTTAGAGGCCTGCAAGTCGAATGGGGATTTTTTTGAAAGTATAAAGTTATTAGGAGGGCCGGGAAGGGGGGGGGGCAGAGGGGCAAAAAAAAAAAGAAAATAGAGTTAGATCATTCAAAATTGGTACATAGAGGTTTCCAATACCTACAATTCGATTGCGGATATTTTCGAATTTTTAAAATTATTGGGAGGGCGGGAAGGGGGGGGGGAGTAGAGCGGTAAAAAAATAAAAATAGAGATATATCGTTCAAAACTGGTGCATAGATGTTTTTGATACTTACAAATCGATTGCGGATATTTCAAATTTGTAAAATTATTAGGATAGACAGGAGGGGGGGGGGGGCGAAGTGGGAAAATAATAGAAATAAGAATTAGAGCATTTTGGGAATTTTTTCCGAAGGCAGTGAGAACCCGGTGCGACATTTTTCCTACTCAGATTTTGTTTCTCTTTTTTTTTCATGTGATAAAAATTAATGCAATTTTGAGAATTCATTATAGTGATTCATTTAAAAATAGGGACCAGCGAAGCGGGCGTTGCCTGCTAGTATATATATAAAAGAACACTTCCTGAGTGAGTGAGGGGGTGATCTATCAACGCCCAGGCCAAACCCCTGGACCTAGATGTATGAAATTTCGTGACAATGTTCTTTCTATGACGTAGGCATCCACTAAGAAGCGATTTTACAAAATTCGCCCCACAAGGGGGGAGGGGGGGGCAAAACGTGATTTCACAAAATCCTTCATATCTCAAACAAAAAAACAGATATCCGTAAAATTTTTGCTTTAAAATATAGCTAATACAAATGTCTAAAAACCAATTTCTGGAATTTTCAAAATTCGGTCCCCAAGGGGGGCGGGGGGGGGGGGGGAGAAACGTGATTTCGCATGCGTAAAACATGATTTCGCATAATCCTATATATCTTAAACAAAAAAATAGATATACGTGAAATTTTTGCTCTAAAATATAGCTAATGCAAATATCTAAAAACCAATTTCTGGAATTTTAGAAATTCAGCCCCCAGGTGGGGCAGCAGGGGGGGGGCGGGGGGCTATGGGGCAAAAACAAATAGAAATACAGTTAGGGCGTTCAAAATTGATACAGATAGGTTTTAGAGGCCAGCAATTCAAATGAGGATATTTTCGATTGTGTAAAGTTATTAGGAGGGGAAGGAGGGGGGTAGGGGAGAGGGGGGGGCAAAAAAATAAAAATAGAGTTAGATCGTTCAAAATTGGTATATAGATGTTTTCGATACTTACAAATCGATTGCGGATATTTTCGAATTTTTAAAATTATTAGGTGGGCGGGAAGGGGGGGGCTATGATCAAAAACAAATAGAAATACAGTTAGGCCGTTCAAAATTGGTACAGATAGGTTTTAGAGGCCTCCAAGTCGAATGGGGATATTTTCGAAAGTGTAAAGTTATTAGGAGGGCCGGGAAGGGGGGGCAGAGGGGCAAAAAAAAGAAAATAGAGTTAGATCATTCAAAATTGGTACATAGATGTTTTCGATACCTACAAATCGATTGCGGATATTTTCGAATTTTTTAAATTATTGGGAGGGGCGGGAAGGGGGGGAACGGAGGGGCCAAAAAATAAAAATAGAGATAGATAGTTCAAAACTGGTGCATAGTGGTTTTTGATACCTACAAATCGATTGCGGATATTTTCGAATTTGTAAAATTATTAGGATAGACGGGAGGGGGTGGGCGAAGGGGGAAAATAATAGAAATAAGAGTTAGAGCATTTTGGGAATTTTTTCCGAAGGCAGTGAGAACCCGGTGCGACATTTTTCCTAATCAGATTTTGTTACTCTTTTCTTTCACGTGATAAAAATGAATGCAATTTTGAGAATTCAGTAATTAGAGTGATTCATTTAAAAATAGTGACCAGCGAAGCGGGCGTTGCCTGCTAGTCTATATATATAAAAGAACACTTCCTGAGTGAGTGAGGGGGTGATCTATCAACGCCCAGACCAAACCCCTGGACCTAAAAGCATGAAATTTCGTGACAATGTTCTTTCTATGACGTAGGCATCACTAAGAAGCGATTTTACAAAATTCGCCCCATAAGGGGGGAAGGGGGGGCAAAACGTGATTTCACAAAATCCTTTATATCTCAAACAAAAAAAACAGATATCCGTAAAATTTTTGCTTTAAAATATAGCTAATACAAATGTCAAAAAACCAATTTCTGGAATTTTCAAAATTCGGTCCCCAAGGGGGGCGGGGGGGGGGCAAAACGTGATTTCACATGCTTAAAACGTGATTTCGCATAGTCCTATATATCTCAAACAAAAAAATAGATATGCGTGAAATTTTTGCTCTAAAATATAGCTAATGCAAATATCTAAAAACCAATTTCTGGAATTTTAGAAATTCAGCCCCCAGGTGGGGCAGCAGGGGGGGGAGGGGCTAAGGGGCAAAAACAAATAGAAATACAGTTAGGGCGTTCAAAATTGATACAGATAGGTTTTAGAGGCCTGCAAGTCGAATGAAGATATTTTCGATTGTGTAAAGTTATTAGGAGGGGCAGGAAGGGGGAGGGGAGAGGGGGGGGCAGAAAATAAAAATAGAGTTAGATGGTTCAAAATTGGTACATAGAGGTTTTCGATACCTAAACATCGATTTCGGATATTTTCGAATTTGTAAAATTATTAGGAGGGGCGGCAAGGGGGGGGCTATGGGGCAAAAACAAATAGAAATACAGTTAAGCCGTTCAAAATTGGTACAGATAGGTTTTAGTTGCCTGCAAGTCGAATGGGGATATTTTCGAAAGTGTAAAGTTATTAGGAGGGCCGGGAAAGGGGGAGGGGAGAGGGGGGGGCAAAAAAATAAAAATAGAGTTAGATCGTTCAAAATTGGTATATAGATGTTTTCGATACTTACAAATCGATTGCGGATATTTTCGAATTTTTAAAATTATTAGGTGGGGCGGGAAGGGGGGGGGCTATGATCAAAAACAAATAGAAATACAGTTAGGCCGCTCAAAATTGGTACAGATAGGTTTTAGAGGCCTGCAAGTCGAATGGGGATATTTTCGAAAGTGTAAAGTTATTAGGAGGGCCGGGAAGGGGGGGGCAGAGGTGCAAAAAAAAGAAAATAGAGTTAGATCTTTCAAAATTGGTACATAGAGGTTTCCGATACCTACAAATTGATTGCGGATATTTTCGAATTTTTAAAATTATTGGGAGGGAAGGAAGGGGGGGGGGAGTAGAGCGGCAAAAAAATAAAAATAGAGATATATCGTTCAAATCTGGTGCATAGGGGTTTTTGATACTTACAAATCGATTGCGGATATTTTCAAATTTGTAAAATTATTAGGATAGACAAGAGGGGGGGGGGCGAAGTGGGAAAATAATAGAAATAAGGGTTAGAGCATTTTGAGAATTTTTTCCGAAGGCAGTGAGAACCCGGTGCAACATTTTTCCTACTCAGATTTTGTTTCTCTTTTTTTTCATGTGATAAAAATGAATGCAATTTTGAGAATTCATTATAGTTATTCATTTAAAAATAGGGACCAGCGAAGCGGGCGTTGCCTGCTAGTCTATATATATATATATATACACTAGCTGACCCGACAAACGTTGTTTTGTCATATAAATTATTTCTAGAAAATATTTTGCTAGAAAAAAATAACTAACTTATTGTAAGTGTGTAAGGATGTGGTATATAAGTGAAACAGGTATGGAGCGCTGTGAACGGCGACTGTGAATTCCGATTATAACGCAAAAGACATAATTACCGAAATTTTCGCTACTTGCTTTTTGCTACTTGGTACTTTCTACTTGCTACTTGTTATTTAAAACCTCCGCTGAATGTCGAACAGCACAAAATATTATTTCATACGGCAAATATTTCAATTTATGAGAAAATCTCTGATAGAAACGAATTTCACATAAAAATTCCGTCTTTTTTGAATAAGCTGTAACAATCTGGACCGATTTGATGAAAATTTTTATCAAAAAGTTATTACAATATCTAACATCCTTACGTGTACATTTATCACAATTCAATAAATCTATGCATGTGAGTATGTGTATAGTATCAGCGAAGTGAAATGTAGAGTTCGTATTAAATAAAACTTAAACTCGTTTTAATTAAAGGTGAAAAAGTTGAAACTCATTTTATTTTATAACAGGTATATTTTTTTAATCAACAAAAACTTAATTTACCGTAATGCCATTGGATGTACAATATTTTTGCTTAATCCTTGAGGAGTATACACAAACAAATTCGAAGGTTTTCCATCCCTGGAACACGCAACATATAATTGGCCGTGAGAAAAGCACGGACTTTCTAAATCTAAGCCACAAATTGGGACCCCTTTGGTGACTTTAAATATTTTAAGCCATTTTTGCGATGAATTGAAATGGCTATCGCAATTGTGGAACTAAAGATCTTGGCGAGAAGCGTCCGAGCTACTTCGGTGCCAAATTTCAAATTTTGCCAAAGGGATCCGATACTAAAGGTGTTCCATACAAAAAAATAAATAAATAAAATATCAGTGACATACACACGCACAAAAGTATGGGACCCCATTGGTGACTTTAAATATTTTAAGCCATTTTGGCGATGAATTGAAATGGCTATCTCAATTGTGGAACTAAAGATCTTGGCGAGAAGCGTCCGAGCTACTTCGGTGCCAAATTTCAAATTTTGCCAAAGGGATCCGATACTAAAAGTGTTCCATACAAAAAATAAATAAATAAAATATAATAAATTAGCTACACAAATAAATTTGTAGGTTAGGGTGGTTGTTAATGAACGCGCGTGTAAATTTGATAGAAAATTATATAAAATACTCACTCCAATTCCGCACTAAATTTGCAAAATGTATAGTTTTTTATGCACACTTCAAAACTCTTCAAACACTAATTATATCTTGATGTAATATTTCAAATAGGACACAATGTTTTGTATAACATTAATAACACGAAGTTACAAAATATTTTCCTGAATTTGATCGCAGCACCAACTGTCGGGACAAACTGGAATTACAACAGAATATACGTAAGCGAAGTGTGACGTCACTGACCGTCTGTGGATGCAAGAAAAAGATTTCCTATGTTAATCTCCCATTGGATTTTTTATAAAAAATTATTAAAAATAGAGGAAAATTATTTCTCGATTTTAATCCCCGTATTTGGGTATAGATCAGTGTTGCCAGATTTGGCTAATTTTTAATTCAATAGTCACCAATAATTTTTAATTGCAGCGTTTGCCTAATCGCTTCGAAGATTAATCGTCTATTATATATGTCAAATATCACTTTTTAAAATTATTGGTGATTGTTGAATTAATAAATTAGCCAAACCTGTCAACACTGGTATAGATATGTATTAGTTATCGTATGCATGTGTTAGATTAAGTTATTTTGCTCTCAAATTGACAAAATTTTAATTTTAAATTTCAAAACTCTGCCCTCCTTGGCGTTTTTTGTATTTGGCGATCAAAAACGTAATAAGAAAATATACATGCCAAATGTATATTTTCGTAATATGTATTGTACGAAATTGTTTCATATTATTCATTACTCTCTTAATATAAGTTGTTGAAATAACCATTATTTTTTAAAGAAATTAAATATGTCCGCCAGATGATATGGCGATATTTTTTTTTCCGCCAAGATGACAGAGTTTTGAGATTAAAAATTCAAATTTTATCAATTTTACAGCAAAAACAACTCAATCTAACGCATGCACATGATAACTAATACATATCTATACCCAAATATGGGGATTAAAATCTGGAAATAGTTTTCCTCGATATTTAGTAATTTTTTACAAAAAATTCAATGGGCGATTTACATAGGAAATATTTTTCTTGCATCCACGGACGGCCAGTGACGTCATCACTTCGCTTCCGTATTATTGAATATTCGATACTACGATCGTAGCGCAGTCTGCCGGATCCAATGTGAAACATTCCAAAATCAACAACAATTTATAAGTGATAAATTAATTAAATAAACAATTTAAATTGGACTGAATTGGAAATCTAAACCATTCTCGAATCCACCTGAAGACACATAAAAAATTTCATTAAACTCGGTCCAGCCGTTTAGGAGGAGTTCAGTGACATACACACGCACAAAAGAAATATATATATAAAGATAAATACAAAGGCACAGCTTTAGTATAGACCCCCCCCCGCCTTGTCGACTTTAAATATTTTTGGCCATTTTTGCGATGAATTAACATGGCTATCTCAATTGCGTAACTGACGATCTTGGTGAGAAACGTCCGTACTACTTCGGTACCAAATTTCAAATGTTTCCAAACTAAAGCTGTTCCATACAAAAAAAAAAAAAAAAAAAAAGAAACAAAAACTGTTTTATGATATATACAAAATAAAAATAAGAAATTCGAATCAATTCGAAATTATTACTATTTACAATTAAGGTGAAAACATAAGAGAACCTTTATAAGTTACATATAAAGTATCAATTAAAACGAAAAATTTTGTTTTACTGTAGAAAAGAAAAGTACTACTAAATTAAATAAAAATTTTAAGCTAATCCGCGATTGTAATGAAATGCTCGCCCTCTGGTGGGCTACGGTGAAATTACAATAAACATGGTTTAATTCGAATTCCATATAGCCGCCATTGCTAGCCGATGTTTAGTTTCACATATATTTATTGAATAAAAATGAATAAATACGATAAAAAAGATAACACATACTTTTGTGTGCCACAGTGTAAATCCAAAGCATCAAGAAATCCAGAATTGAGCTTCCATTTATTTCCAAATGACGAATTTAAAATTTCAGTTGCTTCGGCTAATGGAAGTAAAGAATTAATCAGATGATTTGAAATTAATATTTGTTCAACTTCAGTTAAAAATCTACTTCCGATCGAACTTTGAATAAACTGAAGTATTTTTTCCAAAAGCAATCAATTTTCCATAATGTAATGGCGGAGAAATTATAGTACAAATATTAAGTAGAATAACAAGAACACTATTGGAACACACGTGGCTAATGTTTACTAACAACTGCAGTGTTCACAAAGCGCCGTCTATCGATCATTACAAACGCGGATACCAAGTATCTTTTTGAAAATATTTATTTACACGCGAATATTTTCACAGTATATTAATTTTTTTTTTCTAATTTTTATTGTTTCTCATGCGAAATTAAAAATATTT
This sequence comes from Salticus scenicus, assembly GCA_963930645.1. Taxonomy (NCBI): domain Eukaryota; kingdom Metazoa; phylum Arthropoda; class Arachnida; order Araneae; family Salticidae; genus Salticus; species Salticus scenicus. The sequence continues at coordinate 113,913,549 of OZ005661.1, read as the reverse complement.
TTTTTTCCGGAAAAAAAATAAATAAACGTGAATTTTATTTATTTTGGCATCAAATATATTTTTCTTTTTAATCATTTTAAAGTTAAAATGGAGTTTTTATTTAATATCTTTTGATCCAATTATCCGATTGAACTGAATTGTAAATCTAAACCATTCTCGAATCCACCTGAAGACACACAAAAAAGTTCATTAAACTCGGTCCATCCGTTTAGGAGTTCAGTGACATACACACGCACAAATGAAATCTTTATATATATATTTCTTCTGTGCGTGTGTATGTCACTGAACTCCTCCTAAACGGATGGACCGAGTTTAATGAACTTTTTTGTGTGTCTTCAGGTGGATTCGAGAATGGTTTAGATTTACATTTCAGTTCAATTGGATAATTGGATCAAAAGATATTAAATAAAAACTCCATTTTAACTTTAAAATGATTAAAAAGAAAATATATTTGATGCCAAAATAAACAAAATTCACGTTTATTTATTTTTTTCCGGAAATAAAATATATTTAATTTCGCGTGATAAACAATAAAAATTAGAAAAAAAAATTAATATACTATGAAAATATTCGCGTGTAAATAAATATTTTCATAGAGATACTTGGCATTAGCTTAAAATTTTTATGTCTTTATACTCCGTGAATTTAGTAGTACTTTTCTTTTCTACAGTAAAACAAAGTTTTTCGTTTTAATTGATACTTTATATGTAATTTATAAAGGTTCTTTTATGTTTTCACCTTAATTGTAAATAGTAATAATTTCAAATTTATTCGAATTTCTTATTTTTATTTTGTACATATCATAAAACAGTTTTTCTTTTTTTTTTTTTTTTTGTATGGGACATCTTTAGTTTGGAAAATTTTGAAATTTGGCACCGAAGTAACACGGACGTTTCTCACCAAGATCGTCAGTTACGCAATTGAGATAGCCATGTTAATTCATCGCAAAAATGGCCAAAAATATTTAAAGTCGACAAGGGGGGGGGGGGGGGAGATCTATACTAAAGCTGTGCCTTTGTATTTATCTTTATATATATATTTCTTTTGTGCGTGTGTATGTCACTGAACTCCTCCTCAACGGTTGGACCGAGTTTAATGAAATCTTTTGTGTGTCTTCAGGTGGATTCGAGAATGGTTTAGATTTAATATTCAGTCAAATTTAAATTGTTTATTTAATTAATTTATCACTTATAAATTGTTGTTGATTTTGGAATGTTTCACATTGGATCCGGCAGACTGCGCTACGATCGTAGTATCGAATATTCAATAATACGCAAGCGAAGTGATGACGTCACTGGCCGTCCGTGGTTGCAAGAAAAATATTTCCTATGTTAATCGCCCATTGGATTTTTTGTAAAAAATTACTAAATATCGAGGAAAATTATTTCCCGATTTTAATATCCATATTTGGGTATAGATATGTATTAGTTATCATGTGCATGCGTTAGATTGAGTTGTTTTTGCTGTAAAATTGATAAAATTTGAATTTTTAATCTCAAAAATCTGTCATCCGTGGCGGAAAAAAAAAAATATCGCCATATCACCTGGCGAACATATTTAATTTCTTTCAAAAATGATGGTTATTTCAACAACTTATATTAAGAGAGTAATGAATAATATGAAACAATTTCGTACAATACCTATTACAAAAATATACATCTGGCATGTATATTTTCGTATTACGTTTTTGATCGTCAAATACAAAAAATGCCAAGGAAGACAGAGTTTTGAAATTTAAAATTAAAATTTTGTCAATTTGAGATCAAAATAACTCAATCTAACACATGCATACGATAACTAATACATATCTATACCCAAATACGGGGATTAAAATCGAGAAATAATTTTTCTCGATTTTTAATAATTTTTTATAAAAAATCCAATGGCAGATTAACATAGGAAATCTTTTTCTTGCATCCACTGACGGTCAGTGACGTCACACTTCGCTTGCGTATATTCTATTCTAATTCCAGTTTCTCCCGACAGTTGGTTCTGCGATCAAATTCAGGAAAATATTTTGTAACTTTGTGTTACACAAAATATATTGTTATACAAAAAATTGTGTCCTAATTGAAATATTGCATCAAGATGTAATTAGTGTTTGAAAAGTTTTGAAGTGTGCATAAAAAACTATACATTTTGCAAATTTAGTGTGGAATTGGAGTGAGTATTTTATATAATTTTCTATCCACGCGCGTTGATTAACAACCACCCTAACCTACAAATTTATTTGTGTAGCTAATTTATTATATTTTATTTATTTATTTTTTGTATGGAACACTTTTAGTATCGGATCCCTTTGGCAAAATTTGAAATTTGGCACCGAAGTAGCTCGGACGCTTCTCGCCAAGATCTTTAGTTCCACAATTGAGATAGCCATTTCAATTCATCGCAAAAATGGCTTAAAATATTTAAAGTCACCAAAGGAGTCCCATACTTTTGTGCATGTGCTGGTCACTGATATTTTATTTATTTAATTTTTGTATGGAAAATTTGGCACAGAGGTAGCTCGGATGCTTCTCGCCAAGATCTTTAGCTCCACAATTGAGATAGACATTTCAATTCATCGCAAAAATGGCTTAAAATATTTAAAGTCACCAATGGGGTCCCATACTTTTGTGCGTGTGTATGTCACTGATATTTTATTTATTTATTTTTTATACGGAACACCTTTAGTATCGGATCCCTTCGGCAAAATTTGAAATTTGGCACCGAAGTAGATCGGACGCTTCTCACCAAGATGTTTAGTTCCACAATTGAGATAGCCATTTCAATTCATCGCAAAACTGGCTTAAAATATTTAAAGTCACCAAAGGGGTCCCAATTTGTGGCTTAGATTTAGAAAGTCCGTGCTTTTCTCACTGCCAATTATATGTTGCGTGTTCCAGGGTTGGAAAACCTTCGAATTTATTTGTGTATACTCCTCAAGGATTAACCAAAAATATTGTACATCCAATGGCATTACGATAAATTAAATTTTTGTAGATTAAAAAAATATACCTGTTATAAAATAAATTGAGTCTCAACTTTTTCACCTTTAATTAAAACGAGTTTAAGTTTTTATTTAATACGGACTCTACATTTCACTTCGCTGATACTATACACATAGTCACATGCATAGATTGATTGAATTGTGATAAATGTACACGTAAGGATGTTAGATATTGTAATAACTTTTTGATAAAAATTTTCATCAAATCGGTCCAGATTGTTACAGCTTATTCAAAAAAGACGGAATTTTTATGTGAAATTCGTTTCTATCAGAGATTCTCTCATAAATTGAAATATTTGCCGTATGAAATAAAATTTTGTGCTGTTCGACATTCAGCAGAGGTTTTAAATAACAAGTAGCAAGTAGAAAGTACCAAGTAGCAAGAAGCAAGTAGCGAAAATTTCGGTAATTATGTTTTTTGCGTTATAATCGGAATTCACAGTCACCGTCACAGCGCTCCATACCTGTTTCACTTATATACCACATCCTTACACACTTACAATAAGTTAGTTATTTTTTTCTAGCAAAATATTCTCTAGAAATAATTTATATGACAAAACAACGTTTGTCGGGTCAGCTAGTATATATATAAACTAGCAGGCAAGGCCCGTTTCGCTGGTCCCTATTTTTAAATGAATCACTATAATGAATTCTCAAAATTGCATTAATTTTTAACACGTGAAAAAAAAGAGAAACAAAATCTGAGTAGGAAAAATGTCGCACCGGGTTCTCACTGCCTTCGGAAAAAATTCCCAAAATGCTCTTACTCTTATTTCTACTATTTTCCCACTTCGCCCCCCCCCTCCTGTCTATCCTAATAATTTTACAAATTTGAAAATATCCGCAATCGATTTGTAAGTATCAAAAACCTCTATGCACCAGTTTTGAACGATATATCTCTATTTTTATTTTTTTGCCGCTCTACTCCCCCCCCTCCCCGCCCACCCAATAATCTTAAAAATTCGAAAATATCCGCAATCGATTTGTAGGTATTGGAAACCACTATGTACCAATTTTGAATGATCTAACTCTATTTTCTTTTTTTTGCCCCTCTGCCCCTCCTTCCCTGCCCTCCTAATAACTTTACACTTTCGAAAATATCCCCATTCGACTTGCAGGCCTCTAAAACCTATCTGTACCAATTTTGAACGGCCTAACTGTATTTCTATTTGTTTTTGACCATAGCCCCCCCCCCCTTCCCGCCCCACCTAATAATTTTAAAAATTCGAAAATATCCGCAATCGATTTGTAAGTATCGAAAACATCTATATACCAATTTTGAACGATCTAACTCTATTTTTATTTTTTTGTCCCCCCTCTCCCCTCCCCCTTTTCCGGCCCTCCTAATAACTTTACACTTTCGAAAATATCCCCATCCGACTTGCAGGCATCTAAAACCTATCTGTACCAATTTTGAACGGCCTAACTGTATTTCTATTTGTTTTTGCCCCATAGCCCCCTTGCCACCCTACCCCCGTTCCCGCCCCTCCTAATAATTTTACAAATTCGAAAATATCCGAAATCGATTTGTAGGTATCGAAAACCTCTATATACCAATTTTGAACGATCTAACTCTATTTTTATTGTTTGCCCCCCCCTCTCCCCTCCCCCCTTCCTGCCCCTCCTAATAAATTTACACAATCGAAAATATCCTCATTCGACTTGCAGGCCTCTAAAACCTATCTGTATCAATTTTGAACGCCCTAACTGTATTTCTATTTGTTTTTGCCCCTTAGCCCCTCCCCCCCTGCTGCCCCACCTGGGGGCTGAATTTCTAAAATTCCAGAAATTGGTTTTTAGATATTTGCATTAGCTATATTTTAGAGCAAAAATTTCACGCATATCTATTTTTTTGTTTGAGATATATAGGATTATGCGAAATCACGTTTTACGCATGTGAAATCACGTTTTGCCCCCCCCCCCCGCCCCCCTTGGGGACCGAATTTTTAAAATTCCAGAAATTGGTTTTTTGACATTTGTGTTAGCTATATTTTAAAGCAAAAATTTTACGGATATCTGTTTTTTTGTTTGAGATATGAGGGATTTTGTGAAATCACGTTTTGGCCCCCTTCCCCTCTTGTGGAGCGAATTTTGTAAAATCGCTTCTTAGTGGATGCCTACGTCATAGAAAGAACATTGTCACAAAATTTCATGCTTCTAGGTCCAGGGGTTTGGTCTGGGCGTTGATAGATCACCCCCTCACTCACTCAGGAAGTGTTCTTTTATATATATAGATATATCTCTATCTATCTATCTATCTATAATGAAAATTTTGTCATCACGATAACTCCCGAAATAATACTCCAAATCGAACCAAATGTGGACAGTGAACTGATCTTATAAATATCTTGGATGAGTTCGTTAACCAAGTTGCTGCGACTTTTTGTTATCAAGTGGCAGCCACTTGAAAATTTCAAACCGACATTGTAAAAAGCATATTTAAAGCAAGATTTGCTTGAATTTTGTTGTAAATACAGGCCACATAAGGGTCTCAATGAAGTTTATTAATGAAGTTTATCCGCCATTTTTAATAAAGTGGCAGATATTTTAAGTTAAGTGGGACCACTTGAAATCAGGCTACCACTTGAAAATTTCAAATCACTATAACTTCCGAAATAATACTCCAAATCGAACCAAATTTAGACAGTGTCTTAACTTATCTTATAAATATCTTAGATGAGTTTATTAACCAAGTTGCTCCGCCATTTTGTTTTCAAGTGGAGACCACTTGAAAATTTCAAATTCAAATTGTAAAAAGCGTATTCCGATTTTGTTTGAAATTTGATGTAAATATAGACCACATAAGGGTCTCAATGAAGTTTATTAATGAAATTTATCAGTCATTTTTAATAAAGTGGTAGATATCTTAAGTTAAGTGGGGCCACTTGAAATCACTCTACCACTTGAAAATTTAAAATCACAATAACTTCTGAAATAATACTCCAAATCGAACCAAATTTGGATAGTGTCTTAACTTATCTTATAAATAACTTAGATGAATTTGTTAACCAAGTTGCTTCGCCATTTTGTTTTCAAGTGGAGACCACTTGAAAATTTCAAATTCAAATTGTAAAAAGCATATTCCGAATTTTTTTTAATTTTGATGCATGCATAGATTATACAAGTGTCTCAAATAACTTTATTAATGAATAATTTATAAATTTATCCGACATTTTTAATAAAGTGGCGGATGTTTTAAGTTAAGCGGGACCACTTGAAATCAGGCTACCGCTAAAAATTTAAATCCACGAAAACTTCCGAAATAATACTCCAAATGGAACCAAATTTGAACAGTGTCTTAACTTATCTTATAAATATCTTAGATGAGTTTGTTAACCAAGTTGCTCCGCCATTTTGTTTTCAAGTGGAGACCACTTGAAACTTTTAAATTTAAATTGTAAAAAGCGTATTCCGAAATTGTTTGAAATATGATGTAAATATAGACCACATAAGGATCTCAATAAAGTTTATTAGTAAACTTTATCCGCCATTTTTAATAAAGTGGTAGATATCTTAAGTTAAGCGGGACCACTTGAAATCAGGCTCCCACTTGAAAATTTAAAATCACGATAACTACTGAAATAATACTCCAAATCGAACTAAATTTGGACAGCGATATTATCATATAATTGTCTTGAATGTTTTCACTGGGCAACTTGTCCCGACATCTTGTTTCTAAGTTCCAGCCACTTGAAATCACACTGCCACTTGAAATATGCCATCACGATAACTTTTAAAATACTAAACTGATTCAAATAAAAGTTGGATAGTGAACTTATGGTTCAAATATCTAGGATAAGTTCACTTGGTGACTTGATCCGCAATTTTATGTCCAAGTGGCTGCCTCTTGAAAATTTGTCAATATGGTAACTTTAGTAATACAGAATCAATTCGCATCAAATTTGGGTAGTGAATTTATCCTTCAAATATCTCAGATAATTTCGCTGGGTATCTCAATCCGCTTTTTTTTCCAAGTGGTGCTACCGGAAAATTTCTTATGACGATAATTTTTGAAATACTGATTTAATTTGAACTAGAACTGGACAAGAAACTTATACAAGTATACTGGATGATTTCGCTGGGCAAGTTGTTTTGCCATTTTGTTTCCAAGTTGCAACCACTTAGACTGCCACTTGAAAATTTGCCATAAAATTAACTTTTGAAACACGGCATTGATTTAAACCACAGTTGGACAGTGAACCTATACTATGCTTCAAATATCTTGGATATATTTGCTGGGCAACTTGTTCCACTGTATTGTTTCCAACTGGCGGCCACTGAAAAATTTGTTATCACGGTAACTTTAGAAATACTTAATCAATTCAAATCAAAGTTGAAAAATGGATTTATCATTCAAACAACAAAGATCTAGAAAATTCACGTAACTCGTGAACCAATCACGTTATTGCGTCCATCTTTGGTATATCGATAATGAGTATTTTCTCGCCAAAAGTCGCCAAAAAAGTCGCCATAGGGGAAAAGTCGCCAAATTTGGCGCCAAATCCTGCGTTGCAGGATCTTTTTAATGCGTTTTTAAGGAAAAATTAGGCTATTTTAATGCTAAAACAAGCTAGAAATGCAGAAAACTAACATTTTATCAACTTACTGAGCCTCTTTGAAAGAATTTCTACAAAAAAAAATTATTTTCAAATTTGAAACGATATTTTAGATGAGGAATTTTCTCTGTCATTTTGATCGCAGTGCCAGCCACTTAATTTTTTAACACGATGACTCTTGAGATTTTGAATTAATTCGAACTATATGTGTACAGTAGACTTATCTCACAAATACATTTCATATGTTTGTTAACTTAACTCACCATTTTGTTTCCAAGCGCCGGCCACTTGAAAATTTTAAATTCAAATGAAAAGGTATTTATGAACCGATTTTCTTAAAAATCCATATGTGCACAGCCTACATCAATATTTCTACCAAGTGCATTATTAATTTATAGCCGCCATTTTGAAACAAAATGACGGCTACTTGATAAGGAAAAAGAAATCAACCTACCCTTCCGAATAAGCCGGAAGGACTTGTTTTTTCTTAAATTGTGCAAATGAAATTTTTTTTTTAAAGTATGCGCATGCATAGTTAAAAACTATATAGTAAAAATGCAAAATTTCGTAGGATATTTAACATTTTTACATTCTCATTGCAGTATGCTGTGTCTAATGTAGTACGCCAAGTTCCCCAAAAATGGCTTTGCACTGGATCTAATACTCTACCTGTCATATATGAGTGTATATGTGATAGCCTCATGAAAATTTGTATAAATACTAAGAAGAATTCTCATAAACACATTATATTTAAAATGACTCTTTTTTTCTAATTTTCAAGTAAGTGTCAATTTAAAGAGATCTAAATATTTTAAATTAATTTTGCAAGAATAAAAATTTCACGTTAAAAAAGATAAATTGAAATATTATATTTAGGGATGCATCTGTATTTGATATATATATATATATATATATATATATATATATATATATACAGGGTGTTTATAAAGTCCCGGACCCATTTTGATGTTTAATAACTCATAAAATAATGAAGATATAAACAAACTTATGGCATTTATTGATGGAATAACTCATATATTTTCTTTTCAGGTTTGAACAGTGATGCCAGATGGTCGAAAATTATTTCCCCAAACAGGTCTTGAAATTTCCCCAAATCAGGGATTTTTTCGAAAAAATCCCCAACGTGATTTCTACTAAAAAGGGAAAATAAAAATTTTTTCAAAAAAAAAAAAAAAAAATATCAAGCAGATTTAAGTGGATTTAAGCTCAGATTTTTCCCCAAATGAAGGCAATTTTTGAAATAAATCCCCAAATAACAATGAAGCTATTGAAAGTCCCTAGTCGTAGGGATAAATCATTACGTTGCCAGCATTGACAGAAAATTGACGAACTCCCCAGATTTGTCCCCAAAAATTTTAGAATTCCCCAAAAAAGTCCCCACAAACATTTGGTCCCCAAAACTGTCGCCAGAAGCCTCAAAAATCCCCAAAATGGGGACAAAATCCCCAATCTGCCATCACTTCACTGGGTTTGAATATCTTTACTTTTGTAAATATCGTCTGCGCGTGTGGTTAATTTCAGATAATTTCATTTTCCAGTCTAAATATCTGTACTTTTTTAAATATCGTCTGCTTATTAATTGCATTTTTTCTCTTTTGTTTTTGGCAACTATTGCAATGTTATGTTTACTTTTGGTTTACCCAAAGGTTAATGTGTGGTGTGGACTAATGCACGACCGAGTCATTGGGCCTTTCTTTTTTACAGAAAAGACAGTCTCATCAGTCGTATACTTTGACGTGTTGGAAAACTTCGTATTTCCATAACTAGAAGAGCTTCAGCCACATGTCTTTTTGCAACAAGATGGTGCACCACCTCATTTGGGTACCATCGTTAGTAGTTCTTTGAATGACCATTTTCCAGGAAGATGGATTGGGTGAGGAGGTCGAATTCCTTGGCCACCCAGATCACGTGATATAACGCCGCTGGACTTTTTCCTTTGGGGATTTGTAAAGTCCGGTTTCCACTTGCGGCTCTTTCGACGGCTTCTATTCAGAATCCTTTGATGTGGTCAGCCGGGCTCAAAACCCTCGAACGTAGTTAGCAGTCCCTGGTTCTAACCTCCAGCTGAGATAATTGAGGGGCCAGAGGCAGATATCTTTGTCAATTTTGCATGCTTTCCTTTGAAGTAACTGCGCAATCTGATAAAAAAAAGGTTACAACTGATGACAAGACATTTGGCTCTTTGTGTGCGGAGCGTGATTAATGGTTTTTTGGACCTGGAGGCTCCAACTCTAGTGGAAACCGGCCTTAAACGACAATGTTTACAGGAGGAGAGTGTCGAACATTGATGACCTAAAAGTCAGAATTACAACCGCAATAGCCTCTGTGGATGCCGACATGCTTGCCGCTACCTGGCGTGAAATTGACTATCGACTTGATATTCTCCGTGCGACGAAGGGGGCACCCGTGGAAGTTCATTGACACGGGTCATGAAACTTTTTGAGTCTATCTAACCATTTATGTTATTAATTTTAATATATCTTTATTATTTTATGAGTTATTAAACATCAAAATGGGTCCGGGACTTTATAAACACCCTGTATAATATATATGTGTATAATTGCATTTAATATTCATTAAATTATTTTTGTAGCATAAGCAATATTTTAAATAGGCATAAACTTAGAGATTGTTGCAGGATACTATATTTTGAGAGAATAGTTGTTAATCTTCAGAAACGACGTTATTACTATATATATAGTAATTTGAATTTTCTGATAAATATATGTGTATAAATAGATTTAAACTGCTTTAAATAGTACCCAGAAGTAGAGCTTTTTTTTAAATCTACCTGCTACAATTAAAAATTCTAAATTAACTTATTTAAAACACAAGTGCAAATTAATTTATATTAACCTATAGTATTTCTGAAAACATTACTGAATTTCTTTTTCTAAAATTACATGAGATGATTTTATCACAGCGAGAATTGAGGCCTTTATGAATTTTTTTTATGATCCGTGATCGACATATTTCTAACTGTAATTTATTTTAGACAAAGGTTCGAAAAGTTTGAAAAATTAATCCAGATCTCAGGATGAAAAATAAATAAATAAAATAAATAAATGTGTAAAAATAATGGAAAACTATTAAAATGTTTCACTTCTTTTGTTTAGTTCTTTCATTTTAAAAGCTGTGGAGAATGAGTAACATTTTATATGTAGTACATCTGTTAGGGATTAAAACGAAAAGAGATTAAAAATTAAGGTATTGGGAGTTTATCTGGGGCTTATCTGATTTGAGTATGTCTTGTCAAAATTGGGCGTAAAAGCGTCCTGTTTTTATACTCGGGGCAAACCTAACTTGAGAACAGAGTGGAAGGTACAAGGAACTTTTTACTCCTTTTTTCATGTATTCATACAGGTAGGAGATACTGAGAGCACTAGATTTGGCTATTTATCCTTATTAAAAAGATTATTTTGTACATTACATATAAATTGAAATGAAACAAAAATGTTTATTAAATGAATTGATAGGTATTAAAAGAGTTTGCTCCATGATAAATGCATTAGTAGGTTATATTTTTGGTCAGTAATAGATGTGCGCGTTTATCTTTATGCAGATAAAATATTATGAAATTAAATAGGCTCAAAATAATATAATTATTTAATCTTAAAAATAACAATTATAATTTAATCTACGAAAACATTTAATTATTGTACATTTTTCAGTGTCATAGTTTAAATGAAGAATTTTTAACCAATGTAATATATAAATTTTATAAGGGTAATAAATTGTTCAATTTATATATATATATATATTTCATTTACTACTAAGATTATTTTAAACGATGTACTACTTTCAATATTTTTAAGAATACGGTCCCTTGAAAAAGCTTATGACTCCAGTCTATCTTATTTACTAGGACGTTTATTTGTCTTTTAATTGAATACCACTTTTTAATATCAATCTTTGTATTTTCAACGGAAGAAAATTACTGCGTAAAAAATGAATAGTAAAATTACTAAATAAAATCGTACTATAAAAAAGTGGTATTCAAGATAGCCAAAAGACGTGAATTCGTACATATTTTTGAAATGCATACAACATTCAGGTCCCCTTCGGCTTGATTCTGATAAAAATTATATAATATATATATATATATATATATATATATATATATATATATTACGTTTATAAACAGCAAAGCTTGAAAAATATATTTCGTTTTAAGCTAGGGAGAAAAGAATTTCCCAAAAGTATCGTCTTTATTTTTAAATGAACTTAATTTCTAAAGAAAAAACCTTAAGATTGCTTTAGTGCTTCATATAAGAATCTGAAATTTGATTACACTTTAATCAATAATATTTAATACATAAAATAAATAAATAAATAAAAAATAAAATAAAATAAGAAATAAATAAATCGTCATTACACTTAAAATTTAATTTGAGTAATTTCTTTTTATATCTCATTGATTATGTGTCTGAATATATTTGTTTGGCCTTAAAAATCAATTAATTACGCTAATCATATCTTATTCTTAAAAAGAAAAAAAAAATGTTCTGCTGATTTTAATTATGTGTATTAATTTTATGTTATATCTGTAGTCTTAAGTTACCAAAATATGCTTTAAATATATATCTTTCATAGACCATATTTCAGAAAACAATTTTCTGAATCCCTGTATACAAACCTCACTATTTATATCATTTTTAATAAAGAATATGCTATGAAAACTGATAACGTATATCACTTCCATAGCATTTTAAAATTATTTACGAAAATTGGAGCTCGTACAAAGACAGACGATCCAAACTCATAACCATTTTTAAACTTTGTTGGAAAGTATTAAAAACATACAACATGATTTGAAATGCATTTCCAGTAATTTGCGGTTCGATCTATTCTAACATTTCGAAAGTTTTAACATTTGGAATTTATTTTTGCAATAGAAAAAATTTTGAAAAAAAAAATCTTTTTATGAATTTTATTTATTTTTGTGAAAAATGTGTTACGTAAAATTTTCTATCTTAGCGGTCACTCAAATAATGTCTAATATTGAATTAATAGTTTTTTTATTAAATCAAGTATAAGCAATCGTTTGAAATAATAGTGAAAATCCTTTCACTTAATAAAATTTTATAAAAAGCTTCTTTTTTTTTTATATAAAATAAAATTTTGTGTAAGGGCTTATCTATTAATTTAAATTTTGTGAGGAGAACAATTTTATGGATTTGAATTTTAAGGAGCCCATTTTACAGATTTAAATTTTGAGAAGGGGCTGTAAAAAAAAGCCCAAATTTTTCTTTCGATAAGCTTTTGTATAGTGAGCTTGAATAGCGTTTCAAGGAATTGTATTGTACAGATATTTAAGGAAATCAGAACATGGACAGACAGGCAAATTGAAATTGTAAACACTTTTCAACTTCTTTGGAAAATCGTTGGGGGAAAAAAATAATAATAATAAAATACTACCACTTCGGTAAAATACATTGAAGTTTAAATGATTTAACAGAAAAATACAGTTGAAAAATGTATAATTTATAAAAACAACATGATTTGCTTTCTTGCTTTACAGATAACGTAATGTAATTCCTCTTCTCCTAAGATAAAATCCAGGTTAAGTGATATTTTAATTATATATATATAAGAATATAAATATCTGTAATTTTTTTTCTTTTAAACTTTATTTTAAACTTTTAATTAATTCAATATTTCAAAAATTAAATAATGATAAAGTTAAAAAATCTTGACCAACTCTAAATATATAAATTACATAAATTGTGTCTTTTGAAATTAAGAAAATTATTTTTTATTTATTTATTTCTTAAACCATCTTTCTAAAACTTAAAAATTAAAATTTGCATAAGTTATGACGCATCAGTTTTGTGAAAAAAAAATATATATATATATATATATGTTACCGTTAAAACGCGAAATCCGTTAATCTGCAGATTACCTAGCTAATCTGCAGATTAACTAAAATAACCCGTTAAAGTGCGGAATAAAGAGTTTTCCGCATTTTAACTAGGTAATCTGCAGATTAACGGTTTCAGTATCGTTAAAGTTCAAATGTTTGTTTCGAGCCTTAGTTTTGTTTACATTCACTATGACGTCAAACAGCCATGTGATACAGATACGCGAATGACCTTCAAACATAACTAAAACTTTTACTCCTTCCCTTCCGCACTTCCGCTATGCTATGATGATAAACCGATAAACAGCAAACGCAAAATGTGGAGTATGGAAGCCATGATTAGGTTTATTATTATGACTAACACAACATTTAAAGTAACAAGTAAGTTATAATTGTTTTAATTTTGATTTTATTTCTATCTTTTTTAATTCTGTCAATATAAGTTTGATAAGGGTCTGCATTTTATTAATGAAATGTAATCTTTCTTAAAAGCTGTCTCTCGTGAAACTCCATTTTGAATTATGAATATTAGATTTACATTACAGTAATTATTTCCTTTCGAACTAAAACTATTAAACCATAACTTTTTAAAACTAATTTATTTTAAAATTGATTTAAATTACTATTACTTACTGAAAAAAAAAAAAAAAAAAAAAAAGATATATTAATTATTAACTTTGAAAAATATTATGGCATTTAATAAATACTTAATATGAAATTTCTGTACATTTTTTAGCATTTCATTACATTTTTTCAAGTTTCCTGTACATATTTTATATATCATGATTATATTTTTATTTATTTATTTATTTTAAATTTTGTTCGCTTTATCAGATAATTTCGGTGTAGTTTATCACATAAAAAGTGTTAATAAAGGTTTATTTATTTATTTATTTTTTTATTAATATATTTGCTAAACTTGTGCAGATATATGTATGCTGCAAAATATCGTTTAATAAAGCATTGAAAACTGTCATTTTAATTTTCATGCATTCTAAAAAATGTTAAAGCAGTTTTAATTATTTGAAGTACTTCTTAATAATGCTTCTGATTTGTCTAATTTAATATTTCTAGTAATATTTTATATAATTTAATATTTCTAGTATTTAAATAGTAATAACAATATAAGTTGTTAATAAAACTTTTTTTTTTTTTTTTAATTGTTAAATATTTTTATTTTGAAAAGAAATCGTTGCTGTATTACAATTCTAACATTCATTTATAAAATAGAATTTATTGAAAGCTATTAAAGCTATTATATTTCATATTAAAAATGCATAAAATCTTCAAACTTATATTGACAGAATAAAAAAGATGATGAAATAAATAAAAAATAAAACAAATATAACTTTAAAAGATATAAAAATTAAAACACATACAGATTAAAATAAGTATAGAAATAAATAAAAAAGAAAAGAAAACTATTTTTTTTCCGAATGAAAAAACAAATACAACACAGCGTGCTGTAAAATCACAGCACCAGATATCTTATTTTCACTTTAACTAGTGCCTAGTAGGTAATGTGCAGATTATCTAGGTAATTCACAGATTACCTAGGTAATTTGAGAAATAAAACAATTTTCCTCACTTTAACAGATCACCCTAGTTAATGTGCAGATTACCTAGCTAATCTGCCGATTAACTGATTTCTGCACTTTAGCGGTAACATATATATATATATATATATATATATATATTACTCTGTACTAAATCATAGTGTCAACCAGAAAACTTCTCGTTCAAAAAGAGGTAACAAATCCAATAAATCTACTAATGGTTTAATATAAAAAAATCTCATTATCAAGAATATTCTTGCCTTACAGTCAAATTATCTTAACCATTATGATTGGATTTACATTAGAAAGTTTATATTTGCTATCAAAAAAAAAGTATTTGTCCACTTACTTAAGTGTATTTAAAAACCAATCCTATAATCAACATTTTTCTGATACTTTTTATGATTTAATATTATACAGACTAAAACTCTTCAATTTAAATATCTCTAAAAAACCTCACAAAATCCAATCAAATTCACAGCTTATTCTAAATTATTCTAATCAAATATTTAATAGCATTAATATTTCGTCTATTCTTAATGATAAATCATGCATGTTTCCTATTAAAGACATTCATATTTCTCATACCTTTAAATATCCTATTACACTTGGTCGCCTGCTTTTTAATTATAATTCAGTCTCTAAGTCTAATTTATCTTCTCATGTGACTTGTAGTTGTGCTCATCCCTCAAATGTAAAATATGTTGACAGAGATCATGCACATATTATCACTGGTGATCTTAATGTTATTAATGACTCTAATTTAAAGAAATTTATGGAATATGGTACTAAATATCGACTCCCTTCAAAAACTAATATTTCAAAGATTATACAACAGTTTTCTTATGATATTGATTTGTTTATTTATAAACTCTCCATCTCTTATAATAAACCTATTGAATATTTCAATCAATGGAAATTTTTAGTAATTTCATAACTTAAAGCTGAATTAATTCAACATAGATCAAATCTCACACATTACAATAAATCAAATCTCTTTAAATCTATCAAAGAATTGCAACAAAACTTTGTTATTACTTATGTCGATAAATCTCCTAATAATTATGCAATAATCTGTAAACATTATTATCTTTCTTTACTCAGTTCATCTATATCTAATAGTACTAACTTTCATACTACCAATAATGATCTTAAAATCAATAACCGCAAAATTCACTGCTTTTATAAATTGCTAAAGCTTCCATTTAATAATTTTAAATATCCTTATATTGTACTTATCCCTAAATTTCACAAAAATCCTATTAAATTTAGAACTGTCACTGTAGGGTGTAATACTTACAATAACAATGCTAACAAAATTCTCCTTGATATTCTCAAACAAATCTATGACTTAATTAGTAAATCAAAAAATTTCTTTTGCCTTAAAAATAGTTATCAACTTAAAGCCAATGTCTTATCTATGAATAATGTGACTGATATCATGACTTATGATTTTGCTGACCTATTTAATAATATTAATTTAACAGATCTTCATCGTATCATCTTTAACCTTTTTGAAAAATTTAAAAGTCAAATCTCTTTACCAAAATACTTTTCGGCAACTTCATTTAAGACACTTTTAAATTTTATTATTCATAACAATTACATTCTACACTGTAATAAGATCTATATTCAAAAGGTCGGTATTCCACAAGGAGGATGTAGCTCGAGTATGTTAGCTGACTTATACCTTTACCATTATGAACAGGGAATATGTATTGAAAATGTCTATTTTTACCGATACATTGATGACATTATAATTTTTTATGTCAATAATTTTTCGCCTAATTTATTTAAATTTGAATATCCTTCTCACCTTACCTTAACTTATAATCATCTCAACAATAACTGTATTAGTTTCTTAGATTTAAAACTTAAACTTGATGGTAGTAAAATTTATACTGATCTGTATGACAAAAGACAAGATTTTAGTTTCAAAGTAAATTTATTTACACAATTTACCTCTTGTCTTCATATCTCTGTCTACAGAAATATTATTCTCAATCACCTCTTTCGTATACATAATCTTTGTTCAGATAGGTTTAAAAACAAAAATATCTCTCACATAATTAATGTTGCTACAAAAATGGGTTATCCTAAAAAATTTATTTATTCACTTGTTTATCAAAAAGGGTCTCTGTCTAACACACACACACAAAAAAAAAAAAAAAAAAAAAACTAAGGTTTAATTAAAAAAAAAAAAAAAACAGGTGGATGGGTGGGCAGATGTTTGATTAAGGAGGAAGGGTGGTGTTGTTTGGCTGGTTGGCTGGGAGGGTTTGATGCTGAATAAAATTTATATTAAAAAAAAGTGGGGGGATTGCTGTAAGTTACATTCTTATTTTTTCTGGTTGGTACTATGAATTTTGAACTCTTTTATCATTAAATTTTACTATGTGCTTCTGGCTACTTGAGGCTTCCCTTGTTAAGTTTGAACAATCCATCTATTTGCATAACAAAAATAAAATCTTATAAATATTAATAAATAATAATAATAAAAAAATCTTTTAAATTTTAATTTTTAATTTTAATTTATGATGACTGCATTATAATGCTTATCCTTATATGTGTGCTCTTTGGCATTATTGCTTGTAATTGACTCTTCTTAAAACTTAACATTTAATACTTTGACTTCAAATTAAAAATATTTTTATTTTAATTTTTAATTTTAATTATTATTGATGACCGCATTATAATGCTTATCCTTATAAGTGTGCACTTTGGCATTATTGCTTGTAATTATGTCTTCTTAAAACTTAACACTTAATAATTTGACTTCAAATAAAAATCTTAAAAATTATCTTAATCTTGCTGTTAATACTTCTAAATTATCTTAAACTTTACACTTAATAGTTTGACTTCAAAATAAAAATCTTAAAAATTATCTTAATCTTGCTGTTAATACTTCTAAATTATCTTAATCTTTCAGTCAATACATCTTATTTAACTGACTTAATGTTTTTATAGCTAACCGAAAGATGGCGCTTGTACTCAGTAGTTTTATACCTTCATTCTTCAGTCCTTATCTTAAACGATTTAATTATTAATATTTTTGGTACGATTTAATTTAACTCTACTAGTATTAATTTTAACATTATCATTTAACTTTTACTCTATGTATTTTATCTTTAATGTAATTGTTCTGAAGTATTTTCGATTAATCGATATCTGTCGAGCTATTATTTTAACTTCAATTTAGGTTTTGGCATCAACCATTTTTCCAGTTTGTGTTAACTGTTTTCCATGTGGATACTCTGATTATTTCAGGTTATTACTTTGGTTTCCTTTAAGATTTTAATTAATATTTATTTATTCTTTGTTTTAATTTAATTTTTCACTTTTTTCTCATTCTTTATGGTTTTTTTTGCTGCATTGATCGGGGCGTGAGATGATATAAATTGCTATGATTAGCAATATCGTTTTACGAAATCGTTGCAGCTTTCTCTGCTTTATGAAGTATGCGCCCCTTGAAAAGTATGCTTCTAATTTTAAGCATTTATATCCAATTGATTATGTGGTTTATTATCTTTTTTCTCTTTCACAAGTTTAATGGTCCTTTTTTATTATCCTTCAGGTCGGCGTAAGTATTTTAAGTTAATATGGTAACTCATTGGTTCCTTATCTATATCGCAACTTTTTGTGTCATTCTTTCCTCTATGTTAAATTCAGTTCTATATTTTAGTGTGCTGTTATTGTTTTGGTTCTATTAATTGCTAAATTTTAAGATTAAATTTTATTACGTTATTATATATATATATATATATTGCATAAAATTTGCGTTTCTGCAATGAGATCTTTAATATATATATACATTTATATATATAATATATATATATATAAATGTATATTGAATAACTTCTTTATCGACTTCTTTAACCATATTGAATAACTTCTTTATCGGATTTTATGGGATTATGTCCTTCCACTGTAAAATTGAAAATAAGCGAAAATTCATTTCATGAAGAAGCAGTTTATTGACAGATAAGAAAAGAGGTGTTTAGTGAATGAAGAAAGGGGGTAGAAGAAAAGCAAGTGTCATTTATGGTGTCCGAATAATGAATGACCACAGAGAAGATCCTAGGGGTTGAGGGTACTGGAAGTTTTTACTTTTCAGTATATCGCCAAAGAAAGGAAGTTTGTAACTGGATAAGTAGATCATGACGTATCATTTATTATTTCCAAAAACATTTTCTAAATTATTAAAACCTTCACTCTAAGTTAAGCAGATAGATTTAACAGACATTATCAAATATAATAAGGATATTTTCTTTTAAAATCAATTTATTTTATATACTACAAATGGGTATGTAAAAGGAACTATATATTCCCAGCGGAATTTTACAACCTTAGCCTTTCACAGTGTTCTCAAGTTAGGTTTGCACCGAGTTTTTTTTTTTTTAAATATTGAAGCGATTGCTTCCTCTATTATCAGTAAATCCTTTCTCCCGTACTCGCTTATAAAAAGAAGGAGCTTCTTGTGCGGCCTCCAGTAACAATGAAAAAGTAATAGCAAATGTTTGATATTAAAAGAAAAAAAATTTTTTTTTCATAAAATAAAAGAAAGAGAGAGAGATAGTAAAAATAAAAAATAATAATTAAGTGAAAAACAATAAAAAACAAACGGTAATGCAAAATAAATGTAAATTCATCACAATCTTTCGTGTGAAAAATTTGATTAAATCAAATCAGATCTAACACATGCGCAAAAACGTGTTTTTAATGGAAACAGGCAGTACCTACCTTTTACCCCTCTACTTAGTTTGATAAACTTAACAAATTTATTTAAAACTATTTCTATTAATAATTTCCTATTATTATTTCTCGATTCAGATTCTTTATCATGTAATAAATTTATCTAAAAATTAATTATTATTATTATTATTTTGAAATGGTATGTAAATATCTAGTTATTTAGTAAATAATCTGGTGTGTCACTCACACGACTTTTTCTTACCCTGAAATTTAATACTATAAATACAGGTTGGAGATTAAGAGGTAAGGTAACGATGTTATGTAAACCTATGTTAAACAATTCAAATTAGGCTTCGGGAGAGTTTTATATGATAATTAGTTCTATGTGAAGGGATTAGTTCTGTGTTCAAATCCCCGTTTCATTAATGCACCTACATTTATATAGAATTTAATTCGGTTATTAAAAAATAATTCTGTTTTTAAAAAACAATTTATTAAAATTATTATTTAAAAAAATTATCTTTTATAATAATGCAGACGATTTCCATATTAGAGAAGTAGTACAACACCAAATATTCAATATATATATATATATATATCCTTTTACATACGAAATATATATATACATATATATATATATATATATATATATATATATATTGTTAAAAGTAAAAAAAAAAATTGATAACTTTGTTTTAAATTATCGCAGATCGATGGTTCAACCATTCGTTTTAAAGGTATTGGCGAGCTCTTTTGAAAGATACCCATCATGAAAATTTACTCCCCTCGAGGGGGGACTTCCCCCCAGCGGGGAGGCGAGGCTCCTACATACACAATTTTTTTTTTGCCAGTTGACTATCTCTATTACAAAAAATATATATTCGTTTCATTTGGTTTAGTGCAGTCTATAGACGTTAAATGCTACTTACCTGCAATTTCTCCCATAGACGTAATGTATTAGAATTCTCTTGATTGTCCCTGTACACGAACCATTTGCTTGATCTTAACGAAAAGCTTACTCTAGCATCCCTATATGATACACATTTAGTATACGAAGTTTGAACTTTCTGCCATAATTTGTTTTTGAGATATGCTGATAACAGACTGACACACACACAGACACACACACACAGACATACACTCAGACCATTTGCTAAAAACATGATTTTCGTATTCAGGGGACCTCAGAACATTTAAATATAACAAAATCTCACTTTCGAAAATTTGATCCAAAAACAATACTTTCTCTACCTTATGGGTAAGAGAAAGTAAAAATAATGATAAATATTAAAGTTATAACAAGTTATTACCCTTATAAGAAAACATCTATATTTTATATTGTAAATTTATGTTAAATAGTTAAATAATAAATAATTGACCTTTTTTATTTTTTTATTTCTATATAATGAAAAAATTAATAAAAATACAGAAAATATAACAATTTCACAAAAAACGCATGTATGGGTATATCAACTTCTGCGGCCTCTTTCTATTACCACGTAATCTAAATGTGGCCTCCAATAGTAAAAAGGTTCCCCACCTCTGCCCTAGTGCATTCCTAAAAATCTGATGTGGGCACCACATGACTTCCTTACACACTTTTAGAAATGTACATAATGTTAAAAAACATTGTCATTGGACCCGAAACAGTTGGCTAAAAATATTTAAAAAAATAAATTATCACCGTGTGCCGTTCAGCTTTTCTGAAAGTTAGTTAAAAACCGATGCAAGATTTGTACTGGTAACGCTGACGAAGGCAGCAAGGACCCGAAAAAATTGTTTAAAAGTATTAAAAAGATGCATTTTCACCGTGTTCTGAACTATTCTGAAAGTTTCAAATGCCTAGCTAGTCGGGAAGTTAGTTAAATAAATTTTCTGTTGAACCATATAAACGCTATCGAAGGCAGCAGTCACCTGAAACAATTGGCTAAAAATATTTAAAAAATGCATTGTCACCGTGTTCTGAGTTTTTCCAGAAGTTTTAAATGTCTAGCTAAATGGGAAGTTAGTTAAAAATAGATTGCAAGATTTGTACTGGTAACGCTGCCGAAGACAGCAGGAATCCTAAACAGTTGGCTAAAAGTATTAAAAAATGCATTTTCACCGTGTTCTGAACTTTTCTGAAAGTTTCAAATGTCTAGCTATTCGGGAAGTAAGTTAAATTGCAAGATTTGTCCAAACCGTTTTTGAGTTATTACCGTTTTTTGATACATTTTGGCCATTATGAACCTAATTTTCCTAAATATCTCCAAAACGGAAAATCATACTAAGTCCAAAAAGGGAGGTGCACAACTAGATGTTATAACAAACCTATGTACCAATTCGCAACTTTCTACGTCCAACCGTTTTTGAGTTATGCGACATACTCACACACACACACACACACACACAGACACACATACATACAGACGTCACGAAAAATCGTGTAAAGTCCCTTATATCTCTAAAACGAGAGCTCGTGTTAAGACGACACTTGCAGGTGTACAACTAGACATCATGACAGTCACACGTATAAATTGGCAACATTCAGCGATCATTCGTTTTCGAGCAATGTGAAATGCAAAATCCGTTTTGCAAATCGGGATTACTATACTTCCTTTGAAACCTTTGGACGGCCCCTGCCTGCCTGGGCTCAGCCAAGCTTAACGGATTGGATGCCGTCCGCCGGAGCGAATAAATCGCCAGATCACCGCGTGGAAGCTGCTGGGCAGCAATGTAACTAGACGCCAAAGCTCAGGAATTGCAGCACGCTCTAGATGTTAAGGAATTTGGAATAAGTGCACTAACTAGCTGAGAGTCGAAATAACCGGAATTATACAAAATTAAACAATTTTGAATTTAGGCAGGGAGGAGTAAAAAAAAAGAAAAGAAAACGCTGGGGGAGCCGCTAAAGTTAGTTGTGCACACAATAATTAAAGCCGAAAGAGGAGGCCATTTGAAAAGGGGAAGGGGACAACACTTATGATTTGAGAAAGACGAGGGAGGAACAATGAGATTATAATTAAAAAAAAAAAAAAAAAAATTACGTGAAGCCACTGGGGGATGGAAGATAGTTTTGGGCGCATAGCGAAAATTTTGAGGTTTTTGAAGTGGCAAAGCCTAATCCTAATTGGGAGGGAAATTACTATGCGCAGGGAGGCCGAATGGAGAAGAGAAAGAGGGACCATCGCAATTTTGATCCACCAGGGGGGATGGTTCCCCGCGTTGGTAGCCCGACGACTGCTAAACGACCCCATCGAGCACTTGACGGTGCAGCACAGATTAAAGAGGACCAGACACCGCCACACCCTCGTAAAAAAAAAAAAAATAAATAAAATAAATAAAATACAAATGATAATAAATAAAAATTAAGTAAATAAAAAAATATAGAATAAAAAAAAAAAAATAGAATAAATAAATTAATTAAAGTAGGTAAGTACTTAAATTAAAATTGGTGCGGGTCAAAACTTGGTGAGTACCAAAAAGAAATGTGACAGGAAATAGTTCTAGGCTTAACAAGGAAAGTATTACCCCTACAATTGAGGGGAAAAAAAAAGTGCGTGTCAAAACTAGATGAGTACCAAAAAGACTAAGTTTCCGGGATTTGTATGTTGTGCGACCTGTTATGTCCTGCACTCTTGATGATATTGTACAAATCCGGCAGAGGTAATTAACATTATGGTTGCTTTTTGACACGCATTCAAACCTGTAACATTAAAAGAAGGTATTGATTGTGATCAGAACTAGATGAGTACCAAGAAGAATAGGTTTGCTAGGAATTATTCTTTGTGATGGAATCACTATGTATGGACTAACAATAGTTAGGGCCATCGGACCTGGGAGTTTTGAGAATAAACCTGCTGAAGAAATTGTCATTATGGTTGCTTTCTGATCACCGACTGCGTCAAGGAACTTGTTAGCCAATCTACATTTTATAAAAGAACTATTCTGCAAAGGTAAAAGTCAACATGGTTGCTTTTTGACCACGCCATTCATACACTAATGGAAGTAATAAAAGAAAAAAATAAAATAAAATAAAATAAACATTCATGCACAGTCATGGGCGTGGCGCGGACTTACGGACTTATAAGCCAAGAACCGTTTACATTTTTTAATTTTTTTTTTGGATTTTACTATACTTCCTTATACTTTGTATAAGGAAGTAAAAATCAAAAATACTTAGCTTCAATAGAAGTCCCAGTCAATTAAGAGATATCTATGTTATCTTTGGAAGTTCCTTTTGTATTATCAGGTGTGTAAGCCTGCTTAAAATTTCAGTTAAGATTATCGGAATACACTAAGCGACAAGAAAGAAAAAAAAAAAAAAAAAAAAAAAGCCGCACTTGGATATTTTCCATTTTTACTTTCTCTTACCCATAAGGTAGAGAAAGTATTGTTTTTGGGTCAAATTTTCGAACGCGAGATTTTATTATATTTACACGTTTTGAGGTTGCCTGAATACGAAAATCATGTTTTTAGCAAATGGTCTGAGTGTATGTCTGTGTGTGTGTGTCTGTGTGTGTGTCAGTCTGTTATCAGCATATCTCAAAAACAAATTATGGCAGAAAGTTCAAACTTCGTATACTAAATGTGTATCATATAGGGATGCAACAGTAAGCTTTTTGTTAAGATCAAGCAAATGGTTCGTGTACAGGGACAAACAAGAGAATTCTAATACATTACGTCTATGGGGGAAATTGCAGGTAAGTAGAGCTTAAAGTCTATAGACTGCACTAAACCAAATGAAACGAATATATATTTTTTGTAATAGAGATAGTTAACTGGGAAAAATAATTTTGTGTATGTAGGAGCCTCGCCTCCCCCCCCTGGGGGGGGAAGTCCCCCCTCGAGGGGAGTAAATTTTCATGATGGGTATCTTTCAAAAGAGCTCGCCAACACCTTTAAAACGAATGGTTGCACCATCGATCTGCGATAATTTAAAACAAAGTTATCGATTTTTTTTTTTTTTTTTTTTTTTTTTTTTACTTTTAACGAAAAAACTTAGAAAAAAAAATCGTATTTTTTTTTTTTTTTTTTTTTTATAAACATTGAGAATAAAATGGAGTTATACTACTTCTCTAATATGGAAATCGTCTTCATTATCATAAAAGATAATTTTTTTAAATAATAATTTTAATAAATTATTGTTTAAAAACATAATTATTTTTTAATAACCAAATTAAATTTTATATAAATATTGGTGCATTAATGAAACGGGGGGTTGAAGGGGGCGGTAGCCCCCCCTCACACAGAACTAATTATCATATAAAACTCTCCCGAAGCCTGATTTGAATTGTGTAACATAGGTTTATATATCATCGTTATCTTAGCTTTTAATCTCCAACCTGTATTTATAGTATTAAATTTCAGGGTAAGAGAAAGTCGTGTGAGTGACGCACCAGATTATTCTTTCTGTATTTGCTAATTTTATTGTTTCAAAAGTAAATTTTTGAATAGATTTTATTACGTTGTGTTCCACGTGCAATCTAGGATTGAGCCAAATGTTAACTAGTATGTTGTGGCCACCACAAGACTTCCTTCTATATTTTCCTATACATATTCAATCAGTAACAATATTAAAAAAAAAAAAAAAAACGATTTTTTTCTAAGATTTTTTTTTTTTTTTTTTTTTTAAAAGGAAAACAAATCGATAACTTAGTTTTAAATTATCACAGATTTATAGTTCAACCATTCGTTTTAAAGGTATTGACGAGATCTTTAGAATTATACCCATCTTCAAAATTTACCACCCCCGGGGAGGGGGGGGGGGTACTTCCCCCCAGGGGGGAAGCGATGCCCCCACATGCACAGAAATTGTTTCCTAGTTAACTATTACTATTATCAATAACTCATATTAATTTTAGAATCACAAGTTAAAAATAACTCTCATTATGTACATTTATACGAAATTTTGTCCTATTACTGCCATGTTAAAAATTTAGAAAACATGAGATCACAGCGCCACCTGTTGAGCGATTGATACCCAAATGTAATCAGCACCAGTTTATGTCGGGGACCAACTAAATACCAAGTTTGATTAAATTTCGTTAAAAAAAAAAAAATACAATTTTTTTTCTGTTTTTTTTTTTGTTAAAAGTATAAAAATCGATAACTTTGTTTTAAACTATCACAGATTTATTGTTCAACCATTCGTTTTAAAGGTATTGACGAGACCTTTCAAAAGATACCCATCTCGAAAGTTTGCACACCGGGGGGGGGGGGGGGGGTAGTTCCCCCAGGGGGGGGGGAACCGATGTCCCCACATGCACAAAATTTTTTTCCTAGTTAACTATTACTATTATCAATAACTCATATTAATTTTAGAATCACAAGTTAAAAATAACTCTCATTATGTACATTTATACGAAATTTTGTCCTATTACTGCCATGTTAAAAATTTAGAAAACATGAGATCACAGCGCCACCTGTTGAGCGATTGACCCCCAAATGTAATCAGCACCAGCTTATGTCGGGGACCAACTAAATACCGAGTTTGATTAAATTTCGTTTAAAAAAAAAAAAAAAAAAAAAAAATACAATTTTTTTTCTAAGTTTTTTTTTTTTGTTGTTAAAAGTATAAAAATCGATAACTTTGTTTTAAATTATCACAGATTTATTGTTCATCCATTCGTTTTAAAGGTATTGACGAGACCTTTTAAAAGATACCCATCTCGAAACTTTGCACCCCGGGGGGGGGGGGAACCGATGCCCCCACATGCACAAAAATTTATACCTAGTTAACTACTACTGCCATGTTAAAAATTTAGATAAAATGCGATCACAGCCCAACCTGTTGAGCTTTTGATCCCCAAATGTAATCAGCACCAGTTTATGTCGGGGACCAACTAAATACCAAGTTTGGTTAAATTTCGTTAAAAAAAAAAAAAAAAAAAAAAAAAATACGATTTTTTTTTTTAGTTTTTTTTTTGTTAAAAGTAAAAAAAATCGATTACTTTGTTTTAAATTATCACAGATTTATGGTTCAACCATTCGTTTTAAAGGTATTGACGAGACCTTTCGAAAGATACCCATCATGAAACTTAGCTCCCCCGGGCAGTGGGGGGGGGGAACCGATGCCCCCACGTGCACAAAAATTTTTTCCCAGTTAACTATTACTATTATCAACGAGACCTTTCGAAAGATACCCATCTTGAAAATTTACTTCCCCGGGGGGGCGGGGGTACTTCCCCCCCAGGGGGGAACCGATGCCCCCCACATGCACAAAATTTTTTCCCTAGTTAACTACTACTATTATCAATAATTCATATTAATTTTACAATCACAAGTTTAAAATAACTCTCATTATGCCCATTTATACGGAATTTTTGTCCTATGTTGCCATGTTAAAAATTTGCATAAAATTAGCGACCCTCGATAGAGAGAGACTGGACATTGGCGCGCCGGCTTTTTGACGAAATTCTCCATTTTAGTGCCAGTTGCTCCATTGCTTATCATTACGCTGAGAAGAAATTTCGATTATTTTACGTCATAATCGGAAAAGAACTTATTTATTACATTTTTACTTTGTTGGGAAATAAATTGCTTTAATTTTGGAATACTTTTAAGAGATAAAAATGCATAATTATTTATTTTATATCATGCTTTAAATATTTTGAATTATCTTTTTGCATGCTGTTTTGCGTATTTATTTCCTAACATATGAGATAATTACATTATATATTTGCTAGCTATTAGTTTTTAAGTTCTGTTTTGCAATATATTTAAGGGCCCTCTTCACTCATCATTTCCTTTTCTAAAAGCCAATGTTATCCTATGGAAAACTTTCTTTGCACTTAAAACAGTGACATATTAATTGATTGAGACGCGGTTTTTTTTATTGGATTACTCTCATTTCGTAAACTGATGCAGCTTTTTTAGATTTTATGAAAGAATAACAGTTGTTTTTTAAAAAAAGCTGTTTTATTGCAATATTTGTGTTGATGCATTAAATGGCTTATAAAAAACTCCTTCAATTTTTTAAAACAGAATTTAAAAAGCTGCGTCAATCTCAAAGAGTTTAATTCAATGCGGAAAAAAATCCTGTATTTTAATAAAATTTTAAATCAATTAAATTTGTAAAGAAAGTCCAAAAATTTTATAAATTTGTGCCGATTTTCCTCTTTGACACACCCTTTATCCGGCTTCACCTCTCAGACAGATGTTTTCGCTTTTCGACGAGCCAAATGTTTATATTTTTGTGGTGAAGAAACATCGTCGTGGTTTTTATTTCTTTACTACTTTTATTATTATAGATTTATTTTTTTTCTTTTTGTATTACGGATGTGAGTCTGAGTAACATATAGATTTAGAAGACAATCGTTCAAAGAATTTGCGAAATATATGATCGCATTTCATTTTAAATATTTTTCTTTGCACATAATACTGTTTTTACAATAAATCTGATATTTTACTCATAAAGCAATGAGTGGCAATATACGAACATCTATTTTAGCGATTCGTAAAAATATTTTGTTGAATTAAACAGAATTTCAATAATAGAATTCAAAGTAAATAATCTGGTATGGCACCCATACGACTTTTTCTCTTACATAAAATTAAAATTCTATTAAATAGATTGCAGATTGACGAGTAAGATAACAAGTTCTATATATAGCTAGTGGATATGCAGATCAGGAACCTCACCGTCCTATTTGCATCACGCATTATTCAACAGATTATTTTTACTTGTTCCTTATTATATATAATATATATATATTGATTCTATTGACTTTTTGTATAAACAGAAACGTTTCTGAGGGGGGTTGCAGCCCTCCTCAACCCCCTCTGCTTTTCTCTTTCTATAACTATCTCTGTATGTATGTATTCCTAATAACTGACTATCTTGTACTTGCACTAATTCCCTGTAATTCATAAGTACTTCTACCAAAATTCCTGCAAATTGATTACATAACATACTAGAATTATTTTGTGCAACCCTGTAAATTAAATACTGATTCTATGGCCACATTTTCGCACAAAAAAAATATACTTTTAAAATTCTAATAAAATTTCATCATATTTCGTGGGGTGTAACCATGTTAAAATTCAATACCAGTGTTGAAATATGAACTATAGTGCGTAATAGAACGAAATTCTTTTATGTAACTCGGAAAAGCAGCCACAGTAATTATATACACTAAAAAAATTAGAATACACCTATTTAATTAATTGTAACTCATGAATATTTCAATGTAATTTGAATCATTTGGATGATTACAGGATGCCATCCGAATTCATTTGTGTGATCCCACAAATAAATCATATAGTCCATACATATCCCTTTTATTAGAGTAAACATGTTTTTATATATCTTTATAATGTATATGTTAATTCCACTGTGTTGAATGCAGCATAAACGTTTTAAAATGCGCTTTTTTTTACTGTAATTTCACTTTGTTGAATGCAGAGTAACGACGTTAAAATTTGTTTAAACAAAATTCACCCCGTAGGCCTTAATGATAAGAAAAACTTTGGAGTGTCCCTGTGCAGAACATGAAAAATATACACATAAAAAATTATACAGCTATTTCTATACAGAGCTTGAAAGTGTCTACCAATTTGCAAGTTATTTGAAGAATTTTTGCAGCCGTTATTGCGGTACATGTACATTCTGTCCATAGGCCATAGTGATAAAGAAAAATTTGGTGTGTCCGCGTACACGAATTCCAGATAGAACAGACGCCAAACACAATACAGCTAATCCCATGCGGCTCGAAAACATGTGTACAAAATTGCAAATCAATAGCATGATTTTTGCGGTCGCTGAAACAGACACACAGACAAACAAAATATACACACAGACGGAACCCAAAATCTTTTTGAGTCACCAAAGGGAAGCTTCCACTCACGTTTCGACAATGAACTCGTGGATCTGCAGATCAGGAGCCCCAATATCCTATTTGCATCACACATTATTGAACAGGTCGTTTTTATTTATTTCTCATTATATAATACATGCGTATATATTGATTCGATTGACTTGCTACATAAACAGATACGTTACTGAGGGGGGCTGCCGACCCCTCCGAAACTAATAAAGATAGAGCTATGAAACTTCAGATTTAAGACAGAACTGGTGTACAGATGAATTTTAGAAAGTTTGGTGAAAATTGGAAAAGTGGAAGTGGGACCTTAAGTCCGTATCCAAAAACAGCTCTAAAGATTTTCTTAAAATTTACTACATAAACACTCTATTAGATGTCCTTTCGAATTATATAGTTGGTTAGTTCAGGAAAATTGGTAGGCTCCCGGTATAAATAGCTGAATTTCAAGTCTCGCAAGTGCGTTTTTTATTTTTTTTAACGGCTGTAACGGATTTTTTTCAAACTCGCCATATTAACTCCCTTTTAAATATCCTTTTGTATGTAATTTTTGTTTTTCGATCAATAATTGAGTATGCCAAGTTTTAGTAAAAGATGGTATCTCAAAAACGGCTCTAACGATTTTCTTGAAAATTGTTGCATAAATCCATTTTAGATGTCTTTTCTCGTATAATGCGTGGTTATTACAGGAAAATTAACAGTTATCGTGCTCAGGTAGGTCACTTTTAGATCTCGGAAATTGATGCTTCAAAAAATAACTCTACCATTTTTTTTTTTTTTTTTTTCTTATTATTTCTTAACTCGCTATGTAAACTTTTACATGCCTATATATCAGTTTGTCAGGCGTCTACTTCGTCAGGTCACTTTTACGTCTTCTGATCACATTTTTAAAAATTGTATATAATACGTGAAATAGTGGGTAATGGAAGTAGTATGATTGCTTCACACCAATTTATTTATTTATTTATTGTTTGTCACAGATTTATGGATAGATAATTTTTTTAAATGGTCAAAATATGTTCAAGACACCTGAAAATGTGTAAATATACTGAAAGCTAGAAGGTGAAGTGTTTCATGAATCCAATATTTTATTTCATCTTGTACAAAGAAAAGAAGTAAATAAGAGGATATTTCTACCAATCATAACGGCTTCGAAAATTTCTACGAATCCAATATTTTTTTTTTCTTATAAATACAGAACAAGGTGCACTAAATCAATAACTTCAGTTTGTGGTTGTACTTTTCGCATTTCTTCTCAAAAGGGGGGAGGGGAGAAAAAGGACAAAGGAGATCAAATGTGAGTAATTTCTAATAAAAGCTTGCAAGAAATGGGAGCAAATGTTTATAAAACTAGTGGATCTGCAGATCAGGAGCCTCAATGTCCTATTTGACGCAGACATTATTCAATAGGTCATTTTTATTTATTCCTTATTATATAATAGTATATATTGATTCGATCGACTTATTACCATAATCAGACACATTCCTAACGGGGGCTGCCGCCCCCTCAACCCGCTGCTGTATCTCTCTTCTATACCCATTTGTATATCATATAAAGTGTTACGGAATTGTAAATAATTGCATTTATTTTTGTATAAATTCTTTCAAAGAGGCTTAGAAAGTCGATAAAATGCTAATATTGTGCATTTCTAGTCGTTTTAGAGTTAAAATAGCCTAATTTTCCTTTAAAAACGCTTTAAAAAGCTCCAATAAGGGAAGAAATGGATTTGGCGCCAAATTTGGCGACTGCTTCCCTACTTGGCAATTTTTTCGGCGACCTTGGCGAGAAAATCCTTATTAGGGATATACCAAATATGGAAGCTCTAATCTCATTGGCTGATGAGACACGAGAATTTTCAGAACAGTCTGTGTTCGATAGAATAGTATAAAAGGAGCATTTTTTTAGCGAAGGCGGACAATCTCAGATCTGTGTCAGTTTCGTCAAATGCTTGCTTTGCTTTGAGCCTCTTTGAATGAGACTTGCTTTATGTGCAGGGCCGGCGCCAGGGGTGAGGCAACTGAGGCAGTCGCCTCAGGCGCAATGATGCAAGAGGCGGCATTTGGCGTATTTACATTGAACATAGAATTCATTACGAGAAGGAAAAAAAAAACTATTTCGTGGTTTATATAAATCATGAAACATTTTCTAACTGCGTGTACTTACTATTATTATACCCTTTAACCTTTAAATTTAACTCTTTGCAATCTATTGTCCACTTCTAAGCCTCGAAATGACGAATATTCGTGGTCAAGGTTACGATAACGGCGCTAATATGAAAGGGTCTCATATAGGTGGGCAAAAAAGAATTTTATAAAAAACTCTAAAGCTTTTTATGTACCTTGTTCATGTTATTCACGAAATTTTATTATTAACGATGTTACTAAAAAATCCGGTGAATTATGCAACTTTCTTTACTAATTCAAGAGCTCTTTGTTTTCTTTTCGACATCTACGTCCAGATGGTCAATGTTAAAAAATCACATAACTTCTTTAACTTTAAAAAGTGTTAGTACGACTCGATGGGAAAGCCGGATTGAGACTGTAAAACCGCTTAGGAATGATTTGCCCAATATATATGATGCATTAGTCAAATTTTCTCTAGATATGTCAAAAGATAGCGAGACAGTTTGTAAGAGTAAATCACTGGCTAATAAACTAGCAAAATTTAAATTCATTTGTTGTACTTTGGAATGAAACTTTGACCAAAACATTTAGAAAGTCCAAAAATGGTCATACCGGAATCTATTAAGGTTTTAGAATCGTTAAAATAATTTTTAAAAGACTTTCGTGAAAATGGCTTCCAACAGATTACGACTTCCATAAAACAAATTGCAGATGAAATGGAAATAAGTAATGATTTTGAGCCATAGTGTTCGGTAAGAATTAGACGCAAAAGTAAATTATTCGCTTATGAAGGAACCGACGCTTCTATCGAAGACACGTGAAAAAAAATTTGAAATTGAGGTGTTTAATTATCTTCTCGATATATGCCAAAATTCAGTTACCGAGAGGTTTAAACAATTAAACGACCATAGCAATGCTTTTCAATTTTTGTATGATATTCCTTCCTTAACTGAAGTAAACTCAAGCACTATCTTTAACTACTGCAATGTCTTGCATAATCGTTTAACCGATGATATCGAGCTAAATAATTTATTTAATGAATTGTTAATTTTTAGGAATACCGTAAAAAAGGGGATGAAAGCTGTTAATATTTTAAATCACATGCATAGAAATAACTTAGTTGAAGTGTTTCAAAATATCTATATCTGTTTAAGTATTCTTTTAACTTTGCCGATAACAGTTGCTAGTAGTGAATGTTAATTTTTAAAATTATAAATTATAAAAAACTACTTAAGATCTACGATGGCTCAAAGAGGGCCTTTCAAATTTAGCAATACTGACAATTGAAAATGAAATTGCTTCTGATATTAATTATAATGATATAATTAATGATATTGCAAAATTAAAGGCAAGGCGTGTGAAATTTCAAAAGAAAATGCTTAATTCTTGTCAGATTAAATTTTTTGCCGAAACGTCAGTGGAGGCCCTCTGTTGAGACTCAAAACGGTTTTGGGCTGTGTCTGTCTGTCGCGCGATAGCGGCCGCAAAAATAGCGCTATTGACTTTAAATTTGGTACACATGTTCATGAGCCCCACGAAATAAGCTGTATAGTTTTTGGTATGTATTCCATTTGTAGTTCGTATACAGGGACACGCCAAAGTTTTTCTTATCATTACGGCCTATGGGAGGAATTTGTATGTATCGTGGTAGCGGCCGCAAAAATAGCGTTATTGACATGAAATTTCGTACACATGTTCATGAGCCCCACAAAATCAGCTGTATAGTTTTTGGTATGTGTTCCATTGGTAGTTCGTATACAGGGACACGACAAAGTTTTTCTTATCATTACGGCCTATGGGAGGAATATATATGTATCGCGATAGCGGCCACAAAAATCACGCTATTGACTTGCAATTTGGTACACATATTCATGAGCCCAACGGAATTAGCTGTATAGTTTTAGGTGTGTATTCCATTAGTAGTTCGTGTACAGGGATACGCCAAATTTTTTCTATCATTACGGCCTACGGGAAGAATCTGTATGTACCGCGATAGCCACGGCAAAAATCAAGCTATTGACTTCCAATTTTTGCCGAAACGTCAGTGGAGGCCCTCTGTTGAGACTCAAAAGGATTTTGTGTTCCGTCTGTTCGTCCGTCTGTCTGTCTGTCTGTCGTGCGATAGCGGCCGCAAATATCACGCTATTGACTTGAAATTTGGTACACATGTTCATGATCCCCACGAAATTAGTTGTATAGTTTTGGGTGTGCATTCCATTTGTAGTTCGTGTACAGGGACACGCCAAAGTTTTTTTTTTATGATTACAGCCTATGGGAAGAATTTGTATGTACCGCAATAGCGGCCGCAAAAGTCCTTCGATTGACTTGCAAATTGGCGCACACGTTCCAGCTTTGCATATAAGTAGCTGTATAATTTTTATTGCTATATTGTTTATAAAATGTGTATAGGGACACGAAAAAATTCTTAACATTACGGTGTAAGGGGTGAATTTCTTTTAAACGCATTTTAATATCATTACTTTGAAATGAAAAAAATGAAACTAGCGTACGTAAGATGCTTAAACTCATGTGGTTTGAAGAAAATATGTGCTCTTAAGCTTTCTAATTAATGTACAGGACCTTACAAAAGTGTTCTGACAATGTCACGTAGTCATCCAAACGATGTTAAATTTGGAACAATTATTAATTTTAAACGCAAAATAAGCCGAATAGTTTTTACTGGTGTACACAATGTTTATGGTTTGTTTACAGAGACACAGGAAAGAATTTCGCAACATTAGAGCCTATGGACAAACTTTTATTTAAGCGCGCTCTTTAATGCGTTTATGCTGAATTGAACTTAATAAAATTAACATACATTATAAAGATGCTTAAAATTATGTTTACTCTTAAAAAAGGTTATGTATAGACTAAATAATTTATGGGACCACACAAAATAATTCCGAGTATGTACTGTAATTATCCAAATGATGTCAAATTAGTTTGAAAAATTAATGAGTTATAATTAATTAAGTTTATTCTTATTATTGGCGTTTATAATGACTGTGGATACTTTTCCGGGATACATAAAATAATTTCGTACTGTTACGGTCTATAGTCGATATATCTTACAAGTTTATTTTAACATGGTTACACCCCATCAAATATAATGAAATTTTATTAGAATTTTAAAAGCATGTTTTCCTGTTGATAGTTGTGGGCATAGAATTGGAAATTAGTTTAAAGGTTACGCAAAATATTTCCGATATGTTATGTAATTCTTTTTTTGTATGAAAATTGGTAGTTATGAAATTTGGTATTTATGAATTTCAGGGAAATAATACAAGACCGTCGTTTATTAAGAATGCATATTGTTGCGTACTTGGGGGTCCGTACGTTGTCCGAGAATGAAAGGCGAAACTTGCAAAAATTCAGTGATGTATTCACAGAAAGTTCCAGAAAAATACAGGTCTATAAACCAAGTATCAGCTTCAATTCAACCAGTAAACACAGCTTAAACAACAGCCGTTAACAGCAAAACAACAGTATAAACTGTTTAGCAATAACACATAAAGAAAGTCTCATCCAAAGAGGCTCAAAGCAAAGCAAGCATTTGACGAAACTCACACAGATCTGACACGGACCGCCTTGGCGAAAAAATGCTCCTTTTATACTTTTCTTCCGAACACAGTCTGTTCTGGAAAATTCTCGTATCTCATAATGAGATTAGAGCTCCCATATTTGGTGTATCCCTAATAAGGATTTTCTCGCCAAGGAGGGAAACAGTCACCAAATTTGGCGCCAAATCCATTTCTTTCCTTATTGGAGCTTTTTTAAGTGTTTTTAAAGGAAAATTAGGCTATTTTAACGCTAAAACGACTAGAAATGCAGAAAGTTAGCATTTTATTAACTTTACTAAACCTCTTTGAAAGAATTTATACAAACATAAATGTAATTATTTATAATTCCGTAACACTTTATAAGATATACAAATAGAGATACAGCGGAGGGTTGAGGGGGGCGGCAGCCCCCCTCAGAAATGCATCTGATTATGGTAACAAGTCGATCGAAACAATATATACGATTATACAATAAGGAATAAATAAAAATGACCTATTGAATATTGTCTGATGTAAATAGGACGTTGAGGCTCCTGATATGCAGATCCACTAGTGTAAATACACTCTATGACGAAAGAAAAAAAAAAAAAAAATACGACGCACCAAGGAGGAGTAATGTAAACTGGACACAAATTGACATGCATACAGATTTCGATGAAAAATGCAAAATTTTAAAGTTTGGCTGTCATCGAATGAGCATGTGACGCTGCAGCTCATCTTAACTGCGCAATTGGCAGAATATCAAAAATAAGATGTTTTGATTCCATGTCAAAAATTCTTTGAGAATTTCCTTCCGTCTACTCAGATAAACAGTAACTATGCCTCGCATACAGGTGCGCAAACAATATGCGCAGATGACAACATTTGAGAGAGGTGTGTAGTTGGGCTCAAAGAAGCCAGTTGGTTTAATCTGCGAATTGTTTGACAATTGGATAGGAGTTATGCCACTATTAGATGATATTGACAAGAATGGGTGAACCATGGCCGGACAGAGCGTCAGGGAGAAAGCAGTCGGTCTAGAGAGAGGGCAGAACGTGAGGACTGATCAATCGTCAGAGCGGTACGCAAAGCCCCAATTCATCATTATCATTGATCCTAAGTGTAACTGGTGCTTCAGTGACTTCAAAGACCATTAATAAGAGGTTCCAAAAAATGGGGTTGAGCTCACGTAGCCCCTTGTGCGGACTACTATTAAACTTTGTATACCGACAAGTACGTTTGCAATGATATCAGGATTGATCGAACTATAATGTCACTGAATGGAGTAGAATTGCCTTCAGTTATGAGTACCACTCCGATTCAGCCCCGATGACCAGCAAAAACGCGTCAGGAGACGCCCCGAAAAAAGGGAGGATTCCGACGACTGTCGCCAGCTATACGGACCGACAACCAAGAGCGATTATCTGGAATATCATTTCATTTCATAGCAGGACTCCTTTGGCTGACATCCGTGGTATTTTTACAGCACGTCGACGACATTATATGTGTTTCCGTTCATATAACGCAATCCTGACCGTATATTTCAGCATGATAATGCCCGCTCGCGTACAGAGATAGTTTCTACTGCTTGTTTTCCTGCTTGCGTAACATTATTTTGGCCAGCAAAGTTGCCAAATCTCTCTCCCACTGAGGACGTTTGGAGCATCATGAAAAGGGTTCTACAACCACGTCGGGATTTCGCCAATCTAACTCACCAATTGGACAGAATTTGGCATGATATCTCACAGGATCATAACTGCCAACTCTATCAATTAATGCCAAGCCGAATAACTGCTTACATAAGGGTCAAAAGTGAACCAATGCGTTATTGACTTGTTGACTTTTGTGAGTCCGTTTCTTTTGATTAAACCATCCAAATTTTCTAAAACTCTAATCATTTGTTTTTCTTCGCATGTACATCACATCTACCAATTTTCGTCTCATTTGGATAATTCCTTCTTGGTGCGTCGATTTTTTTGTTATAAAGTATAATATTAATAATGAATACGTATATGTTTAATGCATATGTATATTCAATTGTAAATGAACACGTAATTTTAAAATACGATTATATTTATTACAGAAATATATAAAAACATTTTAAAACATGTTGGCTTGTTTAAACTTTTTACTTGTTTTGGATATGTTCTTGTAAGTAATAAAAATACGTAAATGATAGCATTTTTCATCATTTCAAACGGATATGTGCAAATTCTGGAGAGTTTTATCATATTATTTCCTTTATTATATAATGTAAGTTTATTTTCTGTAATTTAAATATGAAAATGAAAGAATGCAGCCAATAAAATGGTGGCAATTTCATAGAAATTTTGAAGACTATAGGCCCTTTGTTAATTACTTCTTACTATCATTGTTTCTGTCTAATAATATTATAGTTTTAAAAAATTAAAGAACACGCTTTAATTTACTTTCCTTATTTTAAATAAATGTAATTTTTATTGTTCACGTTTTTTTTTTTTTTTTTTTTTTTTTTTTTTTCTGTCGAAAAAATAATGATAATTTTTTTGGCAACAATTAAATTAAGGAATAATATTAAATATTTTAAATAAATGTAATTTTTATTGTTCACATTTTTTTTTTTTTCTGTCCAAAAAATAATGATAATTTTTTTTGGCAACAATTAAATTAAGGATTAAAATTAAATGGCCAATTTATCAGTAATTAGAAGGTTTTTATTTTAACATTTTAATTAATTAAAAGAAAACTAAAACAAAATTCGAAAATCGGGCTTCGAGGTGCATCAGGAGAGGTCATTACGAACCACCATGCAAATTTTTGTAGCTCAGCCATCAGCCGTTTTCTTAAAAAGCTCTGGAAACCATACACAATGGTTTTTTGTTTGAGATATGAAGGATTTTGTGCAATCACGTTTTGCTCCCAGAGAAGTTACAAACATACATACATACAGGTGAAGCTAATATAAGCGTGTTAATTATGTTTGTGCCTTTTTTTTTTTTTTTTTTTTTTTTTTTTTTAAAGTTTACCTGAATCCGATGCCGATAACAGAGAAAACAACCATAATTGTTTTTTGTTGTTATTTATTATCATTTAAATTGTGGCCAAGAAAGAAAATCGCCAATTTACATGGAATTACTCCAGTCCTTCAAATTAGCATTTAGATTTTATAGCATCAGACATTCAGTACGAGGAAGTCTGGGTTAAAAATATTGTTCAATAAAACACACAGTAGCATCAATATATTAAAAAAAAAAATACAATTTCTTTTACTAAATCATCCTTTTTCCATTATTTTATTCATTCCTCCAAACCAATAATAAATATTTATTTTATTAATTAAATAAAATTTTTGGACAATTCCTCAAAAACAAGAATAAAACCTTTTTTTTTCTTTATTTCAATTTATTGTTTAGCAATGGCATCGGTTTCGAGCTTTACTTTCGATAAACTTTGGTTTTTATTATTAAAAGGTTATCAAACAAGTTTTTATTTATGCCTACTTACTGCAAGATTTTAAAAAGCTCTATAACTTGCTTTTTTATAATAGTGATTTAGTATTTAAAATTTTACAACGAAGTAGGACTGCTTTTTAATGCACCAACGATTTTTTTTTTCCGTTAATGCCTTTTAAAAACTTTGGGGGTTTATCAGACTTAAGTTTTTTATTTATTCTTTTATTTTATTTATTTATATTTTTTTATATTTATATTACCGATGCAATAAATAACTTTCATCATTGAGGTTAAGTCATTGAGATTTTCTTTTTAAAAATAAATAATCTGGTTTGTCGCTCACACAACTTTCGTTATCCTTTATTTCAGTGCTATAAAGATAAATCGCAGGTAAAGCAGTTCCATTAATTACATTTAATAAAAAAGAACGTGTAGGTATTTTAAGTAATCCTGCATATTTTCTATAAAGTATATGCAGATCATATTGTTTACTTAAAATTAGTCCTATATGAAAAACACATCCAGCAAATTCAAATTATTGACCTAAAATATTCTGTATATTTTAGTATGCTTAATATATACTTGGGTAGCCCTGCAAACGAATGTTTAATGATTTCCATACCACAATCTACACAAAACATGTTTTTATGCATATATGTATATGAAATATAGGAGATAAAAAGAAGTAAGAATTAATATTTTTATATTATAAATTATTATTTTCATATTTTCAGGGTATTATCTCATGGGTAAGCCAGGACTTTACCCAGGGGCCCCGGACATTGAGAGACCACCAAAAGCCCTAATACTAAATTATAAAATATTCCCTTTTATTTCAGTAAAAATTCAGATCTATATATATATATTTACTATTTCTGCTGGCTCATCTAATTCCTTAAATAATGGGGCCTTGGATCAACATATGCCGGGTTCGTTCAGGCAGAGAGTTTGAAATGGTTCGAAATTCATTTTAATCAATAAATCACGCTGTAATTAATCCTAGTGTGTAAACAATGGCAGTAGAGAGATAATCCAAAGCTGGCAAATCTATGACTACTAAATTTATATATCGGTTCTACAGTTCTTGTTTAGTGTAAATTAAACATACTACAGAGTGCTTTTTTACTGTCGCCTGTCAGTTAGGATATTATGAAGGGATCAGCAGAACAAATCCATTCCATATTCAACTGTTTGTAGGTAACATAAATAGTAACTGAAAATGTAAAATTATTAACATATTTAAATATCTAGCCTCGAAAATATTGTTTATGCATTGCACATACGACTGATCATGTATCGGACTTAAATGATGTTGCAACGGTTTCGAGGAGGTCCCTAATTTTGCCTTGCTCAGGGCCCAAAACAGTCATGATCGGGGCCTGTCCCATAGACGTAATTTATTTAAATTCTTTTGGATGGCCTTGTACACTAACCATTTGATTGATCCCAACAAAAATTTTAGTGTAGCATCACTACATGATAGAGATATAGAATACCGAATGTGGACTTCCTGCTACTGTTTTTTCTTCAGGTATGCTGATAAGACTGACAAGCAGACAGACACACACATATCAATCACTAAAAACTTGATTTTCAGATTCTGGGCACCTCAAAACGTGTAAATATAACAAAAACTCAATTTCGAAAACTTCACCCCAAAACAAAACTTTCTCTACCATATATACGGGTAAAAGAAAGTAATTATAGTTAGCATGTTGATTTTCTTATGCTAATAAACATTTGAGAAGTGATGACGTCATATGGGCGGCAGATTAATGCTTGCCTCAGGCGGCAAAATATCTAGCGCCGGCCCTGTTTATGTGTTATTGATAAACAGTTTGTAATGTTGTTTTGCTGTTAACGGCTGTTGTTTAAGCTATGTGTACTGGTTGAATTGAAGCTGATACAGTGAAACCTCTCAAGTTGGACACCCCTCTAAGTTGGACGCCTTTTCTCGGAACGGAATGTATCCATTAACATTATGTCTAACCCCTATAAGTTGGACACCTCTCTAAGTTGGACACTTTTTCTTGGAACCGTAGGTGTCCAACTTAGAGAGGTTTTACTGTACTTGGTTTATAGACCTGTATTTTCTGGAACTTTCTGTGAATAAATCAGTGAATTTTTACAAGTTTCACCTTTGATTCTCGGACAACTTACGAACCCCCAAGTACGAAACAATATGTATTCTTAATAAAGACGGTCTTGTATTATTTCCCTGAAATTCATAAATATCAAATTTCACAACTATCAAATTTCATACAAAAAAAAAAAAAAAAAAAAAAAAAAAAAAATTACATAGCCTATCGGAAATATTTTGCGTAACCTTTAAACTAATTATCAATTCTCTGCCCACAATTTTCAACAGGAAAACATGCTTTTAAAATTCTAATAAAATTTCATTATATTTAATGGGTATGTAACCCTGTTAAAATACACTTTTAAGAAATACCGACTATAGAACGTAATAGTACGAAATTCCTTTATGTATCCCGGAAAAGTAGCCACAGTCATTATAAACGCCAATAATAAGAATAAACCTAATTAATTATAACTCATTAATTTTTCAAACTAATTTGACATCATTTGGATGATTACAGTACATACTCGGAATTATTTTGTGTGGTCTCATAAATTATTTAATCTATACATAACCTTTTTTAAGAGTAAACATGATTTTAAGCATCTTTATTTAAGTTCAATTCAGCATAAATGCATTAAAGTGCGCGCTTAAATTAAAAATTTGTCCATAGGCTCTAATGTTACGAAATTCTTTCGTGTGTCTTTGTAAACGAACCATAAACATTGCATACACCAGTAAAAACTATTTAGCTTATTTTGCGTTAAAAATTAATAATTGTTCCAAATGTAACATCGTTTGGATGACTACGTGACATTGTCAGAACACTTTTGTAAGATCCTGTACATTAATTAGAAAGCTTAAGAGCACATGTTTTCTTCAAACAACATAAATTTAAGCATCTTACTCACGTACGCTAGTTTCATTTTCTTCATTGCAAAGTAATGATATTAAAATGTGTTTAAACGTAATTCACCCCATACGCCGTAATGTTAAGAATTTTGGCGCGTCCCAGCACACAGTTTATAAAAAATATAGCAATAAAAATTATACAGCTGCTTATATGCAAAGCTGGAACGTGTGCGTCAATTTGCAAGTCAATCGAAGGTTTTTTGCGGCCGCTGTCGCGGTACATACAAATTCTTCCCATAGGCCGTAATGATAAAAAAAAACTTTGGTGTGTCCCTGTACACGAACTACAAATGGAATGCACACCCAAAACTATACAGCTATTTTCGTGAGGATCATGAACATGAGTACAAAATTTCAAGTTAATAGCGTGATTTTTGCGGCCGCTATCGCACGACAGACAGACTGACAGACGGAACCCAAAATCTTTTTGAGTCTCAACAGAGGGCCTCCATTCACGTTTCGGCAAAAACTGGAAGTCAATAGCTTGATTTTTTCGGTGGCTAACGCGGTACATACAGATTCTTCCCATAGGCCGTAATGATAGAAAATCTTTGACGTGTCCCTGTACACGAACTACAAATGGAATACACACCCAAAACTATACAGCTCATTTCGTGGGGCACATGAACATGTGTACCAAATTGCAAGTCAATAGCGTGATTTTGTGGCCGCTATCGCGATACATAAAAATTTCTCCCATAGGCCGTAATGATAAAAAAAACTTTGGCGTGTCCCTGTATACGAACTACAAATGGAATACATACCAAAAACTATACAGCTGATTTCGTGGGGCTCATGAACATGTGTACCAAATTTCAAGTCAATAGCGCTATTTTTGCGGCCGCTATCGCGCGACAGACAGACAGAAAGACAGACAGAAAGACACACAGACACAGCGCAAAACCGTTTTGAGTCTCAACAGAGGGCCTCCACTGACGTTTCGGCAACAATTATTTCCAAGCGAAGAAACCACATTATTAGTTACACTTTACACTCGAAGATTTCGCGGTTTGATTTTCGAGACTAATGACGTAAAGGTGACCTTTTCAGAATGATACATGGACACTGATTATAGTTTATAAGCGTTCTTTAGAACTAGTGGATCTGCAGATCAGGAGCCTCAACGTCCTATTTGCATCAGGCATTATTCAATAGGTCATTTTTATTTATTCCTTATTATATATAATAGTATATATTGATTCGATCGACTTATTACCATAATCAGATACATTCCTGAGGGGGGCTGCCGCCCCCCTTAACCCCCTGCTGTATCTCTCTTTCTAAACCTATTTGTATATCATATAAAGTGCTACGGAATTGTGAATAATTGCATTTATTTTTGTATAAATTCTTTCAAAGAGGCTTAGAAAGTCGATAAAATGCTAATTTTGTGCATTTCTAGTCGTTTTACCTTAAAATAGCCTTTCGTTTAAAAACGCATTAAAAAGCTCCAATAAGGGAAGAAATGTATTTGGCCCCAAATTTTGCGACTGTTTCCCTCCTTGGCGATTTTTTGGCGACCTTGGCGAGAAAATCCTTATAAGGGATATACCAAATATGGAAGCTCTAATCTCATTGGCTGATGAGATACGAGAATTTTCCAGAACAGTCTGTGTTCGATAGAATAGTATAAAAGGAGCATTTTTTTAGCCAAGACGGCCAATCTCAGATCTGAGTTAGTTTCGTTAAAAGCTTGCTTTGCTTTGAGCCTCTTTGAATGAGACTTGCTTTATGTGTTATTGATAAACAGTTTGTAATGTTGTTTTGCTGTTAACGGCTGTTGTTTAAGCTATGTTTACTGGTTGAATTGAAGCTGATACTTGGTTTATAGACCTGTATTTTTATAAAACTTTCTGTGAATAAATCACTGAACTTTTGCAAGTTTCGCCTTTC
The DNA here is from genome assembly GCA_963930645.1 of Salticus scenicus. Classification (NCBI taxonomy): domain Eukaryota; kingdom Metazoa; phylum Arthropoda; class Arachnida; order Araneae; family Salticidae; genus Salticus; species Salticus scenicus. The sequence goes on along the minus strand of OZ005661.1, from coordinate 113,870,093 downwards.
ATTCTCGGACAACTTACGAACCCCCAAGTACGAAACAATATACATTCTTAATAAACGACGGTCTTGTATTATTTACCTGAAATTCATAAATACCAAATTTCATAACTATCAAATTTCATACAAAAAAAAATTACATAGCATATCGGAAATATTTTGCATAACCTTTAAACTAATTATCAATTCTCTGCCCACAATTTTCAACAGGAAAATATGCTTTTAAAATTCTAATAAAATTTCATTATATTTGATGGGGATGTAACCATGTTAAAATACACTTTTAAAAAATACCGACTATAGACCGTAATAGTACGAAATTCCTTTATGTATCCCGGAAAAGTAGCCACAGTCATTATAAACGACAATAATGAGAATAAACTTAATTAATTATAACTCATCAATTTTTCAAGCTAATTTGACATAATTTGATGATTACAGTACATACTCGGAACTATTTTGCGTGGTCCTATAAATTATTTAGTCTATACATAACCTTTTTTAAGAGTAAACATGATTTTAAGCATCTTTATAATGTATGTTAACTTTATTAATTTCAATTCAGCATAAACACATTAAAGTGCGCGCTTAAATTATAAATTTGACCATAGGCCCTAATGTTACGAAAATCTTTTGTGTGTCTTTGTAAACGAACCATAAACATAGTATACACCAGTAAAAACTATTCAGCTTATTTTGCGTTTAAAATTAATAATTGTTCCAAATGTAACATCATTTGGATGACTACGTGACATTGTCAGAACACTTTTGTGAGATCCTGTACATTAATTAGAAAGCTTATGAGCACACATTTTCTTCAAACAACATAAGTTTAAGCATCTTACTCACGTACGCTAGTTTCATTTTCTTCATTGCAAAGTAATGATATTAAAATGCGTTTAAACGAAATTCACCGCATACGCCGTAATGTTAAGAATTTTGGCGTGTCCCTGTACACAGTTTATGAAAAAATATAGCAATAAAAATTATACAGCTGCTTATATGCAAAGCTGGAACGCGTGCGCCAATTTGCAAGTCAATCGAAGGAATTTTGCGGCCGCTATTGCGGTACATAAAAATTCTTCCCATAGGCCGTAAAGACAAGAAAAACTTTGGCGTGTCCCTGTACACGAACAAAAAATGGAATACACACCTAACACCATACAGGTAATCTCGTTGGGCTCATGAATATGTGTACCAAATTGCAAGTCAATAGCTTGATTTTGCGGTGGCTATCGCGGTACATACAGATTCTTCCCATAGGCCGTAATGATAGAAAATCTTTGGCGTGTCCCTGTACACGAACTACAAATGGAATGCACAACCAAAACTATACTGCTTATTTCGTGGGGATCATGAACATGTGTACAAAATTTCAAGTCAATAACGTGATTTTTGCGGCCGCTATCGCACAACAGACAGACAGACGGACAGACGGAACCCAAAATCCTTCTGTGTCTCAACAGAGGGCCTCCATTCACGTTTCGGCAAAAATTGGAAGTCAATAGCTTGATTTCTGCGGTGGCTATCGCGGTACATACAGATTTTTCCCATAGGCCATAATGATAGAAAATCTTTGGCGTGTCCCTGTACACGAACTACAAATGGAATACACACCTAAAACTATACAGCTGATTCTGTTGGACTCCTGAACATGTGTACCAAATTGCAAGTCAATAGCGTGATTTTTGTGGCCGCTATCACGGTGCATACAAATTCCTCCCATAGGACGTAATGATAAGAAAAACTTTGGCGTGTCCCTGTACACGAATTACATATGGAATACACACCCAAAACTATACAGCTGATTTCGTGGGGCACATGAACATGTTTACCAAATTTCAAGTCAATAGTGTGATTTTTGTGGCCGCTATCGTGATACATACAAATTTCTCCCATAGGCCGTAATGATAAAAAAAACTTTGGCGTGTCCCTTTATACGAACTACAAATGGAATACATACCAAAAACTATACAGCTGATTTCGTGGGGCTCATGAACATGTGTACCAAATTTCAAGTCAATAGCGCTATTTTTGTGGCCGCTATCGCGCGACAGACAGACAGACAGAAAGACACACAGACACAGCCCAAAACCGTTTTGAGTCTCAACAGAGGGCCTCCACTGACGTTTCGGCAATTAGGATAAAGAGAAGTCGCGCAGATGCATTTGTATATAATACAAACTTATTTTAAAATTGTAAAAATATTAGAAAATATTAGAGGTTTCCGCTTATTATAAGATATGCATATGCAATTTTCAGAAATAAGTTCTAGATAAAAAAAAGAAAAAAAAATCTGGAGTGAAACAACTACACGACTTTCATTACTTACTGTTGCATGTATGTGGAAGTAATGAACAGAGAGAGAAGAAAAGTAATAAAATTAATTACCCCAGGTGCAAGCGAAACAGATTGCACCATTCAGGAGACAGCCGGTCTGGCTACGATGATGAAACAGAACTCTTTTTTTTTTTGTTCTTTTACTTGGTTTGACTTTTCTATGTGAAAAAGAAGTTTCTAAGTGAACATTGAGTTATGATTTAGCTATGTAAGCATTAAGATACCTGCCTAAGTGGCTCTGATTACTTTACGATATAATTGATCTAAAATGAGTCCTAAGTGGACACGTAATAGTTTTTTGGACCTATGTGGTCAAATCTTGTAAATATGTAAATATTAATTTATTTTTTATTAAACTTTAATTAATGTAAGAATAACTTCTCACTGCTCTTTCTAGCTTCTCACTACATGTATTATATGCATTTTTTGGAGATAATATAATCAGAAGACATAAAATTGACCTAAAAAATTAGACACCTAAAAATTTTCTGGTAAGATAAAGCTTATACACATGTAAAGATATATAAAATAGATATACGTAACGAATTTGAAAATAGTAAGAAGAGAAAAATCGGCTTAGCCGTTTTACGAAACAATTTCCGATATCTAAAACTAATCTACCTAATCAGGATGACTGCTAATTTACCTTTAATAACCGCGTTATACATAAGAACGGATATCTAAAATGGATTTATGTAACAATTTACAAGAAAATCATTAGAGCCGTTTTTGAGATACCGACTTTTGCCAAAAGTTGGCATACTCAATTATTGACTTGAAAACAATAATTACATACAAAAGGATATTTAAAAGGGAGTTAATATGGCGAGTATGAAAAACATTATTACAGTCGTTTTTAGAGGAACACACTTGTATTCCTGACTGTTCCTAGTTGAGAGACCTGAAATTGAGCTATTTATACAGGCCTCTTATCAATTTTCCTCCATACTAGCCAACTATATCATTCGAAAGGACATTGAATAGAGTGTTTGTATATCAACTTGGAAGAAAATGTTTAGAGTCGTTTTTGTGATACAGACTTACGGTACCTCTTCCGGTTTTCCAATTTTCACCAAAATTTGGAAAATTCATCTGTACAAAAGGGCAAGCTCAGTTCTGAAGTTTCGTAGTTCTATCTTTATTAGTTTCGGAGATATGATAGTCAGAAGATTCCCCACAAATATATATACATACACACACACACACTGGCCAATTGCCAAAAATTACTTTTTTGGACTTAGGAGACTTTAAAACATGTAAATCAGGTGAAAACTCGATATCGAATTTTCGGACTGAATACACTTCTTACAATTATTAATTACGGTAGTCGGGTAATGGAAGTAAAAAACCATAACAAAACTTTCTTCTATATCATCTATATAACAGCGTCATTTACTGTCTAACGAGCGCCCAAATGTTTTATAATAGTTTCTCACAAGGAAAATTTCGACTATATATGTAATTTGGTGCGATTTTAAACCTATGGAAAACAACTAATAATAAGAAAAATTGTTTGACATAATCATAACTATAATTGATGTAAACTAGAGTCCTGTGTATTGATTTTTTTGCGTTAGATTGAGTCATTTTTTCTGTAAAATTCATAAAATTTTAATTTTTAGTTTCAAAACTCTAGAAAAATAAAATGACAGACTTCCATTTTCGACTATAAACATAAACATCTCATTTCAAAGGAACAGATTTGATATCTGTCGTCCATGGCAAAATAATAATAATAATAATAAAAGATGGCCAAATTATCTGACGAACATATTTAATTCCTTTCAAAAATCATGGTTATTTTAATAAAGTATATTAAGAGAGCAATCAGTAATATGTGAAACAATATTTCGTACAATATATATGCATTATGAAAATATTCATCTGGCAAGTATGTTTCCGCATTACGTTTTAATCGCCAAATACACAAAATGCGGAGGACGAATGGATATCAAATCTATGCCCATTTTGTTTCTAGAGTTTTGAAATTTAAAATTAAAATTTTGTCAATTTGACAGCAAAATAACTTAATCTAACACATGTGCACAATAACTAATTTGTAATTATACCCAAATATGGAGATTAAAATCGGGAAATAATTTTCCTCGATTTTTAATAATTTTTTACAAAACTAGGGGGCTCTGCCCCCTGCTCGCTTCGCTCACCAACCCCCGAGGGAGGCTTCGCCTCCCCCCGACTCACTTTACTTATTGCCGAAACGTCAGTGGAGGCCCTACATTGAGACTCAAAACGGTTTTGGGCTGTGTCTGTCTGTCCGTCTGTCTGTCTGTCTGTCGCGCGATAGCGGCTGCAAAATTAGCGCTATTGACTTGAAATTTGGTACACATGTTCATGAGCCCCACGAAATTAGCTGTATAGTTTTTGGTATGTATTCCATTTGTAGATCGTATACAGGGACACGCCAAAGTTTGTCTTATCATTACGGCCTATGGGAGGAATTTGTACGTATCGCGATAGCGGCCGCAAAAATAGCGCTATTGACTTGAAATTTGGTACACATGTTCATGAGCCCCACGAAATTAGCTGTATAGTTTTTGGTATGTATTCCATTTGTAGTTCGTATACAGGGACACGCCAAAGTGTTTCTTATTATTACGGCTTATGGGAGGAATTTGTATGTATCGCGGTAGTGGGCGCAAAAATAGCGCTATTGACTTGAAATTTGATACACATGTTCATGAGCTCCACGAAATCAGCTGTATAGTTTTTGGTATATATTCCATTTGTAGTTCGTATACAGGGACACGCCAAAGTTTTTCTTATCATTACTGCCTAAGGGAGGAATTTGTATGTATTGCGATAGCGGCCACAAAAATCACGCTATTGACTTGCAATTTGGTACACATATTCATGAGCCCAACGAAATTAGCTGTATAGTTTTAGGTGTGCATTCCATTTGTAGTTCGTGTACAGGGACATGCCAAAGTCATTCTATCATTACGGCCTATGGGAAGAATTTGCATGTACCGCGATAGCCACCGCAAAAATCAAGCGATTGACTTCCAATTTTTGCAGAAACGTCAGTGGAAGGCCTCTGTTGAGACTCAACAGGATTTTGTGTTCCGTCTGTCCGTCTGTCTGTCTCTCTGTCGTGTGATAGCGGCCGCAAATATCACGCTATTGACTTGAAATTTGGTACACATGTTCATGATCCCGACAAAATTAGCTGCATAGTTTTTGGTATGTATTCCATTTGTAGTTCGTATACAGGGACACGCCAAAGTGTTTCTTACTATTACGGCTTATGGGAGGAATTTGTATGTATCGCGGTAGTGGGCGCAAAAATAGCGCTATTGACTTGAAATTTGATACACATGTTCATGAGCTCCACGAAATCAGCTGTATAGTTTTTGGTATATATTCCATTTGTAGTTCGTATACAGGGACACGCCAAAGTTTTTCTTATCATTACTGCCTAAGGGAGGAATTTGTATGTATTGCGATAGCTGCCACAAAAATCACGCTATTGACTTGCAATTTGGTACACATATTCATGAGCCCAACGGAATTAGCTGTATAGTTTTATGTGTGTATTCCATTTGTACTTCGTGTACAGGGACACGCCTAAGTCATTCTATTATTACGGCCTATGGGAAGAATCTGTATGTACCGCGATAGCCACCGCAAAAATCAAGCTATTGACTTCGAATTTTTACCGAAACGTCAGTGGAGGGCCTCTGTTGAGACTCAAAAGGATTTTGTGTTCCGTCTGTCTGTCTGTCGTGCGATAGTGGCCGCAAATATCACGCTATTGACTTGAAATTTGGTACACATGTTCATGATCCCCACGAAATTAGCAGTATAGTTTTGGGTGTGCATTCCATTTGCAGTTCGTGTACAGGGACACGCCAAATTTTTTTTATCATTACGGCCTATGGGAAGAATTTGTATGTACCGCAATAGCGGCCGCAAAAATTCTCCGATTGATTTGTAAATTGACACATATATTCAGGCTCGGTATAGAAATAGCTATTTATTTTTTTAGGCCTATACTTTTTATGGATTGTATGGATTGTAGACAGGGACACGCCAAAATGCTTCACATTACGGCGTATGAGGTGAATTGCGTTTAAACGCATTTTAACATCTTTACTTTGCAATCAAGAAAATTAAACTAGCGTACATGAGAAAGATGTTTAACTTATGTTGTTTGAAGAAAATATGTGTTCTTAAGCTTTCTAATTAATGTACAGGACCTTACAAAATTGTTCTGACAATGTCACGTAGTCATCCAAACGATGTTAAATTTGGAACAATTATTAATTTTAAACGCAAAGTAAGCTGAATAGTTTTTACAGGTGTATAGAATGTTTATGGTTTGCTTACAGAGACACGCAAAAGAATTTCGTAGCATTAGAGCCTATGGACAAACTTTTATTTAAGAGCGCACTTTAATGCGTTTATGCTGCATTGAACTTAATAAAATTATCATACATTATAAAGATGCTTAAAATTATGTTTACTCTTAAAAAAGGTTATGTATAGACTAAATAATTTATGGGACCACACAAAATAATTCCGAGTATGTACTGTAATAATCCGAATGATGTCAAATTAGTTTGAAAAATTAATGAGTTATAATTAATTAAGTTTATTCTTATTATTGGTGTTTATAATGACTGTGGCTACTTTTCCGGGATATATAAAATAATTTCGTACTATTACGGTCTATAGTCGATATTTCTTAAAAGTTTATTTTAACATGGTTACACCCCATCAAATATAATGAATTTATGTTAGAATTTTAAAAGCATGTTTTCTTGTTGATAATTGTGGGCATAGAATTGGAAATTAGTTTAAAGGTTACGCAAAATATTTCCGATATGCTATGTAATTTTTTTTTTTTTTTTTTTTTTTTTTTTTGTATGAAATTTGGTAGTTATGAAATTTGGTATTTATGAATTTCAGGGAAATAATACAAGACCGTCGTTCATTAAGAATACATATTGTTGCGTACTTGGGGGTCCGTAAGTTGTCCGAGAATGAAAGGGAAAACTTGCAAAAATTCAGTGATGTATTCACAGGAAGTTCCAGAAAAATACAGGTCTATAAACCAAGTATCAGCTTCAATTCAACCAGTAAACACAGCTTAAACAGCAGCCGTTAACAGCAAAACAACGGTACAAACTATTTAGCAATAACACATAAAGAAAGTCTCATCTAAAGAGGCTCAAAGCAAAGCAAGAATTTCACGAAACTGACACAGATCTGAGACTGACTGCCTTTGCGAAAAAATGCTCCTTTTATACTTTTCTATCGAACACAGACTGTTCTTGAAAATTCTCGTATCTCATAATGAGATTAGAGCTTCCATATTTGGTATATCCCTAATAAGGATTTTCTCGCAAAGGTCGCCAAAAAAATCGCCAAGGAGGGAAACAGTCGCCAAATTTGGCGCCAAATCCATTTCTTCCCTTATTGGAACTTTTTTAAATGTTTTTAAGGGAAAAATATTCTATTTTAACGCTAAAACAACTAAAAATGCACAAAGTTAGCATTTTATTAACTTTACTAAACTTCTTTGACAGAATTGATACAAAAATAAATGCAATTATTTACAATTCCGTAACACTTTATAAGATATGCAAATAGAGACATAGCGGGGGGTTGAGGGGGGCGGCAGCCCCCCTCAGGAATGTATCTGATTATGGTAACAAGTCGATCGAATCAATATATACGATTATATAATAAGGAATAAATAAAAATGACCTATTGAATAATCTCTGATGTAATTAGGACGTTGAGGCTCCTGATCTGCAGATCCACTAGTTAACACATGCAGAGTTCTGCCCGCTTATTCTCAGCTTTCTTTCACTGAAAAGGAATATTAATAGTGCATACTACAAGTCAATAGCAGAAAAATATGGAAATCCTCATATTCAATGTCAAATTTATATATATATATATAATTTTTTTATAGACAGAAATTCATAATATCTAGACCATTTTGCATTACAACTTTAGTACATGACCCTTTTTATTTATTTTTTACAACCTTAGATCCGGACCGCGGTACTCCAGTCGGTAAATCACCGAGCTCGTAATTGGAAGATTTCGGGCTCGGTTCTCAAGCCGGCCAAAGACAACACCCCCTACATACAGGGGGTGTTGCCAAAGACCGTCATGTACACTAATGGTGGCTGGTGCACGTAAAATATGTCGTGACCGCAATATCCTCCGTGTTCCCATCAAAATATACCTCTGGGGGCCACCGAAGAGGGGTAGTCATCCCCTTCGTATAGTACCAAAACTGTGGTGGTATGTCTCCGGAACATCCGTACGTTTGCGTCCCAGACCGTCGCCAATTATCCATTGAGCAGTAATGGCGCGACGTCAAACACAACCTACCTAATTATCTACCTACCTACAACCACGAATCCTATTTTAATTTTCCCGGATAAGAAAATTAATTTTTTAGAAAAAAAGTTGATATTTATTTTCTTTCTTTTTTACATCCATGGTTTCGGGCCGCGATACTCTAGTCGGTAAAGCACCGAGCACGTAATTGGAAGATTGCCGATTCGATACTTGAGCCGGCCAAAGACCGTCGGGTACACTAATGGTGGCTGGTGTACATAAAATCTGTCGTGGCCGCAAAGTCCTCCATATTCTTATCCACACTATACCTCTGGGAATCACCAAAGCGGGGGGGAGGATTCCCCCGTGAAGGATCAAAATTGTGATGACATGCCTCCGGAACATCTGTAGGGGTGCGTCCCAGACCGTCGCTAATTACCCATAGCGCAGTACTTGTACGACGTTAAATCCAACCTACCTACCTACATACGTACAGCCATGGATCATATATTTCCTGTGTAAAATGTCTTCATGACAGAAGAACAACGTCACTGGGAGAAACTTTTTTCAAAATGGCAAACAGAGTACCTTCATAAACTTGTCGTTTTTAGTTAATAACGCTTTTATTTAAAATGATAGAAATTTCTAAGCAGCTGAAATGTCTTCCTTGGAGTATTTGGAATATATTGATCAGGGCCCGACTTAGCGTAATTGGGGCCCGGGGCAAACACAACTTTGGGGGCCCCCTCTGCTTCACTACTTCAGTAATGAAGAACCGAACTTTATGGAGGTATTTAAAATTTTCACCTCACTATAGATCCATTTTATTTATGATTGTTAACTTTGTCATCTAGCTGCAAAAAATTCATATCCTTTCTGACATTAGGGCGGAATTCAGCTAAATTTTCGCAATTACGATGGCTCAATTAAGCCGGATTTTACATTGCACTGATATTTTGTTTTAAAAAAGTTCATTAAAGAAGGAAACGTAAAATAAACTTCCTATTTGGGGGCCCCCTCTGATGTGGGGCCCAGGGCAACTGCCCCGTATGCCCCTGCCTTAATCAGGCTCTGATATTGATGCCTCTCATGACGCGAAGAACCCTGCCCTCCGCTAGAAGATGCTGTCGCAAACAAAAAAATTTGACGCCAGTGACAGTTACTTTTTTTTAATGTATAGAGAAATCCTATGGACGATTAAGAAATTTTTTTAATTAGCCACAATGACGGTCAGCGACATCACACTTCGCTTGCGTATACCTTCTGTAATATATAAGAAGAAAGCATAAGAATTGAAAAAACTTTTGTTTTTCGGTTTTCGATGAATTTACAGACTTTGAGATTTCCTTGCATTTGAATTAAATGAAATTGACTACTTATTTTTAAAAAGTGAAACTATTACTATCTTCTGCATCTATCAAAGAAAAAATTTCGATTTTCTGTTTTCGCTGAATTTACGTGTTTTGAGATTTCCCTGCGTTTCAATTAACTGAAATTGACTACTTATTTTGGAAAAAGGGGATTTATTACTAGTTTCTACATGTATATGAAGAAAGTAGAAGATACGGAAAAATTTCGATTTCCGGTTTTCAATGAATTTACACGTTTTGAGAATTCCTGTCACTTTTATTAACTGTAACTGACTGCTTATTTTTTAAAAAGTTGGTTTATTATTCTATCCTCTGCATATATAAGAAAAAAGTACAAGATTCAGAAAATTTTTTAATTTTCGGTTTTCGATGAATTTACACTTTTGAGATTTCCTTGCATTTTTATTAACTGAAATTGACTACTTATTTTTAAAAAAAGTGGATTTATTATTCTATTTTCTGCATATATAAGAAAAAAGCATAAGATTCAGAAAAATTTAAAATTTTCGGTTTTCGATCAATTTACACGTTTTGAGATTTCCTTGCATTTTTATTAACTGAAATTGAGTACTTATTTTTTAAAAAGTAGATTTATTATTCTGTCTTCTGCATATATATAAGGAGAAAGTATAAGATGCAGAAAAAGTTTAGATTTTCGGTTTTCGATGAAGTTACACGTTTTGAGATTTCCTAAACATAATTCGATATTGTTTAGAAAATACCTGTCTTTTTGCGTTCGAACACTGTACTTTATGAACCATTGAACTTAATTTAAACCGAACTTGATATTTGGTTGGACCTTGGTTTGAGTTAGTGCCGATCAGCTTTTGGGTTATATCACCGAACACGGGGCGCTTCCACATTGCGATTACCTCTCATTTCAGAAGAAGATTAGCATTTACAGCTACAGCATACGAAACTTAGTAAAATATATTAAATAAAACATTGCTGATTCACTTTGAATATACACTAACCAATTGCCTCACTTTTCTGGACTCGAGGTACATGTCATTAGGTCAAAACTGGATATCAAAACTAAATTTTTGGCTGAATACAATATTTCTGACTGTAGATATATATTTATAGATTTCCTGAGATATATTAGATGATATAACAATATCAAAAATAAATATATATGAATTTTTTCGATATAACTATAATAGCAGGCTTCGGTAATAGCTAGCTATATTTAAATGAATTTATTTATTTTTTAATGAATCATATTTTTTTTTATATATATGTATATATATCACTTTATAAATAAAAACTAAAAAGAAAATTCCATTGAAATCACCCTGAGCATCGTTTCGGGTAACCTCTACCAACGGCATCGTTACTCCCCCTCCCCCCCCCTCGCGTTGTATCGGATCCAGATTTCCACTGCGCATGCAGAATCGTCTTTTCTGGACACTTCAATTTGGATATTTATCGGTTTACAAGTTGATCTGCTATTACAATTTAAAAATGGCTTTATCTCAGCATCCATTGAACATTTTAGTTATGGCACCATGTAATTTATAGCACTCGAACTGTCTACTATATTACCATATGATTAATAATATAACTGTTAGAACATTATAGACTCCGAAATTCATATTTAATATTAACCTAGAAACTTTTTCATTTAAAGAACTCTCATTTTCAGTACGTGATATGTAGATGTATTAAACTCAATTGCTTCCGCGTTCTCGCCACACCCTGCGGGTTAAATGTAGATGAATCTTCTGTATCTTTTTTCGCTTCTGTAAAACTTGACTTGTTCAGTTTACGAATGTAAGTGCTTCTTCGAGTAAGAGCGAGCTTCGAGCTCGCTCCATAAAAACGATATTATAATAAATATTCAAGAAATCAAATTAATGATTAATTTTTACTTGAATATAATTCACCAGAAAATAATATAAAAATGTTACAGATTACTTTACAGAATGAGTGCTGAATTCCAGAATAAAAACACTGGAGAATGCAGACAATCACCAATCAAGTAAGATAATATAAAAACAAATTTTCCAGTAAGAAGATTTACAGGTAAGCGAAATTTTACTTACCTAATGTCTACTTGACAAGTGATATAATATTGAAATAAATATCTCAAAGTAAAGTTGAATAAGAGGTAAAATCTTACTCACGCACATTTCTAGTTGAATATTTTATTCAAAAATAATCTAAAAGATTATGAGCTTGATTTGATAAACTGTTTTTTCAAAGAAACTATTCTTGGTGAAACAAAAAAAAAAAAAAAAAACAGTTGACATTTATATACTTTACATTGAGAAATATCACAAAAAAAAAAAAAAAACTGTTTATATTTGTTTATATTTCAAATAAACTATTCTTGGTGAAAAATAAATTACGAACACTGATAACTATCGTTAAAAAAAAAAAAATAAAAAAAATAACTGTCTATTTATATACCTATATATTAACGAATTGAAACAAACTGTTGTATTTTTCAAACAGACTATTTTGGAGAAATAAATTAAATAAACAAAATGAACTTATTCAAAGATACCAATATTGAAGCACTAAATGCAAATAATTATGACATATGGAAATTTAGAGTTGAAAATTTGTTACAAAAAGATGATTTATTCATAGTTATAAGTGATGAGCCTCCAACGCCAATAACCGATACATGGAGGTCTAAGGATCGTAGAGCGCGTGCAATTATAAATTTATTAGTTGATGACACTCAAATAGTAAATGTTAAGAACCTCTCCACAGCTCGTGAATGCTGGGAAGCTCTTAAAAAAATACATGAAAGGTCATCGCTCTCAAGTAAACTATTTCTCCTTCGGAAACTTTATTCCATTAAATTAAGTGAAGGAGGTAATATGACAGAGCATATCACTAAAATATACCAAACGCGCGACAAGTTGATAGCAATTGGTGAACAAATAAGCGATCAGCATCTATCAGCATTAATGCTTTGTTCTCTGCCGCAATCTTATGATGTATTAATCACTTCTTTGGAAAGTAGAGATGAAGCAGACCTTTCTCCCGAGTTTATCCGATCCAAACTGATCGACGAATATTTAAAGAGAGAAGAAAATAAACACGAAAACAATATTTCAGCTTTGAAAATAACTAAAACAAAAAATGAAAACGTGAAATTCTGTAAGTTCTGTAAAAGAAATAATCACGATATAGACGAATGCTGGATTCTAAAGAGAAAAAATAATTCGAGATCCAAACAAAATAATAGATATAACAAAAACAGACAGCCCTTTAGAACTGCAATGTGCTCTCATGATAGAGATAACGCAGACAAAACACAGACTTCGGCAACTGATAAAAATAAATCAAATAAGGTATTTACATTATATATGGGTATGAAATCAGATAAGTGGTATATTGATTCAGGGTGTTCGACACATGTAAGTAACGATAAAAGTAAATTTTATGAATTCTATCCTAGCTCCTCCTGCGTAACGATCGCGAATGGGCAGGAAATAAAATCGTTTGGACATGGATCTGTAAAATTACATACCATAAATTCAAATAATACACAAAACACCATACTGTTAAAAAATGTCTTGTATGTACCGGATATTGAGACAAATCTCATATCTGTGAAAGGGGCAACAGAAAATGGGTGTATAGCAGTATTTAAAGATAGATCATGCAAAATAATGCATGAAGGCGAAACATGTATTGAAGGGTATATCAATAATAATTTATATGAATGTAAAATAAATTCAGATACAACACACACCATAAACATTGTGAAAACGTGCGAAAACAAAAACTGCATAGACAAATGGCATGTTAAATTGGGTCATAGAAATGTTAATCATATAAAACAGTTAGTAAACAAAAACATGGCAACAGGGATTAAACTAGATGATTGCAAACATGATAGTGTATGCGAAACTTGCATATTATCTAAGTTAACTGACAATCCTTATCCCAAAAAGGCTCAATTTAGGGCAACAAAAGTTTTAGAGTTGGTTCACAGCGATTTATGCGGGCCGATGAAAACCCCCACGGTCGGTGGAAAGCATTATTTTTTGACGTTTATAGATGACTTTAGTCGATTTACCGTTATATACTTATTAAGAAGTAAGGACGAAGTTTTATCAAAATTAAAACAATACATAGCAATGACTACAAATAAATTCGGGAGAACTTTGCAGGCAATCCGCTCAGACAATGGAGGGGAATACACCGGAAAAGAATTTGATGAATATTTAGGAAAATTAGGAATAGACCATCAATTCACAGTCCCCTATTCGGCTCCTCAGAATGGCGTTTCTGAGCGTAAAAATCGAACTTTGGTTGAGATGGCACGTTGCTTATTAAAAGATGGAAATTTACCGAATTCTTTCTGGGGTGAGGCAATTAATACGGCTGTTTACTTACAGAATAGACTCCCGACTTCCGCGTGTGAATCAACACCCTACGAATTATGGACGGGTCGAAAACCTGACCTGTCAAAATTAAAACCCTTCGGTTGTCGTGCCTATGCTTATGTACAAAAGGTACACAGGAGAAAATTAGATGATACCGCCCAGCAAGGTATATTTGTAGGGTATGATAATAGGAGTAAAGGGTATAGAATTTGTACGAATGGTAAAAACATAATTATAAGTCGTACTGTAAAATTTGTAGAACATGAAAATAAAGAAATAATAAATAATGAAACATTAAAAAATAATGATGAAAGGCCTGATAACATAAAATTATCACCGAAACTGCAGATAATAGACTCGGAAGCAGAAAACACAGATGATAGCAGTTTGTCAGATAATTCACAAGACTTACCGCGAAGATCGCAAAGATCTAATAGGGGGGTACCACCTGATAGATTTACGTTCACAGTAAACAATAAAAGAATTGAAGAACCGAAATGTTGGGACGATATAATGAAAATGAAAAATCCCATAGAGAAAGAAAATTGGATTAAAGCCACGTTAGAGGAAATAAACTCACTTAAGGAAAACGAAACATGGGAATTAGTAGAAGCCTCACCAGGAACTAAAGTAATTGGTAGTAAATGGGCATTTAAGGCAAAATTCAATATTCAGGGACTAGTGGAAAAATATAAAGCGAGGTTGGTAGCCAAGGGATTTTCCCAAAAATATGGCATTGATTATGATGAAACCTTTGCACCTGTTGCATCACACACAACCATAAGAAGTTTTCTAGCAATGTCCCTGTACAAAAATTTAAGTTTAAGACATGTTGACATTAAGACGGCTTTCTTACATGGGGAATTACAGGAGGATGTATATATGCAGCAACCAGAGGGTTATGCTGCACCAGGCGAAGAGCATAAGGTTTGTAAGTTGAAAAAGGCCATCTATGGGTTAAAGCAGGCTGCGAGGGCTTGGAATCAGAAATTAAATGATACATTATGCAAATTAGGTTTCAATCAAAGCCAGTACGATAAATGTCTTTATAAAAGAAAACAAAATAATTCAACAACGTATGTTCTAGTCTATGTTGACGATTTATTAATTGCGGGTGAAAATAAAATTATAAACATGTTAATAGACAAATTGAAAGAAGAATACCCGTTGACAGACTTAGGCGAAGCTAAGTATTATTTAGGTATAAATTTAGAAAGACCCAGTAAAGATACGATAACGCTCGACCAAACGAACAAAATAATGGAACTAATAACCAAATTTGGGCTTGAAAATGCGAAACCGACAGATACTCCCATGGAGCCAGGCTACATAAAGTTAGTCGATAACGAAAACCTTCTACCGCACAACACCCAATACCGACAAGCTATCGGAGCGCTACTCTACATAGCCACGGTATCGCGACCGGACATTAGCGCTGCAGTGGGGATTCTAAGCAGAAGGAATGAGTGTCCCAGATCAAAGGATTGGGAGGCGGTTAAGAGAGTCATACGCTATCTAAAAACAACAATAAACTTAAAATTAACATTTAGCAATAAAGAAGAACCTATCCTGAGGGCATATGCAGATTCAGATTGGGCAAATGATGCATCCGATAGAAGATCAATCGCAGGAAACCTGTTCATGGTCGGAAGAAATCCCATTCAATGGAGCTCAAAGAAACAAAATTGCATCGCTATGTCCTCCGCTGAAGCTGAGTATGTGTCCGCAGCGAACGCTGCACAAGAAATAATATACATTAAGAATTTATTGCACGAACTAGATTTAAATCAAGAGGAACCAATAACTTTGTATGAGGATAATATGTCCTGCATTAAATTAGCAGAAAGTGACAAGTACCATCATAAAACGAAGCATATAGATATACGATATCATTTGCTTCGTGAAAACATTAAAGAAAAAAAAATTCAAATGGTTTATAAATCTACAGAAACTATGATTGCAGACATCCTCACAAAGGCTTTACCCAGAACTATCTTTGTTAAACATAGAAACAAACTATTGAACTAAAAAAAAAAGGACTTTCAGAGTCTAATTGGGGATGTTAGAACATTATAGACTCCGAAATTCATATTTAATATTAACCTAGAAACTTTTTCATTTAAAGAACTCTCATTTTCAGTACGTGATATGTAGATGTATTAAACTCAATTGCTTCCGCGTTCTCGCCACACCCTGCGCAGGCCCGTGCTGGGTACTTCGGAGGGCGGTGGACAGGCTGTCACAAGGGCGCCTTCTATTTCTATGCTGAGGCATATATATATATATATATATATATATATATATATATATATATATATATATATATATATATAGCATGCGTGTGAGTGTTTTTAGGTTGACATCAGATAGGATATTTATATTGTTAGATTGACTTAAAAAAACGACTGTTATATATATTGTACATATTATTATCATTTTCTATTTACCAGCTTTTAAAAATTTTAATTTGGTGTGTTATGATTTTAAGATTCTGTTATAGCATTAATAAGAAAATTAAATGCATAATTCTTTTTGTGTTGAAACCATGTAGCAACCGAAACATAAAAGTAATCTTTTCCCACTTAATTTTATAATAACAATAATAATGATAAATGTGAATGAATTAAGATAACGATGTGCATGAATTATGATTTTTATAAGAATGCAAATAATTTTGGTTTAATAAGAAGTTCTACATAGCAAAACAAGTATTTTCGCATTGTTTAAAATAACTGAGTAATCAAAAGAACAGTCATTTCTTTTAAAACTTAATTTTAAATTATATTATTTTTATGCTAATTTTTTTCCAAGTTATTTTGCTGTTATTTTGCGCAGTCGGATCCGTAATAATAAAATTGGAATAGAAAATGATCAACCAAAAATTTTTAATTTAATTTTTAAATAAAATTAGAATGATGAATTTATTATACTTTGAATTAACAAAATACATCAAAATTGTTGGTCATTCAGATTTCGCCTTTTCATTCCCCATGTTAATCCTATACAATAAAGGCACCTTCGTTTATTAATGATATGGCACTTAAAAAAAAAAAAAAAAAAAAAAAAAAAAAAAATTAATTTTTTGGATAATTTTGCTTGAATTCGTCAGTTTTTACTTTAGTTTACACGTTTAAAAAATAATAACACTTTTGGAGGAAAACTGAGTGACAGTTTAATGGCTAACTTTTAATCATAAAAAAGAAATATTTAAGTCTATTTTGTGTGAATTTGTAAGTTAGCGCAAACAACGAGAAATTTAAGCAATTGCATACTTAAAATGTGTTTTGGAAAACTATTTCCTCCCCTGAAAATCCACAGAAAACGAATCAACAACAATACAATAAAATTTACTTAGAGGAGGGGGGGGGTTGAAAATTGACAGATAAACGTTTTAAAACTAATTAAGAACTTTATTAATTGTATTTGCTGATATTTCTTGATTTTCTTAAGTTGTGGATTGGTCAATCATATCATATCAAATTGGATATCTACCTTCTACATCTTAAATAACATCATACTTTTATATACATTCTAATAATAAAAATGTTATTATTAAAATAATTTATTTTTCTTTTTTATTATAATAAAAGAAATTACGTCTTTAATTTTATAAAAAATACTATAAATTAAAACAAGATTAAAAAAGCTTCAATAATAAGTAAATAAAATTATATATATATATATATATACTGCCGAAAATTAAATGAACAGCCTGTTTGCCCATTTCCTTCTTTTGCGCATAACTTTTAAACAAGTAGAAATGTGAACATAAAATTTGAATGGCACATTATTGATATAATAATTTATTTATTTTTATATAACTTTAGCATAATTAATAATTTTTAAACTGATATTAATTCAAATTTTTCTTTAAATTAAACTTTCAAAGAAATGAAAAAATTTAAACGATTTTAGAAAAGAAAACTAGATGAGAAATGGTGTTGTGGATGCATTACAAATAGGTGATGATACACATGTCTTCAAATATTAAATTTAAACCCTATTTTTCTTACTATACTTTCTCTCTTTCTTTCTCTCTTACTTACTTTCTCTTATTTTTTCTGTAACGGCCCTTTTAAAAATATAATTATTAATTTATAAACTTTGAACATCTTCAGGATAATAAAAATATCAATAAATAACACAGGTCTACAAAAGCAATGTTGGCAATATTTGATTTGATTATTTTAGCTGATACACATGTTTCTTGGTGCGAAACCGAAAACGAGGCCAGTTTTTCTCTATCTACGTATACAGATTTTTGTCAATACAGAATGTCTACCGAAACAATTTCTTCCGTTCACCTTTCTTATCATATATTTCCATGATTAATTATAATTAATCATGGAAACATGCTATAAAAGTTACCATGGAATTATATTAGTGGAAGAGTCAAGGAAGAAACTGTGTCGGTAGACACCTTGTATTGACAAAAATCTAATACATGATCGAAAAAAACTGGCTTTGTTTTCGGTTTCAACAAACCAAAAAACAAAGTAAAGCCAAAATTATCAAATCAAAATTTTAGATGTAGGCCTGTATAATTTTAAAATACAGGTCTACATCTAAAATTTTGATCTTATCAATTTTCACTTTTGTATGTGTAATTTTTTTTTTTTTTTTTTACATATAAATGTTTTTCGCATATGAAAAGAGAAAAAATAGATAAGTGAATACAGAAATAAAAATTTAGTTTTAATCTGACATATGTATGTGCATCTTCATCTAAGTATCATTACCAGAAGCAAAAGCCAATGTTATTCTATGGAGAATTTTGCCCAATTATAACTCATTAACTAATAAATACTTTTAAATTCCGTTTTCACACTCAGAAAATTCAAAACTATTAAACTGGTTATCACTATGTAAAAATTATTATTATTATTATTATTATTTTTAATTTTTAATATGTTATCTTGAAGATGTAAAATGCGAATCTTCACTATGTGGAAATTCACACTTTGCGGAATATTAAGTTTTACGCTTTACGGATTCAAAATAAAATATTAAAAATTATAAAAAATATTTGTAAGTGATAATCATTTTAACACTTGTGAATTTCCTGAATCTGAGAGCGGAATTTAAAAATATGTACTAGTTAATGAATTATAATGGGGCAAAATTCCGCATAGATTAACACTGACTTCGGCTTCTGGCGACAATAAGTAAAGACTCCCGTGAACACCATTTCTCAGTTAGTTTTCTTTTCTAAAATTAAAATTAAATAAATTAAGTAAATCATTTTTTCCAAAGGTTACTTTAAGTCATTTAGACACTATCACACTTTAAAGATTTTGAGCTTATAGGCCATAATGATAAGGGAACTTTCTTTGTGTCCCTATAAAAACTATGAGCACTAGATTACAAAATCAATAGGCTTTGTATTACGGTGACCTGTAATATACGTACCAACTTTCAGCTCATGCGAACGAAGCATTTTGGGGCTATCATGTTCACTCCCACACACACATACATACATCACCGAAAAAATAACAAAAGTTCACCCAGAGGACCTCAAAATATACAGATATACCAAAATCTCAAAATCGAGTATTTATCATGATTACAATATTTCTTACATATGTAGTATGTATGTTCGGAAAGTAAAAAAGAGGGAGTTAAGAAATTGGGTCATGGATAAGAGATCTACGAATAATAAAATCTATCCTACAAAAGCTTAATTTTGACAAGATTGAACGTATTAATAATTAAAATAAAAGAAGTTTGAAAGAAAATTATATAAATATATAAAAATTATGGAGCTTTTACAGGGTCTTTTACACTGCTACAACACCTATGAAATTATTAGTAAAGAAAAAGAAGCCGACCCTTTTCTCTTGTAGGCCTTTATACTGTTTCCATAATAACATAACTGGTTAGATAATTAATTAAAACTATAAGTATTTTTATAGTTAACTTAAGGACATTTCATGGAGTTATGACACTGATATCGCATTCCTCTCGGCTCATTGAAATTACTAGAAAGGAATCCTCTCTTACTATTATTCTCCGTGCGGTATTTCGTACTGTGCCATATTCAGATATGATAAGAGAGAAGAAAGTTGAATATTCAAGTAAAAAATTATTCATTTATTTATTTATTTATTTATTTTTTAAAGGAAGCTTAAGGATCTTTGCGGTGTGCCATACGGCATCTTTAAAGTTGATATTGTACCCAGCTATTTATTTGTAAAGATTTGTCCTGTGCCCTCCTACTTCACACGATTTTGTATATTGGTCCATTATTCCCTTGCTATAATGCAGACCTGCCAACTGCTACGAAAAATTCGTAGTTGCTACGAATTTGGGCCATAAACTACGATGCTACGAAAATCGGCTCAAAATTACGAATTTTTATCTAGCACCAAAACTGCAACATTTCTGACTACGTTTTGCTTTGCGATTTTCAATCTTTTTCCATCCACTCCATAAATGTCAATTTTCATTTTAAACTTGCTTTATTAGATTCTAGAATGTATAAAGAGATAGAATTGTTAAATATTTCTCATTCGTGTGTTTTTTTGTGTCCCCCCTCGCACCCCACCCCACCCCTAACGATCGACAAACTGCTTGTGGCGTCTTGGTATTCTTAATCTTTTTCCATCCGCAACATAAATGTCAATGTTCTTTTTCAATTTAATTTATTAGATGCTAGAAACTATAAAGAAGTAGAATTGTTCAATATTTCTCACTCTTTTTTTTTAATCCCCCCCCCCTAACAATCGATGATCAAACGCCTGCAGAAGCCTTTGAATGTTTCTAATATTTATATTTTAACATTTTAAAAATACAATTATCCCAATGCTAAGATTATAATTTTTTGCAATAATTATAATTAATATTTTTTATAATTATACACATAATTAAACACACAACAAAAATTTATTGATTGGCTAGCATTTTTGCTGAATTTTAATAACTGGGTGTGAATATAGTGTAAAAAGAGTAATTCTGAATTTTGAATAAAAATATTTTACACCTGGTTTCATAAATCGTGTTTGTTTCTTAGACAGTACAGTCTTTCATTATATATAAATACTAATTCAAATTATTTCGATAAAAATAATAACTAATAATAAACATTTAATCTGAGGGGGAGGGGGGGGGGGTAAAAAGCATTTAACATAATGTGGCCGGATTGCTGTGGATAATAAAAACCGGATGTCTGGCATCTGACAGTGTGTATTATCCATGGAAAATTTTTCATCAGGGCTGAAAATAGTACCCCGTGGATTATACGCAAGAAAATATGGTAATATACATACATATTTATTTGTTTAGGATTCGTGTGTTGCATGATAAAAATGAACCAACCAACCAATCCATTTTTAAAATTGGTATGCTACTAATTGTCATTTTCAAATGTTGGCAGGTATGTATAATGCAATAAGAAATATACACGAATAATCGAAATTAAAAAAATATTTTATATTTAAATTATGTGTGTTTTTACTGCGCTTTTAACACTATTTTTGCGTCCTCCTCAAAGTAATTATTTAAATGAAAGCCAGTCCTTCTTCTCACCGATCTTTGTACTGGTCGGGTACGTAATCCCCTATTGTTATGTAATACAGTGAAACTTGAATAATTCGAACTTGTTTAATTCGAAATTCTGGATAATTCGAATTTTTTACTCGGTCCCTTGAATTTTATATTAAAATAATGTTAAAAAATCGTGGATAATTCGAATTCTATTTTGGATAATTCGAAATTTTCATACGATTACCTTTAAAATATTACAGTAAAATTTGTTCCCGAGATTTTTCTCAGCTAAAGTGGATTACATATTTTAACAGTCTTTCAAAAGAAAGATAAGGAAATACAAGAGAAGCCCCTAGCTAATGCATCAGAAGATATGGTGAATATACATGAACTTCGAAGTTTTTTCGAATTGAAAGTCATGTCTAATGTAGAAGATTCTATTTTTGTACCAAGTCATTGTTGAATAATTAACCTTGTAAAAAATATTGATTTAATTGGGGGTGTGGGGGAAGTAGCAGTATACTTAGATATAATGTTTATGGGTTAAATATTTGATCGCAGGGTTTTATTTTTTTAATTTACTCTTTTTTTGACAAAATAGTATACGTAATTCGAATTTTTGGATATTTCGAATTTTTCTCTGGTCCCTTCAACTTCGAATTACCCAAGTTCTACTGTATCAGAGTTAAATATACTTAACAGAAATTTTTCAAAGGAAATTTAGAGATATCTTTTACTATCATCATCATGTAATAAGAAGATTGAATGTATAAATAATTAAGCTTATTAAATAATAATAATAATAAATAGTTAATTTATGAGCATTTTTAGGGCGCCTTTAACACATTGTTTTCAAACATATTGCTGCCCCTCTCAAAGAATTTATTAAAATAAAATACACTTCTTTTCTCTGACCGTGTACTAATCCTACATTACAACATAACATTAGAGTTTAATTTATATAAATAATGTGTTTATTAAAATTAAGGAGCTTTCTTTTACTAACATGTAATAAGAACGTTGTATGCGTAAATAATTAAAATGATAGAAATTTTGATAGTGAAATTATTATGAGCGTTTTCAAGACGCCCTTAACATTGTTTTTGTACCACCTTCATGATATTAATAGAATAAAATACCTTTCTTTCATGAACTTTTCCTTAATTAGCTTTGCACTCGCCCTCTGCATTTCAACTTTCCAAGCAATTTATCTGTTAGAGGCAGTTTCTCCCAATTCATTTCCTTTACATTATCCTAAAGTGTCTAGATTAAAACTGTAGTAATGACTTTTAAATGTTATTCAAGTGATTTGCACGTTTTTACTTTTACAAGAAAAAAGGGAGGGGTATTTTTACTGCATCTGATTCTACCCAGCATATTAGAATGAAAATTCTCAGAACCATTTCACTCTTTCTTTCCTGAAAAAGAAATAGGCGCCCCTAATTTGTCCTTTAGCCTGCAAAGACGGAAGTTGAGGAAAATGTTGTTGAAATTGTTTACGTATTTATTGCAATTCCATAGAAATCGACAGTTTTTCTCTTTTTGTAAAGGGAGATAAGAACTGACCTTTATTTATTTATTTTTTAACGTGCAGTGTGATTCAAATTTATGACCTTTTTTTTTTTTTTTTTTTTCATTGACTGAGGGCGCCAAGAAAGTTTCAACCAGAGGGCGCAGGGGGACAAGTCCCCCTGTCCCCCCTGGCCAGCACGGGCCTGACCCTGCGGGTTAAATGTAGATGAATCTTCTGTATCTTTTTTCGCTTCTGTAAAACTTGACTTGTTCAGTTTACGAATGTAAGTGCTTCTTCGAGTAAGAGCGAGCTTCGAGCTCGCTCCATAAAAACGATATTATAATAAATATTCAAGAAATCAAATTAATGATTAATTTTTACTTGAATATAATTCACCAGAAAATAATATAAAAATGTTACAGATTACTTTACAGAATGAGTGCTGAATTCCAGAATAAAAAAACTGGAGAATGCAGACAATCACCAATCAAGTAAGATAATATAAAAACAAATTTTCCAGTAAGAAGATTTACAGGTAAGCGAAATTTTACTTACCTAATGTCTACTTGACAAGTGATATAATATTGAAATAAATATCTCAAAGTAAAGTTGAATAAGAGGTAAAATCTTACTCACGCACATTTCTAGTTGAATATTTTATTCAAAAATAATCTAAAAATAACTAGTATGCTGTGGCCACCACAAGACTTTCTTCTATATTTTCCTATACATATTCACTGAGAAAAAATGATTTATTAAAATTATTATTTAAAAAAAATTATCTTCCATGATAATATAGACGATTTCCATATCAGAAAAGTAGTATAACAGTAAATATCCAAAAAAAAAAAAAAGTCTATTTTATTCTCATAATAATAATAATAATAATAATAATAATTACGATTTTTTTTTCAAAGTTTTTTTCATTAAAAGTAAAAAAAAAAATCGATAACTTTCTTTTACATTATCACAGATCTATAGTTCAACCATTCGTTTTAAAGGTATTGACGAGACCTTCCGAAAAATACCCATCTTGAAAATTTACTCCGCCCGGGGGAGGGCGAAGCCCCCACATGCACAATTTTTTCCCCCTAGTTAACAACTACTTTTATCAATAACTCATATTAATTTTACAATCAAAAGTTAAAAATAACTCTCATTATGTACATTTATATGAAATTTTGTCCTATACTGTCATGTTAAAAATGTAGAAAAAATGCTATCACAGCGCCACCTATTGTGCGATATATCCCTAAATATAATCAGCACCAGTTTATGTCAGGGTCCAACTAAATACCAAGTTTGGTTAAATTTCGTTCATTGGTTCGTGAGATACAGCCTCTAAAATTTCGTGATACACACACACACACACACAGACAGACATTTTTAAAAAACTATCAAATCATGTTCAGCACATCCCAAAACGTGTAAATCCATCGAAAACCGGAGTTCGAAAATTTTCACGAATCCAATACTTTCTGTATATTACATATAGAAGAAAGTCCCCCCCCCCGGGAGGGATACATTTTCAAGATGGGTATCTTTCGAAAGGTCTCGTCAGTACCTTTAAAACGAATGGTTGAATTGTAGATCTATGATAATTTGAAACAAAGTTATCGATTTTTTTTTTTTGCTACTTTTAACAAAAAAAAAAAAAAAAAAAAAAAAAAACTTTTGAAAAAAAAAAAAATCGTAATTTTTTTTTTTGAGAATAAAATAGAACTACTTCTCTAATATGGAAATTGTCTGCATTATCATGGAAAAAAAATTTTTAATAATAATTTAATAAATTATTTTTACTGAAGCAATTTGTATAGGAAAATATAGAAGAAAGTCATGTGGTGGCCACAACATACTAGTTTAGTTCAATTAATTATATCAGACTTCAAGTATAATTATAAAGTATATTTTCTTTCATTAAATTTCACTGTTACGTAATTCGCCGGTATAACTAAAGAAAGCCTGAACCGGGCTGAAAATAGTATAAAGTACTTGGTCGAATCGGGCTACTCTATTAAAATACATATAAATAGATTAGAATAAATGAGGAAAGTTATTTCATGTCATGTGAAAATGGAAAAGAAAAAAAAATAAAAAATAAAAAAGGAAACACAAAAATAAAAAAAGAAAGAAAGAATCAAAACAAAACAAAGCTCCGTCGAAACCACAATAAAGACGTGGCTGATTTTTGATTTATTCTTCCAAAAAGTCAATGATTCGTCAGTGAATCTGTCAATCTTCTCCACCTCCTGTCAAAACCACGTGGGACACTTTTTATCTGTTTTCAGCCGGCATCGGAATTTTTTTTAAGTGAAGAGGGCCCTTAATATGTTAGATCTCAATGTATTTTTCTGATATATTTTAAAATACATATTTAAAATAACTGTATAAAAATATATTTTTTGATTTTTTGCTAGTATGCAAAATGTATCAGATTTCTTAAAATAAATTAATAAAAATAAAGAAAATAAGGTGTATATTATTTGCTAACATATGAAATATAAATTTCTTTTAAATAATAATCGCCATAATAAATTTTATAAGTAATATTTAATAAGTAATTATTTTTATTTACATAATATTTAAAAAAAAAAAAATCAATGAAATAAGCAAATGTAAATAAAATAAATAAAAACATTTTTACTTCCATTACCCTACTACCGTAGGTAATGGAAGTATTGTTGGTATAAATGGGTCCGCAGAGTGAAAAGCAGAGTCTTTTGAACAATCACAACATTTAATAATATATAGAAAAGTAGAATAACATAATGCGGGCATTTCTTACCGCACGCGTAGCAAAGCTTTCTCGTACAGACTCATATAAAACGCTCTTTCTCAGAGAAGCGAAGATGCGCTGTTGATTACGTAATACAGTTATGTCACATCTGACGTCATGACAGGTGGTGAGCTAGTTAACAGCTGATATGAGGAAACATGCATTGAAATCCTTCATTTCCCCCTTATTCAATAAATGTTTCGAAAATAAAACATATTTATGCATTATAATAGCATATTAAAAATTACAGAAAATTATTTTTATGCAAAAGTGACTTAAAATAAGAAAAGTGTTAGTAAAGAAATATAATTATAAGCAAATAATTATGGTTAATATAATAAAATAAAATACGTAAAATATAAGCAGTTAATTTCTTAATGAAAACACAGTTTAAATATATATATTTTTTTAAGTTCATCCGTCCTGAGTATTAAGTCCTATAATATCACAACATTTTTCATGTTTATATGCATTTAAACTTTTTGTTAAAATATCTGCAGGTTGTTCATCTGATGAAATATATTTAATGTCAATTAGTTTATTATTGTAAACTTCTCGCACAAAATGATGACGAATGTCAATGTGCTTAGATCGATTGTGATGAACAGGATTTTTTACTAATCTCAGTGCAGATTGATTGTCGCACATGATCTCAGTCGGACTTGATACAATTTCAGGATCCAATTCTTTTAAGAAATTTCTAACATGAATTGTCTCTTTTGCGGATTCAGACAGAGACATATATTCAGATTCTGTTGTGGATAGAGCAACGGTTCGCTGCTTTCTAGATTCCCAAGAAATAGGTCCACCGGCATATTTAAAGACGTATCCTGTATATGATTTTCTATCATTTATATCCGATGCCCAATCGGCATCAACAAATGCTGTCAATGATTTATCGTCTCTGTAATACATAATTCCTAAATTTCTAGTGCCATTGAGATACCTTAGTATTCTTTTAGCAGCTATCCAGTGAGGTTTTCCTGGATTGTTATTAAACTGACTTAAATAATTTACAGCATGGGTGATATCTGGTCTGGTAGCAACCGACAGATACATAAGAGAACCAATTAATTGTCTATAAGGAATCTTTGACATATATGATTTCTCTTCTTCTGTATTTGGACACATTTGTTTAGTTAATTTTACACTGTTATCTAAAGGTGTATTTACCACTCTAGAATCTTCCATATTAAATTTATTTAGTAAATCTTCAATGTATTTCTTTTGTGTTATAGTGATGCTGTCCCTATCTTGATTAAATTCAATGCCTAAGCAATAATGCAGAAGGCCCATATCTTTCATTTTGAAAGATTCTGCTAATTTATTTCTTATATCAAAATAGTGCTCTTCACTTTTAGTGAGACAAATTAAATCGTCGACATAGACGATTATAATAGCATCAAAAGGATATTTTGAGTAATAGACACATTTGTCGGAATTCAAAGGGTTAAATTTCATTTTTCTCAATTTCTCATCTAATTTCTTAAACCACTGTCTTCCTGACTGCCTAAGGCCATACAAAGATTTTTTTAATAAACACACTTTATTTTCGTGTATATCATTTTCAAAAAATTCAGGAAGTTCCATATAAATTTCTTCATGTAACATTCCGTTAACATATGCCATAATGAAATCTAACTGGTATGCTGTGAAACCATTCTGGATAGCATACGCGATTGCAGTTCTTATAGAACTTAATCTGGCTACTGGTGAAAAATTTTCCTCAAAATCTATACCTTGTTTCTGTGAACACCCTTTGGCAACCAATCTGGCCTTAAATTTTTCAATTTGACCATCTGGTTTGAATTTTGTTTTTAAAACCCATTTACACCCAATTACCTTTTTATCTTTTGGTCTATCTACAATTTCCCAAGCGTTTTGCTTAACTAAAGAATCATATTCTAATTTCATCGCGTTTTCCCAATTTTTAGCATAATCTCCATTTAGCGCGTCGATTACGCTGGGATTAATTTCATTAAATGAGTTATCAGCTAATTGAGAAGTTTCATCTTTATATTTTGTATCTGTAATACACTCCTTATGAGACTTTTGAAAGTTCCAACTTTTACTTTTTTTAGGTCTTCCGGGACCACGTTTAAAAATAGGATTGTTTTTATTAATCCTTTCCTCTTGTTTACATATATCGCCAGCACTCTCCTCCCCTCCACTCACATCTTCTACGTTCCCCCCTTCAGAGTGGTTCGCTTCCCCCCCTTTCCAAAAAGAGAAATTTTCTCCGTTGCATTCAGGGGGATAGGAAATCGATCCGCTGTTTTCCCCCCTGTCTGCGGTTTGAGTAGGGATAGGAGTTTCATTTTTAATATTACAATCATTGCATTTATTCTCAGACGGAAAAATTAATTCTAATTGATCAGTAGTGGCTGAATCATTTATTTCAAATTCGTCTATAAATCGAACATCACGACTTATGACAATTTTTCTGGTATCCTTATTCCATAATCTGTAAGCGCGTGATTCATTTGAATAGCCAACGAATATATGTTCGTGTGACCTTGCTTCAAACTTTCCTTTTGATTTTTTATTTAGAACAAAACATTTCTGTCCGAAAATTTTAAAATAGTTAACAGTTGGTTTATAACCGAAAAACAATTCAAACGGTGTTTTATTTTCTTTAATTCCTTTAGTGGGACACCTGTTTCTAATATATGCAGCGCAATTTACTGCTTCAGCCCAGAATATATTTGGAAGGTTTGATTGCATTAATAAACACCTCGCCATTTCGCATAATGTACGATTTTGTCTTTCAATTCTAGAATTTTGCTGAGGGGTCATTGGTGCTGAGAATTCGCGTTTAATACCGCATTCTTCAATATATTTATTGAATTCTTCGCCACAATATTCCAATCCATTATCAGTATGCAGTATTTTAATTTTTTTTCCTAATCGATTTTCGACTGCTGCTTTATATCTCCGGAACGCGTTCTTAGCTTCATCTTTTGTTTTTAGAAAATTTACTTCAATGTAACGAGATTTATCATCCAAAAAAGTAATAAAGTAACGTGATCCGCCATGGGATTTAACATTTATAGGGCCACATAAATCAGAATAAACTACTTCTAATAATTCATCACTATGAAATTTGTTTTCTTTACAAAATGGTTTCACAGTTTGTTTAGACCTAATACATACTTTACAATCTTTTAAGGAATCTTTTTCATTAAAATTTAAATCTCTTAACATATTTTCAGATTTTAATAATTTTAAATCTTTTTCATTTAAATGTCCTAATTTTAAATGCCATTTATGAAAGTTGCTTACCTGAGTTGATGCAGCGATATCCACATGCGGCTGAAAAAAATATAAATCACCTTTTCTCGTAGCACTTATAATTAGAGAGCCGTCCTGCTCCGTAATTTTTGCACATTTTTCAGTAAATACAACTCGGCAGTTGTTTGCAGTAGCTTTCGATATAGACATTAAATTGCATTTCAATTTTGGAACGCACAAAACATTTGTTAACTTTAAATTGGTTACACCGTGATTACCGGGAACTTTTAATTTGACTGTTCCAACACCTATGATCTCCGCTGTTTCATCTACAGCTAATTTTATAAATGATCCAATTCTAGGTTCGAAATCTATAAACAAATTCTTGTCATGAGCCATATGTGATGTCGTACCGCTATCGAGACACCACTCGGAATGTTCTTGGAAAGAGTTACTGGCTGCCATCGTGAACTCTGTACTATCTTCAACCATGAAAGATCGATCTTTGTATTTATTCGATGAAGTGAATTTTCTGTCTGAGATCTTCTTTCTGCATTCTGAGGCTTTATGCCCTACTTTTGAACAGTAATTGCATTTGAAGATTGCATAATTTCTTTCGCCATACGTGTTCTTGTTCTGCACAGGCTTTAAGATTTCTCTTTTGTTCTTTTCAGGAAGATTTTTCTTGTGAGTTGTAAAATACGCATTTGATGATTCTTGATGCTTTTTATTTTTTCTTGACTCGTATTCTTCCATCATTTTAATTTTTAGAGCTTCAGGCTGCGGCAATTCATCTCTTGCTTCTATGGCGCACCTGAAATTTTCATAGCTGTCAGGAATACTGTATAAGAGCAAAATTGATAATAGGTCTTCGGCTACTTGAATGTCCATTTCTTTTAGCTTGTCCACTATATCAAAGAAAATATTGAGGTGATCGGACATATTTTCACTATCAGGCATTTTCTTAAAGAGTAGCTGCTTCAATAGGGTGGCTTTCTTCGCCGGTCCTCTCGATT
Organism: Salticus scenicus; assembly: GCA_963930645.1. Classification (NCBI taxonomy): domain Eukaryota; kingdom Metazoa; phylum Arthropoda; class Arachnida; order Araneae; family Salticidae; genus Salticus; species Salticus scenicus. The sequence continues at coordinate 113,839,704 of OZ005661.1, read as the reverse complement.
CGTAAACTTCTTTTAATTTATTCCATACTTCATTTGAGGTGGTACAATGTTTAATATGACACAATTCACTTGGGGTAATTGCTAGGATTAAATCGGCCCTAGCTTTAAGGTCATTTTCGAGCCATTTTTCTTCGCCTTCGGCGCCTTCATCGGGCTTAATTTTCGTTCCGTTAGCATAACTCCAGTGATCATTCTTGATTAAAACAGCTTCTATCTGCAGCTTCCATGTATCGAAATTGTTTTTCGATAACTTTTCTATATTTAATATTTGCGACATATTTAATCAGCTATAACAGCTTCGCTATAAAAACAGAATCAAAAATACTTTCGATTTCAGCCCTTAGGCTTAACAGTAAGTCGCACTTTCGTTTTAGCGAATGTTAATTTAAATTTTTAAAAAGTCCGCAGTAAGATGCGTGTCTCTGGGCCCATAACCATTGTTGGTATAAATGGGTCCGCAGAGTGAAAAGCAGAGTCTTTTGAACAATCACAACATTTAATAATATATAGAAAAGTAGAATAACATAATGCGGGCATTTCTTACCGCACGCGTAGCAAAGCTTTCTCGTACAGACTCATATAAAACGCTCTTTCTCAGAGAAGCGAAGATGCGCTGTTGATTACGTAATACAGTTACGTCACATCTGACGTCATGACAGGTGGTGAGCTAGTTAACAGCTGATATGAGGAAACATGCATTGAAATCCTTCAAGTATTGTATTCGGTCTGAAAATTCGATATCGGGTTTTCACCTGATTTACACGTTTTAAGGTTCCCTGAGTCCAAAAAAGTGGTTTTTGGCAATTGGTCAGTGTGTATGTATGTGGAGAATCTTCTGGCTACTATAGCTCAGAAACTAATAAATATAGAGCTACGAAATTTTAGAATTGAAATACGTCTGCTTTACAGATGAAATTTCCAAATTTTGGTGAAATTTGAAAAACCGGAAGAGGGACATCGGAAACCAGAAGTGGGACCGTAAGTCCGTATCTCGAAAACGGCTCTAACGATTTTCTTCAAACTTGCTATATAGACACTCTGTTAGATGTCCTTTCGAATGATATAGTTGGTTAGTTCAGGAAAATTGATAGGCGTCTTGTATAAATAGCTCAATTTCAGGCCTCGCAAAGGCGTTCCTTTAAAAACGGTTGCACGGATTTTTTTCAAACTCACCATTTTAACTCACTTTTAAATATGCTTTTGTATGTAATTATTGTTTTCCTGTCAATAATTGAGTTTAACCGGAGGTGGGACATCGGAAACTGGAAGTGGGACCGTAAGTCCGTATCTCAAAAACGGCTCTAACGATTTTCTTCAAATTTGCTATATAAACACTCTATTAGATGTCCTTTCGAATGATATAGTTAGTTAATTCAGGAAAATTGATACGCGTCTTGTATAAATAGCTCAATTTCAGGTCTCCCAAGGGCGTTCCTTTAAAAACAGCTGTACGGATTTTTTTCGAACTCGCCATTTTAACTCACGTTTAAATATGCTTTTGTATGTAATTATTGTTTTCCTGTCAATAATTGATTTTTTGTAAATGTTGGTATCTCAAAAATGGCTCTAACGATTTTCTCTTTAGGTCACTTTTATGTTTTCTGATCACATTATCTCTCAAAAATGCATATAATACGTGTAATAGTGGGTAATGGAAGTCGTGTGGTTGTTTCACACCAGATTTTTTAATATCTAAAGATATTAGTTAATATTTTTACAAATTATTATTAATAAAATTTTTATTTTTAATATTTAACTAAGTCATTATTATTAATAATGCGTAATTGAAATAAATAAAATATGTATTTTTAGCTTGTAAAAATATTACGTAAATATTTTTATAAAATAATAAAAAATAATTTCTGTTCTTCTGCCGTAGTTTTACATTTATTCATGAGTTACTTGATAAAAACTAAGATTACCAACTTTTTTCTATATAGAATGTATGTCCTCAGAAAAAATAAGGTAGAATTACTTTCACTAAGGTAGAATTGCTTTCACAATCAACGTATTTTGCTTAATATAGAAATATACAAAAAAAAAAAAAAAAATCCTCTGTTTTTCGGTAGGAATTGAAAAAGTAACCATGTCGAAGGTTAAAACAAAATTCGTTTTTCTTCAAATTCTTCTTCTCTAAGATGAAAAAAATTACATATTTATATTCTGCATTACTTTCTGCACAAATTTAGCACAATTTCCTTTCATTTATGTTGTATAGTAAAGCGTCAATCGCGAAGAAAAAAGCATTACGTTCTACGGGGATCGCTCCGAATTGGCACTAAGATGGCCAACTTTCGGTCAATGTCCAGTCTCTCTATATATCCCTACATAAAATGCGATCACAGCGACACCTATTGAGCTATTGATCCCCAAATCTAATCAGCACCAGTTCATGTCAGGGTGCAACTAAATACCAAGTTTGGTTAAATTTCATTCATTGGTTCGTGAGATACAGCGTCCACAAAAAAATGATACAGACAGACATTTTCTAAAAACTATTAATTCGTAATCTAGACATCCCAAAACATGTAAATCCATCAAAAATCGGAGGTCGAAAATTTTCGCGAATCCAATACTTTCTTTATATTACATATAGAAGAAAGTAAAAATAAGATGCAACTGTTCGGAGAATTGTAATTTTAGAAAGTATTTAAAAAATGTCAAGAATAAAACAATTAACGATACCACAAAAAAAAAAAAAAAAAAAAAAATTTAGAGCGAAAATAAAAAATAAAAAGAAATGTTTTAATACGTGGGATGCCAAAATGATTAAATGTTAACAAAATATTAGTGATCTGGTTTTTAGCAAGACATAATATTTTTTGGCTGTTTAAACTGCACATTTGTCCTTAAGCGGCCACGTTACTCATCCAATCGAGATAACCGCAAGTTAGAAAGCCATCGCTTAAAAAATCAGTTTGTATTACATTTAGAACATAGAAGGGATTCAGAAAAAGTGTTTAGTAACATAATTTATCTAAATACAGTACAATAATAATTAAACAAAGCAGGTTTGATTGCCAGAAAATTTGAGAAAAATCTATTCTTAACGAAAAGAATTAGAAAACCAAGACATTAGAGACATTAGAGAAAACCAACATATTTGTTTAAAAAAAAAAAAAAAAAAAAAAAAAATGATTGGGTTAATTATTGGGCTCAAATGGTTCTCTCTGATGAGTCAAGTTTAATTTATTTCGAGCAGACTGAAACAAGCAGATCTGTTCGCGAAAATGTGATTGACTTAATGAAAATCGCACTTTTAAAACAATGACATATTTCCCGTACATTATGATACGAAAATGCATATTTTTTCAGTGAGTCTGGCAAATTTTCTTGTTCAATGGATTAATTAACCCGAAATAAAACTTGGCCATTAAAAAATTGATACCTGATCGACTACTTTGGAGGTATTTCAGACTCTTCCATAATCAGCATTTCAAGATGATAATGCACCTTCTTACATGGCGTCTGCGGTTCTTTTATTTGTTTCAAGTTGCTAAAATTACCTATCCATTCTCATGAGCATCCATAATTTTGTAAGTTATCATAACTTTTTTTACTTAAAATTAAATCCCACAAAGAATATCGCAGGATTTCTTCTTTATTAGATCTGAAAATTGTCCTAATCTCAATCCGCTCGAAAATGTTTTGTCTATAAAAGAGGGTGGGGATTAGAAATTTGTAGCCTACAACTTTGCAAGAACTAGAAAAAACTATATTTATGATATTTGAAACAGTGAAATTTCTGAGTTTCATGTTAAAAAACTGTAAAATACTATGCCATTGCGCATTAAAGCAGTAATTCCATATAAAGGCGGAATTATCCAATCCAGAATACATATTTTTATTAAATAATTGTTTAGATCTAACAAATAATAGTTTTATTTCCTACATTAAAATAGTACTTGTTTATGTCATATAATTAATCCTAATAGAATACAAAGTATATGTTTATTATATTACGTTTAAAAAGAAATTTTTCTGTAGATTTTTATTAAATACTTCGTAGAGTGTAACAAAACGAATTATTAAATCGAAACTGTACATAGGTATCATGTTATGACTTTTGTATTATACAAACATAACAGTTTTATTTGTTGCAATCATTAGTTTTTAAATTATTACAAACTCAACATGTACAAGTCAAATTTTCTGCAGCGTGGCTTTTTTTACTTTCTTCTATATGTAATATAGAGAAAGTCGGTACAGGTCAGTTCGACGCCAACGTTTCGACGCCAACGGTTCGACTCCAACGTTTCGACGCGGGGGCAGTTCGACGCCAGGTCGTTTCGACGCGGGGTCAGTTCGACGCCATACTTTTTTTTTCGTATTTTTATTTATTTTTAGAATAAGTTTGCGTCATTATTCAAATAAATGCGATGTGCCAGATATAATATATATATTTTATATGTTATATATATGAAGCGTGATTCAAATAAATAAGTAATATGACTGATATAATAGATATATAATAAATGTTAATGTGAAACCCAAAAAGCTATAACAAAGAATTCAACAGGAATTACTTCGTTGATAAGAAAAACGTGGCGTTGTACTTTATTATTTTGACATCCTCAAAGAATGTCCTAAACTGTTAGTCTTTCAAAAGTGCAAATAATGTTTCCGAACTAATTGCAATTTTAAGAAAATTCCAAAGGTTTTGAACATATTTCAAAATATTGCATTTCAACTAGCTTATCCTTACCTATTCTTCTTTCTTTGAAACATATTACAGGCTTGTCAATAACTCTATCTCTTTTTTTTACAAGTGCAATCCTCCCCCCCCCCCCCCTTCGCTATCAACTGAACGAATAAAGTTCAAACATTTAGCAGAAAATTAGCAAAATAGCAGAATTCCATTTAATGCGACGATATAATACCGATGCTGATTTTGCTCTCTATGCACGTATGATTCCTGCGTTAAATTTTGTGACTATCGAAGAACTTGAAAATGCTTTAGAAGTTTTGAGTGAGAATTTACCTAATCAGTTAACCCCAATTTTAGATTACTTTGAAAATTATTACGTTGGAAGGATTCAGAGAAATAATCGTTGCCGTCGTTCTACTTTTAAACTAGAAATGTGGTCATGATATGCTAGAACCTTAAATAACGAAGGCCGCACCAATAATTTCGTGGAAGCAGCGCACAGGCGTCTACAGGCCGAATTTGGTGTTTCACACCCCACATTATGGAAATTCATAGATGGTCTCAGACGTGTTCAAAAAACAATTGATCCAATGTTATGAACAATTTGTACGTGGAGATGAACCACCGCACAAGCGGAATAAGTATCTGCGAGCTGATATGAGAATTAAATTAATAGCTGAAGATTTTGAAAATCGAGAAATAATGGAATACCTGGAAGATGTGGCGCATAATTTTGCAATGGATTAGTGTAATAACAGTTGTGTGTTGTAATCTTATTTATGTGTAATCTTATTTATCTGTAATTATATTTGTCTGCAATATTATTTATGTGTAATCTTATTTATCTACTAGCAGGCTTTGCCCGCTTCGCTGGACATTAAACTTAAATGAGTTGTCAAAATGCCATATCTTTATTAATAACCTAAGTTCTCGCTGTGATTGGTAGAGTTTTTCTCGCTCCCAATGTGAAGAGTCTGGGTCCCCACTGTCTTCGGCACAACTTACCCACTTCTTACTTCCCACCCTCAGCGGGTGAGTTCGAAGTTTTGCAAAATCCCACTAATGTACATAATGCGTACACTTAATCAATATCCACACACCAAAATTCGCCATTCTAAGATAATTCAAAGCGAATTGAAACGGAAAACATGTTTTTACACATGTTTATTGCCCTCCGACTCCGAGAAGGGGGGGGCGGATTTCGAATTTCGTGAAATCCAGTTACAATAAGTGCCGGATGCATACAAACAATTTACGCACCAAATTTTGTGACCAAAGAAGTCTTTAATAGACAATATTATAAATAAATAAATACAAAAAGCACAGCTTAAGTATGGGCACCCTTTGGTGACTTTAAATATTTTAAGCCATTTTTACGATGAACTGAATTTGCTATCTCAATTGTGCAAATAAAGATCTTGGCGAGAAACGGCCGAGGTACGACGGTGCCGAATTTCAAATTTTGCAAAAGGGATCCAATACTAAAGCTGTTCCATACCGAATCTGAGTTGAAAACGGAAAAAGGGTAAAATAAATTAGAAATATCAGACCTATATTTATAAATTTGATACCTAATGAAAGGGGAGATTTTGCTGAATCCAGGGGTGCAAACAGTTTTTCGGTGCGACAATTAGATTTTTAAAAAATAACTAAAGTATGAAATTTAAGTGGCAACGGAAAAACGGAAAAAGAGAAAAATAAATTAGAAATATCAGACCCATCGTTACAAATTCAGTACCAAATGAAAGAGGTGATTTTTCTGAATCCTGGGGTGTAAACAGTTTTTCGATACCACAATTAGATTTTTTAAAATTAACTAAAGTGTGAACTTAGATGGCAACACTTCATTTCAATCTTTTCATAATTTGCAGTGCGAATCACGCGAATACAAAAGTCTTTAACTTAAAAATTTATTTGTATATTTTATTTTTCCATTCAAAGCATTTTTGTGAAAAAATATTTATGGCGCATGCGCAGGCGTTTTTTACCCACAATTTAAACACTAATCATAATTTTGAAAATTTCTATAGATATAATTTCAAGTTGGGTGAAGACCTAAGTTTCTGCCAAGCGCCGTTGAATTCCGTGCAGCCGTTCTCGAGTGATGCCCGGACAAACGTGTTTTAGTCTTTTACCCCCTAGGGGGGAACGGGGGGGAATTTCTGAAAAGTTGATAGATATAATTTTAAGTTGGGTGAAGACCTAAATTCCTGCCAAGAGCCGTTGAATTCCGTCCAGCCGTTCTCGAGTGATGCCCGGACAAACGTACTTTAGTCTTTTACCCCCTAGGGGGGAACGGGGGGGAATTTCTGAAAAGTTGATAGATATAATTTTAAGTTGGGTAAAGGCCTAAATTCCTGCCAAGCGCCGTTGAATTCCGCCGAGCCGTTCTCGAGTGATGCCCGGACAAAAAAAAGCGACATTCGGACACGATGACACACACACAGACACACACACACACACACACAGGCAAAATTTTCTGAAGCCATTTTCGGCTTTCATGGGGTGTGAAACGTGAAGATATCGCAAAATTTTTTGATTCCGACAAATTTACAGACAAAAGTCTGATTTTATTTTTATTAATATAGATATCAGGCATATTGCATATTTATTCTAAAAATAAATAAAAATACAAAAAAAAAAAAAAAAAAAAAAAAAAAAAAAAAAAATATGGCGTCGAACTGACCCCGCGTCGAAACGTTGGCGTCGAACCGTTGGCGTCGAACCGTCGGCGTCGAAACGACCTGCTTCGAGAGACGGTATTGGATTCGCGAAAATTTTCGACCTCCGTTTTTTGATGGATTTACATGTTTTTGGATGTCTAGATTACGAATTAATAGTTTTTAGAAAATGTCTGTCTGTCTGTCTGTGTGTCTGTCTGTCTGTCTGTATCATTTTTTTGTGGACACTGTATCTCACGAACCAATGAATGAAATTTAACCAAACTTGGTATTTAGTTGCACCCTGACATGAACTGGTGCCCATCAGATTTGAGGAACAATAGCTCAACAGGTGGCGCTGTAATCGCATTTTATGCAAATTTTTAACATGGCAGCATAGGACAAAATTCCGTAGAAATGGGCATAATGAGAGTTGTTTTAAACTTGTGATTGTAAAATTAATATGAATTATTGATAATAGTAGTAGTTAACTAGGAAAAAAATTTTGTGCATGTGGGGGCATCGGTCCCCCCCCCCTGGGGGGGAAGTACCCCCCGGGGAAGTAAATTTTCAAGATGGGTATCTTTCGAAAGGTCTCGTTGATAATAGTAATAGTTAACTGGAAAAAAAATTTTGTGCATGTGGGGGCATCGGTTCCCCCCCACACACCGGGGGGGGGGAAAGTTTCAAGATGGGTATCTTTCGAAAGGTCTCGTCAATACCTTTAAAACGAATGGTTGAACCATAAATCTGTGATAATTTAAAACAAAGTTATCGATTTTTTTTACCTAAAAAAAAAAAAAAAAAAAAAATCTGGAGTGACTCCACTCGACTTTCCGAACATTGAGTAACTAACAGTTTTGTAGATAAAATAAAGAAAGAGGTGTTGCTAAACAAACAAAAAAGAGAAAACCATAACAGAGTGTTTGAGTATTTTTCTCCATATATCACACGATGTTTTATTTAACGCTACTGAACTTTGAGCCCTTAGATCATAAGGATAAAGAATTTTTCGTTGTGTCCCTGTAAAAATCTATAAATGCTAGATTCACCAAAATGCTTATAGTTAGTGCAACAGTGATTTATAATATTCATACAAATTTTCAGCTCAATTGAATAAGGCGTTTAGATGCTATCGCTGGTCTCATAGGCCATAAAGATAAAGAATTTTTCTTTGTGTCCCTGTAAAAAAACTGTAAGTGCTAGATTCACCAAAATCTATACAGTTGGTTCAAATGTGACCTATAACATGTGTACAAATTCTTTGCTGAGATTAATAAGGCGTTTAGACGCTATCACACTTTTAAAAATTTAGCAAAGAATTTTTCTTTGTGTCCCTGTAAAAAAACTATAAGTGCTAGATTCTCCAAAATCTATACAGACTGAGTATCTGTGACCTATAATATGTGTATAAAGTTTTTGCTCAATTGAATAAGGCGTTTAGATGCTATCGCACTTTTAAGATTTTGGTCCCTTGGCCATAATGATAAAGAATTTTTCTTTGTGTCCCTGTAAAAAAACTATAAGTGCTACATTCACCAAAATCTATAGGGTTCGTACTATGGTGACTTACAATATACGTACCAACTTTCAGCTTATTCGAACAAAGCGTTTAGACGCTAGCGTGTTCACTCACAGACATACACACATACATACACACATACATACACACACACATACATACATCATCGTAAAAATAGTGAAAACGGGCTCGTTGGACTTCGAAACGTATAGAAACATCAAAATCTCGAATTCGGATTTTTGACATGATTACAATACTTTCCTTACTATAGTGTTCGGAAAGTAAAAATTAGAAAAAAATTCGTTTTTTTTTTTTTTTTTTTTTTTTTTTTTTTTTCAATATTGTTACTGATTGAATATGTATTACTTTTAACAAAAAAAAAAAAAAAAAAAAAAACTTAGAAAAAAAAATCGTTTTTTTTTTTTTTTTTTTTTTTTTTTTTGTAATATTGTTACTGATTGAATATGTATAGGAAAATATAGAAGAAAGTCTTGTGGTGGCCACAACATACTAGTATTTTTATCGCTTAGTGTATATCCCTCTTGAGAATTCTGCCTGGTAAAGGAGTATGGACACGGCTGTCTAGATATATAAGGCTACACTACTTCCTCCTCCTTTTCGAAGTAATGGCGTCACAATACTAGTGCATCTTTAAAAAATCTGGAGTGACTCCACTCGACTTTCCGAACATTGAGTAACTAACAGTTTTGTAGATAAAATAAAGAAAGAGGAGTTGCTAAACAAACAAAAAAGAGAAAACCATAACAGAGTGTTTGAGTATTTTTCTCCATTTGTCACACGAGGTTTTATTTAACGCTACTGAACTTTGAGCCCTTAGATCATAATGATAAAGAATTTTTCGTTGTGTCCCTGTAAAAATCTATAAATGCTAGATTCACCAAAATGCTTATAGTTAGTGCAACAGTGATTTATAATATTCATACAAATTTTCAGCTCAATTGAATAAGGCGTTTAGATGCTATCGCTGGTCTCATAGGCCATAAAGATAAAGAATTTTTCTTTGTGTTCCTGTAAACAAACTGTAAGTGCTAGTTCACCAAAATCTATACAGTTGGTTCAAATATGACCTATAACATGTGTACAAATTCTTTGCTGAGATTAATAAGGCGTTTAGACGCTACCACACTTTTAAAAATTTGGCAAAGAATTTTTCTTTGTGTCCCTGTAAAAAAAACTATAAGTGCTAGATTCTCCAAAATCTATACAGATTGATTATCTGTGACCTATAGTATGTGTGTAAAGTTTTTGCTCAATTGAATAAGGCGTTTAGATGCTATCGCACTTTTAAGATTTTGGTCCCTTGGCCATAATGATAAAGAATTTTTCTTTGTGTCCCTGTAAAAAAACTATAAGTGCTAGATTCACCAAAATCTATAGGGTTCGTACTATGGTGACTTACAATATACGTACCAACTTTCAGCTTATTCGAACAAAGCGTTTAGACGCTAGTGTGTTCACTCACAGACATACACACATACATACACACATACATACACACATACATACATATACATCATCGTAAAAATAGTGAAAACGGACTCGTTGGACCTCGAAACGTATAGAAACATCAAAATCTCGAATTCGGATTTTTGACATGATTACAATACTTTCCTCACTATAGTGTTCGGAAAGTAAAAAAGTAGCGAGAAACTTCATACTAGATTTGGATTAAATAGAATTTTTTGCTTAATATCCTGCATTAAGTTAAAACTTGCAACTGCACCTAATATTCTATATTCTCCCAAATATTTGAAATAAAAAGTCAACACATTAAAAAAAAAAAAGAAAGAAAAAAAAGAGAGAGATAGAGATTCGTTAAAAATGAAAGTAAACAAAACATAATACAGTCAAACCTCGTTAACGTGAACACGCTTAACGTGAATTACTTTTAATTTGAACTTTTTCCACAATCTTCATCAAAAGGAAGATTAGTTTAATTATATGAAGATTAGTTATTGGTAGCATGAACTACTGATATCATGAACAAGCTTTTTATCCCCTTTGAGATTCCCGTTAACGAGGGTCGACTGTATTTCAGTTTTAGATATTTAGAATTTAGCATGCAATTATAATACTTTAAATCTAAACAACTACTGCGCTTAAAAAAGTTATAAAATTTTAAAACAATTTCTTCTTAAATTATTTTTTAATTTAGTTAACATATTTTGTTATTTCTTGAATAAAACAATTGTAAAATCTTTTGAGGATTAAGCTTAATCTTTCCTATAAGTTTATATTTATAGAATTTGTATAAAAATTAATGATTTATAAACATATAAAATTCTCTATCCTATCTTTTCAGCAAAAAAAAAAAAAAAAAAAAAAAGATGCTCTTATGCAATATAAAATCTTTTTTTTATCTTATTATTATTACTATTATTTATTAATTGCATTCATTAACCAAGAATATTAGAATATTAGGTATATTAAACACTTGAATACAGAGAAATTTTCATCCTTTCTTACATGAAAAACCTTTAAAAATAAATAAATAAATGATTTTAGTATGATTGAAATATCAGCGTTTTATCATTGACAAAAACAAAAGTTATTATAAGAAACTTTGATAGCTTAAATCACTAAGGTTAAATTAATTATTCAAATTACACAAAATATATGAAACTTGCTTTTCTTCTGCTAGGAAAAAAGAAAAGTTGCTCTTTTTCAATTTAAAATGTTATCTTTATATTATTATTGTTATTATTTATTAAACGCATCCATTAATGAATCTTTCTATTCAAAAAGAAACCAAACTTTTGTATATGAATTATTAATATATTCTTGTAAAATGATGAACAGCTGGGACTTTTACTTTCTCTTACCCATAGGGTCGAGAAAGTATTGTTTTAGGGTCAAATTTTCGAACGTGAGTTTTTGTTATATTTACATGTTCTGAGGTCCCCTGAATACGAAAATCATGTTTTTAGAGAATGGTCTCTGTGTGTGTCTGTTATCAGCATATCTCAAGAAGAACAAATAGTAGCAGAAATTCCAAACTCGGTATTCTGAATGTGTATCATATAGGGATGCTACACAAAGCTTTTCGTTGAGATGAAGCAAATGGTTCGTGTACAGGGACACTCAAAAGTATTCAAATACATTACGTCTATGAGGGAAATTACAGGTAAGTAGAGTTTAACATCTATAGACTGCACTAAACCGAATGAAACGAATATATATTTTGTGTAATAGAGATAGTTAACCGGGGGGGGGGGGGGAATTATGTATGTAGGAGCTTCGCCTCCCCCCCCCTGGGGGGAAGTCCCCCCTCGAGGGGAGTAAACTTTCATGATGGGTTTCTTTCAAAAGAGCTCGCCAATACCTTTAAAACGAATGGTTGAACCATCGATCTGCGATAATTTAAAATAAAGTTATCGATTTTTTTCATTTTTAACATTTTATTTATTTATTTATTTTTAAATGTAATATTGAGAATAAATTCAACTTTTTTTTTTTTTAATATTTAGTGTTATACTACTTCTCTAATATGGAAACCGTGTGCATTATCATGGAAGATAATTTTTTTAAAATAATAATTTTAATAAATTATTTTTACTGAGTGAATTTTCTATAGGAAAATATAGAAGAAAGTCGTGTGGTGGCTACAACACACTAGTTATTTTTTTATGTTTTCTTTTTATTTTCATAAATAGAAAGACTCAACATTCATCATTTATAGAAAATATACATTTGCTACTGCTAGACTTTTAAATAAAAAATAAAAATATTAGGTATATTAAACACACGAATGCAAAGAAATTTTCATCCTTTCTTACATGAAAATTTTTTTAATTAAATAAATAAATTATCTTAATATGATTGAAATTTCAAAATTTTATCATTGACAAAACCAAAAATCATTCGAAGAAACTTTGATATCTTAAATCACTAAGAATGAATTAATTATTTAAATTACAGAAAACATATAAAAATTACATTTTTTTTTCTTCAAGGAAAAAAGAAAAAAAGCCTCAAAACATCTAAATAAAAATCTGAAACATATACTCCTAAACATCTGTTTTTACAGGCATTACATATACAGTCGGAACCTCGTTAACGTGAACACTGTTAAGGTGAATTACTTTTAACATGAACTGTCTTGACAATTCCCGTCAAAATGAAGGTTAATTTAGTTATATGAAGACTAGTTACTGATAGCATAAACTGCTGATAACATGAACAAATTTTTTATCCTCCTTGAGATTCATGTTAAGGAGGTTCGACTGTATATATATATATATATATATACTGACAGAGAGAGAGAGAGAAAGAGATAGAACAGGCATGTACATTATTATTCAAGTACATTATTGTTCTATATTATTCACAAAATAATGTGAAGGTTGTCATCCTTACCAAAGGGATACATTGTTGCTCACTTCGTTCAATTTTTTCTGAATTTTTCATTTATCATTTTTCTTAAATTTCTGATTTTTTATTTTTAAATAATTTGTAAATAAAATATTTTTTGATTTGATAAAGCATCTCTAATTAAATCAATATTATTCTTACCACACATGCAAATATCATTTGGATTAAAAATAGCATCCTTGATTAATTTAAGTTCTGCCAACTTTGAAAGTAAGAATTTGTGGTTGATTTCCGATTTTAGAAAGTTTTCTTCATTTGAAGATGAAGTTAATACATCCAATATTATCAAACAATAAGATATTACCTGAGTTAAGAAATTCCGATGGATAAGTTAAACTTCCTCTATCTAATGCTGTTATAAGTTCATAAAATGAATCCACTTCTACATTCATAATTTGATTAGTAGAAATAAGTGGTGCACGAAAAGAACAATCAAGCTTCCCTCTTATTTTAAATGAAATGTACCCGGCTAAATACACAAAAGCTTTAATGGAATTATCATCATAATTATTTAGATATATTGTGTTGTCTAATATGCTTCCAAAATTATCAAAAATTTAATTAACATCAATATTTGATTTTCCAGGGGATTTGACTTTTTATCACTGAGTTTCTTTATTATTAGAAGCTGTTTATATGAAATTGACATCGTCATCGTGTCTTCGAGTCACGCTAGTAAACAAGGAGCCACCATTTTAAAGTAAATATAAGCTATTCAGTTTGTCGCTCCATGACTTAGGTGGTTAGAGCGTCACGTTAATAACGCGGTGGTCGAGAGTTCGATCCCCAAAGGCCCAGCGTGGTAGTTTTTGCAGGTAATTAGTAGAAAAAGTGTCAATCGATAAAAGAAAATTTTTCGTTGACTGCACAGTATCCTAAGAATTTTTGAAGAGTTTTTTGCAGAAATTAAAAAGTTTTAAGTAAGAAATACATAAATAAGTATTTCTAGAAGCTTTATATATATATTATATGAAATTGGATTTGTCATCGCATTTTCTGGCACGCTAAAAAACAAGACGCTTCCACTTACGGAACAAAAAAAAAAGGTTAGAGCGTCATGTTAATAACACAAGAGTCGTGTGTTCGATCCTCACCGAACCGAGGTGTTAATTTTTGAAAATAATTAATAGAAAAGTTGTCAACTGATAAAAGAAAATGTTTCATTGCGTACACAGTATCTTCATAAATTTTGAAGAGTTTTTTAAACAGCTTTTTATATGAAATCGGATTTTATCATAGCGTCTTCATGGCACGCTAATAAATAAGGCGCGTCCATTTTAAAGTAAATATAAGCATCCCTGTTTGTCGCTCGTTGGCTTAAGCCTTGGTTTTTAAGAACACAAAACGCGAACGTCAACGCATTCCGCGTCGAGATTTTCAATTTGCGAATACGTCACGACGCTCTGTTCTGCGGTTTCAACGTCAGCGCTGATATCAAGGAGACTCTGATTGGAGCGTCGCGGCGTCGGAAACGTTGACATGCTTCTTGTGTTCTTAAAAACCAGGGCTTTAGTTGATTAGAACGTCACGTTAATAACGCGATGGTCGAGAGTTCGATCTCCGAAGGTCCGGCACGTTAATTTTTACCGACAATTAGTAGAAAAGGTATTAATTGATAAAATAAAATTTTTCGTTGACTACACAGTTTCCTGAGCATTTTTAAAGAGGTTTTAAAGCAGCTTTTTATCTGTTTGCAAGCACAAAATAAAAATTTAGGTAAAAATAAATAAATAAATACATTTTTTTTTTTGTTTTTTTAGAAACTTTTCATTGAAATAGGATTTTCTCATCGCGCTTCGTGTCACGCTAAAAAACTAGTTGGCATAGTTGGACTCTGCTCAGTTCCCCATCATATTTATGTTCTCATAAATTTCTAGTGCGAGACATATTATAATCACAGTAAATGAAATTAATTTGACCAAAGCTTGATACAGTGACAGAATGAAATCCCCGCCTAATAGGTTATCCATCGTTCACTTCGATATATTTATCTTATTCTAATTTATTAATTAATTTTATCAGGGTCAATTCCTTTGTTTAGTTTTCATGCTACTATTTCCAATGCAATAATCCTCAAAATTCATATTTATATGAAAAATTTACAATTTCGCTATGTTGATAAAATCGTAAATTACGAATAATTTACGAAATTTTCCTATTATAATATTTGTATTTAATCATGTTCAAACAAATATCATAAATGTAATTTTGAAGTTGTCTGATGTATTTATGATCCTCAAAATGGAAGTTTATGCTCAATTTTGCCTTATTCTGACATGTTAAGTAAATCGTAAATTCCAAATAACTTACGAATTTTTTTAATTGGAAAAATTATATTCTATGTTATTCATGCCAGTATCCTAAATAATATTTAGAAAGTTGTTTGATATCTTTACGATGAAAATATCCCTCAAGATTGTCGTTTATGTGAAATTTTCCTCTATTCTGCCATGTTAAGAAATACGTAAATTTCAAATAACTTACGAAATTTTTATATTGGAAAATTCATAGTCATTAATATTCATGACAGTGTCCTAAATATTATTTCAAAAGTAGTCTGACATCTTTACGATGAAAATATCTCTACAAATTGACGTTTATGGTAAATTTTGCCCTATACTGCCATGTTAAGAAATTCGTAAATTTCCAATAACTTGCGAAATTTTCAAAGTAGCCTATTTATAGTTACTGATGGTCATTACGGCATCAAAACTGATATTTTAAAACTGGTCCGACATTTTTACAGTAAAAAATTTCCATTTAATGCACGTTTAAGTGAATTTTTGTCCTATTCTCCCATGTTAAGAAAATCGTAAATTTCTCATAACTTACGAAGTTTTTTAATTCGAATTTTGCAAATGAATAGGGTTCTTGCCAGTATCGAAAGTAATATTTTAAAACTGGTCTGACCTCTCTGCGATCATTTGTTCGTGAGATATCGCGTAAACAGACTAACGAACTAACGGCCTAACACACTAACGGACTAACACACTAACAGACACCCTACAGACAGACACCATACAAATTTTGTCATTTTCGGATTCCTCACACCTGAAAACGTATAAAACAAACAAAAAACCGAGGTCGAAATTTTTCACGATTACCTAAGTTCCCCATACCTATAGTATGATGGGGAACTAACAAGGCGCTTCCTTTTTAAAGTAAATGCAAGCATAATTTTGTGTCGCTCGTTGGCCCAGTTGATTAAGGCGTCATATTGATAGCGCGATGGTAGTGGGTTCGGTCCCTGAACTCCGAGGTGTTGATTTTCGCAGTTAATTAATAGAAGAGATGTAATTTGTCAAAAGCTTTCATGGTCTGCACACTATCCTAAGAAATTTTGATTAGTTTTTCTAAGAAGCTTTTTTTAGTTACTAAAAAGAACAAAAAATAAATTTAAGTAAAAAAAAAAAAAAATGGTAAAATTGCGGAAAGCTTTTTATTGTGGAGCTCAGCATAAAATAAAATTTTATTCTTGCTCAGACATACTATAAAAACGTAAAAGTTTCAGCAATAAGAAAATTTAAAATGTATATACGTATATAAATATAGATTTAATTCGGATAACTTGTTACCTTATTTCCAACTGTGTGTTTCTGTGGTATTTATATGATTGTCTCATCTTTATTCTCAATCTTTTCATGTTAATCACATAAATTCAACATTATATACATACATATATATACATATATATATATATATATATATATATATATATAAAGATATAGATATAGATAGATAGATAGGTGTAGGTATTTAAATTTTCAAGCGATGAAAATTTTTAAATATTCAAAATATTTTGAAAAGCATTCAAGAACAATTTTTGTCAGATTTTTCTAGCATGTTCCATGGCTTTTCTTGACTGTTCTTTGACTTCTGATTAGAGCGTCATGCTGATAACGCGATGGTCGTGGGTTCGATCCTTGATGAGCCGATCGTGAGCCGTTGTGCTATTTCTTCGCAGATAGTTAAAAGAAAAGATATCAGTTGATGAAAGAAAATCTCTAGTTATCTACACAGTATCAAAAGAAATTTTGATTAGTTTTTTAGAAGGTATTTTTATAACTAAAAAGCACAAAATAAGTATTTAACTAAAAAAACATTTTTTAAAAGTAGAAGCTTTTTATTGTGAAGCCCTAAAATGCATAAAATAAAAATTTATTGTGGCAAAGACATTCTATAAAGAAATGAAAGCTATAACACTAAGGAAATTTTAGAGAAAAATATAGTTATTTCACTTTTGCAAGAGATGAAAATTTTTAAATATTCAAAATAATTTAAAAAGCATTCAAGAACAATATTTTTTGCATTAGTCAGATTTTTCTAGCATGTTCATGGATTTTCTTGACTGTTCTTTGACTTCTGATTAGAGCGTCATGCTGATAACGCGATGGTCGTGGGTTCGATCCTTGATGAGCCGATCGTAAGCCGATGTGCTATTTCTTCGCAGATAGTTAAAAGAAAAGATGTCAGTTGATGAAAGAAAATCTCTAGTTATCTACACAGTATCCAAAGAAATTTTGATTAATTTTTATAAAGGTATTTTGTTACTAAAAAGCACAAAATAAGTATTTAACTAAAAAAACATTTTTTAAAAGTAGAAGCTTTTTATTGTGAAGCCCTAAAATGCATAAAATAAAAATTTATTGTGGCAAAGACATTCTATAAAGAAAGGAAAATTTTAACACTAAGGAAATTTTAGAGAAAAATATAGCTATTTCACTTTTGCAAGAGATGAAAATTTTTAAATATTCAAAATAATTTAAAAAGTTTTCGAGACCTTTGAAATTTACGACTTAATGAATAATTATACAAAAAACTAAAAATTAAGAATATTAGTCTCGAATGCTTTTTAAATTATTTTGAATATTTAAAAATATTCATCGCTTGCAACAGTGAAACATCTATATTTTTCCCTAAAATTTTAAAATATGATTTTTATATAATATAACTTAAAAGTGGTTCAGAAACTAATCTTTTACAAATTGCTCCGCCCTCGGGTTACGCTTTGACAAATATGGTAAATTTCACTATAAACCGAAACTGAAAAATATATTTATATTTAAAAAACTGTTTGTTGCTTTAATTTGATAATAATAGTCAAATATTTTATATAAAATGATACGAATTCAATTTTAGCTGTTAATATTTTGAATTTTGTGGCAAGACTCAGAATAGCTTTTTTGTCTGAACAGGGATTTACATTTCAGTAAAATTTGACTTTTGTAGGTGTTACATAATTATCAGTAAAGAATTTTAAGATACCTATATTTTAAATATTTAAAATGTGATTTTTATACGGTAAAACTTAAAAGTGGTTCAGAAGCAAATTTTTTACAAGTGGTTGCTCCGCCCTCGGGTTACACTTCGAAAAATATGGTAAATTTCACTACAAACAGAAACTGAAAAATTATTAACTTTTAAAAAACTGTTTTTTGCTTTAATTTAATTATAATAGTAAAATCTTTGATATAAAATGATAAGAATTCAATTTTAGCAGTCAATATTTAGAATCTTGTGACAAAATTATGAATAGCTTTTTTGTCGAAACAGTGCTTTACCATAGCCTCCTAAACTAAATGCCTGTCGCGCGGCTCAGAAGCTTGGCAACAGTTGAAGACAGCACCACCTGGTACAGATTGCGTAACTTTTTTATTCAACAGCCACCAAAAAATTTTAAAAGTGGGATATGATATACATAAAAGGCAAATAGAATCAAAGAAACGTCGATTATATATGTCATATATCACTTCTTAAAATTATTGGTGACAGTTCAATAAAAAAGTCACGTAATCTGTACCAGGTGGCGCTGTCTACAGCTTCAACTGTTGCCAAGTTTCCGAGCCACGCGACAGGCATCTAGTTAAGGGGGCTACGGCTTTACGCTTCAGTAAAATTTGGCCTTTTTAGCTGTTGTTACATGATTATGAGTAAAGAATTTTAAAATAAACAATCTTTTAAATATTTAAAATATGATTTCTATATATTAAAACTTAAAAGTGTTCCGAAGCAAATCTTTTACAAATGATTGCTCCGCCTTCGGGTTACGCTTCGACAAATATCGTAAATTTCACTATCAAGTGATACTGAAAAATATTTTGTTTAAAATACTGTTTATTACTAAAATTGATGAAAATATTAGTGTTAATTTTTTTAAACAGTTAAATTCTGCTAATAAAAATATTGTTTTTATCTTTCAGATGCTGGTTAAGAAAATGAAAATTTAAAACTAATATGTAACTGAAAATGTAAAACAGAAGAGGATAAATAATGTGCTATTTAAATGAAATAAAATGAAATGTTATGAAAACTTTCTTTCTTTCTCTCTCTCTCTCTCTCTTTTTTTTTTTTTTTTTTTTTAACTTATATGAAGTTTCTTTTGAATTGTTTTTCATCTTAAAAAGGTCTTCCTCCCCTCCCCCCATCTACTTGTTTCATGTATTTCAAGTAATTGGTTTAATTAAGTAACATATATATGTAGTTTAAATTCCTTGTGACTTTTCATTTTAATTTTATCTACTACTGTTTCACTACTTTTAGTAATGTTTAAGTTAAAAAAATTTATTTTAATTGATATATATTAATTTATAAAAGTCTAAAATTATTCATGAATTGTTTTAAATATTGTTTAAATTAAACCTTTTTAACTATTTAATATTTAAATATTAAGATCTTAATTAAACTAATAAAAGATATTTCTTTTCTTATTCATTAAGAGAAATTTTATTTGAATTTATTGTTTAATCTGATTAGGAGCAAAAATAATATTCTACGAGGATGTTGATTATACTAGGTATCAAGTCCTTTCTCCACCCCCACTTCTTCCTTTGTTGATATAGCAATTGAGATAATTTGTTATTATATAAACTGTATTATGAATAATTGTATAATAATCAAATACTTATATATACTACTGTTACCTTTTAAAATAAAAGTAAAAAATAAATAAATAAATAAAATAAATAAAAATAAAAAATTAATTGAATTTAGGTATAATTTCTTGAACTAATATTCTTCTTACTGAATGTTACTGATTTTAAATATTTATAATTAAAAAAATAATATATATATATGGTAGAAGCACCATTGCTTTTCCAGTCCTTGATTCTAACGGCAGCTTAGTTCCCTTACTGCAGCCACGAGCGTAGAACCTTGACAGAATGATGTAATGTGATGTCAGAAGAACGTCATTATCATCCCCTGCGTGCGCATACTTCTGTGTGGAATCTTGACAAGCGGATAACCACAGAACGACTTCTTGTGTTAAAACTTAGAAAATTTTGAGTACAATTCGAGTGCGTCTTGCGCATGCGTAGAAGGAAAACTGTGAAGGAATAAATAAGTGGTTTATCCCTATTTTGTTGTGTTTACATTTTTACATGTAAATAAACACGCAAATTAAGTATGGATGAATTCGGAATAATTAATATTTAGACATAATCAGAAATAGACAGTTTTATTAGTTATTTTTATTCTGTTAATCAGTTTTATAGATTTTTAAGGAGATGAATACTTTTTAAATTATCTATCTTATTTAAATATTTAACAAATAAATAAATAAATAAATAAAATAAAAAATAAAATTTCCATTTTTTTTCCCTTTTTAATAATAGCATTTTTCAGTTTATAATGTTAATTGTTTTGATTAATGAGGATATGCTGCAGTTATCTATACACCCATCGCAAGCTTTTGTCAACGAAAAGTCGCATTGATTATTTAGTACTTGTCATTTTCATAACCTTGTACTCTTGTGTATATTTTACTTCCGCCTTCGGTTGTTATTTATTTATTTATTTTTATTTATTTTTTGCCGTTTATTATTATTTATTTATTTTATTTATTTTCGCACAGTAAAACACGTCAATATTGATCAATGTAAAGAAATTTTACATATGCTATTTGCATTTTTAACATATCATTTCTGAAAACGTTCGAAATTTTAAGGGAAAGAGGGAGAAAAGTTATATACTTAAACTAGAAATAGGAAAATTTGAACGATTGGCATTAACAGTTAGTTAGTTTAATGATTCAATGATTTTACAGTTGATTGTCAATGACATGACCATAGTGTATTTATGATCAGGGCCCGACTTAGACTATCTCGAGCCCCGGGGCAAGCTTATACAGGGGGGCCCCCTTGCAGTGGCATAATAGGTCTTTAGGGTGCAAAATTTCTGCTTATGCCTGTTGGGGTGGGGCCCTTCCAGAAGGGGGCCCAGGGCAACTGCCCCGCATGCCCTGGTGTTAATCAGGGTCTGTTTATGATTAGTTTCAGTTTCTTTGTGACATTTACACATCTAATTCTGTTTAAACTTTTGTTATGATACATTTTGCTATGAAATTCCAATTTTTGGCCTATGCCTGCCTATAATATATATATATCTATTTAGCTGTTATATATTTTGTATCTTCTGGTTGCTGAGTTTTGAAAATTATTAATACTTTATCTTTTCTTGAAAAATCTTTTCAAATATTGTTTTAAATAAATTAAGAATATATTGGATGCCAGTTTCTTTCTTCCATGTTAGAAAAGAATCGAATGATTCAAATTCCAGTTCACTTTTAATCAAATCTATAGTGTGCTGCGCACTTAAATGTTCTTCATATTGTTTTTTAGTCTTAAACTTTAAAGGACAAAAAGAGCAATTTATTTGGGATGTTGGGAAAGAAGTTTCAATGACGTAAATATTTCGTAGATGTGTATATAAATTGGAAGGTTTTGAAAAATTCTCTCCACATTCTGGACAGTTATGCAGCGAATTTACTTCTGCATCTATTGCAGAAATAAATATAACTTTCTCCTTGCAAATTTGATTTGTAAGTAAAATAATAAATAAATTCAACAAAAATAAATAGAAATTTTAAATCTAACAAATGTAATGAAAACAAATTTAAATTATAACAATTTATTAAAAAAATATAAATCAATCTATGAAAAAAAAAAAAAAAAAAAATAATAATAATAATAATAATAAAAATCACCCTCGAGAATGAACAGGAGAAAAAAAAAAAAAAAAAATTGTTCTTTTTTCTGGTCAAGGGGGGGGGGGAAAGCAAAATCAAAACAGTCCTTACTTTAAATAATCAGAATATGATGGTACTTTTTTCTAATCATGATTCTTTAAAAATTACAGTGTTATTAGTAAGTATTGTTCAGCATGAAAAACAGAACACATAAATGTATTATAATTAAGTATAAAAATATTTTATTAATACAGAACGATTTATACATTAAAAAATTTATAATTCTGAATTAAAAAAAAGTTGCTCCTACAAAACTGAAAAATATAGTTCAATATATATTAAATTTGAATAAGATTATTAATAATAATTAAAATTTACAACTTATTCTTAAATTGGATTCCTGTATTACAATTACATTATTCAAAGTATGTGAAAAATATAATAGCTACATTAAATCCTTTATATGTGTTACATTCGTGGTTATATAAAAAATACTTGATCTTTAAGACACTTACTTGATCTTTAAGACACTTACTTGATCTTTAAGGAATATAGATAAGTAAACTTACTGATTTGAAATCACAATAGCTTGAAACAATCTTGCGAGGTAATCCTGCAAGTGTTTACATTAAAGCAAGAAAATAAATAAAACCTTTTGCTATTAATGTAACACCAACTGGCTTAAAATCTCCGAAATAGACATAACAGAGACAAAACATCCATATCCTATATTTGAATTACGTCCCATACATACTTTCTGGAAACATTTGACACCTTAGCGTATATTTTAATTACAAAATAATTCCGTCATTCAAGACTTCGCCATTTAACGTACAATAACGAATAAAATATTTTAAGTAATGCGATAAAATTATAAAATTTATATTGATAATCAATTCCTTAAAACGAGTCAGAAAATTATCACAGTCAAAAAAATGTTAAAGTTGTAAACAAACATAAATATACTTAGAGGGAAAATGTTTCTTCCCATACGGTACTTTTTTCCCTTTTCAGCTTTCTTTTTACGCATGCGCAAGAGATACGAACTCAAGCTAAAATTCTTTCTAAGTTTTAACACAAGAAGTCGTTCTGTGGTTATCCGCTTGTATTCATTCTTTTCACTTTGTGCACCCCTTCCTTAAAGTAAACTCTTCGAAAAGAAGGAGGGACGAAGTGCCAACTCGTGAAAGTTGGATTATACATATTTTACATCTGCAGTTCATTGTCAAAAAGATTTATGCTCAAGGACAAAGGAAGTAAAAGAGCTTAACTCCCCCCCCCCCCCTCCAACTCCTGCCCAGAAGATTGTAAAATTTTCTTTTTTTCTTTTAATGCCAAATGAAAAAATCACTCTTTTAAAACCAAAATTTAAGTTACACAAATGTTAATTTAAAGTGATTTTTTCAATTAATATTAATAATTGTGAACATATTGTGAATTAATTATTAATTGACGTTCCTGAAAAAACTTTTTAGCCTTTTTTAAAAATAAAATTTCTTCAGCCTCTCACATGATTTATGAATTGCTACGCCAATTTTGTAGTAATTTTTCAGATTAAGAGACTTCAATAAATGCTATTTTTTTGTCTCATGCTCCGGGGGAGGGAGAAATTATAATTTACAAATTACCTATAAATTTACAGAGAGAGTACTCTGTATATTAAATAAGGATGTATTTACTGCATTTATATGTATACATATACAAACGCCCAAACGCGCATACATGTATACGTGTATATGTTTATTTTCTTTTCAGTGGAAAATAGTTGTCAATGATACCTACATAAAGTTAACTTTGGTTTTCAATGATAGTTAATGAATAAAATATTGATGTTCATTTTCAAGAAAAAGAAAAGGCCAATTTGTCTACATAATGGGGAATTTATTGTTTTAGTATCTAGTATTTACAAAAAAAAAAAAAAAAAAAAAAAAAAAACTTTTTCGATATCGTTTGTAACGATACTGATTGTTATTAATTTTCTTTTCTTTTTCTTAAAAAAAAAAAAAAAAAAAAAAAAAAAAAAGAATTTGATGAAATTCTGGCAAAAGCAGAATTTAGTTTAGGACGGAGGACTATTAGTTTATTTTATTTATTTATTTTTATTTTTTTTATTTTTTTCAAATTATAACATCGCTTTCAAATTATTCAATTAAATTTTAGATAAATTTTAGATTTCGACGAATGTCCAACTATTGAAAAACGACAACGCAAAAATCCCAGATTGAGACTAATAGTCCTCAGTCCTTAAAAAAAAAAAAAAAAAATCTTGAAATTAAAATTACTTTTTTTTTTCGTTGCTGAAAAATTTTGTTAAAAATGTAAAGTGCAGTATTTTCTTATGACAATTTTTAATATCTGAACTAGAAGTAGTTTATACAATTAACGATTACATTGATGTTTAAGTCCCCAGCTATAAGTTTTTTTTATATATAAGATTATTGATTATTTTCTATTGATTCAAAATCCCCCCCTCCTCTGCATAACCAGAGGCGATTAATACTTCTGATAAATTCCTTTTTCTGTACATTTTACACTTATAATAAAATTAAGGCTGAGAAAGGAGAAATTTAATTATATGGAGTCCCACTGTGTATACAGTGTGGTGATTTCTGGGAGTACACCTTCGAAAAACGGAATACGCAAGCATGAGTCCAGGGATGATTTTTGCTATTTTTATTCAAAACTTAACAAAATAGTTGAAATTCAAATAAATTAGAAATTATTACAAAATGCTCGCCTCCGAGCATACTTCAAAAACATGCTACACATTTTTAGCACCAAGTCTCTCTCTGTCTTTTTTTGAGTCTCTTCCTTCCGAGCACACCTTCGGAGGGGGAGGGGAATACCCCACACGAAGCACTGATTCGTTGGTCGTGATATCACTCTACCCGTGACATCATTTTCGGCCAATCTCGGTCTACCCGAAACTCTGAGAAATGTCGGTAGCAACAAAAGGCCATGCGTGAAATCGGAAACTATTGATGTCACCGCTTCCATAGAAATATGAAATTTTTTCACACAAAGCATCTGTTGCTCAGACAGCTTCCCATGGCTCCGTTCTGTCTGGTCACACGACCCCTGACCTCTTGGAATGTTTGTAACCTTCACTCCAGCACAGCTTCCTCCCTCCTAAAAGACCATTTTACGGCCTTCAGGATGTAAAATGGGCTCCAGAAGACTCAGGTGCCTCCTCCCATTAACAAACATGCAACATCAGAGAGTTGAGCTAGCCCCCCAAACAAAAATTTTTCGAAACAACCCCCTGAACTTTTATAGAACTAAAAACATCTTAAACATAAATTTTCTAGTCTTACACCTTGCATAATTACTAGATCCCAAGGTCTCATTTCACATTATATAAAAAAAACAATTAAACATTCACATGCAATTTCGTGATGACAATCAAAGGTTCTACCCCTAACAAAATTTTAAAAGTCAAACACTGAAATTTCACAATTACGCAATAAAATTTCATGAAAAAGAAAGAAAAATAATTCATAATCAATACATTCAAACTTTTTTTTTTTTGGAATACAAATGAAAGAAAAAAAAAATAAATATTTAGAAACAGTCCAAAAACACTACCTAAAACCAAGGCATTTTTTTTTTTTTTTTTTTTTTTTTTAATTCTTCGTGCATGCGACTTAACGCATCTGCATTCGAATGCTTTTTTCCGCTCTTATGCTCGACTGTGAAGTTGTATTGTTGTAAACATAAGGCCCATCTCGTCAAACGTGAATTTGTGCCCATCATTTTTTTAAGATAAACTAAAGGGTTATGATCGGTTTGAAGAACGAATTTTTGTCCATCTAAATAATGATTTAGTTTTTTCACCCCAAAAATGACTGCCGCTAATTCGCGTTCAATGGTACTATAATTACGCTCCGCCTTGGAGAATTTTTTGCTCAAATAAACAATTGGGTGTTCCTCGTTATTCCCGAAATTTTGAGCTAGGACCACACCCGCCCCTACAAGACTTGCATCAGTCTGAACAATGAAGTCTTTTGAAAAATCCGCAGCATAGAGTACCGGTCCCTTAGTTAGATCTAATTTTAGTACCTTAAATGCCTGATCACATTCCTGACTCCACTCAATTTTTTCCCTCTTATTTTTCCCTTTTAACAAATCCGTCAAAGGCGCAGCTTTTGTCGCATAATCCTTTATATATTTATGGTAAAATCCGGTCAGACCTAAAAATGACCTTACATGCGTCTTTGTCTTTGGAATGGGAAATTCTTGGATAGTTTGGATTTTCGCGTCACTCGGCGACCTCTTCCCTGACCCCACTTCGTGCCCTAAAAATTTTACATGGTCCTGGGCGAATAAACACTTTGCCGGTTTCACTTTTAGATTTGCCTCCTCCAAACGTTGTAACACAATGTCCAGATGCCGGATATGGAGCTCCCAACTGGATGAAAACACAGCCAGATCATCCACATATGGTCTCACAAAACTCACTAAATCCCCTAGCACCTCACTAATTAATTTACAAAAATAAAATGGAGCATTCACTAAGCCAAACATCATTTTTTTTGGAATAAACTCACCGAAAGGGGTTACAAACGCCGCATACCTTTGCGCACGTTTCGTTAACGGGATTTGGAAATACCCCTTCGTCAGATCCATTACTGAGATATATTTTGCAGTGCTCACTTCCTCAACTACCTCCTCAATATTCGGTAACGGGAAAAATTGCACTTGGGTTTTGGCATTGAGGGCCCTATAATCGACACACGGCCTAGGGTCTTTCCCCGGACTCTCTACAAGAATCATAGGCGATGCGTAATCTGACTGACCCACCTCAATCACCCCTAACTCTAACAGCCTGGAAATCTCCTTCCGCATAATTTCTAACTGCCGCGGAGACATGCGATAGGGTTTTGCACGAATCGGCTTATCATCTGTCAAAATGATATCCATCTCTACCTTATGGGTCGTACCAGGGTCGTTAGAAAACACCGTTTTATGCTTTACTAGGACATTTTGTAAAGTTGCCAAATTCCCTTCCGAAACCTTATTACCCAAATTACTCCCCTTAATTAAGTCTGTCAAGTCGAAATGATTAGGGTCCGAAATCGGATACGGGATAGATGCATCCTCCTCAATTTCCTCGCCACCCTCTTCCAAAATTAAGTTGACATGCTCTGGGCGTTTATGATAAGGTTTCATTAAATTCACGTGGAAAATCGTGTCCTTACATCTCCTTCCCGGAAGATCTACCGTATAGTTCGTATCGGATATTACCCCCGTAACTACACCTGGACCTAGCCACTGTACTGCCATTTTATGTGGTTTTGCAGTAGCCAAAACCAACACCGAGTCTCCCACCTTAAATTTTCGGGACACTGCATTTTGGTCGTACCATAATTTTCTTTTTTGTTGACATTCTGTCATGCGCTCGTCTGCCAAATCTTGACATCTTTTTAAGCGCTCATTTAAATCCAAAATATACTCTACTACATTTTGATTCATTTCCTCTTCCTGCATCCAATTTTCGTAAACAATGGTATGAGGCATCCTCAAATTCTTCCCAAAAATAAGCTCTGAAGGAGAAAATCCCGTGCTCTCATGCGGCACCGTCCTCAACGCGAAAAGAGCCATAGGCAGATTTTCTTCCCAATCGCTTTTCGTTTCGAGACATAATGCTTTGAGAATCCTCTTAAGAGTGGAATGCATTCTTTCCACCTGATTAGATTGCGGATGACAGACCGAAGAATGATTGATTTTGATATCATACTTCTCAAAAAACGCTGTCGATAAGTCACTCGTGAAATAAGCACCTTGATCGCAGACTAACTCTCTAGGAAATACGGTCTTCGCGAAAATTTGCATCAATGCATTGATCACTGACCTCGAAGTTAGGTTTTCCACAGGAATAGCATCCGGGAATTTTGAAGCGACGCAAACAGCCGTTATCGCAAAACGATTATTTTTGTTACTCGTTACCAGCGGACCTATAGCGTCAATCGACAGACGTCTGAACGGTTCAGAAATAATCGGTACTAATCTCAACGGAGCTTTCTTCTTATCCCCTTTTTGTCCTACTTTTTGACAAATTTCACAAGTTTTGACATACTCTTCGATTTCCTGATAGCAATTTGGCCAAAAGAAATTAGTCAACACCCTCTGCTTAGTTTTACACGAGCCTAAATGCCCTGACACAGAATCATGACACAGGTTTAGAATCGCTGCCCTAAATTTCTTTGGCACGCACAACTGCATCCTGTTTTGGTTACACTTAGAATCCGATATTCGAATTAACCGCTCATTTTTTATCTTAAATTCCTTTCCCGCTTCATTCCTAGCTTTTCCCAACAATTTTTCAACGTGTCACACGCAGTTTGCTCTTTTTGAAACTCTTCAGCTGAAACCCCGATTAATGGACACCTGTCTGTTTCTTTTAACACAGGAAGAACAACTTTATTTTCTGCACTAGTCTCCTCTAACGACTCGCTTATCAAACCCGGTTCCTCCTCAAAATTCTGAATTTTTCTCTGAGTTGGCTGTTTATTCCCTAATACATTGAGTTGTGAAGTGGCGCTGCGATCGCCCCCTTTTCCATGTACCGGTAGTTTGTTTGGTTTTTTCAGTTTGTAAACAGAAGCATGAAAGTTCGGAACGCCAAAGTGTCGTTACCGAGAATAAAGTTTGATATGATTTAAAATTAGTTTCTTTAATTAATTATACAGTCCACTTGTTTGATTTAAGAGTATATATAGTTTGTCGCAGTAACATTCTGTTCCGACGATTGCCGGAGTCTTTGAACTTATGAATTTAATTAGTTTCGTTTTGTAGTTGTTCTTTAAAGAATGAGGACTATTCAGTCGAAAATCATGATTATGCTGCAAATTTGCTGTTGCTGAATTTAATTGAGGGTGAGTAGAACCCTTTTGAATACTTTTATGGAATAATAATAATTATTATTTATTAACTGAACATTAAGAACAATTTTCCGTTGGTATTAGTTTCGATTTGAAGAGATTAAGAAGTTATTGTTTGAAGATAATAAAAATTTCTTTGAATTCTTTATGATTTGTATAGAAGAATTACTATTAGTTGTTTTTTGAATATATTTTACGTAATTTCATAACACGTTTTTTGTTAATTATTTTTTTAATATACCGAAATGGCTGAAAAAATAAAAGATGTTCTTGCAAAGAAAAGAGCACAAAAAGCGGTGCTAACGAAGTTAAAACAAAAATTATCTGGACCAGAATTAAATATTAGTGATTTAGAATTATTGAGAACAAAATTTAAGAATTTACAGGTTGAGTTTGATTCTATTTTCGATTCTATTATCAAATTAAGTACAACAGAAAATGTCGAAAACGTTATGGATGAACAAGATGAAATTAATTCGACTCTTATAGATATGGAATTTGATGTTAATAGTAAGATTTCAAAATTTGATACTCAGAACAAATCCGAAAATTCTATCTTAAATTCAGTTTCGGTTTCAGAGAATTCTGTAGTGCGTTTGCCAAAAATTTCTTTACCCACTTTTGCGGGAGAAATACACGCTTGGCTTTCCTTTAAAGATATTTTTAGAGCCAGCATAGATGAAAACGTAAACTTATCAGACGCTATGAAGTTGCAGTATTTAAAATCAGCTTTAAGAGGAGATGCCTTTAGAATTGTTCAAACTATTTCAATTACAGATTCTAATTATAAATTAGCATGGTCTCTTCTTGAAGAAAGATATTCGAATAAACGAGATAAAATTTACGCTCATCTCAAAAGATTTATAAACATTTCCGTTATTCAGAATGAGTCAGCATCTGCGATTCTAAATTTAATTGATGTGACAAGTGAAGTTGTTAGATCATTGGAATGTTTAGAACAAAAATTAGAAGGTTTTTCATCAACTATTTTTGCTTTTATTTTAAGTCAAAAACTAGATCAAAATACTAAGTTATGGTGGGAAAGAAATTTAAAAAAGGATACATTACCTAATATTACTGAATTATTAGATTTCCTTAAAGATTATGCAAGAACATTAAACGCAACGAAAACTTCAGTAATTCCTAAACGAAACAATCCAAAAATTTCGTCAATGATATCATTTGTAAATGATAAAAGTGAAAATATCTGTAAATTGTGTAAGGCTGAACATAAATTGTTTAAATGCTATAAATTCCAAAAATTAAGTGTGAAAGATAGGTTTGAGTTTGTAAAAAAACAAAGCTTATGTTTTTGTTGTTTTGGCAATCACAGTGTGAGAAATTGCCTTTCTAATTATTTTTGCAAAGTTTGTAAAAAGAAACATAATTCTTTAATTTGTTTTGATCGAGAAAAATCTCCGTTCCTTCAGAATAAGAAAAATTATGAGATTGTGCCGTCGTCTGATCAAACGTTTGACTCCAACGAGTCTGCAAATTCTCAGGAACTCAATGCTAATGCGATTTCTTTTGAAAGTAAAAATGAAAACGCATGTTTCATGACATCGACTAGTCATAATAATAATATTGTGAAGAAAATATTATTATCTACAGCCATGGTTCTTATTAAGGATAATGAGGGAAAAATATATCAAGCGAGGACTTTATTAGATAATGGAAGTATGATTCACTTTTGCACATCTAAATTAGCTGAAAGGCTTCAGTTGCAAAAAGAAAATGTAAATTTATCAGTAGGTTGTTTAGCAGGAATTTCAACTAATGTGAAATCAAAAATGACAGCCATAATCTCTAATGTAGATAAATCCTTTAGTCGTAAGTTGGATTTTTATATAGTTTCAAACATTACTCATTTGATACCTTCAATGCAGATTGATTTACAAAATGTGGCAATGCCAAAAAATGTTAAGTTAGCCGACCCAGAATTCTATGAACCAAGAAAAATTGAGTTGCTTCTTGGTTCGGAGATATTTTTTGATTTAATTAGATCAGGACAAATTTATGTACCTAATACAAATTTAGTTTTACAAAATTCTGTATTTGGGTACTTAATGGGTGGTAGTATTGAAAGTTTTCGAGATGATCAAATGCCAGCATATTGTGGATTTATTCATGAAAATGTCGAGACACAATTGAAAAAGTTTTTTGATTTAGAATCAATTGGGATTAAAGATGATCCGCACTGTTACGATGAAGATAAAGCACTTGAGATTTTTAATGAAACTGTTAGTTTTAAAAATGGTCGATATACTGTTAGCTTACCTTGGAAGAAGAATTTCAATGAATTAGAGAATAATTTTGATGTAGCAAAAAAAAGGTTAAAAGGCCTAGAAAGAAGAATGCAATCTGATAATTCATTATAATATTTTGAATGAATACTTAGATCAGGATATGATAGAAAAGGTTCCTGATACTTTAAAACCAGTGAATAGACCGGTTTTTTATCTCCCTCACCAGGCTGTGTATAGAGAAAAAAGTATCACTACAAAAATGCGTGTTGTTTTCGATGCTAGTTCGCATGAAGTCGGTCAGTTGTCCCTTAATGATTGTTTATGGCCTGGCATAAATTTAAACTCTAATATATTTTAGTTGCTTATATATTTTAGACTCAACAGAGTAGCAATTTTAGCCGACATAGAGAAGGCCTTCTTGCAAATTGCCTTAGCTGAGAAAGACAGAGACGCAGTTAGATTTCTCTTTGTGAAGAAAATTGACAGGCCAATCATGAATAAGTTTGATAAACAACTGGAAATATACAGGTTCAAACGTTTACTCTTTGGAGTGAATTCAAGTCCTTTCTTATTGGCGGCAACCATAAAGCTGCATATTCAAAAATTTAGAAATTTGGTTCCTGATGTTTTTGAAGTTCTTGATTCATGTATGTATGTTGATGACCTTATATCAGGGGCAGATGATACAATGGAAGCCTTAAAACTTTCATGTAAAGCTAAAGAAATTATGAGTAAAGCTAGCATGAACTTACGTAAATGGGCGACTAATGATAAAAAGTTGATTAAAAAATTAAAAGAAAAAAATTTTGATATTCATCCATTTTGTTTAAGTGATTCTGTTGAAACAAAACTAAAGGTTTTAGGTATACAATGGAATATTGAAGAAGATTGTTTGAGTATAGAGACTGCTTGTTTGATAGATTCTTTAAGACGAAAGAAAAATACTAAGCGATTTATTCTTCAGACAGCTGGAAAGCTTTATGATCCATTGGGGTTTATTACGCCATTTACTGTCAGGCTAAAAATTTTATTGCAGAAGTTATGGCTACTGAAACTGCCTTGGGATGCTGAACTTCCCCCTGACATCAATGATGAGTGGTCCCAGTGGTGCAGTGCAGTTTCGGAACTGAGTAAAATTAAAGTTCCAAGATTTGTTTTGGAATCATTTCAAGCAGACGTAGAAATTCATGTTTTTTCCGATGCAAGTCAAAAATCTTATGGAGCAGTTGTATATGTTAAAGTGAAGAGTCATGAACAAATTTCTGTACATTTGATGACTTCTAAAAGTAGAGTCGCACCAGTAAAGAAGGTATCCTTGCCTCGTCTAGAATTACTTGGTGCACTTATTGCTGCAAGACTAGGAACTGAAACTAAAAAAATTTTGGATCGTAAATTATCATCTAGTATCTTCTTTTGGAGTGATTCCAAAGTCACGTTATACTGGATCAAAGGATCCAGCAAAAGATGGAAATCATTCGTCAAAAATCGTGTAGATGAAATTCAAAAATTGACTGATCCAGATTCTTGGTTTTACTGCCCAACCAAAACCAATCCTGCTGATCTCTTGACGCGTGGAATTAGTGCTGTGTCTCTAGTGAATAGTGACAAGTGGTGGACAGGCCCAGAATTTTTGATGGAGCCACAATTTTTGGAACAGTGTATGTCACCTGTGATTCATGAAGCTGAGTGCTTGACCCAAAATGAAAAAGAATTTTGCTTGAACGAGACTAGAACTTCTAGTGACAATGATAACTGTTGTGAAATAACTATGACAGTCTGTGAAACTTCGAACTTTTTCAACAAACTTTTAAGTCTGAGTAATAGTTATTATAAAATAATTAATGTTCTTTCTTATATTTTTAGATTTATTTATAATTGCAGAAATAAGCTGAAGAAAACTGGACCTTTAAAGTTGGAAGAAGTGCAGGTAGCCGAAGAAGTACTTATAAAGCATGAACAAAAAGTCCTGTCAGGTAAAAGGGACATATCAGGTAAATTAAAAAATTTGAATCCCTTCGTGGATGAGAAAGGTATAATTCGTGTAGGTGGACGACTTGAAAAAGCCTCTTTGCCATTTTCTCAAAAACATCCTGTAATCCTGCCAAAAAATTGTAGATTAAGTAAAATTTATTTTTCTAGTGTACATGAAAGATTACTGCATATTGGGCCTCAAGGACTGCTGAATGCAGTGCGGTTAAAGTTTTGGCCATTGGGTGGCCGAGATTTGGCACGAAAAACAACTCACCTGTGTGTGACCTGTTTTAAATGCAAACCCATTTTATCATCACAAATTATGGGGAACTTACCATACGAACGTGTGAATAGGGCACCTTCATTTAGTATAACGGGATTAGACCTGTGTGGTCCATTTTTTGTTACCTATAAAAATCAAAGGAAAGGCACTTTAAATAAAGTTTATATTTGTATTTGTATATGCTTTTCTACTAAGGCCATCCATCTTGAACTATTATCAGATCTGACTTCCAATGCTTTAATCGCCACATTAAAACGTTTTACCAGTAGACGTGGTAAATGTTCAAAAATATTCACTGATAACGCGACAAATTTTGTGGGGGCTAACTCCCAACTGAAGAAATTCTACAGATTAGTTAATTTCCCAGAAAAGGACTTAGCATCATACTTTACTACTGAAAATATAGATTGGAATTTTATTCCTCCCAGGTCTCCTCATTTTGGTGGATTATGGGAAGCTGGCGTAAAATCAGTAAAACATCATCTCAAAAGAGTTATTGGAAATCTTCATTTTACATATGAAGAATTTGAGACTATTGTGATTCAAGTGGAGGGAATATTGAATTCGCGCCCTCTTACTCCATTAAGTAATGACTTAGATAAATTTGATGTTTTGACCCCTGGTCACTTTTTAATAGGAAGACCCTTGATAGCTATATCTGAGCCACTTATAACTGATATAAATGAAAACCGATTAAGTCGTTGGCAAAAGGTAACTAAAGTTGTTCAACTTATTTGGAAAAAGTGGAAGTCTGATTATTTAAATACATTACAGGCTAGATCAAAATGGATGGTTGAAAAGAATGATTTAATGGTTGGTCAAATGTGCCTCATTAAAGATGACTTTTTGCCCATGAATACATGGCTATTAGGCCGTATCATATCAGTATATCATGGATCTGACGGAAAGGTCAGAGTCATCAAAGTAAAGACCAAATCAGGGGAATTTAAACGTACTATTAATAAAATTGCAGTTCTGCCAATAGAATCATAGGATAATGATTAATTGAAATTGAAATATTTTTATGATATTATGTAGAAACTTGAATATTGTGTTTTGTAAATTTATAATTTCTTTAATTATTTTATCATTTGTATTAATGCTGTATTTGTATCATGCTATAAGTTATTGAAATTAATGTAATTTCAATCCTGGGGAGTATGTTTATTCCCTAATACATTGAGTTGTGAAGTGGCGCTGCGATCGCCCCCTTTTCCATGTACCGGTAGTTTGTTTGGTTTTTTCAGTTTGTAAACAGAAGCATGAAAGTTCGGAACGCCAAAGTGTCGTTACCGAGAATAAAGTTTGATATGATTTAAAATTAGTTTCTTTAATTAATTATACAGTCCACTTGTTTGATTTAAGAGTATATATAGTTTGTCGCAGTAACATTGGCTTTTCATTATTTATTTCGGACTGCGCACTCTTAATCCTTTCTTGCTCACGTTTCTGACTTCGCGTTATCGCATTAATTGGATAAACAATTTTTTTATTGGACTCAATTAACTCTGCGGTTTTATTGCCTAGAAGATATATTCCCTGACTCAAATTAGCCGGTTTTACAGCCGCTTTTGTAATGACCTCTCCGAATTCCCCTTTTAAAACGATTTTCGCCAAAGGTAAGCACCTACACGTTTCGTCAAACGGTTGCTTAATCCATACCTGTTCCGGCAGTAAATCCTCAACAGAAATCATATTCCTTTCGCACACGTCAATGTTTGAGCCACTATCTCTCAAGAATTCGCGCTCTTGTCCATTTATTTCTAATTTACCTATATAAGGCTCAAAACCAACACCTAAAATTTCGCCCGCACTTAAGTTATTGATCGGATTTGTTCTGCGATTAGGGTTTTGTGGGCAGTTAGGTCGAATATGGCCCCTTTCCGAGCACAAATAGCACACAATTTTACTATTTCTATCAAAATCACGATATTTAGATTCGGTTTTATCCCCTTTTAACTTTCCTGAGTCTTTTTTGTCGCCCTTAGCTGACTCAGCTTTCGGATTACTCCCACCATCATGCTTACCTGACCCGAATTTCTGACCGTCTTTCCCAAATGAATTTCTACCCTTCGTAAAACGCTGAAAAGGCTTATATTCTCTTTTCCCATTCTCCTTTCTAACCGCGTCATACTTGTCGCACTTCTCCGCCAAATCCGAAGCTTTGTTGATTTCTTCCCACACATCTACAAAATGTTGTTTGATTTCGCATGGTACCCTTTTCTTTAACTGCTCCGTGAGCATCAATTCCTTTAATGACTCTAAATCTTTAATTTCTAAAGTCTCAAGCCAGTTATCTAGGTACCCTCTCAAATCGTGAACTAAATCAACCCATAATTCTTCACTTTTTTTGTTGTGCGATTCAAATTTCGTTCTTAGCGCACGCGCACTCAATCTGAACCTATTCATCAACACTTTTTTTACATGTTGAAAGTTATCAGCCTCTGACTCGTCTAATTTCATAATTATTTGGACGACGTCGCACGGCAATAAAGGGATAAGTTGCGACATCCAGTCCTGTTCGCTAACATTTTCTTTACGTGCTAATCTTTCAAATATCGTAAAAAAAAGAGAAATATCCATTTGTTTTGGGTCAAATTTCGGAGCTATGTCTTTTAATTTAATTTTCTTCAAAACCGTCTCTTGAACTAAACTCCCGGACCCTACGCTACTAGTTTCTGCAGCGCTCTGGATTCTGAGTTTCTCCAGTTCAAAATTTCGTTCGGCCTCTTCTCTTTGCAGCGCCCATTCGCGCTCTTCTTTTTCTTTTCGTGATTCCCATTCGCGCTCTTCTTTTTCTTTTTGTAATTTCAATTCGCGCTCTTCTTTTTCTTTTTGTAATTTCAATTCCCTTTCTTTCTCTTCCAAAATCCCTTCTATTAGCGCCTTCGCAACCCCTTCATCATAATTAGCCGCCTTTTCAATGGCTTCCCTGATTTCTAGTTTTTTGCTTTTATCTGTTAGCCCCGAAACACCAAATTCATCCGCTAACTCTAACAATACATTTTTAGTATACTTAATGAGAAATGCCATAATTACAAAATACAATTTCACTAATTACTGAAAAAATGCACATATAATAAAAACAATAAACAAATCAAATACCATGAAAATATAGACAAAAGTAACACTTTGATTATCACCTACGAAATTCTTTAAACACCTTTTCTCTAAACATTAACTACAATATTTACCCAGATACAATAAACAGTACCTATATTTAGTTAAAATAAACAACTAGAGAAAAAAAAAAAATCCTAGAATTTTTACCAGTAGGCAAATCAACTAATTTCCAGTATACTCCTATATAAACAGTTACAGCATCCACAATCCTTACGTTGCTTTTAAAAAGAATTTAGAATTATAATCTTATCGAAACTTTTAAACAACAATTTAAAGTTACCAAGCTCCCCGTTACAATAAACAGAACTTTAACGATAAATTTATCTCTCAAGTAAACGCCCCGTTAAGTCATGAAATTACTCTTTTCAACCGCCTTAACTATTAACTTGACTTCGAGATATCCGTGCTTAAAATTTTACACATAAAAACTAAATTCTTACTCTTAAAGCTTCGTAACTACATGCATTGTTACAAAACAAAAATAAATAAATAAACAAAAACTATCATCCCACAACTCAATCTCTGACACTTTGCATATCTGAAAATGAAACAAAACATACCTGAAAAACCTCCTTGATTGACATCTCCAGGGAATTCAGCAGCACAGGGAAGAAGCGAAGTCCTTTTAATCCTTTCCACGCTATTGTCACAGGCATCAATAATCTCCAGTAAATCTCAGGGATTCCAGTTGTCACCGGGCTCACAGCAAACGTTCTTTTATACTTTTTCACCACCAACACATAGAAAACAGAGTTCGATGTTTTTTTTTCTCTAAAAACAACATGCCACCGATATGCCACCAATTTATATTTTTAATTAAAGCTGTGGTGATTTCTGGGAGTACACCCTCGAAAAACGGAATACGCAAGCATGAGTCCAGGGATGATTTTTGCTATTTTTATTCAAAA
The DNA here is from genome assembly GCA_963930645.1 of Salticus scenicus. Classification (NCBI taxonomy): domain Eukaryota; kingdom Metazoa; phylum Arthropoda; class Arachnida; order Araneae; family Salticidae; genus Salticus; species Salticus scenicus. Next base: position 113,802,105 of record OZ005661.1, on the reverse strand, counting down.
CTTAACAAAATAGTTGAAATTCAAATAAATTAGAAATTATTACAAAATGCTCGCCTCCGAGCATACTTCAAAAACATGCTACACATTTTTAGCACCAAGTCTCTCTCTGTCTTTTTTTGAGTCTCTTCCTTCCGAGCACACCTTCGGAGGGGGAGGGGAATACCCCACACGAAGCACTGTGTCATGCAACCAACCACTCCTAAGTTTATTTTATGCAACCAACCAACCTTGGAAGCCGCCGTGAGCGGGAGAAGGTATTTTCGCAGAGAGAGAGAAACTTTGGCCTTCGGCCTGAAACGTAGGGTGCAATTGGCGCGCCCGAGTCACGGATTTATTCCGTAGGTTTATTTTTATTATTACATGAGTACATGGGTACTCATATGTATATAAATTTCCCACTGCATATATTCATCTTCATGTTTGACTTAATATTAATTAATTAAAGAGTAAAATTTAATACAAGAGAAATTTTCTGTTCTCAAGTGTCAACACTCGGTTTATCACAGCACGCTCTGCAAACGTCGAACCAGAGTATAGTGTTCTCAGAAAGGATAATATAAATTCCATGGACGCAATATATAAAGGTGAGAAATTAATGTTATTTTATGGTGATAGGATATGAATTAACATTTTAAATAGCAATGTTTAAAAGTGTTACGAAGGCCGATCTACTTGCCGTTTTGCAAGAGATAGGCGAACAAGCTGACTCTAATTTAAAGGTAGTTGAATTAAAAGATTTATTGTTAAAATCTAAAGAATACATTAAAGATAAAGAATTTGTGAGTGAATTTTTAGCAACCACAGTTGCGCAAAGAAAGGAATCGGAAGAAATAAATCGTTTGTGTTTGTTAAAGCAAACCGAAAGTGACGATGAGGTGTTGCATAATCCTAGTAACTCAGAAAACATATTATCATTAGATAAGCTTTTGAAAGCTATATTAACTTTGGTAATACCAGTACCTAAAAAGAATGAACCATGGAATCTTTTTTTCGATTCCATTGAAAGAGCTTTTAAGCATAAAAATGTACCTAAAGAATATAAATCGGAGATTTTACTGAAAGTAATTGGCGATAAAGCCGCGAATATTCTGATTTATGTAAGCGAAGAAGAATTAAAGAACTATGAGAAAATTAAGTCATTAATTCTAAAAGAATATGCACCATCCCCTTTCATTTGTTTAGAAAATTATAAGAAAGCTACAAGAATATCTGGGGAGACACACCAACAGTTTGCTTCTCGTTTAAGATCCAGTTGGCTCCATTATTGTAAAATTCGAAATGTAAATGATTTTGAGTCGTTAGTAGATTTGATTATATCTGATAAAATATTTGAAAATCTAGATAAGGATCTGGCAATGCATGCTGCAGTTACACAGGGTGAAGATTGGTTACGCCCAGAACAATTAGCTAAGACGTGTGATATATATTTCGCTGCTAAAGGTAGATCATTTGAGGAAACAAAATATGAAAAACGCGTCTATCGTGAAACAGTCACAGAAAACCATAAAAAATACGTCCCACCTCCATTGAGAAAATATTCTTCTAATAATGAGAGTAAATATTCTTTTAAGCGGGAGTGTTATATTTGCTCTGATATTTCTCATGTAGCTAAAGATTGTCCGAATCGTCGAAATAGATTCGATAAAATTAACAAACAAAGTGAGGAAATAAAAAAATCTAAAAGTAACGCACAAGCGACAGAGAAAAAATCTGTAGTGACCCACGTAATGTCGAAACATTTACAGAAATGTGGAAAATCGGAAAAACTTAATTTATACCCCTTACAAAAGGTTAATATTTATATCGCAGGTAAACAGGTTCCCTCAATTATCGATTCAGCTACTGAGATTTGTGTTCTAAATAGCACTCTAATTCCTGATCTTCACATAGAAAGCAAAGGCAAGATTCTGTTAGAATCTGCATTTCGAGAAATAGTTGAGGCGAGATTAGCTGTAATTCCAGTCTATTATAAAAATCCTAACACTTGTATATTTACACACGCGGATTCATTATTTGCAATAACCGACAAATTAAATGTTCCATGTTTAATCACTCCACACTTCTATAATACATTAGTAAATCAAAAAGAAATGTTAAATGATTTGTTTATCCCAGAAAATTCTAATACGCTGTTGGCGCCGCAAAATGTTTATGAGGCAGGAAATGAAAGTAATTTAAATGAGTCATCGGCATCGCTGTTACATATCAAAAATGAATGTTGTAATCAAAAAATAATTTCGGGAGAGGATAATACATTATTTAAGAGTGATAGTTTTTCGAGGTCAAACGAAATGCAAGATTTGATTAATAAAAAAGAAACTAGTTCACATAATTATCCATCTCAATTGATAAATAAAAAAAAGATTGTTTCTTCAATAAATAATAGCGATTCGGAGGCAGCTGTTTATTTGATTTCGAATAAAGAAAAAGTGATTAACTTGCCAAAGGATAATCAAATTGAAAATAGGCGGCTGGAGAGCTCACAAAACAATGTTAGTAATTTATCTGATGTTAGTAGATTTAGGGAAAAGCAGCGAGAATGCTTATCGTTACAAACTGCTTTTAAAGAAGCGGAATTAAAGAAAAATAATTATTTTCTTAAGGACGATTTATTATTCCATAAAGATAAAATATGTGGAGAAACAGTAGATCAATTGGTCTTACCTTTGAGTTATCGAGAAAGTGTTTTAAAATTAGCTCATGACTCAATCTTCGGGAATCATTTAGGGATGCGGAAAACAAAAGAGAGAATAAAACTATCATTTTATTGGCCTAACCTAATAAGAGATGTACAAAATTTCTGTAAAACTTGCGAAAAATGTCAGTTAAGGAGTCCGGAAAAAACGTCCGATAAAATACCTATAACGCCTGTGGTACGTCCTCCTTATCCTTTTCATACAGTGAGTGTCGATTTAATTGGAGAGATTGCGCCACCCTCAGGTAGAAAACATAAATATTGTCTTTGTCTAATTGACCAACATTCGAGATGGCCCGAAGTCATACCTTTAAGAAGCCTATCGGCTAAGGTCACGTGTGATGCACTTTTAGAAATATTTATGCGTACAGGAATCCCAGAAATGATATGTAGTGATCAAGGCACTAATTTTACGTCTCAATTAACACAAGAGTTTGAGAAAAGATTAGGAGTAAGTCCTCGTTTCTCAACTCCAGCTTACCCTGCCTCGAATGGGCTTGTTGAAAAATTTAACCGTGTATTTAAACAAATGCTTCATCATGTAATACGAACTGACCCTGTAAATTGGGATAGACACATTCCGTATTTACTTTTCGCGTATCGCGAAGTTCCTAACTGTACAACAGGAGTTTCTCCATTTAAGCTTATGTATGGGCGCGAAGCTAGAGGTCCATTAGCAGTTTTAAAATCAACGTGGTCAGGAGAAATCCCTTTACCTCTCAATTTAAGTAATACAGCTGTAGATTACTTACAAGAATTAAAAATTAACTTAGAGAAAGCTGCCGATTTAGCATCTTTAACTGCTGCGGAAAAGCAAGAAGCTTATGCTCATTATTTTAATCGTCGCAAAGAAATGAAAGAATTCAAAATTGGAGAATTAGTATACTTACCAATTCCGGATTCTACTAATAAATTGTATTCGAGATGGACAGGTCCTGGTGAGATTTTAGAAAGAATTAAACCTCACTCGTATAAAGTTAAGTTACCTGACGGTAATATACGACACGTACATGTAAATAAGATAAGAAAATTCCATGTTAGAGCACAAACGGTAGGTGTAATTTTTGAAGATGACTGTGAATTCGGAGAAATCCACCCAACCCCTATTAAGGAAAATAAAACTGACTTTGATGTGGACATTAGTCATTTAGGAAAGGAGAAACAAACAGAATTGCTCGAACTTTTGCATAAGCATGTACCATTATTTTCGGGTAAAGTTCAAGTTGCTAATGTTGGGGAACATAAAATTCGTCTAATGCCAGGTACTGAAAGAAAAAAGCCTTATGTGTATGGAATACCCGAATCACTTAAACCTGAAGTTGACAGACAAATAGAAGAATTAGAAAGCTTAGGTCTTATTGAGCCGAGTGAAGCCGAAATAGCTTATCCAGTAGTGTGCGTAGCTAAGAAGGATGGAAGTGTACGATTATGTATAGATTTTCGTTTGCTCAATTCGGTAACCAAACCTTTTGATTACCCTATGGAGAACATTACAGACTTAATTAATGAAGTCGGTCGTGCACATGTTATTACTTGTTTAGATGTGTTAAAAGGATATTGGGAAATTCCCTTAGAAGAGAAAAGTCGTGATTTTACGTCTTTCAAGACACACCGTTCTCAATATCGCTGGAAGGTAATGCCCTTCGGATTACGAAATGCGGCTGCAAGTTTTCAGAAAATAATGAATGAAGCTCTGAACGAACATCGCGAATATTGCAAAGCATATCTCGATGATATCGCGATTTTTTCTAATGATTGGAAATCACATCTTATACATTTAGATGCAATTTTAACTAAGCTAACTGAACTAAAATTTACCGTAAATGTTAAGAAATGTGTATTGTGCAGATCAGAGATAAAATATCTAGGCCATGTAATAGGATCTGGACGACATCAACCTGATCCTGAAAAGTTACTTGCTATTGAAAATATTGAATCGCCGAAAACTAAAACAGCTTTAAAAAGCGCTCTTGGTCTTTTTAACTTTTATAGAAGTTACATTAAAGACTATGCTGAAATTGCCAAACCGTTGACCGATTTAACTAAAAAGAAGGTTCCGGAAAATTTACCGTGGACACAGACGGAAGAGATAGCATTTCGACAACTTAAAGAAATGTTGTGCGAAGCTCCTAAGCTTTATACTCCAGATCCAAATAAACCCTTTACCATTCAATGTGATGCCAGTTCCTATGGTGTCGGTGCGTGTCTTTCGCAAAGAGATGATGAAGGTAATCTACGTCCAATTAGTTTTATTAGTCAGAAGCTCACTAATGTACAGTGTAATTGGTCTACTATAGAACGTGAGGCCTATGCTGTAGTGTGGTCCATAAAGAAATTTGAAAATTATGTTTTCGGAACTCGTATTGAGATTATAACGGACCATAATCCTCTTGTTTATTTACAAAAAACTGCACCTCAATCTGCTAGACTGCAAAGATGGGCACTATCTTTACAAAGATATGATATTTACATATCGCATTGCCCTGGTGCAAAACTGAAAAACGCTGATGGATTGTCGAGACTATGCCAATAATAAGTTTTGCTATTTACAAATAACTTTGGTTCTATTTAGTAATTTAGTTTTTTTTGTGTGAGTTTAGTATTATAAATATTTGTTCCGGTATTATATCAAGACTTCTTTACGTCTGTTGTGAATTGTCTATTTTATTTTGCATTTATTTCTTGTGTTGAAATATCTATATTTGTTCCGGTATTGTATCAAGACTTCTGTACATCTGTTGTGAAGTATTTATTTGGCATTGTTTTTATTTTCATGTGTTTAAATATTTATGTGTCAGTTGGTTGCTAATAATTATCAGATTTTCATACGCTTGGCGTATCTCAATCTTAGTTGGGGGGTGTCATGCAACCAACCACTCCTAAGTTTATTTTATGCAACCAACCAACCTTGGAAGCCGCCGTGAGCGGGAGAAGGTATTTTCGCAGAGAGAGAGAAACTTTGGCCTTCGGCCTGAAACGTAGGGTGCAATTGGCGCGCCCGAGTCACGGATTTATTCCGTAGGTTTATTTTTATTATTACATGAGTACATGGGTACTCATATGTATATAAATTTCCCACTGCATATATTCATCTTCATGTTTGACTTAATATTAATTAATTAAAGAGTAAAATTTAATACAAGAGAAATTTTCTGTTCTCAAGTGTCAACACTCGGTTTATCACACACTGATTCGTTGGTCGTGATATCACTCTACCCGTGACATCATTTTCGGCCAATCTCGGTCTACCCGAAACTCTGAGAAATGTCGGTAGCAACAAAAGGCCATGCGTGAAATCGGAAACTATTGATGTCACCGCTTCCATAGAAATATGAAATTTTTTCACACAAAGCATCTGTCGCTCAGGCAGCTTCCCATGGCTCCGTTCTGTCTGGTCACACGACCCCTGACCTCTTGGAATGTTTGTAACCTTCACTCCAGCACAACAGCATGAGATCTGTATAGATTTTGACAGATATCATTAGGATAAGCATTGTTTTACACCCATCATCTAGAATCCCTTGATATAGCATTATATACTCCTATAGATATGTATGTCTCCTTTTTTTTTTTTTTTTAAATAAAATTAGTTATGATGCTACAATTTTTTCACAGGATTTAATGCGTTTAATACGCGGCCCCCCCATTGAAGAAATTTAATGTTAGAAAACATACACACAAAAATAAATAGAAAATAAAATAAATAAATAAAATATTTTGTTATAACTAATTTTATAAATGTATAACTGACAAATGGTAAAAATAGTTTTAACACCAGATATATATATATATATATATATATCTTTTTTAAAACATATGTTTAATTCTTAATAGTGGGAAATCAGTATTAAATGTTAAAAAAAAAAAAAAAAAAAAAAAAAATCTTGTGTACAATTTTTATTATTTATCAACTTTTACAAAGAAAAAAAAAAAAGATTTTTTTTTTCTTTAGGCTGTGATGTATTAATAGAGTCCAGATAATGGGTATAAAAATAAATTTTTTAATAATACATATGAATATCTGGAAAAAATCCCAGGTCCTAAGACAACCTGTATTTTTTCAAATATCGATACAAAGAGCACTTTCGTTTAGAAAATGTTGCAGATATGATGGCACTACCTCAGAAAAAAAAAAAAAAAAAACCTTTTTGCAGGCTCATAATAAACGTCTAAAAGCAATGTAAAAACGTTTAAACAACTCTGAATAAACACTTTTTTAATGTTTAAAATGATCCATATAAACCAATTTTCAACGTTTAATAGTCTCTAAAATGTTTTTCAATGTTTAAAATGATTTATATGAACTATTTCTCAACGTTCAGTAATCTGTAAGTAAACGTTTTTTCAACGTTTAAAAAACTTTGTTTAAACTTTATTTCAACGTTCAAAAACATATACAAAAACGAATTTCCAACGCTTGAAAAATCATTGAAATACCGTGTAATAACGAGACATTTGTTCGTTTTTATAACGTTCCTTCGCAACATTTATTCAACGAAAGTCCTAACGGATGTCCAACGTTTCATGAACGAATGTGTGCTACTTGCTCAAGGCATTGAGATTCATGTTAACGAGGTTCGACTGTATATATATGTTACCGCTAAAGTCCAGAAATCAGTTAATCTGCAGATTAGCTAGGTAATCTGCACATTAGCTAGAGCGATCCGTTAAAGTGAGGAAACTTGTTTCATTTCTCAAATTACCTAGGTAATCTGTGAATTACCTAGATAATCTGCACATTACCTACTAGGCACTCGTTAGAGTGAAAATAAGATATTTGGTGTTGTAATTTTACAGCACGCTGTGTTGTATTTGTTTTTTTCATTCGGAAAAAAAAATTAGTTTTCTTTCCTTTCCTTTTTTTCTTTACTTATTTTAATCTGTATACGTTTTAATTTTTATGTCTTTTAAAGTTATATTTGTTTTAATTTTTTTATTTATTTCATCTTTTTTATTCTGTCAACATAAGTTTGAAGATTTTATGCATTTTTAATATGACATATAATAACTTTAATATCTTTGAATAAATTCTATTTTATAAATGAATGTTAGAATTGTAATACAGTAATGATTTCTTTTCAAAATAAAAATATTTAACCATTAAAAAAAAAATATATATATATATATATTAACAACTTATACTGCTATTACTATCTTTTTACTTTCTTCTATATGTAATATAGAGAAAGTATTGGATTCGTAAAAATTTTCGACCTCGGGTTTTTGATGGATTTACACGTTTTGAGAGCTGTAGAACACGATTTGACTATTTTTAGAAAATGTCTGTCTGTCTGTCTATCTGTCTGTGTGTGTGTGTGTGTGACAAAATTTTGTGGCAACTGTATCTCAGAAACTACTGCACAGAATTTCATACAAATTGGTATGTAGTTGCACCTTGACATAAATTAGTGCCTATCAACTTTTGGTAAAAATTGTCTTACAGGTTGCGTTGCCATCCCGCTTTTTCTAAATTTTTAACATGGTGATATAGGACAAAATTTTGTATAAATGCGCATAAAGAGAATTATTTTTTAATAATCATTATGAAATTTACAAGAATTATTTATAATAGAGATAGTCAACTGGGAAAAAATTTTTGTATGTGTAGGAGCCTCGCCACCCCCCCTGGGGGGGAAGTCCCCCCTCGAGGAGAGTAAATTTTCAAGATGGGTATCTTTCGAAAGGTCTCATCAATACCTTTAAAACGAATGGTTGAACTATAAATCTGTGATAATTTAAAACAAAGTTATCGATTTTTTTTACTTTTAACAAAAAAAAAAACTTGGAAAAAAAAAAATCGCTTTTTTTTTTTTTTTTTTTTAACGAAATTTAACTGGACTTGGTATTTAGTTGGCCCCTGACATAAACTGGGGCTGATTAGATTTGGGGATCAATCGCTCAACAGGTGGCGCTGTGATCGTATTTTTTCTAAATTTTTAACATGGCAGTATAGGACAATATTTCGTATAAATGTACATAATGAGAGTTATTCTTAACCTGTGATTGTGAAATTAATATGAATTATTAATAATAGTAGTAGTTAATTAGGAAAAAAATTGGGGCATCTCTTCCCCCCCCCTAGGGGGAAGTACCCCCCCGGGGAGGGTAAATTTTCAAGATGGGTATCTTTCGAAAGGCCTCGTCAATACCTTTAAAACGAATGGTTGAACTATAAATATTTGATAATTTAAAACAAAGTTATCGAATTTTTTTACTTTTAACGAAAAAAAACTGAAAAAAATCTTTTTTTTTTTTTTTTTTTTTTTTTTTTTGTTACTGCGTGAATTTGTATAGGAAAATATAGAAGAAAGTCTTGTGGTGGCCACAACATACTAGTTTAAAGAAAGTTATGCACCAATTTTTAATTCGCTAAAGAAACATTAAATTAGACAATTCAGAAGCATTACTTAAGAAGTACTTCAAATAATTAAAACTGCTTTAATAATTTTTAAAACGCATGAAAATTAAAATGACTGTTTTCAAATGCTTTATTAAACTATATTTTGCAGCATACATATATCTGTACAAGTTTAGCAAATATAATAATTTTTCAAAAAAAAAAAAAAAAAAAACTTTATTAACTCATTTTATGTGATAAACTACAACGAAAGTATTTGAAAAAGCGAACAAAATAAAAATAAAAATATAATCATGGCATATAAAATATATAAAGGAAACTTGAAATTGAAAGAAACAACAACAACAACAACAAAATGTAATGAAATGCTAAAAAATGCATAAAAATTTCATATTAAGTATTTATTAAAGAAAGCCATAATATTGAATGCCATATTTTTCAGAGTTAAAAATTAATACATCTTTTTTTTTTTTTTTTTTTCAGTAAGTAATAGTAATTTAAATCAATTTTTAAATAAATTAGTTTTAAAAAAATGTCTTTTAATAGTTTTATTTCGGGAGGAAATAATTACTGTGTTGTAAATTTTATTATTCACAATTCAAAATGAAGTTTCACGATATAGAGCGTTTAATTAAGATTAGATTTCAATAATAAAATGCAGTGCAGACCCTTATCAAATTTATATTGACAGAATTAAAAAAGAGAAGAAATAAAATAAAAATTAAAACAATTATAACTTACTTGTTACTTTAAGTTTTGTGTTGGTCATAATAAGAAACGAAGAAACCTATAATAACCCTGTCTTCGATTCTCCACGTATTGCGTTTACCAACCAATTATCATAACGGAAGCGGGGCGAAAAGAATAAAAGTTTTAGCTAGTGTTTGAAGGTCATTCGCGTATCTCTATCACATGACTGTTTGACGTCATAGTGAATGTAAAAAAACTAAGGCTCGAAACAAATATTTGAATTTTAACGACACAGAAGCTGCTAATGTGCAGATTACCTAGTTAAAATGCGGAAAACTCTTGATACCACACTTTAACGGGTCATTTTAGTTAATCTGCAAATTAGCTAGGTAATCTGTACATTAACGGATTTCGATCTCTAACGGTAACATATATACTCGCAGAGTGAGTGAGAAAGAGATAGAACAGGCTAATGAGTCCCCAGAACTCATGTACATTACTATTCAAGTGCATTATTGTTCTGTATTATTCACAAAATAATGTGAAGGTTGCCATCCTTACCAAAGGGATTCATTGTTGCTCACTTCGTTCAATTTTTTCTGAATTTTTCATTTTTCATTTTTCTTATTTTTCTTAAATTTCTGATTTTTACTTTCTTCTATCTTCAATAGAAGAAAGTATTGGATTCGTAAAAATTTTCGATTTCGGGTTTTTGATGGATTTACACGTTTTGAGAGGTGTAGAACACGATTTTACCATTTTTAGAAAATGTCTGTCTGTCTGTCTGTCTGTCTGTGTGTGTGTGTGTGACAAAATTTTGTGGCAACTGTATCTCTGGAACTACTGCACAGAATTTCATAGAAATTGGTATGTAGTTGCACCTTGACATAAATTAGTGCCTATCAACTTTTGGTAAAAATCGTCTTACAGGTTGCGTTGCCATCCCGCTTTTTCTAAATTTACAACAGGGTGATAAAGGCAAAAATTTTCAAGATGGGTATCTTTCGAAAGGTCTCGTCAGTACCTTTAAAACGAATGGTTGAACTATAAATCTGTGATAATTTAAAACAAAGTTATCGATTTTTTTACTTTTTACGAAAAAAAAACTCCCACGGTTTCCGTGTTCTGACAAACTTAAACTAATTTTTGCTCTTTTCCCCTAATTTTGTCAAAGTCCTACGGTTTCCGTGTCTTGACAAACTTTAACATATTTTTGCATTTTTCCCCTAATTTTGTCAAAGTTCCACGGTTTCCGTGTTTTGACAAACTTTGACAAAATTTTGGGTAAAATGTGAAAATTATTCTAAATTTGTCAAAACACGGAAACCGTGGGACTTTGACAAAATTGGGGGGAAAATGCAAAAATGTGTTTAAGTTTGTCAGAACACGGAAACCGTGGGAGTTTGATAGAATTAAGGGGAGAGGGGAAAAAAAAAAAAAAAAAAAGTGGGACTGACAAAATTTTGGGTAAAATGTAAAAATTTGTTTAAGTCCCACTTTTTTTTTTTTTTTTTCCTCTCCCCTTAATTCTATCAAACTCCCACGGTTTCCGTGTTCTGACAAACTTAAACTAATTTTTGCTTTTTTCCCCTAATTTTGTCAAAGTCCCACGGTTTCCGTGTTTTGACAAACTTAGAATAATTTTCATATTTTACCCAAAATTTTGTCAAAGTCCCACTTTTTTTTTTTTTTTTTTTTTTTTTTTTTTTTTTTAATTATTGTTGCTGAGTGAATTTGTATAGGAAAAGATAGAAGAAAGTCATGTGGTGGCCACAACATACTAGTTTATTTTTAAATAATTTGTAAATAAAATATTTGTTGATTTGATAAAGCATCTCTAATTAAATCAATATTATTCTTACCACACATGCAAATATCATTTGGGTTAAAAATATGATCCTTGATTAATTTAAGTTCTGTCAACATTGAAAGTAAGAATTTGTGGTTGATTTCCGATTTTAGAAAGTTTTCTTCATTTGAAGATGAAGTTAATACATCCAATATTATCAAGCAATAAGATATTACCTGAGTAAAGAATTCCGATGGATAAGTTAATCTTCCTCTATCTGATGCTGTTATAAGTTCATAAAATGAATCCTCTTCTACATTCATAATTTGATTAGTAGAAATGAGTAGTGCACGAAAAGAACAATCAAGCTTCCTTCTTATTTTAAATGAAATGTACCCGGCTAAATACACAAAAGGTTTAATGGAATTATCATCATAATTATTTAGATCTATTGTGTTGTTTAATATGCTTCCAAAATTATAAAAGATTAAATTAACATCAATATTTGATTTTCCAGGGGCTTCAATCTTTTTATCACTGTGTTTCTTTATTTCAATATCTTCTCCGCCATCTTTTATTGTTGAACACAATCTTAGTTTTTTTTTTTTTTTTTTTTCAGATTCTAGGACTGCTGAAATGATGTGATATGAAGTGTTGCCACATACTTTAGTTAATTAAAAAAAATCTAATTGTCGTGTTGAAAAACTGTTTGCACCCCTGGATTCAGAAAAATCGCCCTTTTCATTTGGTACCAAATTTGTAACGATATGACTGACATTTCTAATTTATTTTCCCCTTTTTACTTTCTTCTATATGTAATGTAGAGAAAGTATTGGATTCGCGAAAATTTTCGACCTCCGTTTTTTGATGGATTTACATGTTTTGGGATGTCTAGATTACGAATTAATAGTTTTTAGAAAATGTCTGTCTGTCTGTCTGTATCATTTTTTTTTTTTGTGGACGCTGTATCTCACGAACCAATGAATGCAATTTAACCAAACTTGGTATTTAGTTGCACCCTGACATGAACTGGTGCCCATCAGATTTGGGGATCAATAGCTCAGCAGGTGGCGCTGTAATCGCATTTTATGCAAATTTTTAACATGGCAGCATAGGACAAAATTCCGTATAAATGGGCATAATGAGAGTTATTTTAAACTTGTGATTGTAAAATTAATATGAATTATTGATAATAGTAGTAGTTAACTGGGAAAAAAAAAATTGTGCAGGTGGGGGCATCGGTTTCCCTTCCCCCCACCGGAGGGGGGGGGGCACAGTTTCAAGATGGGTATCTTTCGAAAGGTCTCGTCAATACCTTTAAAACGAATGGTTGAACCATAAATCTGTGATAATTTAAAACAAAGTTATCGATTTTTTTTTACTTTTAACGAAAAATAACTTTAAAAAAATCGTATTTTTTTTTTTTTTTAAACGAAATTTTACCAAACTTGGTATTTAGTTGGTCCCAGACATAAACTGGTGCTGATTATATTTGGGGATAAATAGCTCAACAGGTGGCGCTATGATAGCATTTTATCTAAATTTTTAACATGTCAGTATAGGACAAAAATTCGTATAAATGTGCATAATAATAGTTATTTTAAACTTGTGATGGTAAAATTAATATGAATTATTGATAATAGTAGTATGTAACTAGGAAAAAATTTTGTGCATGGGGGGCACCGCTTCACCCCCTTAGGGGGGAAATACCCCCCCAGGGGGGGGGTAATTTTCACAATGGGTTTCTTTCGAAAGATCTCGTCGATAATAGTAGTAGTTAACTAGGAAAAAATTTTTGTGCATGTGGGGGCAACGGTTCCCCCCCACCGGGGGGGAAGTACTCCCCGGAGGGGCAAAGTTTCAAGATGGGTATCTTTCGAAAGGTCTCGTCAATACCTTTAAAACGAATGGTTGAACCATAAATCTGTGATAATTTAAAACAAAGTTATCGATTTTTTTTTTTTTTTTTAACGAAAAAAAACTTAGAAAAAAATCGTATTTTTTTTTTTAAAACGAAATTTTACCAAATTTGGTATTTAGTTGGTCCCCGACATAAACTGGTGCTGATTATATTTGGGGATCAATAGCTCAACAGGTGATAGCATTTTATCTAAATTTTTAACATGGCAGTATAGGACAAAAATTCGTATAAATGTGCATAATAAGAGTTATTTTACACTTGTGATTGTAAAATTAATATGAATTATTGATAATAGTAGTACGTAACTAGGAAAAAAAATTTGTGCATGGGGGGGGGGCATCGCTTCCCCCCTGGGGGTGAAGTACCCAGTAAATTTTGAAGATGGGTATCATTCGAAAGATCTCGTCAATACCTTTAAAACGAATGGTTGAACTATAAATCTGTGGTAATTTAAAACAAAGTTATCGATTTTTTTTACTTTTAACAAAAAAAAAAAAAAAAAAAAAAATCGTATTTTTTTTTTTTAATATTGTTACTGATTGAATATGTATTACTTTTAACAAAAAAAAAAAAAAAAAACTTAGAAAAAAAAATCGTATTTTTTTTTTTTTTTTTTTTTTTTTTTTTAATATTGTTACTGATTGAATATGTATAGGAAAATATAGAAGAAAGTCTTGTGGTGGCCACAACATACTAGTTCTGTTTTTAACCCAGATTCGGCAGAAGGTTTATGACAAAGAATGTAAGCTAAAAAAAATAATTAAAAAAATCTGGTGTGAAGCAATCACACGACTTCCATTACGCGCTATTTCATGTATTATATACAATTTTTAAAAATGTGATCAGAAGACATAAAATTGACCTAACGAAGTAGACACCTAACAAATTTCCTATAAGAGAAAGCTGATAAATAAACATGTAAAACAGAGTTTACATAGCGAGTTAAAAAAAAAAAAAAAATGGTAGAGTTATTTTTTGAAACACCATTTTCCGAGATACAAAAGTAACCTACCCAAGCAGGATGACTGTAAATTTTCCTGTAATAACCACGTAATACATAAAAAAGGATATCTAAAATGAATTCATATAACAATTTTCAAGAGAATCGTCTGAGCCGTTTTTGAGATACCAACCTCTACCAAAATTTGGCGTACTCAATTATTGACCGGTAAACAATAATTACATACAAAAGGATGTTTAAAAGAGAGTTAATATGGCGAGTTTGAAAAAAATCCGTACAGCCATTAAAAAAAAAAAAAAAAAAAAAAAAAAAAAAAAAAAAAAAACGCACTTGCGAGACCTCAAATTGAGCTATTTATACAAGGCGCCTATCAATTTTACTGAACTAACCAACTGTATCATTCGAAAGGACATCTAATACAGTGTTTATGTAGCAAATTTGAAGAAAATCGTTTGAGCCGTTTTTGAGATACGGACTTACCACTTCCGGTTTCCGATGTTCCACTTCCGGATTTCCAATTTCTCCCAAAATTCGGAAAACTCATCTGTACACCAGTTCTGTCTTAATTCTGAAGTTTCGTAGCTCTATCTTTATTAGTTTCGGAGATATGATAGTCAGAAGATTCCCCACACACATACACTACTTTTTTGGCGTCAAGAGACCTTAAAAACATGTAAATCAGGTGAAAACTCGACATCGAATTTTTGGACCGAATACAATACTTCCATTACCTATGTTAGTCGGGTAAT
Source organism: Salticus scenicus (assembly GCA_963930645.1). NCBI lineage: Eukaryota > Metazoa > Arthropoda > Arachnida > Araneae > Salticidae > Salticus > Salticus scenicus. The sequence continues at coordinate 113,786,942 of OZ005661.1, read as the reverse complement.
GGAAGTAAAAAGAAAAATTAATCTTACATTGCCTGTTGGGCACGTTTATTAGAAATTCCCAATAAAAATGTAACTTTTTTGTTTCCACCTAAATTTCACACTTTAGTTAATAATAATAATAAAAAAATCTAATTGTCGTGTCGAAAAACTGTTTGTACCCCTGGATTCAGAAAAATCGCCCCTTTCATTTATTACCGAATTCATTTGGTACTGGACTTGTAACGACAGGTCTGATATTCTAATTTATTACCCTTTTTCCGTTTTTAACCCGGATTCGGCAGAAGTTTTATGGCAGAGAAAGAAAGCTAAAAAAAGTCTTTAATAATAATAAAATCAAACGTCATATGTTTCATTGAAATTTCTGTTTCATGTATGCTATTATCACTTAAACGTAAAGCAACTACTACATTCGTTTCGTCAAATATTTTGAAGGCGAGGTTTACATTTTGTCTTTCGATATTCGAAGGGTAAAGAAATTTTAATGCTAGCTTATATGCACATTTAACTAGACTTTCGTTTACTGATGCGTATAAAGAGCGAAGAGTTTTAAAAGGGGCCGTGCCCTTAGCATACGTGCCTTTAGCAGAAATGAATAATAAATTTAAAAACTAATTAATAATTAAAAACTAGTTGGCAATAGGTGGACTCTGCTCAGTTCCCCATCATATTTATGTTCTCATAAATTTCTAGTGCGAGACATATTATAATCACGTTAAAAGAAATGAATTTGACCAAAGCTTGATACAGTGACAGAGTGAAATCCCCACCTAATAGGCTATCCGCCGTTCACTTCGATATACTTATCTTATTCTAATCTATTAATTTATTTTATCAGGGTCAATTCCGTTGTTTAGTTTTCATGCTACTATTTCCAATGCAATAATCCTCAAAATTCATATTTATGTGAAAAATTTACAATTTCGCTATGTTGATAAAATCGTAAATTACGAATAATTTACGAAATTTTCCTATTAGAATATTTGTATTCAATCATGTTCAAACAAATATCATAAATGTAATTTTGAAGTTGTCTAATGTATTTATGATCCTCAAAATGGAAGTTTATGCTCAATTTTGCCTTATTCTGACATGTTAAGTAAATCGTAAATTCCAAATAACTTACGAATTTTTTAAATTGGAAAAATCATAGTCTATGATATTCATGCGAGTATCCTAAATAATATTTCGAAAGTGGTTTGACATCTTTACGATGAAAATATCCCTCAAGATTGACGTTTGTGAAATTTTGCTCTATTATTGCCATGTTAAGAAATTCGTAAATTTTCAATAACTTACGAAATTTTTATATTGGAAAATTCATAGTCATTAATATTCATGCCAGTGTCCTAAATAATATTTCAAAAGTAGTCTGACATCTTTACGATGAAAATATCGCTCAAAATTGACGTTTATGTGAAATTTTGCCCTATACTGCCATGTTAAGAAATTCGGAAATTTCCAATAACTTGCGAAATTTTCAAAGTAGCATATTTATAGTTACTGATGTTCATTCTGGCATCAAAACTGATATTTTAAAACTGGTCTGACATTTTTACAGTAAAAAGTTTCCATTTAATGCACGTTTAAGTGAATTTTTGTCCTATTCTCCCATGTTAAGAAAATCGTAAATTTCTCATAACTTACGAAGTTTTTTAATTCAAATGTTGCAAATGAATAGGGTTCTTGCCAGTACCGAAAGTAATATTTTAAAATTGATCTGACCCCTCTGCGATTATTTGTTCGTGAGATATCGTGTTAACAGACTAACAAACTAACGGACTAACACACTGACACACTAACGGAGTGACACACTGACACACTAACAGACACCCTACAGACAGACACCATACAAATTTTGTCATTTTCGGATTCCTCACACCTGAAAACGTATAAAAAAGTCAAAAAACCGAGGTCGAAAATTTTCACGATTACCTAAGTTCCCCATACCTATAGTATGATGGGGAACTAAAAATCCTATTCAAAATAGTTACTAAAGTGTTAAAAAAAAAGCCAAAATGAATCTATTCTCTATACATATAATAAAATAAGATGTTTGTGTGTGTGTCATTGTGTATGGTTTCCAGAGCTTTTTAAGAAAACGGCTGATGGCTGAGCTACAAAAAAAAATCCCTTTTCGGCAAGCTTAAAGGCAAAGGTAGATTCCTTTACGTTAATGTTGCAAAAGTAGAGAAATATTACGTACTAGTAGGCTTTGCCCACTTCACTGGTCACTATATTTAAATGAATTAAAAAAAAGAATCAATATTATACGTTCTACAAATTAAAACTAAAAAGAAATCACATTGCTTAAAAACTTTGCTTCTGGCCCTCGCTGACTTCGGCAGAGATTTCTTAACCGCAACGTATTGGTACTGGACAATTTAGTTTAATTTAATTTATAGAAATGCACTAATACAGGAAAAACTGCATTAATCAATTTCTTTTTCATCATAAACAGAACGGAAAACGCATGGAGATATTTTGTATAACTAGGCCAATTTAAAAAAATGCTTTTCTTTTTAGGATTGAGGGCCTATTAGTCTCAATCTGGGATTTTTGCGTTGTCGTTTTCGATAGTTGGACATTTGTCGAAATCTAAAATTTATCGAAAATATATTTGAATAATTTGAAAGCGATGTTAAAATTTGAAAAAAAAAAAAAAAAAAAAAACTAATAGTTCTACGTCCTAAACTAAATTCTGCTTTTGCCAGAATTTCAATTATTCTATTAATTTCAATTATTACTATTATTATTGAAAGAAAAAAAAAAAAAGAAAATTAATAATAATCAGTATCGTTACAAGCGATATCGTAAAAGTCTTTTTTTTTTTTTTTTTTTTTTAATAATTTTGAATTAGGAAAATAAGAAGTGTGCGAGCAATATGAAATAAAAATAAGTAAAAAAATGAATTTAATGGTTTAATTTTTTATATAAAACATGATTGCGTGCTATCTTAAAAAGTAGATGTGAAATTTAAAGTTTAATTTTTTTGGCAATAATTATAAATTAAAATAAATAATTTAATGAAAGTTTAGAAGTTAGAATTTCTAATTTTTGTAACTTACTAGCGGATAAATTACAGATGACATGCGGATTTGTTAACTAATTCATACATATGCCTTAAATTTTCTTTTCTTTTCTTTTTTTTTCTTTTTCTTTTTTTTTTTTTTTTTTTTGCTAAATTTTGGAAGAAAGCAGAAAACAGGCAGCAATGCACAGACAAGGAAAAATTATTAGGCCAGTTACATATACATATGTATATATATATTTTTATTTTCTTCTTCTATTTAATTTTTTTTTTTTTTTTTTTTACTTTTTTATATCCATATAATGGTAGAGAAAATATTGTTTTTGGGGTCAAATTTTTGAAGTTGAGTTTTTGATATAATTACACGTTTTGAGTTCTCCTAAATCCAGAAAACGTGTTTTTTAGCATTTGGCCCATGTGATTGTGTGTTTCTTGTTTCTTATCAGCACATCTCAATTACAAATATTAGCAGTAATTTAGTACCTGGTTTTTCTTGATATCAAATGACAAGATTATTTTTTTTTTTCTCACTCGCATTACAAAAATATTTAAAATAAAATTGAGAAAAATTGTCCAAAAACACTGAAAGAGCTTGAACTTCTTGTCGGAATTTGAAATTTGTAAGTGAAGTAGCTCGGCCGTTTCTCGCCAAAATGTTTACTTATGCATTTGTGATATCCATATCAACTCATCGCCGAAATGACAACAAAATTATAAATAATTATAAGATTATACATATATATATATATATATATATATATATACCATGTTTTTAAATTTTCTGTTAAATCTTAAAGAACTACATTAGCACTTTATCAATGTGTAGAAAAATTTAAAGTGATAATGACGTAAATTTTTGTGAGACGCATAATTTATTTTTTTACATTTTTTTAATGTACACGTTTAATTAAATGTATTTATTTTTATGTCGAAAAAAAAAAAAAAAAAAAAAAAAAAAAATGAACTCGATTTTTTTGCTACCATTAAATTATTTATACCACATTACTCTAACGTGGACCAGTTTCAATTATTTTTTGTCGAAACGATACGATAGGGGTTTAATTAATAAAATACACGCGGATAAAAAATAATATTTATACATGAACAATATTTAAGCACACGGACTCAGATCAATAAACTAATAAGAAAAAATGACGACATATATCTGATGAGATTATTTTGAGGAGAAATATATTTTAAACAGTTGCTTCTTCAGAATCTCTGCATGCGTCATATTAAACCTAGCAATACTTTAAAGATATATACAGAATATGAACTTTTGTGCCATAAATTGACTAAAAAACGCAATCATAAAAAATATAATCAAAATAGGAATCGTTTTTATTTATTTATTTATTTTACAAAAAAATATACCAAAATTAATAAAAGTCATCGCCAACATGGCAACAAAAATTTAAAAGGCGTCGTGGGAGTCCTATATTAAAGCTGTACTGCTTGTGGAAGTATGAAAATTGGGTTGTGAACCATTAATTTTATTTGGAGACCTTACTTTGAATGATTTTGGTTTCACTATTTTACATTATTAATTTGGTTTTAATAATAATTTGGCTTCTGATAAACTAAAAATTTAATTAGGTGGTGAAATTGGTATAACATTTATGAGTTTCAAATTTTAAAGGTAAATAAGGGAAACAAAATGTGCGAATATTTCGCACAGGTTTGCTAGTAACTAATATTTATTTTCATATTTTAATTAATTAAAAAAAAACTTTGCAACGTAATAACTTGATATATATAGTATCCACCAAAAAAATGAACAATTTTTAGAGCTCATTTAAAAAGTATAACATCTATGCTGTATCTTTTAAAAGAATTCATCAGTTTTTACTTAAAAAAATGGCCAACTTTCATCACCAAAGTAGTTAAATGTAGACCAATCAAAAATAGGAGTGGTCCACCCGGAAGCGTTCCCGACAAACTCTTTACTTTATTTATAAGATGCATTAACACATACTTAGCCGATGGCTTTGTTCCCACACATTGCATTATTTACGTCGCTATTCTGTTTTTAAGAAATTTAATTATCAACTACTACTATACATTCTACTTAAAATTTTAGGCTAGATTTATTGGTCAGTAAATGTTTTAATTTTTTAAAATCCAAGCTCATAATCATTCAACAAATAGAAGCCATAAAGATATACAATTTGGTGACAAAACTTGCGACTTAGCAATGAAATTTGTGATTTGGCAGCAAAATTTGATAGTTGCAGACGAAATTTTGATTTGGCGACGAAATTCGTTATTTGATGATAAAATTTGGCGAACTTGGCGATGACAAATGGCAGCTTTGGTGTCATTATATTTCCTTCCCATGCAAAAACCTCATATCTCTTCACAGAGCAATATCTTGTTTCCACAAGATAAAATGTCAAAGGAAGCTCTAACGTATTACTTACTCTCAATTTCAATCGTAAATTTTAAATTCTTGCGTAAACCGGCATTCTAAACTATCCGCGTTTGTAATGATCGATAGATGGCGCTCTCTGAACACTGCAGTTGTTAGTAAATATAACAGCCATGTGTAATTATTATTCTTTCTCCGCCATTTCATCATGGAAAGTCGATTGCATAATATGAGGATATGCAGTGGTGTGATAATTTCACCTTAGCCCACCAGAGGGCGAGCATTTCATTACAATCGCGGATTCACCACAAATGATATTTTTACCAAGACTAACGTATTATTTTAATTTTATATTTTTAAATGATTAATTAAAGCTGTTACCATGGTTTTTATATTTTCAGCGATCTTTTTTTATTATCGCTTGCACGAGACGTAAGCATCAGATTATAAATTTAAACAATTAAAGCTATAGAAAAAGTGCGCTTCATTACAATGGACGAAAAATCACTTTTTAACCTGTAACTTTTAAGCAATTGAAGTTATCGAAAAAGTTTAAATACAAAAATTGTTCTTTAGGGTAACGTGGATATTCGCCTGATTTGAAGTATTCTCCTATTTTCAATATTAAAGAAATTATGGGCAAATGAAAATTTCCACCCCCCACCATTTCCACCCCCTTTGAGCTGGACACCCCATCTACGAACTCGACCGAGATTTTTACTGTCCTGACAACATATCCCGAGCTGGTTAAATTTAAATAAAAATTACTCCAGTTATCGTGTTCACAACTTAACATGGGAAAAAGCGTTATACATATATATATATATATATATATGTATATATATATATATATATATATACATACATATAAACTTTTGAACGGAGGGTGGTTTTGAGTTCTAGGGGTCATGATCGGTGAAGATATGAAGAAATTTTCCAGAAGTCGTGTCATGAGAACCATTGCAATAGGTAGATCTATAAGGAATCTACCTAATTTGCAGGGTGGTTCGTAATGACCTCTCCTGATGCACCTCGAAGCCCGATTTTCAAATTTTGTTTTAGTTTTCTTTTTATTAATTAAAATGTTAAAATAAAAACCTTCTAATTACTGATAAATTGGCCATTTAATTTTAATCCTTAATTTAATTGTTGCCAAAAATTTATCATTATTTTTTGGACAGAAACAAAAAAAAAAAAAAAAAAAAACGTGAACAATAAAAATTACATTTATTTAAAATATTTAATATTATTCCCATAGAATAATAATAAAGGAAGAAGGAGCACACCTATACTCTAATGCTTACAAACCCCTTCCAGTGAATTACCAGCGAAAGCTACTTATGCTCCTTATTACCTTAAAGTAGGGCACCCATCCTCGGCGCATTTATCGCTATTTGTTGTGGGTGCTGCCTGGCTGACTGATTGAGAGAGAGACGAGACGATTCAAAAATCTCGCCAAGAAGTCGCCAACCAATCGGATTGAAGCATAGTTACAACCCTATTCCCGGCATTCCTGGATTTTACAAACCGAAACCAGAACACACACGCTCCTTCTTCCTCTATTATTATTCTATGATTATTCCTTAATTTAATTGTTGCCAAAAAAATTATCATTATTTTTTCGACAGAAAAAAAAAAAAAAAAAAAAAAAAAAACCGTGAACAATAAAAATTACATTTGTTTAAAACACGGAGATTTTTTAAAATAAGGAAAGTAAATAAAAAAAAAAAAAAAAAAAATAGAAATATCAGTCGTATCGTTACAAATAAGATACCAAATGAAAGATGCAATTTTTGTGAATCCAACGGATTAAACAGCTTATCGATCGGACAATTAGATTTTTTAAAATTAACTAATGTATGTATTTTAGGTGGCAATAGAAGGAGATTGTATGAAAACCGTTTGAAAATTTTTTTTAAATGTGCTACTAATTAAGTCACATGTTTTTTTTTTTTTTTTTTTTTTTTTTAAGTGGGATTAAAAATTGCAGTTTTGAATTTTTTTTTGAATTTTCTTTCACAAACACAAACATATAGTATACAGCCTGTACAACACTAGACCAAATTGAAGTTCAAATTTCATCAATATTTAAATAAATAAATGAAAATAAAAATATGTTTAATGGGAAATATATATAACCATTAAAAGTTTAGTTGTCTAAAATATGGCAGAAATAGCGCTCATAGCATATTGTTACAAGGTATTAAGTCTTATTTTTACAAGGGATTAAATCTAAAATGGTGACAAAAATTAAAAAGTCACCAAAGAGAACTATATTACGGCGGTACTATGATCATGTTTACAAACCATGAATTATATATAACCACAAAAAATTAATTGTCTCATGCAACAGACGTAGCCGGTCATAGCATATTATAATATTTAGCGTGATATTGTTATCATTTTTATGGTTGATCGGGGATAAAAAAAAAAAACATAGGAAATAACGTAAAAGCAAATATTATGTGCACCACGTATAGTGTTGTTCATATGTAACTGGGATTCAAATATAAAGGGTATACTTCATTTTTTTTCGATACTATCTATTTCGAAACTGTTATCTAATAAGGACTTAATGGAAGCCTATTGGTAAACCATTGTCTCAGGTAATAGGAACAAGCGCCCGAGTTTTAGCGGATGACCAAATCGCTACCGAAAGCAGCAAGGATACGAAGCGAGCTTTTGAGCAATTTTAGTATTTTATTTTATTTTTATAAAGCTATATAGAAAAGAGTTTCCTTTCAATTTAGTGACCAGCGAAGCGGGCAAAGCCTGCTAGTAAATAATAAAATAAAAGAGATCTCACCAACATGGCGGCAAAAATTTAAAAGTAGCCATAGAGGTCCTTTCTTAAATAAATTCGTAAATTTCCAATAACTTGCGAAATTTTCAAAGTAGCATATTTATAGTTACTGATGTTCATTCCGGCATTAAACTGATATTTTAAAACTGGTCTGACATTTTTACAGTAAAAAGTTTCCATCTAATGCACGTTTAAGTGAATTTTTGTCCTATTCTCCCATGTTAAGAAAATCGTAAATTTCAAATAACTTACGAAGTTTTTAAATTCGAATGTTGCAAATGAATAGGGTTCTTGCCAGTGTCGAAGTTAATATTTTAAAACCGATCTGACCTCTCTGCGACAATTTGTTCTTGAGATATCGTGTACACAGACTAACAAACTAACGGACTAACAGACACCCTACAGACAGACACCCTACAGACAGACACCATACAATTTTTTTCATTTTCGGATTCCTCACTCCTGAAAACGTATAAAAAAAGTCAAAAAACCGAGGTCGAAATTTTTCACGATTACCTAAGTTCCCCATACAGTATGATGGGGAACTAACTGATAGTTTAAATCTGGTCTGACATTTTTACAGTAAAAAGTTTCCATTTAATGCACGTTTAAGTGAATTTTTGTCCTATTCTCCCATGTTAAGAAAATCGTAAATTTCTCATAACTTACGAAGTTTTTTAATTCAAATGTTGCAAATGAATAGGGTTCTTGCCAGTACCGAAAGTAATATTTTAAAACTGATCTGACCTCTCTGCGATTATTTGTTCGTGAGATATCGTGTTAACAGACTAACAAACTAACGGACTAACACACTGACACACTAACGGACTGACACACTAACAGACACCCTACAGACAGACACCATACAAATTTTGTCATTTTCGGATTCCTCACACCTGAAAACGTGTAAAAAGTCAAAAAACCGAAGTCGAAAATTTTCACGATTACCTAAGTTCCCCATACCTATCCTATAGTATGATGGGGAACTAAAAATCCTATTCAAAATAGTTACTAAAGTTTAAAAAAAAAGCCAAAATGAATAAATAATAAAATAAAAGAGATCTCGCCAACATGGCGGCAAAAATTTAAAAGTAGCCATAGAGGTCCTTTCTTAAAGAAATTCGTAAATTTCCAATAACTTGCGAAATTTTCAAAGAAGCATATTTATAGTTACTGATGTTCATTCCTGCATTAAAACTGATATTTTAAAACTGGTCTGACATTTTTACAGTAAAAAGTTTCCATCTAATGCACGTTTAAGTGAATTTTTGTCCTATTCTCCCATGTTAAGAAAATCGTAAATTTCTAATAACTTACGAAGTTTTTAAATTCGAATGTTGCAAATGAATAGGGTTCTTGCCAGTGTCGAAAGTAATATTTTAAAACTGATCTGACCTCTCTGCGATAATTTGTTCTTGAGATATCGTGTACACAGACTAACAAACTAACGGACTAACAGACACCCTACAGACAGACACCATACAATTTTTGTCATTTTCGGATTTCTCACTCCTGAAAACGTATAAAAAAAGTCAAAAAACCGAGGTCGAAATTTTTCACGATTACCTAAGTTCCCCATATAGTATGATGGGGAACTAACTAATATTTTAAATCTGGTCTGACATTTTTACAGTAAAAAGGTTCCATTTAATGCACGTTTAAGTGAATTTTTGTCCTATTCTCCCATGTTAAGAAAATCGTAAATTTCTAATAACTTACGAAGTTTTTTAATTTGAATGTTGCAAATGAATAGGGTTCTTGCCAGTATCGAAAGTAATATTTTAAAACTGATCTGACCTCTCTGCGATCATTTGTTCGTGAGATATCGTGTAAACAGACTAACAAACTATCGGACTAACACACTAACGGACTGACACACTAACGGACTGACACACTAACAGACACCCTACAGACAGACACCATACAAATTTTGTCATTTTCGGATTCCTCACACCTGAAAACGTATAAAAAAGTAAAAAAACCGAGGTCGAAATTTTTCACGATTACCTAAGTTCGTCATACCTATAGTATGATGGGGAACTAATATTAACTCTCAATTTTCCTCCACTCTTTATCCACATTTAGCACTGGCTATATTTTGCTTCAGAAGTAACCTGTCGCAAAAATAGGTGTGCATGCTGTAGATGTAGATTAATCCGTTATTTGAGGGAACGGTGATCTGTAACCATATAAAGTTTAATGAATCACAGTACTCCATACGAAATCTTACATTATTGCCATTTTATGATTTTATTTAAGTTTTTGAAAATATAATTAAGCATTACACTTTTTAAAACTAAAACAAAAACGAAAAATCATGAGGTACACACTGGTTATCAACACTTTCCAACAGTACGTACTCATTGTATCGTGTAACAATCTATGTTTTTTGTCTATATTATCACAAAATGGACAGAAAGACAGACATATAGATTAATTGAACACATAATCACCCTGAAACATTGTTGGAAAGTGTTAAAAATGATTAACACAAACAGAAATGCTGCTGTTAATTTCCTATTTGCACCCCTTAATGTATCGAAACATTTTTGCGTAGCTCTGTAAATCTGAAGGTTAAGCATAGTATAGTTTATAGAAAACTTTTCTTAGTATATAAATAATAAATGCAAATTTCTTTATGATTTTTTGATGAAGTTCTTTAAATGTGATTTATAAAAATGTTATCTCACATATCAAGTTTCGTACAGTTATATGCCATAGAAGTTGAGATATAGCTTTCCCGTTATCGAGGAATTTTGCAGTATAGCAGCGCCACCTATTGGCCGATAACCATCCAAATTAAATCAGCATAATATCTCATAATGGCCTTCACATATATCATATTTTGTTGATTATACGCAACAGAACCTGAGATATTAGTCTCCCCTTAAATTGCGGAAGTCGTTGTATAGCAGCGCAATCTGTGTTGCAGTTGACAACAAAAGTTAACAGATACTCATTTAGGTTAAGGTGCATCAACATATAAATTTATTCGCAATTCTGTTCAGTAGTTCTTGAGATACAGCTTTCCCTTAAATTGCAGAAATCGCTGTATAGCAACGCCACCTGTCGGCTTATAAACGTTCAAATTTATCAGCATAATGTCTCATAATGGCCTTCACATATATCATGTTTTGTTTGATTATACACAATAGAACCTGAGATATAGCTTTCCCTTAAATTGTGGAAATCGCTGTATAGAAGCGCCATCTGTTGAGCGGTTGACACTAAAAGTTGATAGAAACTAATTTTGCTCAAAGTGCATCTACATGTAAATTTATATGCAATTCTGAGCAGTAGTTCCGATGATACAGTTGCCACAAAATTTTTGTCACACACACACAGAGAGACAGACAGACGGACGGACAGACAGACATTTTCTAAAAATAGTCAAATCGTGTTCTTGACCTGTCAAAACGTGTAAATCCGTCGAAAACCGGAGGTCGAAAATTTTTACGAATCCAATACTTTCTTCTATTGAATGTAGAAGAAACTAAAAATAAAAAATTCTTAAAATATTTACGGACGCTGGAGGCGGACAAACGGACAGTAGAGTAGACAAATACACTAATTCAAATCATATTCACATTTTAAAAAATGGTAGAATAAACGCTTAATGTAAACGAAAATGCGATTCAGCGGATTTCAAATAATAACCCCCAGTGTAACTGAACCTTTTTGTGTGATTCTGTAAATCTAATGCTAACCATACTACATTCTGTAGAAAGCATTCTTTTGTGCATTTGACTAACATATTTCAATCTACCACACGCACACCTTCTTATTTCCGCTAAGGGCACGGCTTCTTCTATTCCTCATTCTTCCCTTTCACCCCATTCCGCTAAGGGCACGTTCCGCTAAAGGCACGTCACCTTTTAAAAGATGCAGTAGCTGTTTTTGAATATTCATTGAAATCAGGAAATGTAAATTAAATTAAATTATCTGTTTTATAATCCAATTATTTCGCACAGATTTTATTATATGGACTGGATCTAACATAAAAAAACTGGTGTGAAACAACCACATGGCTTCCATTACCCACTATTATACATATTATATGCACTTTTTGGAGATAATGTGATCAGAAGACATAGAACTGCCCTAATGAAATAGACAACTAAAGCTTTCCGGTAAGAGAAAGTTAATACACGCGTAAAGACATGTAAAACAGAGTTTACATTGAGAGTTAAAAAATAAGAAAAAAAAAAGTTAGGGTTTTTATTTATTTATTTATTTTTATTTATTAGTTCCCCATCATACTATAGGTATGGGGAACTTAGGTAATCGTGAAAATTTTCGACCTCGGTTTTTTGACTTTTCTACACGTTTTCAGGTGTGAGGAATCCGAAAATGACAAAATTTCTATGGTGTCTGTCTGTAGGGTGTCTGTTAGTGTGTCAGTCCGTTAGTGTGTCAGTGTGTTAGTCCGTTAGTTTGTTAGTCTGTTAACATGATATCTCACGAACAAATGATCGCAGAGAGGTCAGATCAGTTTTAAAATATTACTTTCGACACTGGCAAGAACCCTATTCATTTGCAACATTCGAATTTAAAAACTTCGTAAGTTATTAGAAATTTACGATTTTCTTAACATGGGAGAATAGGACAAAAATTCACTTAAACGTGCATTTAATGGAAACTTTTTACTGTAAAAATGTCAGACCAGTTTTAAAATATCAGTTTTGATGCCGGAATGAACATCAGTAACTATAAATGTGCTACTTTGGAAATTTCGCAAGTTATTGGAAATTTACGAATTTCTTAACATGGCAGTATATAAATTTCACATAAATGTCAATTTTGAGAGATATTTTCATCGTAAAGATGTCAGACTACTTTTGAAATATTATTTAGGACACTGGCATGATTATTAATGACTATGAATTTTCCAATATAAAGATTTCGTAAGTTATTGGAAATTTAGGAATTTCTTAACATGGCTGAATAGAGCAAAATTTCACATAAACGTCAATCTTGAGGGATATTTTCATCGTAAAGATGTCAAATCACTTTCGAAATATTATTTAGGATACTGGCATGAATATCATAGACTATGATTTTTCCAATTTAAAAAATTCGTAAGTTATTTGGAATTTACGATTTACTTAACATGTCAGAATAAGGCAAAATTGAGCATAAATTTCCATTTTGAGGATCGTAAATACATTAGACAACTTCAAAATTACATTTATGTCATTTGTTTGAACATGATTGAATACAAATATTCTAATAGGAAAATTTCGTAAATCATTCGTAATTTACGATTTTATCAACATAGCGAAATTGTAAATTTTACATATAAATATGAATTTTGAGGGTTACTGCATTGGAAATAGTAGCATGAAAACTAAACAACGGAATTGACCCTGATAAAATAAATTAATAGATTAGAATAAGATATATATATATCGAAGTTAACGGTGGATAGCCTTATTAGGCGGGGATCTTATTCTGTCACTATATGAAGCTTTGGTCAAATTCATTTCTTTTAACATGATTATAATATGTCTCGCACTAGAAATTTATGAGAACATAAATATGATGGGGAACTGATCAGAGTCCACCTATGCCAACTAGTTTTTTATTATTTTGAAACATTAATTTCCGAGATCTAAAACTGATCTATCTGATCAGAGTGACTATTAATTTTCCTGTAATAACTACGCAAAGCATGAGAAAGGATATCTAAAATAGGTTTATGTAACAATTTTTAAGAAAATCGTCAGAGCCGCTTTTGAGATACCGACTCTTACCAAAACTTGGCATATTCAATTGTTGACAGAAAAACAACAATTACATACAAAAGGACATTTAAAAGAGGGTTAATATTGCAAGTTTGAGAAAAGTCCATACAGCCGTTTTGAAAGGAACGCACTTGCGACGCCTGAAATTGAGCTATTTATACAGGACGTCTATCAATTTTCCTGAACTAACCAACTATATCATTCGAAAGGACATCTAATAGCGTATTTATACAGAAATTTTGAAGAAAATCGTTAGAGTTGTTTTTGAGATACGGACTTAGACACTTCCGGTTTCAGATGTACCACTTCCGGTTTTTAAATTTTCACAAAAATTAAAAAAAAAATTATCTGTACACCAGACTTGCCTCCGTTCTGAAGTTTCGTAGTTTTATCTTTATTAGATTTTGAGATATTATAGTCAGAAGATTCCCCCCAAACATACACGCACACACACACACACACTGACCAATTGACAAAAACGACTTTTTTGGACTCAGGGGAACTTAAAACATGTAAATCAGGTGAAATCTCGATATCGAATTTTTTGACCAAATACAATACTTCCATTACGTACGACAGTCGGGTAATGGAAGTAAAAATAGTGGTCTTTCAGGTCATGCAGGGTTAGGAGGAACAGATACATTAAAATTTTCACCATCAAAAAATAACTTGAAAACTTTCCGGTTTATTGCGTTATTATCTGTTATTAAGGCAAAAACTTTAAAACCCAGATTTTCAAGACCTATATTGTTTTCTTAACAATTTCATATAAAGCTTCTGCTGTGACAGCTGCTACTGGCAAAGTATAACATCTCTATAAGATGATAACAAGCTCGATATTAATAATGTGTGCACAGATGTAGCTTTCTGGAAACATCTACCTCGGATCCTCCTATGACGCTCCCTCCTTCTATACATTGGATTTATATGAATTTCCTCCATTTGTAAAACAACTAGTTTTTCGTGTTCTTTCAAACGAGACAAATTTATCTTAATATATTCTAGGGAATTCGCTCGGATATTATTAATTGATCTTTGATTAATTATTCTTTGCAAATGCCTAGGATAGGCACAATATTTGAATTACAATCATGCATTTGTTTATAAGTTGATGAGAACTGCATGGATAATTTCATGCACCATAATAAAGTTTGATTACTATACCGATACGAAAACTTGTTTTGAATTAATTAGCAATTCTAGTTGCTCTTTTAAAAATGCATTTTTTTTAATGTTATCATTCGAAATTATACCTTCTTCAATTATATATGTAAGAGTATCATATATTCCATTTATAATTGATTTTAATACATCATTGTCGTTTTGAGAATGTGAAAACGATTTAAGTTCATCTAAAAAACTATTTATTTGACCAAACGAATTTAAATTAGAAATACACTGATGGAAAAAAAAATCCCAACACCAGGAAGGAACTGTGCTAGATAAACGAAATTTGGTAGGCGTGTTTATACACCTGAAATATGACGTCGATTCAAATTTCGAGCTACGCGCATAAGTGTGACGCTAGTAGCGACACTATGAACATGCAAATGAGGTTTGCTTTAAATAAGCGCTGTAAGGTTCGTGATCGTTATTTACAGTTGAGATTTGACGTAGTGGGTTAATGTTAGTCAAGGATGCCTCTAAGAAGACGAAGAAGCCATTATCAACAGCTCACTGAGTTTGAACGAGGTCGTGTAGTAGGGCTACGAGAAGGTGGGTTTTCTTTCCGCGATATTGCAAAAAGACTTGGCAGGAATGTATCCACTGTGCATGAGTGTTGGCAGCAGTGGTCAAGGGAAGGTACTGCCTCAAGAAGACCGGGTTCCGGGCAGCCACGTGGCACTACAGAGAGGGAAGACCGCCGTGTTCGGCGTATGGCTGTGGCTAATCGTACTGCGTCTGCAGCTGAAATTCGAGCTGCAGTTGGCACCACAGTGACACAACGAACTGTTACAAATCGGTTACTTCAAGGACAGCTCCGAGCCAGACGCTCTGTAGCGTGCATTCCACTGATTCCAAACCACTGCCGTTTGCGACGTGAGTGGTGTCAAGCTAAAGCTCATTGGAGGACGGAGTGGAGATCTGTTGTGTTTTCTGATGAAAGCCGGTTCTGCCTTGGTCGCAGTGATAGCCGTGTGTTGGTTAGAAGGAGGCCAGGTGAACGCCTGCTAGCGACCTGTCTGCGGCCTAGACACACAGGGCCTACTCCTGGAGTTATGGTTTGGGGAGCAATTTCGTATGACAGCAGGAGCACTCTCGTGGTTATCCCACGCACCCTGACTGCAAATGTGTACGTCAGTCTAGTGATACAACCTGTTGTGCTGCCATTCATGAACAGCGTTCAAGGGGGTGTTTTCCAACAGGATAACGCTCGCCGTCATACCGCTGTTGTAACCCAACATGCTCTACAGAGTGTCGACATGTTGCCTTGGCCTGCTAGATCACCAGATCTTTCTCCAATCGAGCACGTATGGGACATCATTGGACGACAACTCCAGCGTCATCCACAACCAGCATTAACCGTCCCTGCATTGACCGCCCAAGTGCAACAGGCATGGAACTCCATCCCACAAACTGATATCCGACACCTGTAACGACACAATGCATGCACGTTTGCATGCTTGCATTCAAAATTCTGGCGGTTACACCGGTTACTAATGTACCAACATTTCACATTTGAAATGGCTCTTCTCGCCAATGTCTCTACCTGTGATCTTGAAACTTTAATCAATTAAATATGTTACCTAGACAAATATATTGCTGAAATTTCATTACTGAACAATAATTTTTTCTTGGTGTTGGGATTTTTTTTTTCCATCAGTGTATTTTTTAAGGATGTGAGACGAACAATATTATTCTTATAATATGTAACTGGACAAAGATGTTTATCAATTTTTAAAGATGCTTCATTAACAATTATATCTGCAATTAAAATATAATTTTCTGAAGTTATTAAATGCCAGTCCTGTTGTTCATAAAATTTTAATTTCTTTCCTAATAAATCTTTAAGTTCATCAAATGAATGAAAATAATTTTCTTTGAAAAAAGTTTCATGCTCTCTTTTACTTTCTGCAATAGCCAAATTTAAAAGATGGTTTTCCCGTTCTTCTAAATTTGTTCGTTTTTTGGGAGGTTCTTTTGTCAGATATTTGGGGGCAATTAGGAAATATTATAGGTACAGCACCTTCTCTCAATTTCGGCCGATCCCTTTTGCATGTCAGTATACTACCATCATCTCTTTTAATGCTATCAATACGAATGATACCATTTACATTAAAGTGCTTTCCGCACACAATAGAATGTTCTCTTGGTTCAAACTTTTTCTCGGTATATTTTTAAGCCATTTTGACTTTAAATAGGGATCTCTGGGGAACGAGAAAAACGAGGTCTCTCCAGAATAGGTCTCCTCTGCGAGGTCTCCTCTTGCCTAATACCTACAGGTATTAAGCATTTAAAATTAACAGTCTTACCTCTATAAGGTATCCATTAATCCAAGGCAAAGATGGAAGAAACACTGTAAAATAATGAGATAGCGCATTCAAAATAATAAGCGTGCTGCAACGAACTACACATTCGTATCATAAGCGAAGAGGGGAAGCTAGTACGTTCAAAACCATAGACCTTATATATATAGACTACGCCAACGATAGGACTTCCCATTATAGTGAATGTCTTCAACATGAGGGTGTAATCTGAAACCTTCATCCTTTGTGGTCAGCCCCGTATGTCACGTGACAGAAAGTTGAGGGCGATTCTTCCATAAGAAAGCACTTATTTTTGTAAGAACTCAAACAAAAAATTCTCCCCTTCTGAATGGTTTCTCACAAAAGAATTTTTTTTATAATTAATCTATGACATTTTAGCTTTCCAACGATGCGTAAATCTAAAGGTGTGTACAATAAATAAAAAGTGTGTGTACAATACAGAAATTAAAAAACTCAAAACTACTTTCTTTCCAACGGAAAAATCACATAATATTCATTCTCGTCTCTCTCTCCAGATCTGCATCACGTAATAATTTCGCTGGGGAAGCTACTTTATGTCGCAGACAGATAATGAGGAGGGATGCGTGGTCTATCTATATAAGGTGTATGTTCAAAACAAAGTGGGGAATTTAAATTCTCTCTCCTCTCCTAATTAGAACTCCTACCTCATATAGGATAGGGCTACTATGCATGAAAGAGAAGTACCTGTAACGTTAATGAAGGTTTCTTTGTAATCATACAAGAAAAACGCCTGTAATGGTTACTAACGTTTTATTAGGATGTGTACTAAGGAACTGAATGTATTGTTTTCTAAATTTAATGCAGTAACGTTACTTCAGAAGAAATAGCATTGATTACTAGAAAATCTTATGGAATACCAGTTTCCTAGAGATTTTCTAGTAGTAATACAGATTTTTTTTTTAATTTATTTTTTAGCGTACTTCTAGTTAATAACGACTGGAATAAATGAAAAGCAGTCTTCTATATAAATAAAGCAAAGAGTTTGTTGGGAACACATCCGGGTGGACCTATTTTGATTGGTCTAGATTTAACTACTTTGATGATGAAAGTTGGCCATTTTTTTTAGTTCCCCATCATACTATAGGTTTGGGGAACTTAGGTAATCGTGAAAATTTTCGACCTCGGTTTTTTGACTTTTCTACACGTTTTCAGGTGTGAGGAATCCGAAAATGACAAAATTTCTATGGTGTCTGTCTGTAGGGTGTCTGTTAGTGTGTTAGTGGGTCAGTCCGTTAGCGTGTTAGTCCGTTAGTTTATTAGTCTGTTTACACGATATCTCACGAACAAATAATCGCAGAGAGGTCAGATCAGTTTTAAAATATTACTTTCGATACTGGCAAGAACCCTATTTATTTGGAACATTCGGATTAAAAAACTTCGCAAGTTATTAGAAATTTACGATTTTCTTAACATGGGAGAATAGGACAAAAATTCACTTAAACGTGCATTAAATGGAAACTTTTTACTGTAAAAATGTCAGACCAGTTTTAAAATATCAGTTTTGATGCCGGAATGAACATCAGTAACTATAAATATGCTACTTTGAAAATTTCGCAAGTTATTGGAAATTTACGAATTTCTTAACATGGCAGTATAGGGTAAAATTTTACATAAACGTCAGTTTTGAGCGATATTTTCATGATAAAGATGTCAGACTATTTTTGAAATATTATTTAGGACACTGGCATGATTATTAATGACTATGAATTTTCCAATATAAAAATTTCGTAAGTTATTGGAAATTTACGAATTTCTTAACATGGCAGTATAGGGCAAAATTTCACATAAACGTCAATTTTGAGGGATATTTTCATCGTAAAGATGTCAAACGACTTTCGAAATATTATTTAGGATACTGGCATGAATATCATAGACTATGGTTTTTCCATTTCAAAAAATTCGTAAGTTATTTGGAATTTACGATTTACTTAACATGTCAGAATAAAGCAAAATTGAGCATAAATTTCCATTTTGAGGATTATAAATACATTAGACAACTTCAAAATTACATTTATGATATTTGTTTGAACATGATTGAATACAAATATTCTAATAGGAAAATTTCGTAAATTATTCGTAATTTACGATTTTATCAACATATCGAAATTGTAAATTTTTCATATAAATATGATTTTTGAGGATTATTGCATTGGAAACAGTAGCATGAAAACTAAACAACGGAACTAACCCTGATAAATTAAATTAACAGATTATAATGATATAAATATATCGAAGTGAACGGTGATAGCCTATTAGGCGGGGATTTCATTCTGTCACTGTACTAAGCCTTGGTCAAATTCATTTCTTTTAACATGGTTATTGTTGACGCATGCGCGCCACCCCGTCGCGGATCACCGGCAGAAGGCTATGAGAAGCCAAGTACAATGGACGTGGGCAAAGAACTTTAAATTTATTGACGCCCACAATTATTATTTTATGTTCTACCTATTATAAATCTTATTCTTCGTTGTAAATAGTGTAAATACTTGATGTATGTGATCGTACAAATTAAAAATATTAAAACAACGAAGATGGTCCGTCGAAAATTAGTTATTTGTAGTTAAGTTCCTACAAAAAGTGGCTCCGTCGAGAAAGGAGCTTGTAAACAGCGACTAATGGATAAAAATAATAAATTGAAATCTTCCTTGAAAGGGAAGATAACTAGAATTGAAAACTATGTAGAAGGCACGAATGCCGAAAATTACGATATAGATATAGTGGAATTAAGAGTGAAATTAAAGAACATAGAACTGCTACAAACAAAAATCGATGAATTACGACAAAAATACTACGAAATTCAAGACTTGAAAGATGCTGAACAAGCAACCATAGATGACGACCTTGACTCATGTGAAGAACGTCTGGAAAAATTAGAGGTAAGAATTAATACTCTTATTAATTCTTATAAGAAATTTGATTCTCATAAAAAAATAAATGCGACTGAAAATGCATCTCAAGATTCCTTTGAAATTAAAACTCAAATTCCTCCTTTAGTATTACCTGAATTTTCAGGAAAATATGAGGAATTCAGTTCTTTTAAAGAACAATTTGATGATTTAATAACCAATAATGTTCATATTAATCAGTCGCAGAAATTATATTATCTTAGATCTTGTCTCAAATATGACGCTAAAAATCTAGTCAGTAATTTTGATACATTTGAATCATTATATAATGCATTAGAAAATCGCTATGATAACGAGCGATTAATTGTTGATATTCATGTACAAAATATTCTGAATTTTGAGAAAATTCAAACAGAAAATCCCAAAGAGATAAGAAATATGATTGATTGTATACAGAAAAATCTGCGTGCCTTGAAAGTTCTGAAATATGAGCAAAATAAATTATCAGATGTTTTCATTGTAAATATTCTCGTAGCAAAGTTAGACAGAGAATCTAGAAAGAATTTTGAGTTATCCCATAAATCAAAAAATGTTCCCACCTTTGAAGAATTTATCAAATTTTTGGAACAACGAGAATCAGTTTTATTATCTATTAATAGAACGAATATGACTAGCGGAAATAAAAATACTAACAAAAACTTTCCGGCTATTAACAAATCTAAAACTCCTTTAATGCATGAAAATAAAAACAAAAATTGTGTTGTTTGTAAAAATACTTATCACCCTATTTATAAATGTGATGCATTTTTGAAATTAAACATTAACGAAAGATTAAGTATAATACGCCTTCACAAGCTTTGTGAGGTTTGTTTTAGGCAAAACCATAAGAAAAATGATTGCTTATCGAAATTCAAATGCACCTGCGGAATGAAGCACAACAGATTAATATGTTTTTCTTCTGGCGCCAAAACCCCGGTTCCAGACGCAGATGGAATAAATTCATCCAACTTACCAGATATAGACAAACGGGTTGCGCAATTAAATGCTTCCGTTTTGAGTAATAATAGCAGATATTTAAAAGAAAATAGAAAAAGTATTCTGTTTTCGACAGCTTATATTTATGTTCAATGCGAAAACAAAAAAAGAATAAAAATAAGATGCGTTTTGGATTCCGCTTCAAATGTGTGCGTTTTAACTGAAAAGATGAGTGAATGTTTAGGAATTAAAAGAGAAAACATAAAAACTCCAGTTTCAGGTTTGAATGGATTGACCCAAAATATTAAGTGGAAATTAGATACCTTTATTTCAAATGAAGATTGTTCTTTTAGTGAACCAGTAGAATTTTTGATTGTAGATAAAATAACTGGGCTTACACCATGCAATAAATTAAACATTTCAGACATAAAAATTCCAGAATTTTTGAAATTGAGTGACGAGACATTTTTTGAACCGAATGAAATAGAAGCGTTAATCAGTGCAGATATATTATTCAAAGTTTTAAAGGATAATACTTATAAAATAAATGACGATTTGTTTTTTAAGGAAACCGAATTTGGATGGCTAGCGTGTGGAAAGGTTGAAGAAACAGAACTGAATAATTCGAAACAGTGTTTCGTTTTGTCAGACGATTCTCTTAGTAGCACTCTTAAACTCTTTTTCGATCTAGAAAGCATTGGAATAAGAGACGATCCAATTCAAAAAGAAAGTGATAAAGCTATAGAAATTTTTAATGAAACGATTCAGTTTAAAAACAAACGCTACGTTGTACACTTGCCCTTTAGAAGACCCTATAATGAACTTTCCGATAATTACACGTTAGCGAAACAACGATTTTTAAGTTTATGGAGACGTTTTAAATATGATAGAGAATTATATGAACAGTATAGAGAGATTATTCGTGATTACGTAAATCAAAAAATAATAGAAATAGTTGAACCCAGTACAGCAGAAAATAATTTAAACAAACCTATTTATTATTTGCCTCATCAGGCAGTAAGAAAGGAAGGTCGCTTAACATCCAAAACAAGAATCGTATTTGATGCAGGGAGTCATCAAAATAATCAGCTGTCACTGAATGATTGCCTATGGCAGGGGATAAATTTAAATCCGAATCTTTTGGATGTTTTAATTAATTTTAGATTAAACAAAATAGCATTTTGTTCTGATATTAAACAAGCCTTTCTACAAATCTGTCTCGCTGATGAACATAAAGACGCTGTTCGTTTTTTCTGGAGTGATGAAGAACCGCATGCACACAAAAAACCCAAATTACAGATTTATCGTTTCAATCGAGTTAATTTTGGGGTGTGTTCAAGTCCATTCTTACTCGCTGCTACTATTAGACATCACATTGAGAAGTATAGAGAAGAATTTCCCGCTACTGTTCGACTTTTAGATAAATGTTTTTACGTAGACGACTTAATTTCTGGAGGTAATGATTTTAACGAAGCACTTGAATTATCACGAAGTGCAAAATATATTATGGAAGCCGCAGGAATGTCCCTTAGAAAATGGATAAGTAACGATACCGAATTAACAGAGCAGTGGAAAAGCGAAAAATTTGATACATACCCTGTAGAATCTACCATCAGCTTAGGTATAAATCAGACAAAGATCTTGGGACTATCTTGGGATACTAATAAAGATAATTTGATTGTAGATATCAAGAGTTTGTTGAACTTTATATCCATAAATAAAATTACAAAACGTACCATTCTTCAAGCCGTAGGGAGAATTTTCGACCCCTTAGGGTTAATTTCTCCATTCACTGTCAGAGCAAAAATTATCATTCAAGATATCTGGACAACTAAAACCAAATGGGATGAATCATTATCACCAAATATCGAAAAAGAGTGGATGAAATGGTGTTCGGAATTACCCTTGTTAAAAGAGCTTGAAGTCCCTAGATTCGTCCTTGATGCCACTTCCCCAGAAGATATAGTTGAATTACATAGTTTTTGCGATGCTAGCAAAAAAGCATATGGCGCTGCCATTTATGTACGAACAAAATCAAAAAATGGTATTTCAGTAAAACTTTTGACTTCCAAGAGCCGTGTAGCTCCCCTCAGCGGTGTTACACTACCTCGCCTTGAATTATTGGGTGCCCTGGTCGCAGCTCGTCTGATCACCAAAGTGAAAAATACTGTAAACCTTAAAAGACCTTCTGTTGAATATCACTGGACTGATTCGCAGATAGTGCTTTTCTGGATAAAGGGTACTAAAACCCGATGGAAGCAGTTTGTCGCCAACCGTGTTCAAGAAATTGCCAGCCTGACAAACCCTAACTCTTGGTTCCATTGTGCAAGTAAAGAAAATCCTGCTGACCTGTTGTCTCGAGGGATGACTGCTGAAAGCCTAACAACCAGCGCCACATGGTGGACAGGTGCTGAATTTCTGAAAGATCCTGAATTTCCGAAAAACAAACAATCTTTTATTGACTTTTCAGAACTAAATGAGGAAGACTACACTCCTGAATTAAAATCTGAAAATGCAGTGACTCTAAATTTGAAAAAGGACTTTATTATTTTGAACTATCTGATTAATCGTAGTAATAAATTTTTAAAAATATTACGTATATGTAGTTTTCTTTTCAGGTTTCTTCACAATCTAAGAAATCCTTTAGAAAAGAAGAAAGGTCCGCTGATGCCTGAAGAGCTGACAAAGGCAGAAGACTTCCTACTGAAACAGCTGCAGGAGGAAGAATTTCCTTGTGAAATAGATGCCTTGAAAAGTGGCGGTAATGTATCGCATAAGAGTAAAATTTTTAATTTATCCCCATTTTTGGATGACAATGGTTTAATAAGGGTAGGGGGGAGACTGCAAAATTCGCAGTTATCTTATTCGATTAAGCATCCTTATGTACTTCCTTCAAAAAATAAATTAACGGAATTAATTGTAAAATATTATCATGAAAAATATTTTCATATTGGTCCCCAACATCTTCTGTTTCAGGTTAGGCAAAAATATTGGCCCATTCATGGGAGAAATCTTTGTAAAAAAATTGTGCACAGATGTTTAGTCTGTTTTAAAGCAAATCCGAAAGTATGTGTACAAAAAATGGGAAACTTGCCAAAACAAAGAATAACGCCAGATAAAACATTTAATTCAACTGGGGTAGATTTGTCTGGACCCTTTTTAATCAAAAATAAATACGGAAGGAAAGGTCCAGAAATCAAAATTTATGTTTGTATTTTCATTTGTCTAGTAACAAAGGCTATACATCTTGAACTTATTAGTGATTTAACTTCACAAGCTCTGATAGCTGCGTTAAAAAGATTTATTTCGAGAAGGGGCAAGTGTCATAAAATATTTTCGGATAATGGGACCAATATGGTAGGCGCCAACAGGGAACTAAATGCCTTGTATAAACTGGTAAGAGATAAGGAAGAATCTTTGTTCAATTTTTTTGCAGAGGAAAAAATAGAATGGGTTTTTATTCCTCCAAGGAGTCCAAATTGGGGTGGTCTATGGGAAGCAAATATCAAAGCGTTTAAATACCATTTTAAACGCATAGCGGGTAATTCAAAATTTACATTTGAAGAAATGCTTACACTTGTTACTCAAGTGGAAGCGATCTTGAACTCGAGACCACTGACTCCGCTAACTTCAAGTATTGAAGATTTAGAGGTTTTAACTCCAGCCCATTTTCTTATTGGAAGGCCAATAACGGCTGTTGTTGAACCCTCTTTAACCAATATTGAAAAAAATCGCCTAAATGCTTGGCAAAATATTACGAAGTCAGTTCAGGCAATCTGGAAAAGATGGAGTCTTTCTTACTTAAATAACTTGCAACAGCGCAGAAAATGGATAATTGATAAAGAAAATTTAAAAATCGGAGACATGGTTTTAGTCAGGGAAGAAAATCTTCCACCATGCAAGTGGTTTTTAGGGCGTGTAATAAAGCTATATCCTGGTCAGGATAATAAAGTTAGATTGGTAGATATAAAAACTACCAAAGGGATTTACAAAAGATCCATCTCCAGATTGTGTGTGCTGCCTATCGAGGAGTAAAAATGAATATGAACATTTATTATATTAATTTACTGTATTATATATATTACTCTAAATTTGTTAGTTAATTATGAAAATTTCTGTTTATTATAATCAGTTAATCTTTTTTCTAATTCTATGTGTTGTGCGAAATATTGATATTATGTTACATTCATTTATTTGTTATTATTTTATCTATTCATGTTATGTGAAATTGTAAATTTGAAGTTTTGCAAAAAAAAATATTGTAAGTTCTTGCATGACAACATAGCAAGGCCGGGCGGGATGTTGACGCATGCGCGCCACCCCGTCGCGGATCACCGGCAGAAGGCTATGAGAAGCCAAGTACAATGGACGTGGGCAAAGAACTTTAAATTTATTGACGCCCACAATTATTATTTTATGTTCTACCTATTATAAATCTTATTCTTCGTTGTAAATAGTGTAAATACTTGATGTATGTGATCGTACAAATTAAAAATATTAAAACAACGAAGATGGTCCGTCGAAAATTAGTTATTTGTAGTTAAGTTCCTACAGTTATAATATGTCTCGCACTAGAAATTTATGAGAATATATACATGATGGGGAACTGTGCAGAGTCCACCTATGCCAACTAGTTTAAGTAAAAACTGATGAATTTTTTTAAAAGATACTGCATAGATGTTATACTTTTTAAAAGAGCTCTAAAAACTGTTCATTTTTTGTGTGGACATTATATATATCAAGTTATTAAAAATATTATGTTGCAAAGTTTTATTTTAATTAATTAAAATACGAAAATAAATATTAATTATAATTTAATAGTTGCCAAAAAAATAAATAAATAAAATAAATAAATAAATAAATACGAGTTCATTTTTTTTTTCGACATAAAAATAAATACATTTAATTAAACGTGAACATTGAAATATTGTAAAAAATTAAATTATGCATCTCACAAAATTTGACGTCTTCTACACATTGATAACGTGCTAATATAGTTCTATAGCTATAAGATTCAACAGAAAATTTAAAAACATAGTATATAAAAAGTTTTTTTTTTTTTTTTTTTTTTTTTTTTTAACTTATAATTATTTCTAACTAGCTGTACCCTACGCGCGTTGCTACGCCACTAACTAAGATAAATTTGAAGGAAAGACATTACACAAATATTCAATTTATTTTGAGTTATTTTATTAATTTTTTCCATATCGAAAAAATTGTTACATTGCAGCGTTTCTTTTCAATTCGATATTTATTGAAGTGCTGTGGGATACACAATATTTCTTGTTTTTCCATTTAGTGCATAAACGAATAAATCAGAAGGTTTTCCGACGCGTGAGCAGGCCACATAGAGCTGCCCATGTGAGAAGCATGAATTCTCCAAATTTAATCCACACACTTCCAACGATTGTCCTTGTGCTTTGTTGATAGTCATTGCGAAACCGAGTCGCACTGGGAACTGCAACCGTTTGAATTCGAATGGCATATCTGTCGGGATCATTGGGATACGTGGCAACAGTACGTCTTCACCTTTGAATTTACCAGTCAAAATTGTTGCCTCGATAACATTGTTCATCATTTTCTTGACTGAGAGTCTGGTTCCGTTGCAAAGTCTTGGTGGATTTATGTCTCGAAGAAGAATGATGGGTACGCCAATTTTCAATGTAAGAACGTGCGGTGGCATGCCTGGCAAATCAAGCGAATTCAAGAATTCAGTTGGATAGTTGACGACTTCGTCTTGATTCACCACAGTATCGATGGACTTATATGTTGTCGTTTCGCCGGGTGTTCCATTCTGAATGGTGAAGTTGATGATATTGACATCGATGTTTTTTGCCGCTAATATAGCACGCGTACTGAGCCACTGACGATTTTTGTAGTTCTGTGCAATGTTTGGGAAAACTTTTTCCACCAATTCGTCTATGCTTTCTGTGATCTGACAGAAATTCTCTGGCAAGGTGATACATTGCGTAGATTCATCAATTTGCATTCGCCCATTTCCAATATCCATTAATTGTTTTGCAAAATTTTCAGCCGATGCATCCCGTTGTAGTTGTACACGCATGTTGGTTTTTAAAGTCAATTTCTGTAAATTACGCCATAAAACTGATGATTTGAGACATGCATTAAGTTCATCTTCGGGTGTTACACGTGGTATAACCGGCAGTGTTTGTCGAAAATCACCAGACAATAAAATGAGTGCTCCACCGAAGATCCGTGCGTTTCCTCTCAAATCTCGCAGTGTACGATCAAGCGCTTCCAATGCTTTCTTGTGAGACATTGTACATTCGTCCCATATGATAATTTGACACGTTTGAAGTAATTTTCCCATTCTAGAATTTTTGCTGATGTTGCATATTGGTACCTCAGAGATTTGCAAATTCAATGGTAGTTTCAATGCCGAATGCGCTGTTCGGCCACCATCCAAAAGAGTTGCCGCAATTCCAGATGATGCAATGGCCAGTGCAGTATTATTTTGTGATCTTATTGTTGCCAAAATGAGTGAAAGAAGAAAAGTCTTTCCCGTACCACCGGGTGCATCTATGAAAAATAGTCCACCGCTTTGTTCTGTGATTGCACGCATAATTCTGTCATACCCAATGCGTTGTTCTGACACCAACTGCGGAAGATTTCTCTGAACAAATGTCCCCAGTTCTTCAGAATCAAAGTGTGTTTCTCGGTGCAAATCAAAATCGAAAAGGACGTTTGCTGGTCGGTTCGGAGCAGGTATTCCCAGTTGCACCAGTGCCTTGTTAGCGATTGCCAAACATATGTCTTCAATCAAAATTAATGCCTCATTATGCGCGTTTGCTGTGAATGGAATGTCCGGATTTTGATTCGCAGCGCGAAAACGATGTAGAATATCATCACTCATGTAGTCCTTGTATTTTTCAAAGATCGTTTGAATTAGATGGGAAGCAGGTTGTCAATATTATGGCAAATAACGTGCGTATTTGCTGTGGTTGAGCAGTATTCGAGGCATCAGCGAGTGCAGTGTCCCAATGTGCATCATTCTCAAGAAGATTTAATTCCTGGCAAGCTTGACGATAAGTGGCGCACAGTTGACCATCGACTGTTCTTAAATCTTGGAAGGATGTCGGTCCACGTACATTGATTAACAGCAATCGCAGATAGAAGCATTCTGTATTATTCGGGTGAACAGTGTACAGACGATCCAATGCGTCACTGGAATACAAATTGGGATGTCCTTCAACTGCTTTACCTTGTTTGCGACGTTGAAACTTTTAGCCGATGCATTCCATGTGTAGAATTTCGGTACCTCAGAATAAAGTAGAGTCTTTGCAAAAATTTCATCTTGGCACAATGAGTAAAATGCAGTTAAAGTTGTTGCCGGTGGAACCAATGCTCTTGCACGTACATTATCTGCTGTGAAGTACACGCGCTGCCCATTCTCGAGATGCACCGCCAAGTGTACTATTGTTGGATGTCGTTTATGGATTGGAAATGATAAGATGCGCCATACTGCTTCATTACTGCTAATGTAGCGTCCGAGTTGGTATTGGTTGATTTCATCGAGCGGTGCGATCACATTCCCTACTCCGAAGACTGCCATGTCGCTTTCTTTATTGACATATTTGCAAATGTATTTGATCGACTTCACTGAATTGCAATACTCAACATTAATGTGTGCTTTGAATGTCTTTGAAAGCAACGGTGAATATGGCACAACCCAACGATTATCGACTTCGACATCAACGATTCGTACTTTCAGAACGATGGATTTTCGGCCATCCTGAACTGATCGTCGACGATACTGTGGGTATC
Organism: Salticus scenicus; assembly: GCA_963930645.1. NCBI lineage: Eukaryota > Metazoa > Arthropoda > Arachnida > Araneae > Salticidae > Salticus > Salticus scenicus. The sequence goes on along the minus strand of OZ005661.1, from coordinate 113,757,884 downwards.
TGTCATTAAAAGTGATGGTATCAGAAACCAAGTTTCTTGGGTATCGTTTCGTGCATTTTCCATCAGACATACATGGTGAATTATCGTTGAATGCGCCATATGGACCATGAATCATATTTTTGGTAACGACATCGAATAAGTCTGGATCAATGTCCTTATCTGGTATTTCTGCTGAGATGATTTGGTCTATTTGATCTGGCGTAATTTTATTGATTAACCAAACCAAAATATGTGCATGTGGCAATCCTCTTTTCTGCCATCCAATGGAATACATCCAGCAGCGTGTCTCTCCAAAAACGTGATGCTTGATAATAAAATTCATTAAAAATTTCAATTTTTGTTTAAATACGCGTGCGGTAATGTCATGGCGGTCCGAAGATGATTGTACAGCTAACAGAAGTTCTTTAATTTCATTCCATGTTGGATTACATGTAAATGTAATGAACAAATCTGGACGACTATATGCGCGAACGTATGTCATCGCACCTTGTGCGTATTCGTGCATGTGCCGTGGACTCCCTGTGAATCTAGACGGTAATATGACCATTCTTCCCAATTCGTTTGGATTCACGTTACCATCATTAACGATTGCGTCGCGTAAATGGATGTACTCTTCAGAACGAAACTCGGTTTGATTCAATCGAATATATAGGAGTCGTTCGGTTTCAATCTTCGCGTACATATCGACAATGTACTGATGAAACAATTGTCGACATTTCAAAATGTAGTTCTCAGCGTTTTGACGAATCATCAATCGATACGAATAATAATTCATTGCACTAACTTTCTTATTCATTTCCTCGTTTGTTTGTGGATTTCTCATTTTGATGTTGAAATGATATCCATCTTCTCCTCGCCAAAACAGAATCGGATACTGCAATACGTCATATGAGCGATGAGTTTCAGAGACTCGCTGAACGCCACCTCTTCTGCGATGAAAAATTATGTCGCGCGATTCGAATTCTTCTCCAACTATCACGATCGCCACTTATCGATTGTTGGTGCATTGAACTGTCTTTCGTGTTGGCCAACGGGTCTTTTGTCTGCTCAAATTACAACTGCGTAGTCATCGTCTGGCATTCGTTGAATGGCGGTTTTAAACAATTGAACTAATTCATTGTGTTGATCGAAAAGGGCTTGTAACGCAGCCACGATTTCTCGTCTAGTGCCCGCATTGTAATGACATCGTTGTTCAATTTGTTCATCACTGTTTGCCATGAAATAAATTTGAAGAAACTTATGATCTGCGTCCGGCAATGGTAGAAGCGATCCGGCACGATGATAAATTTGTCCTTGGACTCTGAATGTTAGCATGTAATTTTCTCGCACGATGTTCGTTGCACCGAATCATTTGAAAACATGAATTGTATTTACGAATGTTTTCCAAGAAATGCTTCGAATCTCGTGTAACACCTGATAGCAACGTTGATAGTGGTTCGGGTGGTGGATGTAATTCTGGCAGTTTAACTTTTCCACTGGCGCAACACATTCCTGGCATTTCGTTCTTAAATTTGAGGGCGCTACAATACATACAAATTTTATCCATTTTTCCAATGACGACACTTGGATGAAGACTGTAATCATTATTACTGTTATAATGGAATGCACCAAGATTTAAATCAGCGTGCAGTGTTTGTCTTGATCGAGCGGTGCTTATTCGAACATTTTGCAGCCTTCTTTCCCGTTGTTCAGTTGTCTCAGACGAACGTGCCTGAGTAGTACGTATTCGATCATTTTCTAACCTCACTTCTCGTTGTTCAGATGATTCAGACGAACGGGTCTCAGCGTCATGCACTCTAAGATTTTCTAGCCTTAATGCTCCTTGCTCGTCTAATTCTGAGGCTCGTAATGCTCTTTTCTTCCGTGCTTGAGGTGTAGATCGGCCAATTGCTTGTCGCTTTAGAGGCATAATTGTACGTAAACTTCGCGAAAAAGGCGTTTGAATAAAGATTGGTCTTACCAACTCAGAAACCTTCGTAGACAACACTTTGTTGAAGATCATCACATGAGATAAGATAGAAGAAGATTCCGATTTTCAAATTACCTTGGCGAGAAACGTCCGAGGTAATTAATTAAAACTGTCCAAATTAATTGAAACTGTTCCATACCAAAAAAAAAAAAAAAAAAAAAAAAAACTTTTATGATATATACAAAATAAAAAAAAATAAAAAATTCTAATAAATTCGAAATTATTACTATTTACAATCAAGGTGAAAACATAAAAGAACCTTTATAAGTTACATATAAAGTATCAATTAAAACGAAGAATTTTGTTTTACTGTAGAAAAGAAAAGTAAGTACTACTCAATTAAATAAAAATTTTAAGCTAATACCAAGTATCTCTATGAAAATATTTATTTACACGCGAATATTTTCATAGTATATTAATTTTTTTTTCTAATTTTTATTATTTATCACGCGAAATAAAAAATATTTTATTTCCGGAAAAAAATAAATAAACGTGAATTTTGTTTATTTTGGCATCAATTCTATTTTTCTTTTTTTTCATTTTAAAGTTAAAATGGAGTTTTTATTTAATATCTTCTTTCAAATTTTTGATTTTTTCAATTTTTTTTTCCCTAAACCATCCCTGACCTATAAGGAAAAAAACAAAAAAAGAATGATCGAAATCGGTCAAGCCGTTTACGATTTTATAAAGGACATAGAGACAAACATTCATTTTTATATATATGAAAGGATAAAGAGAGGTAAGTTTTTAAATTATTATTTTATTATTTTAAATTAATAGTGAGCAATAATTTAAAGAAAATCCCATTAGAAAGTCTTAACTTAAAATTAATTCTAAAGTTTCCCCTGTAAAGTAAGTTTTAGTACAATGCGTGAGCATAACGCAAAAGTCATAAAAGAGAACCAACTTTAAGACAAGAAAGTGATGAATAAGTGCAATCTGCAGCTTTTTGTGGTTTGGAGCTGCATAGTAATTAATCCCAGTTATCTGGACCTCAGCTAATCTGTCAATCATTAAGTTAATATCCAATAAGCATAGGAAGGAGTGGTGTGATGTCCCGCCTAAAATGCCAGTATTTAAGTGAAAACACGGGCAGAGGAGCTCTTCTCTTCTGGTGTGCTCTTGCTTAGTAAACTTACGTCAAATAACTGCCCGAGAGGGGTCACGTGATCACATTCGGCTGCACTGCACTGCATCCATTTGCTCAACTCACAATCATGGACTGTACCTTATATGTTCCAGATGGATAAATAAAAACATGTGCTGCAAATTTGGAGTTATTACTGAGTGCCAGCTTCTTTCCTTCATAGCTATTATGTGACTCAAGTAAGGGAATTCATCACATTAAAATAAGTCGACAGGCATGAACACCTGCTATAAAGTAAATAATGGTACTCAAGTTATGGCTGCAAGAAAATTAATTATGTTTGATTCTGACCCCTCTCGGGGAAACATTAAATTAAATCTATATTAATAAAAGCAACCCTTTTCAATAGAAAGAAAACAATAAACTAAATCTGCAGAAGGAAAGAAAATAATAAATTAAATCTATATCAATAAAAGCAGCCTTCTCAAAAGACAAATATCGTTCCTTATCTGTAATGGAGAAAAGAAAATAAAGCAGAAGAAATTCATTCAATCAGTCAAAACAGAGCTTTTTCTGCTATCTTTCATTCAACAAAGACTGAATTGCATCTCAAAGAAAGTGGGTCAAATTGTGTGGAACTCTCTGCATTCATAATGTGTTCTGTCATTATCAAGAGTGTGGAATCAAGGTCAAGTGCTATGGCTACTAATGTGGTGTTCTTCCTTATCAATTGTGTTGTTTCATCAAGGTCATTGGCCTAATTCAATGGATTGAGAATGATTAAAGCCAGAGTGGAAGTAGAAAATTTTTTATTTATTTTTCTTTTTTATTTCTGGCACTGAAGTGAGTAAATTATTTATTTATTTTAAGATAAAAAGGAACTTAATGTGTGTTAATTACTATATTAAAAATGAGTATTTTTGCAGTTCTCCCATATTTAATAATGAATTTTTATTATATTTAAGGAGTATATAAATTATTTTTGATTGTTCATTTTCTGAATAAGTATTTAAAAAAAAAAAAAAAAAAAAAAAAAAAAATTGATATTTTCAAAGTTAAAGTGTATTATTATTTTCTGAAATTTTATTTTTATTTGAAATTTGCATATTATTATGTTTAAGAGTTATCTAAAGTAGTGGTGGTTAATGTCTGCATAATTATTTTTAAAAACTGATATTTTCTCAAAGTTGTTATATTTTGAATTTTTATTTGAAATTGGAATATTATATTTAAGGGTTATCTAAATTAGTTTTTGTTCTTAATGTTCTGCATAATTAATTTAAAAATTGATATTTTCACAAAGTTGTCTTATTTTCTAAATTTTTATTTTTATTTGAAACTTGAATATATTTCATAAAGGTTAAATTTCTTTGAAAAAAAAAAAAAAATTTTTTTTTGAATCTTCTAAATTTGAAATTAAAAAATAGAAGTTAAGATGGCCAAGGACCCACCCGAAGATCCAGTGGTCCCTGAGAATACAGGTGGAGATAATTTAGGTGCCATTTCAGAGACGGAGCAGGGTAAATTAAGTGAATTAAATAACTCTTCCTCTTCTACAAACACACCGTTAAAAGAGGAAAATGTGCTTATTGAATTTTGCCCTGAAAATGGAATGTTATGGACGGCGTGGTTACCGTATTTTGACGCGTGGTGTCAGGAGAATGGAAAAGACGCAATTTGGAAGGTTAGGAACATACAAAGGTTTTTAAAAGGGAGAGCCCTAACAGTTTATGTTAATAATAGCTTAAATATGATGCACTGGGAAGAAGTAGTAGAAATTTTTAATGAGCAATTTACTACACCTGGAGAGACCTCTTTAAATGATTTTTCAAGTATTGTATTCAAACAGGGTGACAATGTTATAGACTACTACCATAAAAAACTTCAAGTGGGACGAGCTTTAGGGTTAGAACCTAAATTCCTGTTGGATGGGTTAACAGACGGATTGCCTTTAACGTTAAAACAACTTGTGGTGGTTAATTCCCCGAAAAGCCTAAATGAATGGAGGGATTTGGTTCATCGATTAGATAAATTGCAACTATCAGGAAAATCAGCTGACACCCTCCCACCTAAGTCGGATCAGTATCCAAAATATAACTACTCTCAAGTCTTCAATAGGGCCCCTGTGCAATACAATCCCCGTCCACAACCTTGGAGTTATCGATTTCCTAATGTAAATAGACCCCATATGGGATACTCTAATCAAAATCAACCCACTAGGACTCATGATAACCGACCCAATTTACGAGGGCCTAGACCCCAGCAGTCAAACGCAAATGCACGACTACATTTTCAAGGACCTTTACCTCCTTTTCCATGTAAATATTGTACGAAAATTAATATCCCTAACGCGTTTCATTGGCATAGAGAATGCCCTTTCAAGCAGGAACAACCGACTCATACCACAGAAGAGTCCACAGTAGGAAACAGTACGACAGAAGGTGTTAATAACACATATTGACAGTTTGCCGCGACCGGTCGCATAATTCAAAATAAGGGTACCCAAAGAATGAATCAGCAAACAAGTCAAAGTGTTAAAAAACCAAGCTCGTACTCTAATCCTATTCCCTTAATTTTCGATACAGGCAGCAGTTTAAGTATTCTTCCTGAGCATTTTGTTCAGAAATATCGACTTCCCACAAAAAATATCTCTCCAATTAATGTTGTACAAACACAAGGAATGTTGAAGATTACCAAAAAATGTTCCCTGTTATTACAAATAGGTAATATTACAAAAAATATTGATATGTTTATTTTGAATAATAACTTACCGTATGCTCTCCTTAGCTTAGATCATTGTGGACTATTTGAATTAACTTTTGATTGTGCTAAAAAATGTGTAACACAAAATAACAATATTCTACCATTGTTAAAAAATATACCAAGTTGCTCTCAAACCTTACATTTACTTCCTGAAAGTGAAAATACAATTAGAAATGAAAATGTTAATGTTCAATCAAATAATAGGGTAGAGAAGATAGAGTACACTCCTGCCACTGAAGAAAATCACGTAACTCCTCAGTCTGCTAGAGAAGGAAAACTTCCTACTTTATTATCAAAATATGTCAAAATTTTTGCTAAATCAAAATATGACGTTGGAAGAATTCGTATGGAACCCCAGAGAATTTATTTAAATTCTGATTTACCTATTTCACTCAGAGCATATAGAACTTCCCCTAAGGAAGAAGAAGAAATTAAAACCCAAATTCAAAATTTATTACAGGCAGGTATAATAAAAGAAAGTTGTTCCCCTTATTCGGCACCTGTAACCCTGGTGTATAAGAAGGAAGAAGGAAAAAAGAGTCGTTTATGTGTTGACTTCCGTAAACTTAATTCGATAACAAAAACCGATGCTGAACCACTTCCCCGAATAGATACTTTATTAGATAAATTAGCTAAAGCAAAATTCTTTTCCACCCTCGACTTGGCAAGTGGATATTGGCACATTCCTATCCACCCAAGAGATACTGAAAAATTGGCCTTTGCTACAACTTTTGGATTATATGAATGGAAATACCTGCCCTTTGGCCTCAAGAATGCCCCCGCTATCTTCAATCGAACAATTAGAAGAATCTTAAATAAATACAAAATAGATTTTGCATGTAATTATTTTGACGATATTATTGTATTTTCACAGTCAGAAGAAGAACATTTCAAGCACTTAGAGCAACTTTTTGAAATCTGTGTTAAAGAAAACTTAAAATTAAAATTATCAAAATGTAATTTTTCCAAAACAAAAATTAATTTTCTAGGATATGAAATTACTAATGGACTTATTACGCCTGATAATCCCAATATTGAGGTCATAAAAAATTTGAAACCACCAAAAAATGTCAAGGAATTACAGAGAGTTTTGGGATCCGTAAATGTTTATGCTAGATTTATTCCACAATATGCAAAAACTAGAGCTCCATTAAATAATTTGCTAAAGAAAAATGTCCCCTATGTTTGGGACCAAAAATGCGAAAATTCCTTCCAAAAATTAAAAAATGCTCTAATAAGTAAACCCATTTTAAGACTCTATGATCCCAAAAGTCCCTGTCATTTATTTGTTGATGCCTCGAGTCATGGTGTGGGATGTGTTGTTAAGCAGGCAGATGAGAATGGCAATTTACATCCAGTAGCATATCATTCTAGAAACTTACGTAATTATGAAAAAAATTATGCCATTACTGAATTAGAATGTTTAGCAATCATTGATGCTTTAGATAAATTTTATCATTATTTGCACGGTCAAAAATTTGTCATACATACAGATCATGCGGCTCTCACTTGGCTAAAAAATGTTAAAAATTTAAGAGGAAGATTATTCCGCTGGTCCCTTAAACTTAGTATGTTTGACTATCAAATTCAATATCAAAAAGGTTCAACTAATATTGAAGCTGATATGTTATCCCGATTGCCTGTTGTAGAAAATGTGTCACACCATGTACACCTCCTTGACTTAAATGAAATTAAAGACAATCAGAAAAAAGAAAATATAATTATTAATGGTAAGAAAATTATTGAAATTGATGATGTAAATGTAATTAAAAAGAAAGGTTTGTATAAGATAATAGTCCCTATGTCATTAAGATTATCCCTACTAGAGAAAACCCACACTCAATTTGGACATCCTGGAATTTATAAAATGGTAAATTTAATTACACCCCAGTATTATTGGCCTAATATTAATAAAGATATTGAAAGTTTTGTGAAACATTGTCATATTTGTCAATTAAACAAAAAATGTAAACAAAAAAGATTTGGCTCGTTACAAGAAGTACCACCAACAGATAAACCCTTTGAATGTTTGTCTTTGGACACTGTTGGTGGACTTAATTATTATAATTCTACAAAAAAGTATTTGCATTTGGTCGTGGACCATGCAACCCGTTATGTGTGGGGATTTCCATCAAAAAGCGTTACCACTGAAACTTATACAAACTTTTTAAAACAATTATTTCAAATTCAAGTGCCTAAAAAATTGTTAACGGACAGAAATGCAGCATTCACTTCATCCCGTTTTAAAAAATTTCTTCGAAATTATTATGTTAAACACCTGTTAACAAGTAGCCATCATCCTGAGTGCAACGGGAAAGTCGAGCGGCTCAATCAGACTATTGTTACGCGTTTAAAGTGTAAAGTTAATTCTTCTTCAAACAAAATTCCCTGGACTAAATTACTTGAAGAAGTTTTAAATCAGTATAACTCAACACCTCATTCAGTAACTCAGTTTCCACCTAAATATTTATTATTAGGAGAATTACCATATGACCCCTTATTGGCAAATAATAATTACTACCCTTCAGTTGATGAAGCTAGAAAAATAGCAAAAGAAAAAACAATACAATATCATAATAAAAACAAAGTCAGATACGATGCTCGATTTCTCCCAGTGGAATTTAAAGTTGGAGATGAAGTGATTTATGAGGAATTTCAATACCCAAACACGCGTAAATTGAGTTCACCTTATTCAGGCCCATATAAAATCTTAAGACAATTATCTAACGTTAATTTTGAGATAGACAAACCCAGCCTTCATTTTAAGAGAAATTCAGAAATTGTCCATTCATCTAAGTTAAGATACTATAATAATCCTAAAAATTTCAAATTAAGTCATGAATAAATTAGTTAGGTATCAGCTTCCAGTCCCAAGTTTTTTTTATTTTTGCTTTCCTATTTCCCCATACACGTTGGATGAGGATCCTAGCTGAGTTAAGGAAATCGGAGGGATGTCGGGAGACATATCTTCCTTTCTTTGACTCAGTGGCACTAGCGTGCCCTTAACTTTTCTTTTTTACAAATATACCTTTTTGATTTATTTAATTTTTTTTTCTTAAATATCATGTAGATGGTTTCGTGAAATGAGGATCCTCCACTCCTAAGCCCCCTTTCTATAAGCAGTCTGTTTTCTCATGGTCTCCTGATCTTCACCATTGTGATGTGTTCGGAGAACACGGGAAAACTGATTTGTTTTCCCTCTCTGTAGAAGCTAGCCAGTTTCCACCTTTATCCCAAATTACTTTTGGAAAGGCTTGACATTCTCAGAGTTTCAAGGGTTAATGTACCCACCATATAATTTTTGTGGATTGCCAAACTTGAAGTTTATAGCAGTCTGTAATACTTTGAAAACAAATAATTACTCAAACAAAGTAATTAACTTGGTTTTAGGTGTAAATAAGTTGTAAAAATTTTTGCTGTTATTAATATTGTTATTGTTTGTATCTTTAGTAAGTATTTTTATATAATTGTTTGAAAATGTGTTTTGCATTAAATAGGAAAAAGTGTCAGGAAAATGATCTGAAATGATACAAATGTATGTATAGTGTCATTTTTTCAAATATATGGACAGTAGAGAAAACTGCAAGTTCCGTATATTTCTTTTAAAAAATAGATTCCTTGCAGATGTGTAATATTTTGTTCAACGTCATTATATTTTTATGTAATTTTAAAGACTCTGTGCAAATCCAAAGGACTTCTTCGCCAAAGAAATGAACTATTTTGCCTACTGATCAGTTACAAAACTTATTTACAGGACCTTGTTATAATGGTTCATTATATATGAACACAAAACTATTATAAAACTATAGGCGTCACCAACTAGTTGGGAGCAAGAAATTTCTGCTTTATATAATATTGTATACGAGTGCTACATTATGTTTTATTTTATATTTTTATATTACTCCTATGAAACTATTGTATGTATAGGGTTGAGCACATGGAACTAGGAATACAAAAAAAAAAAAAAAAAAAAAAAAAAAAAAATCAATAAACGGGATTAACGTAGTAATTAAAGAGACAATATACACACTTCTCCTTCTACACAATAATACAGACCATCTTTTCCTGGACTATTTGCCGCCTCTGAATGAGTTCCCATGGACTTGCAGGCAAGCCCAGGGGAACATTGTCTTGGAGGGGGGGGATATGAAAGGATAAAGAGAGGTAAGTTTTTAAATTATTATTTTATTATTTTAAATTAATAGTGAGCAATAATTTAAAGAAAATCCCATTAGAAAGTCTTAACTTAAAATTAATTCTAAAGTTTCCCCTGTAAAGTAAGTTTTAGTACAATGCGTGAGCATAACGCAAAAGTCATAAAAGAGAACCAACTTTAAGACAAGAAAGTGATGAATAAGTGCAATCTGCAGCTTTTTGTGGTTTGGAGCTGCATAGTAATTAATCCCAGTTATCTGGACCTCAGCTAATCTGTCAATCATTAAGTTAATATCCAATAAGCATAGGAAGGAGTGGTGTGATGTCCCGCCTAAAATGCCAGTATTTAAGTGAAAACACGGGCAGAGGAGCTCTTCTCTTCTGGTGTGCTCTTGCTTAGTAAACTTACGTCAAATAACTGCCCGAGAGGGGTCACGTGATCACATTCGGCTGCACTGCACTGCATCCATTTGCTCAACTCACAATCATGGACTGTACCTTATATGTTCCAGATGGATAAATAAAAACATGTGCTGCAAATTTGGAGTTATTACTGAGTGCCAGCTTCTTTCCTTCATAGCTATTATGTGACTCAAGTAAGGGAATTCATCACATATATAGATTTTGTTGTCATTTCGGTGATGAGTTGATATGGGTATCGCAAATGCACAAGTAAACATTTTGGCGAGAAACGTCCGAGCTACTTCAGTGCCAAATTTCAAATTCCGCCAAGAGGTCCAAGTTGTTTCAATGTTTTTGTACAATTTTTCTCAATTTTATTTTAAATATATTTGCAATGCGAGTGGAAAAATAAAGGAAAACCATTATTTTAAATTGGCTAATTATACAAAATATCTCCATGTAAAATATGCGTTTTCCGTTCTGTTTATTATCAAAAAGAAAATGACTAATGCAGTTTTTCCTGTATTATTGACATCTATATATTAATAGGCAAGCATAAAATTTGTTGTCCCTTTTTAACATACTAGTGGTCGCCCAGTGGTCGAAATTCGACCATAATTAATTAAAATTATAAGTTTAAATGTTAATTTATTTCTGGGCGCTCTTGAATTAGATATAGTTGGTGCATTATGAGTCATATTCATATGCCACCCAGTATCACCATTTGGAAAAAGTAGTGGATACGCTAAAGGATCTAATGATGAATCCAAAACTGAGATATTTTTAATGATACCATTAACTTTTGAAAATGAAATCATATTTCGTTCAAAAGGTGGCTCACCATCAACTGTACTAAATATTACTGCTACATCAGTTTGAACTGCATCATTGAAACGGCGTAGATCTAAATCATGATTTACTTTAATGAGCATACAAAGTTCTTTATTTTGATTTTCAACTCTTTGACAATGATGTTTCATTGCAATGAATGACCGAACAAAAGGATTACTGCGTTCCAATTCGAGAGAAATTTCGCGCATTATGTTGTTGTTACATGTTTGATTAAAACGTTCTTGTAATCTATAATTGATAGCAGTGTCAACATCATAAAAATATAATTGCGCATAACATGGTGAACGACCATGTGCAGCAGTCATTGGACCCGATCTGTGATAAAAAACATCATGTATTTTGAAATGATACACTCCACTTGTAACTGCCTCGGATACTTGAGCTTCTGAGCTAACCATAGCAAATGATGAATTGTATTTGCGAATATTTTCAAAATAATTTTTTGACTTACTTTTTATTGAAGGTTCATTTGAAATAAGTCCATCATACAATGATTTAAAATATTCATTTTGACTTAAGGGCGGTAATATTGCTTTACCCTTATGACAACATGAAGTGAATGCAGTTCTGTCACCTAAAGTGACTTCAGATTCAAAATGTTTCGCATTGCAAAACCTGCATTCCAAATCCATTAATCCACAATCATAACTATAAAAAACTTTTGGAATGACATTTCGTGCACATTTAAATTTATCTGTCAAATTCACTTCTTCATTCTGTATAATATTAACACTATTTGTATTTTCATTACTATTATTATTATGTGTCCGCAAATATAGATTCCTTCTTCTTTGTCTCTCACTCCGACCCGTTAATGTTCTATGTCGAGGCATAATAAAAGTAGAAAAAAACTTTCATCGTCAGTAGAAAAAATCGTTATTTTTTTTTATTTTAGGTTGATTTCTTTAGAAACTGATCTATACAAATTGAATGAGTTGAGTTGAGTTGAGTTGATTAATTAGTATATATATAATGCAAAACTTGTGTGTTTTTAAAAAATATTAGCATTCTGCGATAACTCTTTCAGATGAAACTGGCTATTTAAAAAATAACTCATTGTTATTAACTTTTATTATTGTTATTAACATATTAACTTTTTATTATTAATTGAAATTTCAAAATTTTGGCAACAGTATAAAAAAATGAAAATGCTAATTTTAATCTGGAAATAAAACCCGATAATATAGGCTTTGAATTGCACCTTTGTCGTTTCACAAATGTTCCAATTTCTCGTCTTTGTCGTTGTATTTTTAAAAAATATTAGCATTCTGCACTTCTTCTCTATATAAACTATAAGTGTGCGAAATTTCATAATCCTCCGTCCGCGCAATTTTCGTAAAAAGGGGTACAAAGTTTTTGCTTCACGTATTAATATATAGATTAATTATGGGAGTAGAGGGTTCAAAATGGTATCATTCGAAAGGTATGGTTAGCCGGAAGGTGCGAATACAAATATTATTTTCTTGCGATGTCAAGAAGGTATTTAAAAATACATTAATTTTTTATGCATTTTCCCCCATTTTTTCCCTTTTATACACGTATTCCTTTACATTAAAAAATACCTAAAAGTAGAAAGTTGTTAAATCTGGCAATTTCATAAAGCTCAAATAAAACCGTAGACACAGTAATTTGTATAATGTAGCATCACTATACGCAAGCGAAGTGATGACGTCACTGTCTGTCCCTGGAGCCATGAAAAGATTTTCAATGTTAATCGTCCATTGGATTTTTTGTAAAAAATTATTAAAAATTAACGGAAATTATCTGCCGATTTTAATTGCGATATTTGGGTATAGTTATATATAAGTTACTGTCTACATGTGTTTGATTGAGTTATTTTTTCTGTAAACTTTATAAAATTTTAATTTAAAATCATAAAACTCCAGAAAAAAAAAATGGCAAACTTCGTTTCGAATGTAAACATAAACATTTCATTTCAAAGGGCGATATTTCAACTAATATACTAAATAAAAGGAAAATGGATTTGTTACTAACTGCTGCATGTATAAGTAGACGATACGGAAAAAATTCCGATTTCCGTTTTTTGCTGAATTTGCATGTTTTGAGCTTTCTTTACGTTTCAATTAACTGAAATTGGCTACTTATTTTTTTAAAAAGTGTCTTTATTGCTAGCTTTTGTGGGTAGAAGAAGCAAGTAGAAGATACATAAAAACTTTTGATTTCCGGTTTTCGATGAATTTACACGTTTTGAGATTTCCTTGCATTTTAATTAAGTGAAATTTACTACTTATTTTTATTTTTTAAAAAGTGGATTTATTATTCTTTCCTCTGCATATATAAGTAGAAAATATAAGATTCAGAAATGTTTTAGATTTTCGGTTTTCGATAAAGTTACACGTTTTGAAATTTCCCGAACTCAATTCGACCATTTTTGAAAAATATCTTTTTTTTTTTTTTTGTTCAAACACTGTACTTTATGAACCAATCGAATTAATTTAACAGAATTTGATACTTGGTTGGGCCTTGATTTGACATGGTACCTATTAGTTTCTGGGCTGTATCACACAACAAGGGGCGTTTTCATGTTGCGATTTTCTCACATTTCAGGAAAGGCTAACATCTACTGAGAGAAATAGTTATATTAAGTAAAACTCTGCTGATTCAGTTAGAGTGAATATCGGCAAACAATTGCCGCAGCTGTGTTGCAATTGCATTCCGTTTAGGACAAGGCAATATTTTTGCTTTGCCTCGCTTTGCAAAAAAAATGGTCGAGTTTCGACCACTGGGCGATACTAGTTTCTACAAACAAGACGTTGCGGTGAAAAAGTCTCTGCCGAAGTCAGCGAGGTCCCGAAGTGATGTTTTTAAGCAATTTCAATGTATTTTCTTTTTAGTTTTAATTTGTAGAATGGTATAAAAAATATTCATTCATTTTACTTTCACTTACCCATAAGGTAGAGAAAGTATTGTTTTTGGGTCATATTTTCAAAGTTGAATTTTTGTTTTATTTATACGTTTTGGGGTCCCTTGAATTTAAAATCGTGTTTTTAGCGGTTGGTCTGTGTGTGTCTGTCTGTTATCAGCATATCTCAAAAACAAATAATAGCAGAAAGTCCAAACTTGGTATTCTAAATGTGTATGATATAGGGATGCTACACTAAACTTTTCGTTGAGATCAAGAAAATGGTTCGTGTACAGTGACACCCAAGATAATTCAAATACATTACGTCTATGGGAAAAATTGCAGGTAAGTAGAGTTTAACATCTATAGACTGCACTAAACCAAATTAAACGAATATATATATTTTATATACATAAAAACATGTTTCGTGTAAACTATGGTATAGAAATCATTCACTGTTCATTTACAGACACAAACTAACTGGATTATAGTACGACAATACTTGAAAATTGATGGAAGTGTACTTCCAGTTGTGCCGTGTGTTATTAATGTAGGATTATATTTATGTGCACCATGTAATGTGCACATAACTTTCAGAAGATATACAGGGCTGCCAATATTTAAGCCATAACATTCTTTTTTTATTTGTAAGTGGAAGTGCTTCACTATAATATTTTACCATGTCCAGGAAAGCTGCTCAGGAATTGAAATTAATTCCTCATAGGCATATGGTAAATAATGTTTTTTTTTTTTTTTTTTTTTTTTTTTGTATATTTAGACGTTTTGAGGCTTCCGAAAGTCAATACCGAAGTCATGTTTTTAACGTTTAATCTTTGTCTGTGTCTGTTAGTATAAATTAAAAACAAATCATTTCAGGCGATCCAAATGTTGTATTTGAAGTTAATGTATTTGTTACTAGAAAAGTTTGATCAAGATTGACAAGTTTCAAGGAATGTTGGTGTGAAAGTTGTCACAATAATTTTAAATGAACTTTTGAATTTAATAACAGATTCGAATTCTGTATAAGTGTAGATACAGTAGTGGAACGGAGGATTGAGGGGGAAAGTAGCCCCCCTCACACAGAATTACGTGTCAAATAAAGCTATTTTTAAACCTAATTTGAATTGTTTTAACATAGGTTTGCATAACAGTACTCATTATCTTGCCCCTTAATCACCAATCTGTACTTATAGTATTAAATTTCAGGGTAAGAGAAAGTCGTGTGAGTGACACACCAGATTATTTTAATTCATTTATATATAGTGACCAGCGAAGCGGGCAAAGCCTGCTTGCTATATATAAAGAAAATCATCTCTAGATAAAATATCTCACGGAGATAAACTCGGACAAAGTCCTTTTGCCTAAGAAACATTCTTAATATTGTAAATTCCATTACAATCAGTTAAATAAGGACATATATATGCATTGAAGGAATATAAAATCCACTGTCATTTTATGACTTCATAAATATTATAAGATATTCTTAACATAATGAAAATCTGGTTGTTAAAATACACATAAAAATTTCATGGAGAGATGTGAATACATCTTAAACATACGAACAAAAAAGTCATTTTACTGAAGAAGCATTAAAAAACCGCTAGGACGTTTTTATTTTTATTGCCAAATAATAGTCTATATTAAAATATATTCGCTTGATTGGCGGCTAAAAAATAATATTGGAATTGTAAGCTTATATATTTTTCACGTTGAAGATTTGGCGAATTAATTTATTGAAAACGGGTAATTCAGATATTTTATGAAGGCCAGATAGGGTTCGTTTAGACATTAAATCCGTTGGAATATCTCCTTATATTATTAAAATCTGTACGCGTGTGTCTGTGTGTGTGTGTGTGATTGTGAGAAACGGCTTGACGCAGCAAAAGCTCGGCCGCTAACGGTCGCACGGACTTCGAACAGGTACCGATGGACAGAGAATTTATCGCAGATCTGGGTTATCTAATTTACTAAACGATGCGGTCCTAATTAGCGGAGATATTAATTAAAATGTCGACCATTGTCTAACGAAAAAACGATTCGAAATCGGAGGCGTCCGCCATTTTCGCCCGCTTCCGCTTACCTTGAAAGAAGAAGCAGAAAGAGGAAATTTCGTGGGTTTTTCTAAACCCATCGCTGCCGATCTGTTAGAGATATCGAAAATACACCTGTACCACGAGAAAGAGCATTTATTACCGATTCTTACGGTACAATTTTTTTTTTTTTTTTTTAAATACGGATTTTTTATATTTTTAAAAAAAGTTTTAAAAAGGGTCGAAAATTTTTCTTTTTCGCGATTGTCTTTTTCGAAACGCCCTGTACGACCGAGTAAACGTTCCATTTCTTAACAACTGGTATACAAAGAAAGGCCATTTAATCCTCTTTCGAACCATATAAACATTTTTACAAAATACGGATTAGCGATCCATATTACGGATTAGCCATCCATCCGAAACATCGATTTTTTCAAAAAACATTTTATAACTCAAAAGCGTTTAGAGATAAATCATTTCTTTTTTTTTTTTTTTTTTTTTTTTTTTTTTTGTATATAGATCTCGCTTAAACATTTAAATTCCCAAAAGATTGAGCGAAAATTTCAAAAACTGAATGAGTTATAATTTTTTTAATTTAAGCCTTTAAAGCATTGGAAATCGCGAATTTCATTCCAGATTGAATTCCGTCAAATGAAGCAGCTGTCGGTTTTCATCACTATGGCAACCAGTTCAGAGAGAGCATTTCTCGAGCTCCACGGAAGCAAAAAAAAAAAAAAAAAAAAAAAGCGATAAACATCTGGTATTTAACGAGGTCACGTGTTTTTGATTCTGCGATTAAAAATTGCAATATTTTAATGCGCGTATTTCAATTTCTAATTACGATTAATTTATTTTTTATACATCATTCGAAAAATATTTTAAAGTTCTTTTATATTATTCAAAGTTTTCAACAGAATTTTTACAGAATTTTTTACCGCCAGGTGGCGTTGTATTATTTTAAAATTTCAATATTTCAAATTCTAATTATTATTAAATTATTTTTAATACATCATTCGAAAGATATTTTAAAGTATTTTATATTATCGAAAGTGAAATTCGAGATTTCCTCCGATTTACACATTTTGAGGTGTCCTGAATTAGTTTCCTTTTTATCTCAGCTACTAATTAAAATAATTTAATAAGTAATACATCATTAGAAAGCTTTTTTGAATTGGAATCGAACAGTGGAATACAGAAATTTGTACCGCCAGATGGCGCTGTAATATTTTCAAATTTCAATATTTCAATTTCTAATTATGATTAAATTATTTTTAATACATCATTTGAAAGATATTTTAAAGTTCTTTTAAATTACCGAAAGTTTTCACCAGATTTACACGTTTTGAGGTGTCCTGATTACGTTTTCTTTTGCATCTTTTAAAATTTCAATTTCTAATTACAATTAAATTATTTTTAATACATCATTTCAAAGTTATTTTAATGTTTTTTTATATTATCGAAAGTTTTCACCTGATTTACACGTTTTGAGGTCTCCTGATTAGGTTTTCTTTTGCATCTCAGCTAATTGAGTTAGACCATTCAAAATTGGTATACGTAGGTTAATTAGGAGGAGCTGAAAGGGTGGGGAAGAAATAGGTGTATACCGCGCGCGATATTTCACCCGATTTACAAGTTTTGAGGGGTCATGATTAGGTTTTTTTTTTATCTCAGCTACTAATTAAAATAATTTCATAAGTAATACATCATTAGAACGCTTTTTTGATTTGGAATCAAACAGTGGAATAAAGAAATTCGTACTGCTAGATGGCGCTTTAATATTTTCAAATTTCATATTTCGATTTCTAATTATGATTAAATTATTTTTAATACATCATTCGAAAGATATTTTAAAGTTCTTTTAAATTATCGAAAGTTTTCACCAGATTTACAAGTTTTGAGGTGCCTGAACCAGTTTTCTTTTATGGCGCTGTAATATTTTCAAACTTCAATATTTCAATTTCTAATTATGATTAAATTATTTTTAATACATCATTCGAAAAATATTTTAAAGTTCTTTTAAATTATCGAAAGTTTTCACCAGATTTACGTTTTGAGGTGTCGTGAATTAGTTTTCTTTTGTATCTCAGCTACTAATTAAAATAATTTCATAAGTAATACATCATTAGAAAGCTTTTTTAAATTGGAATCGAACAGTGGAATACAGAAATGTCTACCGCCAGATGGCGCTGTAATATTTTCAAATTTCAATATTTCAATTTCTAATTATGATTAAATTATTTTTAATACATCATTCGAAAGATATTTTAAAGTTCTTTTAAATTATCGAAAATTTTCACCACATTTACAGGTTTTGAGGTGTCCTGATTACGTTTTCTTTTTCATCTCAGCCAAATGAGTTAGATCGTTCAAAATTGGTATACGTAGGTTAATTAAGAGAGCCTGAAAGGGTGGAGAAGAAATAGGCGTGCACCGCGCGCGTATCCCCTAATTTGTGCGCGCGCAGCGCGCACGGGACTGCGCTGCCGATGGCAGTGGGGACTCGGTCCAACTTTTTAACCCATGACAAATGATTTTTTTAATTTTCTTTTCTTAAGAATAAAAATTTTATTTGAGAAGGAATATGTGCGCGCAGGGCGCGTATACCTTAACACGTGCGCGCGCAGCGCGCAATGGTCTGCGCTGCCGAAGGCAGTGGGGATCCAGTGTGAGTTTTTACTAGCGTCTAGTCGGCGACGAGCAACTCTCACACTTTCCTTCAGATTTCGCGCATGCTTCGTATGTCGGTGCTGAATTTTATCTATGTTTATTTCCTATTTTCGTCCAAGAGCTTCTTTGGTAGTGCTGCCATCTGATGGCTGATATAACTATTTAAAATATTTTCCATATCAAATCAAACAAGATTTTAAATTTTCAACCTTCTAAGATTTCAACAGGAATTCTGGGAATCATTCTCATTAACGTTATAAAATCATTATAACGTTATAATTTTTATATCTCGTTGGGTATTCGTGTAATTACTTTTTTAATAAAAAAAAAAAAAATAATAACGTTAAGGTTTGGTTTGTGTAGACTTAAATTCCCAAGTTCTATCAGACATAGAGGGCTGTTTGAAACCTCATTTTAAAGAGAATTTCATGTGGTTTATTTTAACACGCAGGTTACCTATAATTGTTATTATTATTTTTTTTTAACTTACATATTTATACTTATTTTTTAATAGTTGCAATAAGCTTTTTACTATAACTCCTGATCTCACTGTTATCCTTTTTACTTCCTTATGCAAAGTATAAGGAAGTATTGTAATGGTATAATAGTTATGATCTTAAAAAAAAAAAAAAAAAAAAATTAAAACAGCAACATCTTTTTTTCTTTTCTTTTTTTTTTTTTAATGGAACGATTTTTGGATCGTTCCATGTTAAATAAACTAATTATTCATCCTGACCATTTTAGATTTCAACCAGAATTACAGTATTTATTCTCCTTAACAATAAAAAATGATTATAAAAACATTGTTATTATATCTGTTTAAGGTTTCAGGTAATAAATTTTTTTTTAATCTTGAATTTTTTTTTTTTTTTTTTTTTTAACTTTTATAAGGGCCCCACCACTGAATTATTTTCAATTTGAAAATTGATCATCTAATTAACACTCGAATCGCCATAATGCACAATCAATAGAAAACAAGTAGCATTTAGATTATCCATAGGGAAAATATAGTTATTTTTTAGATATTAAATTACACGTCAATTAAATAATTTATATATCGCAGAATAGGAGACATTTTGTAATAGAATAAATATCTTATTCAAAACTTTTAACATATGATTTTACCTGGGGCATTTGAAATCAACAAGGACATTTTCTAAGCATAGAATGTTTTCTGTCAAGCACACATAATGAGGAGCAAAGGGGGGGGGGGGTAATTTTCTCACTTTTTATATTATTAATGGCAAGTTTTTTAGTGATCCTTAAAATTTATAACAGCCACATTTTCTTATCTATATACTAAATCCAAAAGCGAGGTATCCTGATTTTGAATTACCAAATAAAAAAAAAGCAGTCTTAGAATATACCCAGGCAGTTTTTTTTTTTTTAAACAATTTATTATTTTTTAATTACAAATTTCATGCAAAATGTTCCCTCCATTGAAGGATTGTGAATTAATTTATTAAAGTGCAAAAGTGCTAGAATGTTTATAAAATCAAGAAGACATTAAAAAGTTTAATATCTGAAAACTGAAAAATGTTGAAATAATTCTAATAGTGAGAGTATGCTTTCTTTTTATGGGGTTGTACGATTAAAATTTTGTAGCAAGTTTAGTTTGGAAAAGCTATAAAACTTGAAATATTATTTAAAATATTAATATAAATTCTGTAATTAATTATACTTAATTGAAAATTATACTCTTAATTGTAATATTCCATTACATAATCCTAAAGTATAATTTTTTTCCTAAGTCTCTTCATATAAATATTTTCACTGCTAGTAAGACAGATCCCACTATTACTTTCAGATAGCAATTGTGCGTTGTCACCATTTATTGTATTACTAAATGAATGTGCAAACATTTTTATTTAAAACATATAAAGCTGAACGTTTGTTATTGTATCTGTCCAGAATTATTAGATTTTATCAAAAATTGCTACACTTATTAATAAGGACAAAATGTAACTAATGATTTTTAGTTCAATCGGATAATTGATTAAAAAAATATTGAGGAAAGACTTAATTTTAAATTTAAAATTATTTAAAAGAAAAAATATATATATATTGATGACAAAAATAAATTAGTGGATATATTTCTTTTTATGTTATCGTTTTGAAAATCATTATCCAGTGGTCGGTTCAGATCGTTAATATCGTTAGTGATTCGAGAATTATATTCGAGTTCCACTTCGTTTTGAAAATCGTTATCCATTGCTCCGGTTCAGGTCGTCAACGGTTGAAAAAGAAACTGTTGGCCCTGAAAAGGGCCGTGTTGCTACATGCATAGCAGAAAACATAAACAGAACTCGAAGTGAGGCAAAAATGCAACAGCGAATCTTGAAAATAAACATAAACAGAATTCAGCGCCAGCATATGACGCATGCGCGGAATCTGCAGGAAAGTGTGCTAGTTGCTCGTCGCTGGCTAGATGCTAGTTGAGTTTTTACCCGATCAGAAATGATTTTTTTTTTAGGGGGCACGAAGTGTCAGGGAAGGAATACGCGCGCGCGGTGCGTGTATCCTTTAACTTGTGTGCGCGCAGCGCGCACGGGACTGCACTGCCGAAGGCAGTGGGGACCCGGTTCGAATTTGTACCGATGAGAAATGATTTTTTAAATTTTCTGAAGAATAAAATTTTGATTTGAGAAGGAATATGTGCGCGCAGCGCACGTATACCTTCACACGTGCGCGCGCAGCGCGCATGGGACACGCGCACAGGACTGCGCGCACAGGACTGCGCTGCCGAAGGCAGTGGGGATCCGGGCCGACTTTTTACCCAATCAGAAATGATTTTTTTTAATTTCTTTTCTTAACACTAAAAGTTACTTTTTGTTTCTGTTACTGTTAGTTTTCTTTTCTTAAGAGTAAAAATATGACTTCAGAAGGAATATGTGCGCGCAGCGCACGTATACCTTCACACGTGCGCGCGCATGGGTCTGTGCTGCCGAAGGCAGTGGGGACCCGGTGCGAGTTTTTACCCGATCAGAAATGATTTTTTTAGGGGGCACGAAAGGTCAGGGAAGGTATGCGCGCGCGCAGCGCGTGTGTCCCTTAAGTTGTGCGCGCGCAGCGTGCACGGGACTGCGCTGCCGAAGGCAGTGGGGACCCGGGCCAACTTTTTACCCAATCAGAAATTATTTTTTTTGAAATTTCTTTTCTTAACACTAAAAATTACTGTTAGTGATTCATTAATTTTAGTGATTCATTTGAAAATACTGACCCGCTAGCGGGCGAAGCCAGCTAGTCTCCTTATATTATTAAAATCTGTACGCGTGTGTGTGTGTGTGTGTGTGTCTGTGAGACACGACTTGAAACGGAAAAGGCTCCGCCGCTAACGTTCGCACGGACTTCGAACAGGTACCGTCGGACAGAGAATTTATCGCAGATCTACGTTACGTAATTTGCTAAACGATGCGACCCTAATTAGCGGAGATATTAATTAAAACGTTGACCATTGTCTATCGAAAAATGACCCAGAATTCATGATTAAATGCTTAAAAAGCGACATTTTTACGGAAAAAGTGGAAAATAAATTAGAAATATCAGTCGTATCGTTACAAACAAGATACCATTGAAAAGAGCTTTTTTTTTCTCAATCCGATGGTTTAAACGGCTTATCGATCGGACAATTAGATTTTTTAAAATTAACTAAACTATAAAAAAATGTTGGCAACGAATCACAAGAATCTTAGCTTTGCAGACTTTTCGTCTACAGCTGTCTTCAATGGAAACATATCTGGTATTTAATGGAGTCACGTGTTTCGTAGTGCGATTAAAAATTACAATTTTCTATTTTCTTCAATTTTTCAAATTTTACACATTTTATTTATTATATATTATTTACACCACAAAACAAACTTGCATTTCAAGTTTCATCGATTTTCGTCAATAAACAAAAGATTTACATTTTAATTGCAAATTAAATTTTATCTTTACACGCCGGACATTTTTGCAATATTCTAATACGCGTATTTCAATTTCTAATTACGATTGATTTATTTTTTATACATCATACGAAAGATATTTTAAAGTTCTTTTACATAATTCAAAGTTTTCAAAAGATTTACACGTTTTGAGGTCTCCTGAATCAGTGTTCTTTCATGCCACTGTAATATTTTCAAATTTCAATATTTCAATTTCTAATTATGATTAAATTTATTTTAATACATCATTCGAAAGATATTTTAAAGTTATTTTAAATTATCGAAAGTTTTCACCAGAATTACACGTTTTGAGGTGTCCTGAATCAGTTTTCTTTTATGGCGTTGTAATATTTTCAATTTTCAATATTACAATTTCTAATTATGATTAAATTATTTTTAATACTTAATTCGAAAGATATTTTAAAGTTCTTTTATATTATCGAAAGTTTTCACCAGATTTACACGTTTTGAGGTCTCCCGAATGAGTTTTCTTTTGTATCTCAGATACTAATTATAATAATTTCATAAGTAATACATCATTAGAAAGCTTTTTTGATTTGGAATCGAACAGTGGAATACAGAAATTTCTACCGCCAGATGGCGCTGTAATTTTTTCAAATTTCAATATTTCAATTTCTAATTATAATTAAATTATTTTTAATGCATCACTCGAAAGATATTTTAAAGTTCTTTTAAATTATCGAAAGTTTTCACGAGATTTACACGTTTTGAGGTCTCCTGAATCAGTTTTCTCTTATGGTGCTGTATTATTTTCAAATTTCAATATTTCAATTTCTAATTATGATTAAAATTTTTTTAATACATCATTCGAAAGATATTTTTAAGTTCTTTTATATTATTGAAAGTTTTCACCAGATTTACACGTTTTGAGGTGTCCTGAATTAGTTTTCTTTGTATCTCAGCTACTAATTAAAATAATTTCATAAGTAATACATCATTAGAAAACGTTTTTGAATTGGAATGGAACAGTGGAATACAGAAATTTCTACCGACAGATGGCGCTGTAATATTTTCAAATTTCAATATTTCAATTTCTAATTATGATTAAATTATTTTTAATACATCATTCGAAAGATATTTAAAGTTCTTTTAAATTATCGAAAGTTTTCACGAGATTTACACGTTTTGAGGTCTCCTGAATCAGTTTTCACTTATGGTGCTGTATTATTTTCAAATTTCAATATTTCAATTTCTAACTATGATTAAATTTTTTTTAATACATCATTCGAAAGATATTGTAAAGTTCTTTTATATTATTGAAAGTTTTCACCAGATTTTCACGTTTTGAGGTGTCCTGAATTAGTTTTCTTTGTATCTCAGCTACTAATTAAAATAATTTCATAAGTAATACATCATTAGAAAGCGTTTTTGAATTGGAATGGAACAGTGGAATACAGAAATTTCTACCGACAGATGGCGCTGTAATATTTTCAAATTTCAATATTTCAATTTCTAATTATGATTAAATTATTTTTAATACCTCATTCGAAAAATATTTTAAAGTTCTTTTAAATTATCGAAAGTTTTCACCAGATTTACACGATTTGAGGTGTCCTGATTACGTTTTCCTTTGCATCTCAGCTAATTGAGTTAGATCGTTCAAAATTGGTATACGTAGGTTAATTAGGAGGGGCTGAAAGGGTGAGGAAGAGATAGGCGTTCACCGCACACGTATCCCTTAACTTGTGCGCGCAGCGCGCACGGGACTGCGCGGCCGAAGGCAGTGGGGACCAGGTTCGACTTTTTAACCGATGAGAAATGATTTTTTTCATTTTCTTTTCTTAAGAATAAAAATTTGATTTGAGAAGGAGTATATGCGCGCAGCGCGCGTATACCTTCACACGTGCGTGCGCAGTGCGCATGGGTTTGCGCTGCCGAAGGCAGTGGGGACCCGGTGTGAGTTTTTAACCGATCAGTAATGATTTTTTTTAGGGGGCACGAAGGGTCAGGGAAGGAATACACGAGCGCAGCGCGTGTATCCGTGAACTTGTGCGTGCGCAGCGCGCACGTGACTGCGCTGCCGAAGGCAGTGGGGACCCGGTCCGCCTTTGTACCCGATGAGAAATGATTTTTTAAATTTTCTTTTCTTAAGAATAAAAATATGACTTTAGGAGGAATATGTGCGCGCAGCGCACGTATACCTTCACACGTGCGCGCGCATGGGTCTGCGCTGCCGAAGGCAGTGGGGACCCGGTGCGAGTTTTTACCCGATCAGAAATGATTTTTTTAGGGGGCACGATAGGTCAGGAAAGGTATAAGCGCGCGCAGCGTGCACAGGACTGCGCTGCCGAAGGCAGTGGGGATCCGGGCCGACTTTTTACCCAATCAGAAATGATTTTTTTAAATTTCTTTTCTTAACACTAAAAGTTACTTTTTGTTTCTGTTACTGTTAGTTTTCTTTTCTTAAGAGTAAAAATATGACTTCAGAAGGAATATGTGCGCGCAGCGCACGTATACCTTCACACGTGCGCGCGCATGGGTCTGTGCTGCCGAAGGCAGTGGGGACCCGGTGCGAGTTTTTATCCGATCAGAAATGATTTTTTTAGGGGGCACGAAAGGTCAGGGAAGGTATGCGCGCGCGCAGCGCGTGTGTCCCTTAAGTTGTGCGCGCGCAGCGTGCACGGGACTGCGCTGCCGAAGGCAGTGGGGACCCGGGCCAACTTTTTACCCAATCAGAAATGATTTTTTTTGAAATTTCTTTTCTTAACACTAAAAATTACTGTTAGTGATTCATTAATTTTAGTGATTCATTTGAAAATACTGACCCGCTAGCGGGCGAAGCCAGCTAGTCTCCTTATATTATTAAAATCTGTACGCGTGTGTGTGTGTGTGTGTGTGTGTCTGTGAGACACGACTTGAAACGGAAAAGGCTCCGCCGCTAACGTTCGCACGGACTTCGAACAGGTACCGTCGGACAGAGAATTTATCGCAGATCTACGTTACGTAATTTGCTAAACGATGCGACCCTAATTAGCGGAGATATTAATTAAAATGTCGACCATTGTCTAACGAAAAAACGATTCGAAATCGGAGGCGTCCGCCATTTTCGCCCGCTACCGCTTACCTGGAAAGAAGAAGCAGAAAGAGGAAATTTCGTGGGTTTTTCTAAACCCATCGCTGCCGATCTGTTGAAGATATCGAAAATACACCTGTACCACGAGAAGGAGCATTTATTACCGATTCTTACGGTACGGTTTTTTTTTTAAATACGGATTTTTTATATTAAAAAAAAAAAAAAAAAAAATTAAAAAGGGTCGAAAATTCTTCTTTTTCACGATCGTCTTTTTCGAAACGCCCTGTACGACCGAGTAACTCTTCCATTTCTTAAAAACTGGTATACAAAGAAAGGCCATTTAATCCTCTTTCGAACGATATAAACATTTTTATAAAATACGGATTAGCGATCCATATTTTTAGATATTACGAAACATCGATTTTTTCACAAAAAATTTTATAACTCAAAAGCGTTTAGAGATAAATCATTTCTTTTTTTTTTTTTTTTTTTTTTTGTATATAGATCTCGCTTTCATAATTTAATTCCCAAAAGATTGAGAGAAAATTTCAAAAACTGAATGAGTTATAATTTTTTTATTTTCACGCTCTAAACCATTAAAAATGCCTTACTTCATTCGAAAATGAATACCGTAATCAAATAATGTAGACCTCCGTTCCATCACCATGGCAACCTGTTCAAAGAGGTTCATTTCTCTTCTCGACGGAAGCTAAGAAAAAAAAAAAAACAGCGATAAACATTTGGTATTTAACGAGGCCAAGTACGTGTCCTGAATCAGTTTTCTTTTATGGCGCTGTAATATTTTAAAATTTCAATATTTCAATTTCTAATTATGATTAATTTTTTTTTAATACATCATTCGAAAGATATTTTAAAGTTCTTCTAAATTATCGAAAGTTTTCACCAGATTTACACGTTTTGAGGTGTCCTGATTACGTTTTCTTTTGCATCTCAGCCAAAGGAGTTAGATCGTCCAAAATTGGTATACGTAGGTTAATTAAGAAGGCCTGAAAGGGTGGAGAAGAAATAGGCGTGCACCGCGCGCGTATCCCTTAACTTGTGCGCACGCAGAGCGCACGGGACTGCGCTGCCGAAGGCAGTGGGGACCCGGTGCGAGTTTTTACCCGAATAAAAATGATTTCTTTTTAGGTGCACGAAGGGTCAGGGAAGGAACACGCGCGCGCAGCGCGCACGGGACTGGTCTGCCGAAGGCAGTGGGGACCCGGTGCGAGTTTTTACCCGATTAAAAATGATTTCTTTTTAGGGGCACGAAGGGTCAGGGAAGGAACACGCGCGCGCAGCGCGTGTATCCCTTAAGTTGTACGCGCGCAGCGCGTACGGGACTGCGCTGCCGAAGGCAGTGGGGACCCGGTGCGAGTTTTGACCCGATCAGAAATGATTTTTTTTAGGGGGCACGTAGGGCCAGGGAAGGAATACGCGTGCGCAGCGCGTGTATCCCTTAAGTTGTGCGCGCGCAGCGCGCACGGGACTGCGCTGCCGAAGGCAGTGGGGACCCGGTGCGAGATTTTACCCGATCAGAAATGACTTTTTTAGGGGACACGTAGGGCCAGGGAAGGAATACGCGTGCGCAGCGCGTGTATCCCTTAAGTTGTGCGCTTTTTTTTTAGGGGGCACAAAGGGTCAGGGAAGGAATACGCGCACGGGACTGTGCTGCCGAAGGCAATGGGGACCCGGCCCGACTTTTTACCCAATCACAAATGATTTTTTTTTTTTAATTTCTTTTCCTAACACTAAAAGTTACTGTTAGTGATTCATTAATTATAGTGATTCATTTGAAAATACTGACCCGCTAGTTACGTTGTAAAATCTGTTAGTTGATTGCATCATGAAAGTACGTTGGCAATAAATAAAAAGAATTATATGAAATGAATATTTCTGTTTTAGGTTTAAATGTTTATTTGAGCCTAGAAAAGTTAAGGTTACATTTTAAATACAGGAAAATGATTAAATTTTGTGTAATAAGTTAGAATTAAACGATAGAATTTAATTTTTTTAATAAAAAGTAAAAATTGAATATTAATATATGAGCTTGCATATTAACAAATACTATGGCACGGATAATATTACACATTTATAATTTCCCATGACAGGTTGACAGGGCTAGTTGGTACTCAAGTTTCTATTTCCTGTCACAGAAGATAGAGCGCTGCCATGGTAAGCGTATGTATAGGTAGGCGCACTATCCGCCGGTTATTGGTGCAACATCCGGTTGTGTAAATTCAGTCTGCTTGGATGTGAAGGTAAAATCTCTGTTTTACTATTTTTCTGACTGGTGAGTAAATTTTTTCATCGTACGTTTTATTATTGTGATGAATCTCTAGATCAAATTAAGGCGCAGCGGTATAACTTCAGTATAACCCCACAGCTGAATTTGGCGATTTTTCTTTGGCGCCGTTATGAACGATAACGATGTCGTTCTGGACTGTTTGCGATATAATATGGCAGCCTATATATGTTGTTTATTTTGGATTTATGATTTTATGTTTTATGATTTATGATTTAGATTATGATTTTATCATTTATCATTTATGGGAACAACTTCAGTATAACCCCACAACGATATTTGGCGATTATGGCTAAATCATACATCTAAAAATCATAAATCATAAATGATAAAATCATAATCTAAATCATAAAACATAAAATCATAAATCCAAAATAAACAACATATAGGCTGCCATATTATATCGCAAAAAGTCCAGAACGACATCGTTGTCGTTCAAAACGGCGCCAAAGAAAAACCGCCAAATTCAGCTGTGGGATTATATTGAAGTTATACCCATTTATGATTTATGATTTTTAGATTTATGATTTAGCCATAATGGCCAACAAAAAAATCGCCAAATATCGTTGTGGGATTATACTGAAGTTGTTCCGGCGCAGCTTACGGCGGTTTACGAAAAAGTGGTTAACTTTGCTTACATGTATGCATGATAATATTTTATTTCTGATGTTTGTGATTCTGTTGTATGAATCTTTTATTTGATACATTTAGGTACGGGTAAGTTGGCGTAGTTATAGTATGTCATAGATTGATTTCCCTTAATGAAAGGACCTTTACAAGATGAAGAGTTTTCAGCCTCCTGCGAAGACGATGGTGAGGATTTTCATCGACAATTCTGTAATAACTACAATGCACAAATATTTAATTGTGAAACGAATTAAAAAATCTGATGTGGACGCCACATGACTTCCTTATACAACCATAGGAATATACACATTGTTATCAAAACAATGACTTTTTTTTTGTGTGTGTGAAGTAACCGATTCTTAAATATACAGGCTTTTTCCAGTAAACAAACATTCCTTAAAATAAAAACAAAACAAGAAAAGAAAACTGCTACTCCAACCAAAAAAGTCAGGATAATACGGTTATATATACCGCCGAGACAAATAACTAGCGTCTCTTTGCAGCGGCAAACGTCTATGGAGCTAACAACTGAAGTATGAATCAGTAAAATTGCTATTGAAACCAAACCAAGCTTCAATTAAAGAACATAGTCGAAAACATAGGATACAGTACAAATTTGCTGCAACAACCCCCATGGGAACAAGATAAGACCCCCAAAAAGTTATAGTTATTTCTATAAAAGCCAACAAAACACGCATCGTAGTAAGAACGGATGGTGTAG
Source organism: Salticus scenicus (assembly GCA_963930645.1). Taxonomy (NCBI): domain Eukaryota; kingdom Metazoa; phylum Arthropoda; class Arachnida; order Araneae; family Salticidae; genus Salticus; species Salticus scenicus. Next base: position 113,728,486 of record OZ005661.1, on the reverse strand, counting down.
TGGTAGCATGCTTGACTTCCGATTCGGCGGTCATGAGATCGAGTCCCCGCAAGGGCGTTTTGTAGTTTGTTTATCTTTTCAATTTTTTTCCTTTACGTTTTTAATTAAATTAAATTATTAATTTCAGAGGAAATATTACATTAAGATTTTTTTTTTTTTTTTTTTTTTTTTTAGTATTCTAATTAATAAAGTATTGACCATGAATTTAAGAAATATATATCTTTATTTTTTTATTTATAAAAATGAAAATCATGCTTAAAGCTACGAATGTAGTTTCTAATTTATAACAATTATGATTAAAAGTGAAAAAAAATCATGAAACAATAAGTATTTTTCGCAATTAGAACAAGAAATATAAAAAGATTGATCACAATTATTTGAATTACAATTTTTTTGACCGTCAATTATTGTTCATCGCGAACATTTTGTTAAATATTTGCCTTTTCGTCGAGATTACTAGATTTGTAAAATTCATATTTACACAGATTTTGAATTTTTTGAGATGTAAACTAATTATAAATTAGTAAAATCATTTTGAGAAAATTTGTCATTGTGTGCAATATTATCATCAGTTCTTCCGATACCACCAAATTTGACAGTTGTTTAATGAAATGTATCTATATATATGAAAGAGTACTTCCACTCACTTACTCACTCACTCACTGACTCATCAACGCACAGCAAAATCTACTGGGGCTACTGACTCGAAACTGGGTCAGATTTTAGAACATGTAGTGTAAGCACCCCCTAAGAAGCGATTTTGTGAAATTCGCCCCCCCAAGGGGGAGTGGGGAGGGAAGACGTGATTTCACAGAAACCTTCATATCTCAAAGAAAAAACCAGATATCTGTAAAATTTTTGCATTAAAACATAGCTAACACAAATGCCTAAAAATCAATTTCTGGAATTTTGGAAATTCGGTCCACAAGAGGGGGTGCGTGGCAAAATGTGATTTCGCATGCGCAAAAAGTGATTTCTTAAAAAACATTCATATCTCAAAAGAAAAAAACAGATATACGTGAGATTTTTGTTTCATAATACAGCTAACATAAAAACCTAAAAACCAATTTCTGGAATTTTTGAAACTCGGCCCCTAATGGGGGGCAGGGGGCAAAACGTGATAAAACAAAAACCTTTATATCTCAAATAAAAAAACAGATATCCGTAAAATTTTTGCTTAATATAGCTAATACAAATACCTAAAAACCAATTTTTGGAATTTTAGAAATTCAGTCCCCAAGAGGAGGGGAAAGAAGAAAAACGTTATCTATATTATAACTTCTGTATATAATATAGATATGTCTTCTATAATAAAGTTTTAAAAATAATTATTTTAATTTTTAATTGTTGCCAAAAAAATTTACGAGTTGATTTATTTTACGACATATAATAAAAAATATTTTCACGCGAATAGTAAAAGAAATATTAAATAATAAATTTGCTTAGGCTATGCCAAAATGACGTCATTATCGAAATTAAAACTCCAACTTTAATATTAAAAATCCAACATATTTCTTCAAATTTTGTTTCATAATCTTTTTTAACATACCTCAATTTTAGATTTCTCTTTAATCCGCGTTTGTAATGATCGATTGACGGCACTTTGTGAACACTGCAGTTGTTAGTAAACATTGCCACGTGTGTTCCATTAGTGTTCTTTTTGTTATTCTACTTAATATTCGTACTATAATTTCTCCGCCTTTTGCTGCTCCCCTGTTCAATCTCCTATAATTTCTCCGCCATTACATTATGGAAAATTGATTGCTTTTGGAAAAAATACTTCAGTTTATTCAAAGTTCGATCGGAAGTAGATTTTTAACTGAAGTTGAACAAATATTAATTTCAAATCATCTGATTAATTCTTTACTTCCATTAGCCGAAGCAACTGAAATTTTAAATTTGTCATTTGGAAATAAATGGAAGCTCAATTCTGGATTTCTTGATCCTTTGGAGTTACACTGTGGCACACAAAAGTATGTGTTATCTTTTTTACCGTATTTATTCATTTTTATTCAATAAATATATGTGAAACTAAATATCGGCAAGCAATGGCGGCTGTATGGAATTCGAATTAAACCATGTTTATTGTAATTTCACCTTAGCCCACCAGAGGGCGAGCATTTCATTACAATCGCGGATAGAGTTTTTATTTATTTATTTATTTATTGGCACGTATAATACGTTTGGTATGAAAGTTAATTCAGCATTATATTCAGATTTGCTTACTCATAATGCAGGGTATTTTTTTTTATTTTGATGCTGAAGCAGATACATTTTTCGCCAAGGAGTCTACTTTCGTGATAGCCACTTTAAGCCAAGTAGCCCATAAAGCATATAAACATATAAATTATAAAATATTGAGGGGGAAAAATAGAAAGAAAGAAAGAAACAGAAACAATAATCTCATAAATTATTATTATTATTATTATTATTATTATTATTATTTTTTTTTAATGGGGACAAAAATTTCAAAGTCACCAAGGGGAGCTATAATAAGCCTGTACCACGATAAGGTTAAATATTTATTTACTTTTCCATATACCAACCACTGTTGACTAACTACGAAATACATATAGGCACAAAAAGTTAGTTGTCTCCCAGCATATTGTAATATTACATTTGACGGGAAATTGCTGTCATTGTGTGGTCGACCGGAAAAATCAAATAAATATAGGAAATAACGTAAAAGTAAATATTATGTACAGTACGTACAGTGTTGTTCAAAAGTAATTAAAATTCAGATATAAAAGGGCTACTTCAATTTTTTCGATACTGTCTGTTTCGAAATTGTCATTTGACAAGCACAAAAGTGGAAGCCCACTGGTATGTTATTGACGTATGCAATAGTGACACACACCGGAAGCGAGCTTTTGAGCAATGTCAATGAATTTTATTTTTATTTTTTATCTATAAAGCGACATAGAAAAGAGTTTTGTTAAATATAGTGACCAGCCAAGCGGGTAAAATTTCTCCGCAGACACCCATAGGAGTTGAGGCCACAATTTTTAGTGTGTGGCTTATTTACGTCTATCCAACACCCATTGCAATGGGATTTTGAGAATTTCCCCATTTTTCCCCTTAAGGAAGGGATATCAATAAAGACGTTTCCAAGCATAACTTTGCTTAAAATTATCACTGTAAGATTAATTTTTATGTGTGGCTTGGTTATGCGTTCTCAACACGCACTTATCAAGGAATTTTACGAAATTTCCCTCTGCCTACTTCCTTTAAGGGCGGAGTGCGGGCAAAAACGCATTTTTAAGAGTAACTCTGTTCCAAAGTACCTCGGGAAAACGATTTTTTGATATGTCGGCTGGTTACGCGTACTCAACACACACACTACAAAGGGGTTCTGTGAAATTCCACCCTACCGTTCTTGGGAGGTGGGGACACTTCGAGTGGGACTATGGGGACACGGGCAGGCTAACACACAGATACTTCCCAAAAGTGACACAAAAACACTGGTCAGCTGCAAGCTATTAACACAAGTCTACACAGGACATGGGGCCTTTCCGGCTTACCTTCATCGCATCAAGAAGAAGAGAAGCCCGGACTGCGCTTGTGGTGCACTAGGCACAACAATTCACTATCTAACAGCCTGCCCTCTAACGGATAAACACCATCTGGCCCAAATAACACAAGTAAATGAAACACTATGGTACAAACAGCTAGCACAAAACACACATGTACAGAACAAGGCAAAACACATAGTCAGATGGCTCACGAACAACATAGATGACATCTCATAATAACAAAAAAAGCAGTGTCAGCACCTCCCGCAACTAACTCCTTCCAATACTGTCTACAACCTTCAGAGGAAATAGTAACAAACAACCGAAAGAAGAGGACCTCCCAGCCAATGAGGCACCTACCGCTACCGCCACTTTTTGTTTATTTTAGGTCATGAACGAGGCCCTTGTTGTTAAAGCGGCTAGCATCGATATTACCTGAGACCCGGTAAAAATAAAAATGTTAATATCATAAAATCTTTGTAAAATAAAAATTATTAAAAAAATAAAAATGTATAAAAAACTATTATAATAAAAAAACGTATAAAAAATTATAAAAATAAAAATTGTATAAAAAATGTGCATATAAATGTAAACGGTCCTCGGTCTTAATTGGTCTGTAAGTCCGCACCACGCTCATGACCGCGTATGAATGGGTTATGTAACCAAAAATTAAGTTGGTATTTTTTTTTTTTTTTTTTTCCTCTTCTCATAGAATCAACAAAGTAACTAAATTAATTAATCTCAGTTAAGTACAAAATCCAGTTTTTTTTTTTTTTTTTTTCTCTCTCTTTTAAGCTGTATGAATGGCGTGATCAAGAAGCTAGGCACTACCGCTCAGCACACCGCTTTGGATTCACCTATCAGCATTCTTAGGTCCGAACAGAAGAAGAACAAAACTCCAGATTCCCAGGAAGGGTCCCAAAGGTTGAATCCTCGCATCGGGCCTCGCAAGCCACCTTACGTCCGTAGTGCCTCATTCGAATCTTGGTCATGCACTTTTTTTTTTTTTTTTTAACTGAATTAACTAATTACTTAACTGTTAAATACCATTAATAATTTTTTTTTTTTTTTTTTTTTTTTTTTTTTTTTTAACTCTCCTCCCTCCCTTCGGCGGGTTAGTTTGGATAGGTGCGGGGAGCGGTCAGAGCCATAGTTTACAGCTCAGGACCCCGGGCTCGCCCCCTCGTGGGTGCTTCCCCCCCCCCTTTTTTTTTTTTTTTTTTTTTTTTAGGGCCCCTTGGTTTTCCTGAACCGGACCCTTAAATGGGTAAGGAGACCAGGAGCCAAGCTTGTGCGGCCCTTCCCTCACCCCCCCTTTTTTTTTTTTTTTTTTTTTTGAGCCCCTCGGTTTTCCTGAACCGGACCCTTAAGTGGGTAAGGCGACCGGGAACCGAGCTAGTGCGGCTCTCTCCCTTTTTTTTTTTTTTTTGGGGGGGGGGGGGGCCCTTGGTTTTCCTGAACCGGACCCTTAACTGGGTAAGGAGACCGGGAGCCAAGCATGTGCGGCCCTTCCCACTCCTCCCTTTTTTTTTATTTTATTTTTTATTTATTTATTTTTTTTTCTTTTTTTTTTTTTTTTTTTTTTTTTTTTGAGCCCCTTGGCTATCCTGAACCGGACCCTTAAGTGGGTAAGGCGACCGGAAACCAAGCTTGAGTGGCTCTCCCCCATTTTTTTTTTTTTTCTTCTCTCTCTTTTCTCTGGGCCCCTTGGTTATCCTGAACCGGACCCTTAAGTGGGTAAGGAGACCAGGAGCCAAGCTTGTGCGGCCCTTCCCTCACCCCCTTTTTTTTTTTTTCCTTTTTTCTTTTTTTTGAGCCCCTCGGTTTTCCTGAACCGGACCCTTAAGTGGGTAAGGCGACCGGGAACCGAGCTAGTGCGGCTCTCTTCCTTTTTTTTTTTTTTGGGGGGGGGGGGGGGGCCTTGGTTCTCCTGAACCGGACCCTTAACTGGGTAAGGAGACCGGGAGCCAAGCATGTGCGGCCCTTCCCACTCCTCCCTATTTTTTATTTTATTTTATTTTATTTTTTTTATTTTTATTTTATTTTATTTTATTTTTTTTTTTTTGGGCCCCTTGGCTATCCTGAACCGGACCCTTAAGTGGGTAAGGCGACCGGGAACCAAGCTTGAGTGGCTCTCCCCCCAATTTTTTTTTTTTTTTTTTTTTTTCTCTCTTTTCTCTGGGCCCCTTGGTTATCCTGAACCGGACCCTTAAGTGGGTAAGGTGACCGGGAGCCAAGCAAGTGCGGCCATTCCCTCCTCCCAATTTTTTTTTTTTTTTTTTTTCCCGGCTCCCTGCAAGCTCCGCTGTTCTCTCCTCACCTCCCCGCAGTTCTCCGAAGCCCCGAAGGTTTGGTTAACAACAACAAACCGCAACAACAATAATTATAAATTAATTCCATCTTTTCATCTAATATTTTTTTTTTCTCCCTCTCTTTTTAACCAATATTATTATTTATTTTACCTCATTTTATTTATTTATTTATTTATTTATCTATTTATTTATTTATTTATTTATTTATTTATTTATTTTTATTTTTATTTTTTTTTTTTTTTATCTTATTATTATTTATTATTATTAATTCATTTAATCATTTATTCTAATTTTCTATTTTACTATTATTATTGTTATTATTATTATTATTATTATTATTATTATTATTATTATTTTTTTATAATTATTACTATTTTTTTTTTTGTCAACGTTCCGAGGGTGTGGCGGTGTCTGGTCCTCGTAAAAATGTGCTGCACCGTCAAGTGCTCGATGGGGTCGTTAAGCAGTCGTCGGGCTACCAACGCGGGGCACCATCCCCCCGTGGTGGATCAAAATTGCGATGGTCCCTCTTTCCTCTCCTTTTAGGCCTTTAGCGCATGGTCCCATTCCCCCCTTTTTTTTCGCCCAGCCACTTCAGATCTCTAGACTATGCGCTACCAAAGTTTTCCTTCCCCCCACCAGTGGCAAGAATTAAATTCCTTATTAATTTTTTTTTTTTTTTCTTTCCTTTTTTTCTCACGTTTGTCGTTCAGCAGTCTTGGTGTTTAGGTCTCCCCCCCCTTACTCTATTTAGCCTCCTCATTTTGGCATAATTCTGAGTGCACAACTTATCATTTTGGCTCCCCCTGAAGTTCCCCCCCCCACTCCAAAATTCAAAAATCCTTTTTTTTTTTTTTTCTCCCTTTGGCTCACGGATAGTGTGCACATATTCAAAATTCTCGCATCCAGGTAGCGTGACTGTGCGCTTCCTACCTTGTGCGATCTGGAGGTGTGGTGTGTCAGTCGAGCATTATGTGTCCAGAAGAAGATGTCGCAACCCTGTCGTACCAGAGCTGTCTTGTGATGTCACCCTGTTCCTTAGCTGAAGAGTGGTCATCTCCTGATTGATGTTAGAAGTCTGAACGAGCCATAGGACACAGCTCATTCTCTGTTGCGTCTAGATTACTGTCTGGCAGTAGGAGGCTATCATGCAGTGATCCGGCGATTTATTCGCTCCGGCGGACAGCATCCAACCCGTTAAGCTTGGCACGTCCAGGCAGGCAGGGGCTGTCCAAAGGTTTCAATGAGTTTCAATGAGGTGGGGACAGAAAACATGTATCCATGTGTAACTCTTCAGTAAATTATCTTAGGAAGGAGATTTTTGATGTGTGGGTCGGTTATATGTATCTAACTCATAGTATAAAGAGATTTTGCAAAATTCTCTCCCCTGCCCCTTCTTTGTGCGCTGGGGGGGGGGGGGTAAAAAACACATTTTAAAACATAATTTTGCTTCAAATAATCTCAGGATCTCGTTTTTTTTTTTTTTCATGTCTAGTTAGGTATGTGTATGCAAGTTGCACTATAAAGGGATTTCGCGAAATTACCCCGCCTTCCTCTTCTGGGCTGGCGGGGCAAAAAGCACGTTGACAAGCTTAAATATACTCCAGATTACCTTAGAATGATGAATTTTGATGACTGGGTGTTCATTAAATGTACGGAATATACACTTTGATGGGAGGAAATTTTCCAAAACTTTCTACATTATCCGTATGGGAAGGGGAGTAAAAAATAGATAAGGTACTGCCAAAGGCATTGGGGCTCGAGATTCGAAAAGTGTGGAGAGCAGGAAAACCGCTACTGAAGGTAGCGGGAACTTTAACTTACATTGTGACTGATTTCTTTCTTTCTTTCTCTTTTTTTTTCAGATTTTTTTTTTTTTTCAGATTTTTTTTCTTTTTTGTATTAAATATTTTATTAATGATATGAAATAGTGAGAATTCATTTCGATATAATGACCAGCAAAGCGGGCAAATTCTGCTAGTTTGAAATAAAAGTTAAATGCGACTTCGAATAGTTAAGCAACAGCTGTTGTTCCTTCAGGATTTTTCATGCAAAAAATTGCATGAATAAATAATACAGTTAAGAGCAGACGGTTAACTCTTGCTATTAATGTCGTTGTTAAAAAATAGTAATTAAAAATTTACATAAAACATAATCATTAACAAAATTTTATCTGAATGTAATAATTAACAAAATCTCTTATCTAAAATAGAAAATTATATAGAAAATTATTTCCTGTTAAACTATTAATTTCTTTAAATTTAATAAATAAATAAATAAATTGGTTAAAAGTTAAAAATTTATTAAATTGTCCGCGTGTTATTTATTGGTCTAATCTAAAACCTGTAGATGGTGCTGCGCGCCGATATTAATGTTTTGTTTTCTTCTTTTCCACTGAGTGTGTTCTTCGTGTTCGTCTTTGTAGTATGTAATAAATGTATGTCTCAAAATGATATCCTATTAATTTCGTTTTAAGACTTCAATCGACTCCAATGAATAGAAAGGAACCTACAGTGGCCGGCAGTCCCCACGAATCTGGACCGATAAGGTAAGATATTTACCTTATTTAAATTTAATATTCTGAAAATGTTTATTAATAACTATTTATGAAAAGATATATCTGAAATGAGTCGCCAAAGTAGCGACATGTGTTTGAATGATGATTTTTATAAAGTCGTTAAGAATTTTAGCGACATAATTATTGGCGCCCGAACAGGGACTGCCAGGCCCTTAAATATGATTTAAAGTTGTTACTTATACTATAGTTCTAATTTATAAATTAACAATATGGCAACCGAAGTAGAAAAGTTAAAACGAAAGCGTTCCACCCTAAAGGGATTGTGTACGAAATTGATTAATACGATAAATATAAAATTAAATGAACCCGACGAAGGGTTAAATGTTTTCGAATTAGAATCACAGTTAGAAAAACTGCAAGTAAAGAATAACGAAATTATAGAAGTTGAAGATCAAATTGAGGCCAAAATCACGGATCTCAACGAGCTACAAACTGAAATAGAATCGAGACAAGAGTATAGAGATTCAATTATTGATGTAAAGGCTCAAATTATAAATAAGATAGAGAAAATTAAAAATTTAAATGTTACTCCGATCTTATCGCAGCCAAGAAATGAGCAAACACCCAATCTGCATTTAGAAAGAATTAATGCTAGTTCTGTGAGATTACCCAAGTTATCAATTCCTGTTTATGACGGTTCTCCAGAAAACTGGATTGAATTTTGGAGCCAGTATGAAATCACAATACATAACAACAACAACATTTCTAATGTGCAGAAATTTGTGTATTTACGCAGCTTTTTGAAAGCCCAAGCTTTAACAGCTATTCAGGGTTTAGCACTCTCAGATCAAAATTACAATACTGCAATTGATTTATTAAAATCTAGATTCGGAAAAAAAGATATTATAATAAGATATAAAATTGACGCGTTATTAAATTTGAACCCTGTTAAATCTCCAAATCAAATTAAAGAATTACGCTTACTGCACAACGCCCTTGATGTTAATATTAAATCTCTCGAAAATTTAGGTGTGGACTTAAAATCTTACGGAAATTTGTTATTTCCAATTGTTACAAAATTAATACCTACCAGTATTATGATAGACTATAATAAAATGAAAACAGAATCCGAGGAATGGGATGTACAAGATTTGTTAAAACATTTAAAATTAGAAGTTCAGACTAGGGAAAAAACCTTTTTATTTTTAAAACGCGAAGTAGAAACTTATAATAGCGGGTATAAAAACTCAAATTCCAGATTTGATTCAAAATCATCGGAAAATAATAATAATGCTTCCAACCGGAAATCTGGTTCGGGATATAAAAATTCTAACACAATGCAAAAGGAATCAGCCTTTAAATTAACTGTTAGTAAATGTATATTTTGTGTTGATGCAATGAATGACCACGAAAGTAAAATGTGTAAATTAAATTTAGAGGATAAAAAATTGTCTTTACGCAAACAGGGAATCTGTTATTTATGTTTCAAAAGAGGTAAACATACCGCTAAATTCTGTTTATCGGGTCTCAAATGTGACACATGTTCAGGAAAACACAATACATTAATTTGCTATAAGCAAAAATCGGAAACTCCAACGGCTCATATGAAAGATAAAAATCACATCGAACATACCCAAACAAATAATTCTGAGAACAGTGTTTGCGAAAATGATAATTCTGTATTGTCCTATAAGTGTCCTGTACAAAATCCGCTTGAGAATAATGAAATATATTTACAAACTTGCTTCGCAAGAATAACAAATAGTTCTAATTTAAACTCTCTAAAGTGTGCCGTATTATTTGATAATGCATCCCAAAGAAATTTCATAAACATATCACTCGCCCGTGAATTAAAATGGGGCCGTGCCCTTAGCGACCGTGCCCTTAGCGGAAATCTATAAACCCGTGTCCTTAGCGGAAATGTTATCTCCCCTCGGTGGCGTGCTTTCAGCATACGTGCCTTTAGCGGAAACGTATAATAAATTTAAAAATAAATTAATAAATAAAAAATGAGCGCTTCAATTTTCCTCTACACTTTATCCACATTTAGCACAGGCTATATTTTGCTTCAGAAGTAACCCGTCGCAAAAATAGGTATGCGTACCGTAGAATATCCGTTAATTTAGGGAATGGCGATCTGTAACCAAATAAAGTTTAATGAATCACAGTACTCCATACGAAAACGAACATTATTGCCATTTTATGATTTTATTTAAGTTTCTGAGAAAATATAATTAAGCATTACACCTTTTAAAACTAAAACAAAAATGAAAAATCAGGAGGTATACATTGATTATCAACACATCCCAATTGTACGTATTCGTTGTATCGTATAACATTCTATGTTCTTTGTCCATATTATCACACAATGGACAAACAGAAAGAGACATATAGACTAATTGAATTTATAATCACTCTGAAACATTGTTGGAAAGTGTTAAAAATGCCTAACACAAACAGATATGCTGCTCTTAATTTCCTATTTACACCCCTTAATGTATCGAAACATTTTTGCGTAGTCCTGTAAATCTGGAGGTTAAGCTATAGTTTATACAAAAGTTATAGTTTATACAAGTTAAGTTATAGTTTATACAAAACATTTTCTTAGCATATAAACAATAAATGCGAAATTCTTTATGATTTTTTGATGAAGTTATTTAAAATGTCTCCCCTAAAGCGCAAGGCATTGGCATTTTTTGGATGTCCCTGTACACAAACCGGTCGCATAGGTTCTATTAGAGCCATTTTAAGTAGGGAATAATCAATAATGAATTTGAATAACACATATCATTAAAATAAATAAATAAAAATAAAAACTAGTATGCTGTTGCCACGACAATATTTTCTTCTATATTTTCCTATACAAATTCACTAACAAGGAGAGGTCACGACATGGAAAATTCAAATCGGGACGAAATTGCGCAAGATTGTAGTGTACGATGAGGGTAACAACATATTAAAGCAGTAGGACCCACTATCCACAAAATTTCGAGAAAAAAAGCATTTAAAGTTTCAGTAATCTTTAAATACAAGTTATTTCGCAAGCAAGCAAGCGCCCCAGTGGTGTGATCCTAAAGTGCGAGTCTGCTAGCCAGACGGCTAGGGTTCGAGGCTACCTCGAGACTACTTTTTTTAAACTTTTTATGTAATCTAAACTTTTTATTTATTTTTACTTTATTTTACAATTCAATTCAAAATCTGAAAATTTTAATAAATTATTTAATTTTCTTGAGTATAAAATAACTTTTTCTATTTTTAATATTTATAACTTAAAAATACAATAAATTTCTATAACTTAAAAAATAAAGTTTAGTTTTACAAAACCCTAAATAAGAAACATAAAGAAAAACAGACAAATGTTTAAATAATTAAAAAATAAGCAAGCTGTAAACAAAGTGTAAAATAGTTAGCAGGTGTTACTTAAATCTTGGTTTGAGTTTCCTGATTTTGTTTGAATGTGTATAAATTAAGTAAACGCTTCTAGCTTGTTCATAATAATGGGCAGGTGGAATTTTATTTTGTGCAAGGAAGGATAAAAAAAAAAAAAAAAGGAAGTTGTTATCGAAAAAGAAATGATATTCATTAACATTTAAAATCTACATTTAAAGATAACATTTCTTTACCTGTACTAGCTTAACAACATCGTAATCCTATACTATAATTTTTCAAGAAACTGTATTGATTGGAGAAGTAATTATTTAATTTGGATAGTAATTATATATGCAATTAAAATGATCATTTCTCTGTATTATTATTATTTTTAATTTAAAAAACAAAATTTAGTATTGTTTCAAGCATACCTAAAATAAAATAAAATATTTCGATAAATAATCAAAAACAGTTTCTTTAGTTTTACCTTATTTTGCAGTTAAAATAAAACTAAAATTTATTTTTGAAAATTATAGAAATTTATTGTATTTTTAAGTTATAAATATTAAAATTAGAAAAGTTTATTTATTTTATATTAAAAAAAAAATAAATAATATTTTATTAAAATTTTCAAATTTTGAACTGAATTATAAAATAAATTAAAAACAAATAAAAAGTTTAGATTGCATAAAAAGTTAAAAAAAAAAAAAAAAAAAAAGTAGTCTCGAGGTAGCCTCGAACCCAAGTCGTTTGGCTAGCAGACTCGCGCTTTAAGATCACACCACTGAGGCGCTTGCTCGCATATGAAATAACTTGTATTTAAAGATTACTGAAACTTTAAATGCTTTTTTCTCGAAATTTTGTGGATAGTGGGTCCTACTGCTTTAATATGTTGTTACCCTCATAGTATACTACATTCCTGCGGAATTTCGTCCCGATCTGAATTTTCCATGTCGTGACCTCTCCTTGTAAGTGCAAATAACCAATTTTTATCTTAGAGAAAACTAACACTAAATATCCAAAGAAAGACAGATTTATTGTCTATAAATGACATCTTAAAACATGCATTTTTATAATAGTTATCTCACATATCAAGTTTCGTACAGTTATATGCCATTGAAGTTGAGATATAACTTTCTCGTTATCGAGGAAATTTGCAGTATAGCAGAGCCACCTATTGGCCGATAAGCATCCAAATTGAATCAGCATAATGTCTCATAATGGATTTCGCATATTGTTCGATTATACACAATAGAACCTGAGATGTAGCTTCCCCTTAAATTGTGGAAATTGCTGTATATCAGAGCCACCTGTTGAGCGGTTGGCATCAAAATTGAGAGGCACTAATATAGCTCAAGGTGCATCTACACGTAAATTTTTATGCAATTCTAAGCAGTAGTTCCGGAGATACAGTTGCTACAAAATCCCCCCCCCCCCACACACACACAAGTGCTAAGTTATGAAAATTTGGTTTGTAGAAGTACCTCTCATAGAACGAAATGCTTTGGAATACTTTCGGTTATTCCTGTACATAAACCAATAACAATATTTACTCCATTTTCCATAGAGAACACTCCATAATGAACATATATCAGTTCGAGAATGAACATACCTTCTTATTTCCGCTAAGGGCACGGTTTCTTCTATTCCTCCTTCCTTCCTTTGACCGCATTCCACTAAGGGCACGTTCCGCTAAGGGCACGGTCGCTAAGGGCACGACACCATTAAAATTGCCGGTGATTAGAAAAGAAACTGTCATAATATATCCGTTTTCGTGTGAACAGCCCCAATCGAACGAATATTCAGTCGTAAATTTCGAATTGTCTCATTTAAAAAACCACAAACAGAAATGTTATGTAGAGGCATTGGTCGTAAATCAAATCTCTTTTACGAAGTTACAGATTCTGGATGACGCATCATTTCGAAAACTTTTGGTTTCGAGAGAGGGGGAAGAAAATAAATTTGCGCAATTCCATTCGAAGGCTCCAGAGATATTAATCGGCGCAGGTTTATTTTGGAAACTGCAAAAAAATAAAAATAAAATTAATCGTTCGTTGTTTGCTGTAAATACATTATTCGGATGGACATTGTCAGGCAACAATAATTCAGGAAGCAATCCAGACAACTTAATTACTGGCGCCATCGTGTTAAAGATCGAATGTGGTAACTCTTTTTGTTTACATGAAAACCATCCATGCATGAAAAAAAATGAAAGTTCGTAGATGGGGTATCCAGCTCAAAGGGGGTGGAAATGGTGGGGGGTGGAAATTTTCATTTGCCCATAATTTCTTTAATATTGAAAATAGGAAAATACTTCAAATCAGGCGAATTACCGCCTTACCCTAAAGAACAACTTTTGTATTTAAACTTTTTCGATAACTTCAATTGCTTACAAGTTAAAAGTTAAAAAGTGATTTTTCTTGTGATGAAGCCGACATTTTCTATCCGCGTTTGTAATGATCGATAGATGGCGCTCTCTGAACTGCAGTTGTTAGTAAATATAATAGCCACGTGTATTCATTATTGTTCTTTCTCCGCCATTACATCATGGAAAATTGATTGCATAATATGATGATATGCAGTGGTGTGATAATTTCACCTTAGCCCACCAGAGGGCGAGCATTTCATTACAATCGCGGATAGCTTTCATTGCAAAAATTTATAATCTGATGCTTATGTCACGTGCAGATGATAATAAAAAAGATCACTGAAAATATAATAAAATTTCAATCATGTTTTTAAACAATATAATAATCTGATTAAAAAAAAAAAAAAAAGTTTAATTTAACAGAAAATATGACGTCACAATTACAACAATGTTCTGAGAAAAATGAAATAAAATTTTATCCGTGATTTTAAACAAATAAAATAAAAGTTAATAAAAAAATAAGTAAATGAAATCAACATATCTTACGGCTAAGCAGATTTAGACGTAGCTTTATGACGTAGATGCTATAATGTAAAAGATCAATGTCATCGTTTAAAAAAAAAAAAATCTTGTAAATCGATGCTAAACGAATTAAACTGGCATGGTAGAAAAGGTAATAAATTTGGGGACATTTAGGTATCCCTTTAACAAATGAACTAGGGACATTTTAATGAATTTTCCGTTGAAGTTTATTTTCATGAAAATTTAAATTTAAATTAAAGTATTTCATTACTCGAATTCCCTTATTTTGATAAATAAAATTATACCATAAAAAAAAAAAAAAAAAAAAAAAAAAAAAAAAAAAAGAACACTCTTTTATTGAAAAATGAACTAATAAAGGTTTTAGAAAACTATTACATACTTTTAAATCTTTATAAAAAATTAAAAAAAAATTAATTGTTGCCACTCGACATTATACAAATACATCCAAATCCTGTGTCACATACGATAGTTTTGTATAAGTATAGGGCAGTTCCTTGTTTGTAAACAAACATCTCAACTTTTATGAGTGGTTGGCAAAAAGGCTTGGAATCTCTTGATTACTTGATTACTACCAACGGAAAATCAATGGTGGGCGGGGCGCGGGAAAGTCGAGCGCGCTTTTTTGCCAACCACCAGACGTCACGAGGAAATGCTCTATAGATTTTTTGTTTGCCCTTGGAACCTGCCCTTGATGGGAAAAGTGCAATGATATCTCGAAGTCAGCTGTAATAGATACTGGCTCTGAAATTACATTGATCAGTGAAAGTTATTATAGAGATCTAGGATCACCTCCTTTAAGACATAGTAAAATATTTATTAAAGGCATAGGTAAAGATACTATTAAATGTAAAGGGTATTTTATAGCAGATATAGCTGTTGATGACATTTTATTAAAAACTAATGTTTTTGTTGTAGAAGATTCAAAATATTCTGCTATTATTGACATGGATGTATTATCCAATCTTAAGTTTAACTTTTCGAATGGTGAAATTGAATTCAATAGTGTAAATGTAATTGATTTAGTTCAAAATAAAGAAAAATATTGTAATTCTAGAGATGTAATATCCCTTTTTGAAATTTACAACCTAGAGTCACGTGTGTGTAACGTAAAAATAACAAAACCGAAAGATGTTTCCTCCAGTCAAAGTGACGATTTATCTTCCGACCCGAAGATTTTTAATTATTTAATGGTTGATGTAACTGATGATTCTAGAGAAAGTATTTTAGATACTAGCCATATATTAAATGCTAATTTGCGTGAGCGATTGATTCGTATGATTACAGGGTACACTCCACCTAAAATACAAAGTACGGATGTAAAAATGAAAATAATTTTAAGTGATGAAATCCCGATATGTCAGAGATCTAGGCGCCTCCCCATAACAGAACAAGCTATTGTAGAGAAACAAATTCAAGAATGGCTTGAACAAAAAATTATAAAACCTAGTTGTTCAGATTTCGCATCGCCAATTGTACTAAGTAAGGAAAAAGATGGAAGTACTAGAATATGTGTAGATTTTCGTAGGCTAAATAAGAAAATCGTTAAAGACAGGTTCCCGTTGCCCCTTATTGAAAACGTAATCGATAAGTTGGAAGATTCACGTGTATTTACGACACTAGACTTAAAAAATGGCTGTTTTTTCATGTTGACATTGAAAAAGATAGTAATAAATATACATCATTTGTAACTCACGAGGGACAATACGAGTTTTTAAAAGCACCATTTGGTTTGTGTACAAGTCTATCAGTATTTGAGAGATATATTTTTCACATATTTAGAGACTTACTGAGGGATAAAACTGTAATAATTTAAGTCGATGATTTGATAATACCATCAAAAAATGAAGAGGAAGGGCTACGTAAGCTTCGGTTAGTATTAGAAACAGCTGCTAAGCATGGATTAAACTCAAATTTCAAAAAATGCCAATTTTTAAAGCGCAAGATAGAATTTTTGGGATACCTAATTGAAAACGGAACAATTAAGCCTTCACCATCAAAAACTCTGGCTGTAAAAAATTTTCACCCCTAAAAACGTTAAACAACAAATTCAAAGCTTTTTGGGTTTAACAGGATATTTTCGAAAATTCATTAAAGACTATTCTAAAATCGCGAAACCTTTGAGTGATCTCCTTAGAGAAAATAACGAATTCCATTTTGGCCATGAACAAAAGAAAGCTTTTCAGGATTTAAAGAAAATACTAAGTTGTGAACCAGTACTTCATATTTTAAAACAGGGAACTAAATTAGAATTGCTCACAGATGCTAGCAGTTTCGGGTTCGGTGCAGTATTATTACAATTAGGAGATGATGAGAAAATGCATCCAATCCAGTACATGAGCAAGAAAACTAATGCGCAACAGGAAAAGTACTCTAGTTATGAATTAGAAATTTTAGCAGTGATTGAAGCTTTGAAAAAATTCAGAAATTATTTACTAGGAACAAAATTTAAGATATTCAGTTCTGTTCGGCATTTCAGCAGACTATGTTTAAAAAAGACATCGTCTAAAATAGCTCGTTGGGCATTACTTTTAGAGGAATTTGACTTTGAAATAATTCGTAGACCCGCTTCACAAATGAAACACGTAGATGCTTTAAGCAGAAATGAAAATGTTGTCGACACTCAATCCTTAGATGATGAGATAATACATAAAATTGCAAATTCTCAAAACAATGACGAAAATATACGAGTAATAATAGAATTAATGGAAAATGGGAAAGAAGACAATTATTTAGTCAAAAACGATGCATTGTACAGGTATGATGCGGGTAGAGAATTCTTAGTTGTACCAGAAAATATGCAGTCAGAAATAATAAGACAAATACACCAAAAAGGACATTTTGCTTCAGCGAAGATAGAAGAAATATTGAAAGGCGATTTTTACATTCCAGGTGCGAAAAAGAAAGTAGAAAATGTTATAGCTAATTGCGTGAAATGTATTCTATGCAATAAAAAAAGTGGAAAACCTGCAGGATACTTGAATCCTATTCCTATTTGTCTTATTCTAATCTATTAAGTTATTTTATCAGGGTCAATTCCGTTGGTTAGTTTTCATGCTACTATTTCCAATGCAATAATCCTCAAAATTCATATTTATATGAAAAATTTACAATTTCGCTATGTTGGTAAAATCGTAAATTACGAATAATTTACGAAATTTTCCTATTAGAATATTTGTAGTCAATCATGTTCATACAAGTATCATAAATGTATTTTTGAAGTTGTCTAATGTATTTATGATCCTCAAAATGGAAGTTTATGCTTGAATTAAATGAATTTGACCAAAGCTTGATATAGTGACAGAATGAAATCCCCACATAACAGGCTATCCGCCGTTCACTTCGATACATTTATCTTATTCTAATCTATTAATTTATTTTATCAGGGTCAGTTCCGTTGTTTAGTTTTCATGCTACTATTTCCAATGCAATAATCCTTAAAATTCATATTTATATGAAAAATTTACAATTTCGCTATGTTGATAAAATCGTAAATAACAAATAATTTACAAAATTTTCCTATTAGAATATTTGTATTCAATCATGTTCAAACATATATCATAAATATAATTTTGAAGTTGTCTAATGTATTTATGATCCTCAAAATGGAAGTTTATGCTTAATTATGCCTTATTCTAACATGTTAAGTAAATCGTAAATTCCAAATAACTTACGAATTTTTTTAATTGGAAAAATCATAGTCTATGATATTCATGCCAGTATCTTAAATAATATTTCGAAAGTGGTTTGACATCTTTACGATGAAAATATCCCTCAAGATTGACGTTTATGTGAAATTTTGCTCTATTCTGCCATGTTAAGAAATTCGTAAATTTCCAATAACTTACGAAATTTTCATATTGGAAAATTCATAGTCATTAATATTCATGCCGGTGTCCTAAATAATATTTCAAAAGTAGTCTGACATTTTTACGATGAAAATATTTCTAAAAATTGACGTTTATGTGAAATTTTGCCCTATACTGCCATGTTAAGAAATTCGTAAATTTCCAATAACTTGCGAAATTTTCAAAGTAGCATATTTATAGTTACTGATGTTCATTCCGGCATTAAAACTGATATTTTAAAACTGGTCTGACATTTTTACAGTAAAAAGTTTCCATCTAATGCACGTTTAAGTGAATTTTTGTCCTATTCTCCCATGTTAAGAAAATCGTAAATTTCTAATAACTTACGAAGTTTTTAAATTCGAATGTTGAAAATGAATAGGGTTCTTGCCAGTGTCGAAAGTAATATTTTAAAACTGATCTGACCTCTCTGCGACAATTTGTTCTTGAGATATCGTGTACACAGACTAACAAACTAACGGACTAACAGACACCCTACAGACAGACACCATACAAATTTTGTCATTTTCAGATTCCTCACACCTGAAAACGTATAAAAAAGTCAAAAACCCGAGGTCGAAAAATTTCATGATTACCTAAGTTCCCCATACCTATAGTATGATGGGGAACTAAAAAAAAAAAAAAAAAAATTCGACCGCGATCGAACTGAAGACCTTCTTGTCTCAAGTCAAATACCCTGGCACTGTGCCACGATTTCTTGCCTTTTAATTCTGTGTGTTTGTGTTTCGTATTTTGCTAAAAGGGGCTAAATTTTCTAGGGTCTTATCTTGGACCAAGTTATTGCACAAAATTTGCACACTCCATAATGTGGTTCAGGTTTGATCTGAAGTTTTTAACAGTGAATGGATGTCCATTTCAACGGATATTATAAAAAAATTTGTGGATCCAATGCCAAACGGTTATTAATCCTCTCCAGGAACGGAACTGATTAATTCACGGACCGACCGGGCCGGGGCCTACGGACAGTAGTTCACTTGGGAGCTCTAAACTTCGTTTACAGCAAATAAATAAATAAATAAATAATAAATTAAAAAGAAGCCAAAAATGGTCTTGAAAATGACACACTGCATGAAAATTTGTATTTCTGAAAACAAAATTAAAAAAATTAAAAAGGTAATATGCATTTATATGCATTAGGTAAATATGCATTTTTGGGTAAAATAGTGGAAAAATTTAAAGATTTTATACAGAGTGGTAAAAACCATGTGAAAAATTATAGGTGTGGGACCCAAACGCGCATTGGGCTGATGAGCCACATTTGGTTTGATCGGGCTTCGCCTCTGAGAGTCTTTAAACAGCAGTAGTAATGCTGTTTTCACTTGCTGGCTTTGCAGCCAACATAGAATTTCGACTAAATCAATTTATGCATTTCGAATTAGGGTTGATTAAATTTATAATCTCGGATTAAGGATTTCGAACGAGTTTATTTAAATTCAAATTTTTCAACTTTTACTTAAACACAAATCAGGATATAATTAAATGAGAATAAGTTTAAATCTACTTACCCCTCTGCCAGCAGTCCGGGATTAGTAAAACTAGTACTGCTAATACATAGACTCTGAAACCTACGATATCCTTCAAACTACACTTTATTTGATACATGACTGATTTAATATTGATTATTAATATTTAAGAATGATGAATGGAAATATTATGAATACGATTATAAGATTTTTAATAGTTCAGATTCTATTGTTCCGAGATACCTTGTACCTCGTCCGGATTCGAAAAGCGACTGAAACAAAACTGCTCAGCGCCGTTCTAAATCAGTTCCTATGTGCGCACCTTCTCCTTCTCTTCCTCCCCGACATCCTCCGGGGGGGGGGCTGAGCATGGCAGACTGGCAATCCGATTCACCGGTCTTGTGATGACTCCAGATGGTGTCTTCAGACTCACAACTCGAATGATGCCATCCTCACCAGGATGGACTTCCAGAATTCGGGCAAGGGTCCAGTGTGCTGGCTGAATTGAGGGTTCTAAGACCAGGACTAGCTGACCAGGTTGCAGATGTGTATTGCCGCTCGTCCACTTTCCTCTTGATTGGAGTGCCGTCAAATAAGACTTGGCCCATGTACTCCAAAATTGCTTCTTGATCTGCTGGACGAGTTTCCACCTGGAAGAAAAACTGGTACACAATGGATTAGGTTGGTTAAAAGAGTGTTCAGGAAGCTGGAGAAGCGGAGCCCCAATTAAGAAATGTCCTGGTGTAAGCACTAAGAAATTGTTGGGCTCGGTGGAAAGTGGGACTAAGGGGCGAGAATTTAAGCAGGCTTCAATGTTACTTAGAATCGTAGCACACTCCTCAAACGATAGGCAACTGCCTTTACATGCTTTAAGTAAATGGCGTTTAGCCAATTTAACGGACGATTCCCATAGGCCGCCAAAGTTAGGCCCGTAAGGTGGCATAAAATGCCAATGAATTTGTCTATTTGCTACAAATTCCTGAATAGTGTTGGTTTTTGAAAGTGTCACGAGTTTCTTCAAATGGGCATGGGCACCAACAAAGTTGCGTCCGTTGTCAGAATAAATGTCAGTTGGATAGCCTCGACGCGCTATGAATCTTTGTAGGGCATATAAAAAATGTTCAGTTGCTAAGTTCGTGACTAATTCGAGATGAATTGCCTTGGTGCTCATGCAGATGAATAGACAAATATAGGACTTAAATTTTGTTTTTGTTCGTTTATGTTCACACTTTGTTTGAATAGGGCCTGCATAATCAAGGCCAACATGTTGAAATGGTCTACAAGGGTTGACTCTTGCACTGGGAAGGTCACCCATCATTTGTTGAATTGGGGTCGGTTGGACTTTGGCACATGTGACACATTTACGAAGCTCTTTTTTCACAGTGGATCTACCATCAGGAATCCAGTAAGACTGGCGAATGAGATTTAATACTAGGTCGACACCTCCATGAAGACTATACGTGTGAAAATGTCTTATTAATGTCGATGTAAAAGGGTGATTCTTAGGTATGAGTATTGGATGTTTAGTATCATAGGGCAGAGTGATGTTTCTATCAATTCTACCTCCCACTCTCAATAGATTTTCTGAATCAAGAAACACATTGAGGTTTTTTAGTTTACTGCTGTTTGCCACGGGTTGGCCGCGCTGCAAAAGGGCGATTTCTGAAGCAAAGGACCTTTGTTGGACGAATTTAATAACCATTTTTCTAGCTTCTGAAATTTCTTGTACTGAGACTGGTCCTTTCAATTTTGTAGCATTTCTAATATTATTTATAAATCGCTTCATAAATGCAATTACACGAAAAAGTTTATTACTTGATGAAAATTTTGAAACCAAATCCTCTATAACGGATTCTTGCTTTGGAATTGACTCTATTAGTCCAGGAATTCCCACAATTGTACATGGGACTGAGGTAGCAATCTTGGACTCATGATCTGAGACCGGAATCTTTGACCAATCAGGTCCAGACCACCACAAGTTAAAAAGGTTTAATTTGTCGGGTAACAGCCCACGGGTTGCACAATCTGCTGGGTTAAGTTTGCTTGGTAAGTGATGCCATGATGTGGGGTCTGTGAGAGCCCTAATTTTGGTTACTCGGTGTAGGACATATGTGTTGCCCTTTAAGGGTGGATTTAAGATCCAACTACGGGCGATTGTTGAGTCTGTCCATAGGAGAATGTCCTCAACCTGATAATCCAGCGAGCTCTGGACGACTGCCAAAAGTTCCGAGAGTAATACAGCCGCGCATAGCTCCAACCTAGGCAAGGTAATGGGTTTTAAAGGAGCTACACGGGTTTTAGCTGCAATCAATTTTAAAGATGAGTTCTGACTTGGGCGTATATAAATTACGGCAGCATATGCCTTTGTGGACGCATCACAAAATCCCAGAATCTGGAAAATAGGTTCAGACTTCAGGTCTAAAAATCTGGGTACTGACATGGCCTTAAAGGAAGCAATTTTTTCATAAAATTCGTTCCACCTGGTTTGAATGTCTGGTGGTAAAGGATCATCCCAACCAAGTTTTAGCTTCCAAACATCTTGTAGAAGCAATTTTAAAAGAATAGTGGCAGGGGATAACAGACCCAAAGGGTCGAAGATGCGTGCAATTACGGACAACAATTGTCGTTTAGTTTTAACGTTTTCTTCTGTGTTGACGCCAACCTGCAGTGTATCCGATGTTAAATTCCAGTTTAGTCCTAAAATACGTTGGGATTGATCGGGGTTTAAGGATAATTCCTGATTTGTTGATTTTAAAGGTTCTGGGACCTGAACTAGAGCTTCCACAAAATTTGAAGCCCATTTTCGCAGCTTGAAGCCCCCAGCATTAAATAATGCCTGAAGGTCTGTGACCAATGATTGAGCGGCTTCGATTGTTTCAGCCCCTCCAAGGAAATCGTCCATATACAGGTTGTTGCGGGCAGCCTGCACAGCTACGGGAAAATTGGGTTCTTCATCGTTTAATAGCTGTAATATGGTACGCAGGGCTAAAAATGGAGCACAGGCTGTGCCATAAGTAACAGTGTTCAATTTATACACTCTGAGTGGATCTGAAACATTGGCCCTCCAAAATATTCTTTGAAAGTGTGTATCAGGCTCTGCGACTAGAACCTGCCTAAACATCTTCTCGATATCACTCGAGAGGGCAACTTTATTTAAACGAAATCTAATTAGATTGCTAAAAATACTGGATTGGAGTTTTGGCCCTTTGTACAAATAGGAGTTCAGGGATTTGCCATTTGTAGTTAAGGCCGACGCATTGAACACTACCCGTAGTTTTGTAGTGCTACTATTTTCATTTATAACTCCATGATGGGGCATATAATAATTGGGTTGACGATTAAGCTCTTCAGCCTTTAGTAAAGTCATATGACCTAAATCGGAGTACTCACACATAAACTGAGCATACTCCTTTTTTAGTTTGGGATTCTGTGCAAATCGATTTTCCAGTTTCTTAAACATTTTTAGTGCACAGTTGGCACTTTCCCCCAAATCTATCTCATCATGGAGGGGTAATTTTACAACATAGCGGCCTTCGGGGTTGCGCTTGGTGGAAGATTTATATAGTTCCTCTGCCGGATCGGTTCCGTTTTCACTCTTAGAAGATATTATGGGCTGATTGTCAAAGAAATCGTTCAAGTTAAGGCAGAGAAACGATGAGCTATATGTTGATTCTGGTTCCATTCCATCCCTTGAGAGGGGGCCACTGAGTAAATACCCAAGTGAACTGGGAATGGCAGATGGTTCTCCTGGCCTTCCCGATATCGGTGTGCCACAAATTAGTGACGCAAAAATATCTGCACCTAATAAAACTTCGATGGGTTGTTGCTTGAAGAAATTCATGTCCGCTAATTGAAGATTGTTTGTATGTGGCCAAGACGTCGTTTGCACCCGGAAATTCGGCAGAGGGGCAGTAACCCTATTTACTACTAGCGCTTTTAAGTTCCTATACTCGTTAGCGAAATATGGCGAGAATGAGAATTCCGTAAAATTTAAAACAGTTTCTGCGGAAAGACCGTTTATGCCTATAAGTCGATGAGAAGTGCCAAACAAAGGCAAATTTAGCTTCTCAACGCAGTCCTTTGTTATGAGACTATTTTGTGAGGCACTATCAACTAACGCCCGACATTGAATAATTTTGCCGTTAGGTGACCTAACCTTTATAAGGGCGGTAGCTAATAACACCTTTAGGTTACTAAAATTTGCATTAGATTGTGAACTATTGGCCACCGACGTAGTAACAAGGCCGCCTCCCTGATCTGCAGAATTCTGTGTATAAATGTGCAGAAGAGTGTGATGTGAACCTGCACATACTTTACATTTAATATTAATTCTACATTGACGCACTTGATGATTAGTTCGCAAACAATTTTCACACAGTGATTTTGATTTAACTAAGTCCCATCGCTCTTGAACACTAATTCGATTGAATTTGGGACATTTAAACAATTGATGTACTTGAGAACAGGCGACGCATTTATTTTCTTTGACTAGTATTGAATTATTGACATAAGATTTTTTTACACTACTACCTTCTACTGGCTTCTTAAACATTCCTGGTTTATTTTCAAGCTTTGTTTGACTCGAAGCTTCCCTCTCTATGAATGTACGAAACGAATTTAAATCGGGAATAGTTTGCGTATTCTCTAGACTGAGCTCCCACCTATGCCTAACGGATGAGTCCAATTTTGAGATCATGAAATTTATAAGAATAAGATCGCTAAGAGGATTAGATTCCAATCCGAGGGTCGATAAATTTCGCACCGCTTCGTTACAAGTATCTATTAAATTGAAAAACGATTTAGGATCATCCGCTTTGTTTACTTTTACTGAAAAGATTTTATTTATTTGAGTTATAGCTAATTGACGTTTATTTTCGTAGCGCTGAGTAAGAATTTCCCAACAGTGTTTAAGATTTTCCGATTGTAACGAAAATCCACGAATAAGTTTTGATGCACTACCTCTTACACACGATTGGAGGTATTGTAGCTTTTCAACCTCACTAAGGCTGTCATTATCCAGAATAGATGATTTAAATAAATTTTTAAATGACAACCAAGATTCATTATCCCCGTAAAAATAAGGAATTTCAAGTTTAGGGAGACTAATATGCGAATTAACAGAAGTCCCGGGTTTGGTACGTGCATCATTATTTACATTTGGAGTATTTGATTGCGATTTACTCTCTAATACAATGGATAATTCTAACAGAATGTCCCTATTCTTTAACACCTCTTCAGAGTTTTCATCGTTTTCCTCTTCGGAAAAATTTGTAACTATATCCTCGAATTTAACCTCCAGTGCATTTACCTTATCTTTTAAGATTTTTAATCTGGTTTGATCGCCTTTATCACAATCATTGACTTTCGATTTTATAAATTCTATTTCTTTAATTACATTTTCAAATTTTATCACTTCATTAGATTTTGGGAACAACGCACTCTGTTCGGTGTCATTCGCCCTTGTTTTTCCCTTTCTACCCATCTTATGAGTAAACTAATTACAAACAATTAAATTTAAATATGAATTAATCGATTGAATTAAATTATTCTGCAGATCAGGAAGTAAAACAAAACAAAAATATAAGAACAAATGAAAAGAAACACACATAATAGAATAGTTCCTTTTTTTTTTTTTTTTTTTTTTTTTTTTTACTGAAATAAATAAACTAATAAAATATTAAATGCACCCTTTTCATTCTCATACACTCATTTATTCAACAATTACTTAACATGAAAGTTTATTTCTGAAATTCCAAACCAAAACTTTCGGTTTGAAACCCAAACTATTTTGAATTACGTTTTCTCTCAAAACAAAACTTTTAAGTATGCATAAAAACGAAACTACTTTGAATTACGTTTTATATCAAAACAATTTAACTTTGTATTAATGATTTATTTCCACAAATTAATTTTAATTTACTTTAAAGTTCTTATACAGATAATTTAATCCTACGTAAACAAAAGAATTTTTTCACTTTACAATTTTTTTTTTTTTTTTATAATTTAACGAATTACGATTAATTATATTATCTAATTAACTTAATAGATAATTAAACCTCCGTGAATCGACGGACCACTATGGCTTTGCAGCCAACATAGAATTTCGACTAAATCAATTTATGCATTTCGAATTAGGGTTGATTAAATTTATAATCTCGGATTAAGTATTTCGAACGAGTTTATTTAAATTCAAATTTTTCAACTTTTACTTAAACACAAATCAGGATATAATTAAATGAGAATAAGTTTAAATCTACTTACCCCTCTGCCAGCAGTCCGGGATTAGTAAAACTAGTACTGCTAATACATAGACTCTGAAACCTACGATATCCTTCAAACTACACTTTATTTGATACATGACTGATTTAATATTGATTATTAATATTTAAGAATGATGAATGGAAATATTATGAATACGATTATAAGATTTTTAATAGTTCAGATTCTATTGTTCCGAGATACCTTGTACCTCGTCCGGATTCGAAAAGCGACTGAAACAAAACTGCTCAGCGCCGTTCTAAATCAGTTCCTATGTGCGCACCTTCTCCTTCTCTTCCTCCCCGACACTTGCTGTTTTTACAATACATTAAAAAAAATTCTTATTACAACCTAATAACTATGGATATGAAGATAATTATTATAACTGCTGTTTATGACTTCAATTAAGAAAATTATTTTTCGATTATTATATAATTTTGAATTATAAGTGTATGGTGGGGAAAAAAAAAAAAAAAAAAAAACAGCACAGTGATCGGTTATATCCGTCAGTGGTGGTCAGAAGGTTAATGTTACAGGAAACCCTATGAAACTTTTTAAGAATAGTTTATTAGTGCTAGAGGCCTATTTCAGTCGGTGCAGCTGTCGAATTTTTATAGGTCACTCTTAATTAGTGCTAGAGGCCTATTTCAGTCGGTTTATTGAATGGGGATTTATTGAATGAAGTCCCCACAAGGCCCAACTTTGACATGAGTCCCCCCCAAGGTACCCCTATTTCAGTCGGTACAGCGTTGTCGAATTTTTATAATACACTCTTAATAGTGCTAAGGGCCTATTTCAGTCGGTTTATTGAATGGGGATTTATTGAATGAAGTCCCCAAGGCACAACTTTGACATGAGTCCCCCCCAGGCCCAACTTTGACATGAGTCCCCCAAGGTACAACTTTGACATGAGTCCCCCCAAGGCCCAACTTTGACATGAGTCCCCCCAAGGTACAACTTTGACATGAGTAGTGCTGGACGATATCAGAAATTAAATATCGCGATATATCGCCAAGTTAATATCGATATTAGCGATATATTGCGATATTTCTTTCAAGGCAGAAAAAAATAGACATTTGTTATTTTTTAAAGACATATGCACACGAATTTTAAAGTATACAAGTATAGAGTGTTTTCCATGTATTTTCTGGTATATTACTACCATAACTTTATCATAAAAAAAAAAAAAAATCATAAAAAGTGAATTAATGTTTTGTGTTTCTTATAACTTATACTATTGCTTTTTAGTATACCTCTGTATAGTTTATCCTCTATTCTTCCCATTTTAAGCTTTAATTATTTAAAAATCATATTTTAACACAGCTAATATGTGATCTGTGTTTTATTTGTACCAAGTATATCAAAATTCATAATTCTACTAAAAATAAAGCTTCAGAAAAATTGTCTTAAGATGCAGGTATTAAATAAAAATGAAAATCATTTTAATTAGTTCAGAATTGCCATTATAAATAGTTCATAATTGCCATTGAATACACCTTTTTTTTTGGTTGTAGAAAGCAATATTTTTTACTTAAAACTCTTATATGCATCCTAAATGTCAGTTACTTGTCATTTTTATTTTTGTATCCTCTTACCAAATCATTACAATATCTTTTAAATATATATGTTCAATTCACATTCGTAATAGTTTCACAGTAATTGAAATTTGAATTACATATTATAATGTGTGTGTGTGTCTGTGTGTGTGTATTTATGTATACATTGTCAGTATAAAAATTATATTATTTAAACAAAATTATGTTGAAGTTTCATTTTGTTACTTAAAGTAACTCATTTTGCATTTAAACCAATTTTATTTAACATGTACGGCTTTAAAAATAAAATAAATAAATAAATAAATGGAAAGAGAAATATAAATGCTACATAAAAAAAGTAATAAACTATTCAATATTATATAATTCTATAAAGAAACTGTCACTGTAAAATTACTGACGATAAAACTTTATTTTACATCAGTTAGATAGCACCCTTTCTCCCTTCCCATGTTATCCAATAGGATTTTTGTCGCTTCGTTTTATAAAAATATTTTATTCAAAAATGAACTTTTTCGAATTCTGTTTTTTGAATATTACTCTTTGAACAGGTCGTCTTTTAGCTTAGTGAGCAATTTTTCGAAAAAATAAATTTAAATATTTTACTTAGAGATCCACACTTAGAGCCCATAATTTACTTATTGAAATAAAATATTTAAATTAATTTTTTCGAAAAATTGCTCACTAAGCTAAAAGGCGACCCGTTCAAAGAGTAATATTCAAAAAACAGAATTTAAAAAACTTCATTTTTTAATGAGATATTTTTATAAAACGAAGCAACGAAAATCCCATTGGATAACATGGGAAAGGAGAAAGGAAGCTATCTGACTGATGTAAAGTCTTAATAAAAAAAATATTTTATCGAAATATTTAATAATAATAAAATAATATTAAAAAAAAATACATTCCATAATTGCTTATATTTTCAGAAGTTTTTTATTAAACGCTAAGAATATTTGCAAAAAAACTCTTCTAGTAGATATCAGTTCAGTGACGCCAGATGGTCGAAAATTATTTCCCCAAACAAGTCTTCAAATTTCCCCAAATCACGTTTTTTTTTTTTTTTTTTCGAAAAAATCCCCAACTTGATTTCTACTAAAAAGGGAAAATAAAAATTTTTTCAAAAAAAAAATATCAAGCAGATTTTTCTATGATTTAAGCTCAGATTTTTCCCCAAATGAAGGCAATTTTTGAAAAAATCCCCAAATAACAATAAAGCTATTGAAAGTCTCTAGACATAGGGATAAATCATTACGTTACCAACATTGACAGAAAGTTGAAAAACGCCCCAGATTTGTCCCCAAAAATTTTAGAATTCCCCAAAAAAGTCCCCACCAACATTTGGTCTCCAAAATTGTCCCCAGAAGCCTCAAAACTCCCTAAAATGGGGACAAAATCCCCAATCTGGCATCACTGTATCAGTTCGGCTTTGATGATCTTTATTAAACACATGTTGAAGCATGTTATTGGCCATTTTATATCGACACTTTGAAATAGACCGATATCAATGAACCAATAGCAGGAAAGGAGCTAAAACAGAAGATATTGTTTTCATTCGTCATATTGCCTTTTCTGTGGTTTCCATCACCTACGATATGCATGAATGTAGAGTGGGAATCTGGGAAATCAGTATAGTGTAATATATCAGAACCCATAATAGATATCTCGGATAGGGATATATCGTTTCGACTAATATCCTAGTAAACACACCTGCTGATTATAGGTATTGTGATATTGGAGTATGTCTGATGAATTTTTTCTGAAGGGGTAGAACCGTGACCTTGAACGAAGTCAGCTTATTCACGGGATAATCAAAGCAGATGGCTTTCAATAAATATTTTTATTATTATTATTATTATTATTTTTTTTTTTTTTTTTTTTTTTTATGCGGTGGCCTTTTTAAAGCAGTGATGTTTAGATTTGAGTTTATGAAGGATGAGGAAGTATATGTATATGTGTTGCAATAGAAATCGTTTGGCGTGGGGCTATTTTTTCTAGTTTATCAGTGAGTAATTAGAGGAAAGTAGAAAATGAGTATTAAAATAAGATATTCGGCGCTTTTTTTCTTCCGGTTTCGCTCTCGTTAGCTGTTGTATGTTGGCTGATCGGGTTTCATTCGCTCGAGTTTCGTTCACTCGGGTGCGCACTCGGCAATATCGTTAAAGGGATATATTGGAGAAGCTAGATCTTAAATATTGTTATCGGGATATTAAAAAAATATCGATACTTAGGGATATATTGATAAATAATCCAGCCCTAGACATGAGTCCCCCCCCCAAGGCACACCTTTGACATGAGTCTCCCCCAAGGCACACCTCCCCCTCATTGGGAAAAAGAGAAAAAACGTTGTTTTGCGGCTATAAGACAGTTTGGACTTCCAACGTTATTTGTTACAGTATCTGCAGCTGAAACACATTGGTTTGATTTAATGAAAACTTTATCATGGAATTTAGATCGTCACGAATTAACTAAAGAAGAATTTGTCGATATTAACAAGTTTAGCAGTAGGCCTCTGGCACTAAATCAAAATCTGTCAATGTCAGATTTTCA
Organism: Salticus scenicus; assembly: GCA_963930645.1. NCBI lineage: Eukaryota > Metazoa > Arthropoda > Arachnida > Araneae > Salticidae > Salticus > Salticus scenicus. The sequence goes on along the minus strand of OZ005661.1, from coordinate 113,698,174 downwards.
TGTTTTAAATAATGAAATAATGTCGTGTCTGTATAATTATTTTATTGAGAAACTTTTTGATTAATAAATAATTAATATAAGAATATTTTGGACCCATGAGCTACTTATACAGTCGGCTGCAAAATTATTCGAGCACTAGCCAATAATTCCTATATTAAAAAAGTACACTTAAGACTGTTTTGTTAAATAAATCCTTGTCGAATCATGTTCTTAGACTCACTAAGAACATGACTTGATAAGGATTTATTTAACAAAGCAGTATTAAGTGTACTTTTTTTAGACAGGGATTATTGCTAGTGCTCGAATAATTTTGCAGCCGACTGTATTTAAGATTGTCATTGTTTATTGTTATTTGCGGTGTGCAAGGTGACCATAATTAAACTTTGCCTATTCAAAGCACTCTATAGCTGTAACTAAAATGAATATTGAGTCGAAAATTTGTATATAGGCATATACAAAAGATGCGCTCTAGTGATCTCAATAAAAAAATAAATGAAATGAAATAATAAATAATTAAATAAATTAAAAAAAAAATTAATTAATTAAAAATAAAATTCTAAAAATTTCTTCTCCGAGGGGACATGCACTAAAATACGAACAAGCTACAAATTTTAACACAAACTACTTTATTTATTACAAATTTTATCGTTATTTGTTACAAGTTACAGATTGTTTATCGATGGAGATCATATTGTTCAATGTGGGCCCCCATCATTCATCTGTAAAATCTGCAAACGATGAATAGTGTGTTCAGCAGCGGATCGCTGGTGATCTTATGCACATGGAACGTTATACGGTCCTTCAAGTTATCCAAAATTACAACATTTCTTCTAAAAACCAAATTCTTTAAATGGCCCCATAGCCAAAATGTCACAGATTAAGTTCGGGGAATCGGGTAGAAAATAAACTGGTAATCACTTTATCAACTGTAAAACTGTGCAATAAAAATCTTTGCAAAATGTAAGAATAACAGTTTTAAATGTCGATATGGCTTGAAATATAACACATTTACTTATTACAAAACTATTCAAGCATTTTGACTGTAATTCTTGTTTGATTTTTTTATGTATGTCCCCTCGAAGGGGAAATTTTAAAATTTTATTTATTTATTTTTGCAGATTCCTAGAGCGCATCCTTTGAAATTTCTACACACAATTTTTCGACTCAATATTCATTTTAGTTAGAGCTACAGAGTACTCTGAATAGGCCGCGTTTAATTATGATCTCCCTGTATATACTATTTTGCTTAATTTTTTTCTGAAGTAAATACAAAATTTACATTAATTATATCTCTACCTATATTAAGTATTATTAAGTATAGCTTCTTAAATAAAACACGCTGTAATTGTATGAATATTTATGGCATTTACTTTAGGTATCTGTCTGCGTGTCTGCATATGAGACTGTCGGTGTGTCTGTCATCAGCATACTTAAAAAATTAATATAAACAGGAATTCAAATTTTGTACATTAAATCTGTATAACAAGATGATATAACCTAAGACATTTTACTGTAATCGAGCAAATAAATATATGAATTAACGTGCAAAAAATTCACATACATTATGTCTATGAGCCGAATCTCCTACATTTTTAATGCCTTTAGTCTACACAAAACAGAAGGAAATTAACGTATATCCTATATATGCACAAAATTATGTTCATAAATAATCTCTGAAAAAAAGAGTTAAATTGAACACGTGTCATTTGTTAATTATATTAAAACCACTTTAAACGTACGTAAAATTAAATTTTATTTAAAAGATATTAAAAAAATTTTATCCGAAGCTTTTCGCTTTAATAGTAAAGCATCATCAGGGATTTTTATTATTCGTTTCCAATGAGCAGATTTTAAATATTTTTTCTTTTCACAGTCAACAGTTAAGTCTTTTAATAACGTGAATATCAGCGAAGTCCTTGATAGCACCTTAGCTCCTTGATTCAACCTTTATCGGACTTCAAACATTGACTTTGCTGATATTCACGTTATTAAAAGACTTAACTGTTGACTGTGAAAAGAAAAAATATTTAAAATCTGGTCATTGGAAACGAATAATAAAAATCCCTGATGATGCTTTACTATAAAAGCAAAAAGCTTCAGATAAAATTTTTTTAACATCTTTTAAATAAAATTTAATTTTACGTGTGTTTAAAGTGGTTTTTAATATAATTAAAATTATGTTTATTGTAAGAAAAATATTCATCACCCGCATTCAGGATTACACAAAAGAATTCGGATATGTTAGTAGATATGGTTAAATTTGTTCGAAGTGCTTTTTAAAGTATATTTCGAATTATTTTCTTTCTTTCTTTAATTGGGCTAATTATAAGTACACCATGAGGCGTGTATATATTCTATAGTCAATATACAGTGCTAATCAAAATTAGTTGAATAGTTTCAAGGAGCGATATGTAATTTATCTGAAAAATATGTAATCGATTTTTAAATTTAATAACAATCTTGAATGTTTTAGGAATTCAGATACAGCATTCAAACAATGATTGAGAGAGGAAAGCAGCTTTTATTATACAGTAATATATGCTAAGTAAAATTAATTCTCAAACAGTTTTGGATTTTTTTTTTTTTCTTTAAAGTACGCTGTTAAAAATTCCAGTTAAAATTTGAACCATTGTATGGAGTAAACTTATACCATAATATGGTTCACTTTCCAGTGGACACCTGCACATGTTGGTATACAGGAGAATGAGGAAGCAGATAGGCTGGCTAAAGAGGCGAGGGACCTAAACTCGGAAATTTGCAGCACCGTAACTTTAGGAGACGCTAATGCAGTTGCTAGATACAGACTGAAAGAAAAACACATCAAAAAGGAGCATCAACTGTGTGTTATCAATGCATACAGGTTGATTACCAAGACTATCTCCAGACTTAGAACCCAACACTTTGGTGGAATGACAACAAATACAGACGGCACCAGAACTTACAAATCATGTAGGAACTGCCTGGAGGAGGAACTCGCCCCAGAACACATTTTCAACTGCCCGGCCATCATAAAAGAAGCTTACAGGCCATTGACGAATTTTCCTTTCAGTGAAATCTCTATAGTGACAAAATTGTGGACATTGCCAAGGCCGTGATTTTGGCACATGGAATGATTTGACTTCAATTGGACACGACACCAACCAACCAACCATAATATGGTTCAACCTCACTTTTAAGTTTTCTATTTCTTGAGATTAAATTTAAGCTGTACCAAAACTTGGAGCTACCATACGTCCACTCACAAAAGAAGTATGAATCAGTAAAATTCCTATTGAAACTAAACTGAGCTTAAATTAAAGAGTGTGCTCGAAAACATAGGATAAAGTGCGAATTTTGTGCAACAACTCCTTATCTTGGACCAAGATGAAACACTAGAAAATTTAACCCTTTTTATAGAAATCAACGAAACACACAGAATTAGAGAGCAAGAAATCATGGCACAGTGGGGAAGTGTTAGACTTGAGACAAGAGGGTCTTCAGTTCAATCCCCGTCTCGGTCGAATTTTGAATTTTTTTTTTTTTTTTTTTTTTTAATTATTCATTTAAAATATAATGGCAATATTTGGTTCAACATAAAATTAATAAATCATGGTAAAAAGTTAAACCATCGGGTGGTTGCATCTGCCTCAGTACCAAGTTTTGTTCAGACTAACACCAAATGTTTAACAATATACTTAACAACTATTTGAATACAGCGCATATTTTTCTGTACCTTAAACTCACATAATCCCTTTTATAACAATTCTATATTTGAGAAAGAAATGTGAGTTTTATATTAGAACAGGTGATAACATATTCTATTCTTATCACCTTTGCACAGAAATGATTTTTGCAATTTAGCAAATAAAGTTAAACATATTGAATAATTGAAGATTTCTGAAAAAAAAAAAAAAAAAAAAAAAAAAAAAGGTTTCTTTTGTTTCATTTCTTTGCCAGTTATACAGGAAATTTGAATAATTATTTGAGTCAGTATCTCCGTGCCATAAATGCTATGAAGCAGACGCACTGATATAGTTACTTGAAGTTAACTGGTTAATAACTTTTTAATTCACATATTTCAGCTTAGAAGAAACAGCTATCACTACTCGCAAGAAGAATGTTACCAGATTTTAAGACTATATTATTGCTGATTTTGTTCATTGCAGTTTTATCATATTGGTATTATAGAAAACACATAGCCATTTATTCAATATTTCCCAAAAGAAGTGCCCTTTCTTACATAATTAAACGTATTTTGCTGCGCAAGATTCCAAAAGGTGTCTCCATGCGTGCCTGTGAGTATTATTTTTAGAAAGATTTGCATGAAGACTAAAATTTTATTGTTCATATCGTTGCTATCGTGATTATTTTAACATAATTTTTAAAAACTTTTTATCTCTGAAGACTAAATATTTTAATAGTCTCTATTAAAAAGAAGAAAAAGTTACTCTCGCTGTCGTCAATTTTTTTGTTTGCGACCGCATCTAATCACGAACGGTAGTATTCTCTGCGTCATGAAAGGTATCAATGTGTGCCGAATACTCTAAGGAAGACATTTCAGTTGGTTAGAAATTTCTATCATCTTAAACAACGAAGTTATTACTTAAAAATGTCGGGTTAATATAGGTGCTCTGTGTTCCATCTTACAAAAAGTTTTCCAAATCGTTGTTTTTTTAGTCTTATGACATCATTTTCCACAAGAAAATTAAGAGGGGATCAATGGTGTAAAAAATATAAAATAAATGTCAAAGTTACAAGAAACTGATCGTATGCAATAATGACATCTGTTATCCTAGATATTTTCAATGATAAAAGGAATTTATAAGTGTAATTTATTGTCTGCAGATACAGTCGGCAGCAAAATTATTGAAGCACTAGCCATAATTCTTATTTAAAATACGTGCACCTAATATCGTTTTGTTAAGTAAATCTTAGTCTTATGCTGCTTATAAAAAAGTAAGTTGATGATAAAAATTAGCAATCAAACTAAAAAAAGAAATAGGAAAAATGTGGATTTATGTTTCAATAATTTTGCTGCCGACTGTAAGTTTTTTCTGCTTTTAGAAATTAAATGGAAAAAAAAAGAAAAGAGAAAAAGAAAATAAAAAAGAAGGAAAAATAAATTAAAAATTTGGCATCTTAGAGATGCTCGAGAGAAAAAAAAAAAAAATAAATGATAACTAGCAAACCCGTGCGAAATTTTCGAACTTTATTTCTTTTCTTATTTACCTTTAAAATTTGAAACATAAATGCTAATTTCACCACCTAATTAAAATTTTAATTTACCGGCAGCCAAACTATTATTATAACCAAATAAATATTGGGCAATAGTGAAACCAGAATCATTTGAAGAAATGTTTCAAAATAAAATTCATGGTTGACGACCCAGTTTTCATATTTCCACAGGCAGTACAGTTTTAGTGAAGAGCCACTATGACTCCTTTTAAACTTTTATCGCCATAGCGGTCAATTTACGATAATGATTCATATTCTGTATATATCTTTAAAATAATGCTAGGTTAAAAGTGACGCTTGAAAAGATTCTGGAGAAGTTACTTTTAAAAATACATTTTTCCATAATATAATGTCATCAAACAAATGTCGTCATTTTTTCTTATAAGTTCATTTAGCTGAGTCTACGTGCTTTTGTTAATTTTTAAATATTATTTTTTTATCCTCGCGTATTTTATTAATTTCACCACTGTCGTATCGTTTCTACAAAAAATAATTGTAACTGGTCCACGTTAGAGAAATATTATATAGATCCTCATGTATTTTGTTAATTTCACCACTGTCGTATCGTCTCTACAAAAAATAATTATAACTGGTCCACGTTAGAGAAATATTATATAGATCCTCATGTATTTTATTAATTTCACCTCTGTCGTATCGTTTCTACAAAATATAATTGTAAATGGTCCACGTTAGAGAAATATTATATAGATAGTGAAAACATTATAAAATAGCCGATAGTTTTAAAATACTATTAAGCAAAAATTTAATCCAGATGAAAAGAAAATTAGTACCTATTTTGATTATACTTTATATTATTGCGTTTTTTAGTCAATTTATGACAAAAATTCACATGGGGCTTATATCATTAAAATATTGCTAGATTTAAAATGACGCTTGCAAAGATTGTAAAAATGCAACCTTTAAAAATACATTTTTTTCTACAAAATGATCTCATCGTACATATGTCGTAATTTTTTATTACATCGCTGAAATGAGTCCGCGTTCTTAAATATTGCTTATGTATTATTTTTTATCCTCGCGTATTTTATTAAGTCACTATCGTATCGTTACTAAAAAAAAAAAATTAATCGTAACTGGACCACGTTAGAGAAATATTATATAGAGCATTTCCTCGTGACGTCTGGTGGTTGGCAAAAAAGCGCGCTCGACTTTCCCGCGCCCCGCCCACCATTGATGATCCGCCATCGCTATGCTTTTCCTAAGCCTTTTTGCCAACCACTCATAAAAGTTGAGATGTTTGTTTACAAACAAGGAACTGCCCTATAGATTAAATTTGCTCATGCATATGAAAATATAAAAATGAAGTAAATAAAAAAGCAACCATAACCTTTTTTAATATACTTCAATTTCAGATTTTTTTCTTTTTTGTTTTGTTTAAATGTTTTTGGCACGGATGAATCGCGCTTGGCATGAAAGCTAATTCATTGATAATCCTGGGTAATATTTTAAAATTTTGATGCTGAAATAGATCGGAAATTTTTCGCCAGGAACTCTCCTTTTGTGAAAGCCACTTTAAAGGCCATCTTCACTTACCGCCGAAGGAAGCCCGAGCCAATGTTATTCTATGGGGAAATTTTCTTTACAAATAACTTATTAACTAATACATATTTTGAAATTCTGTTTTCGCATTCAGAAAATTCCCAACTGTTAAATTGACGGACCTTTTTTAAAAATGAATTTTTTTAATTTTTATATTTTATTTTGAAATTGAAAAATGAAAAAATTTCACGTATTGAAAATTCGTATTTTGCAGCTTCAAAAAAAAAAAAAAAAAAAATTAAAAGGTCCGTCAATTTAACAGCTGGGAATTTTCAGAATGTGAAAGCAGAATTTAAAAATATGTATTAGTTAATAAGTTATTTGTAAAGAAAAATTTCCCATAGAATAACATTAGCTTCTGCTTCCGGCGGCGGTGAGTGAAGCGGGCCATTAAGCCAAGTTAATGCATCAAAAATATAAATAAATTATAAAATATTGAAAAACAGAAAAGAAAGGAAAGGAAAAAGAAAAGAAAGAAAGAGAAAAAATAATCACATAAATTATGTAATTTTGTCTAAAATGGCAATAAAAATTCAAAAGTAGACAAGGGGAGCTATATTAAGGCTGTACTATGATCAGATTTACATATTTACATATTTACATATTTATTTTTCTATATACCAACTATTATTAACTAATTCAACTACTATTATAACCACAAAAAATTGTCTCATGCGATAGATGTAGCCGATCACAGCATATTGTAATATTATATTTGACGTGAAATTGTTGTCGTTTTATAGTTGATCGAATAAATCAAATAAATGTAGAAAATAACGTGAAAGAAAATATTATGTACACCACGTATCGTGTTGTTCATATGTAACTGGGGTTTAAATATAAAATTGCTACTTCAATTTTTTTGATACTGTCCGTTTCGAAACTGTCGTTCGATAAGCACCCAAATGGAAGCCCACTGGTAAGCTATTGTCACAGGCACCCGAGAGTCTGTGAATGAGTGGGTTGCTGCCGAAGGCAGCGGGAACAGGAAGCGAGCTTTCGAGCAATTTCATGATTTTTTTTTTTTTTTTTTTTTTTTAAATTTTGTTTATAAAGCGATATAAAAGAATTTCCTTTAAATATAGGGACCAGCGAAGCAGGTAAAGCCTTCGTTGATTCACTATGTTCATTGATTTCACATTCCGTCATTTTTGACGGGGTTATATACTAGTCAATTATAATTTCAAAAGTTCATCTCCAAATAATGGCAAAAATGTAAAAGTGTCCAAGGGGGTCATATACTAAAGCTGTTAACACTAAATGATTTGAACATTACGAATTTCTCTCTCTTCTAATGTATATATATTTATGTATATTGCCGTCGTTATTTGTAATGTATGTCTAACAGTCTAGCATATGCGTGATAATGGCAAATTGTTATTAAGTTGTCGTACGTTAAAATAAGATTTTGACATATGTGTCCAATATAATATTAAACAATATAATATTAAATATTGTGTATTTCAATATGATATCAAATATTTGAATTTCTATAATATTGTTCGGCTTTTGTCATGTGTTATGCATTATTAATATTCTTATGCAATGAAAGGTAAAGCTGTAAATGGAGTTGTAAATGGGCGAGTAGCATCCTTTTCCTCCCTACTTTTAGAAAATTAATTTTCTTACTAGTGATTTCTTATGTTGTTTATAATTTTTCTTTTAATAATATGAATAATGAAATAATGTCTTGTCCGTATAGTTGCCTGCATTTCTTTTTGTATTAAAAGTATACTTATCTTTTTTATTTAAAAACGTATTTTAAAATACTTTGGATACATTTTGGCATATAATAAAAATATTTCATAGTCAAATTCAAATTTCTTTATAAATGACACCATCTTCTAATTTAATATTACCAAATTAGACATTTCTATGATACATTTCATAGTTTTAGTTATGACAAGGAAAAAAAAAAAAAAAAAAATCATCACCTAAAATTTTTATAGAGAATCGAATACATTTTATCCTTCGCTATTTTAAAAAATAGGGAAGAGAGAATTAAAAATTGAAGCTGTAGGAGATTTTTCCAAAGTAAAATCATCATCATAGTAATAATAATCTTTTTCTTTTCAGATATTTTCAAATGTGTAAAATTATTTCCTAGTTGTACATTGGAAATATATAGAGAACATTGTATACTGCCTTAAATTAACTAAAAATGTCTGTGGTAAGAAGTATAGGTATCAGAAAAAATAGGTACACGATTTTTTTTTTTTTTTTTTTTAACAATCAATTATGCCAAAAAAATCATCGCCAAATAGTGACAAAAATTTAAAAGTCGCACGGAGGTCATTTACTAAAGCCGTAACCCAAAATGGTCTAGATATACGACTTTTTACTTTCTCTTTCCCATAAGGTAGAGAAAGTATTTTTTTTGTCTCAAATTTTCGAACGCGAGATTTTGTTATATTTACACGTTTTGAGGTCCCCTGAATACGAAAATCATGTTTTTAGCAAATGGTCTGTGTGTCTGTGTGTCTGTGTGTGTGTGTGTCTGTGTGTGTGTCTGTCTGTTATCAGCATATCTCAAAAACAAATTATGGCAGAAAGTTCAAACTTGGTATACTAAATGTGTATCATATAGGGATGCTACAGTAAGCTTTTCGTTAAGATCAAGCAAATGGTTCGTGTACAGGGACAATCAAGAGAATTCTAATACATTACGTCTATGGGGGAAATTGCAGGAAAATAGAGTTTAACGTCTATAGACTGCACTAAACCAAATGAAACGAATATATATTTTTTGTAATAGAGACAGTTAACTGGGAAAAAAAATTTTGTGTATGTAGGAGCCTCGCCTCCCCCCCCTGGGGGGGAAGCCCCCCCTCGAGGGGAGTAAATTTTCATGATGGGTATCTTTCAAAAGAGCACGAAAATACCTTTAAAACGAATGGTTGAACCATCGATCTGCGATAATTTAAAACAAAGTTATCGATTTATTTTTACTTTTAACGAAAAAAAAACTTAGAAAAAAAATCGTACTTTTTTTTTAATATTGAGAATAAAATGGACTTCTTTTGGATATTTGGTGTTAAACTACTTCTCTAATATGGAAATCGTCTGCCTTATCATAAAAGATAATTTTTTTAAATAATAATTTTAATAAATTATTTTTTAAAAAGTGAAATATTTTTTAATAACCGAATTAAATTCTATATAAATGTAGGTACATTAATGAAACGAAACGGGGGGTTGAGAGGGGCAGTAGCCCCCCTCACACAGAACTAATTATCATATAAAACTCTTCAGAAGCCTAATATGAATTGTTTAACATAGGTTTACATAACAGTACTCGTTATCTTATCTCTTAATCTCCAACCTGTATTTATAGTATTAAATTTCAGGGTAAGAGAAAGTCGTGTGAGTGACACACCAGATTATTTTTTCTATTCTGGAAGAAAAAAAAAAGGTGGTATTAAATATTATGTATTTTAATTTGACATTGAATATGGGGATTTCTATAACATTTTTTTGCTTTTATCTTGTATCATGTATTATTAATTTTCCTATTCAGTTAAAGGTCAAGCAGCGAATAGGCGGGCACAGCTCCGCAGGGGTTATTAAGTGAAATGAGTCGGGGGGAGGCGAAGCTTCCCTCGAGGGCTGGTGAGCGTTGCGAGCAGAAAAAAAAAATGTCTGGAGCCCACATAGTAATAATCTAAATCCAGGAGCGGACAAGATAAGAGAGATGGAGACGATCTTTGGATCTGAGAGAAGCAGGAGAGCCAAAAATGGACGCTTTTAATATTTTTTATTAATCAGGCGTAATGTCCATTCCATTTTAACATACCTTTCTGTATTGTAAATAGTGTAAATTTGTTCCTAATTAAACTAGAAAATGTAATTTAATGGCTCTGTTTTATTCTTGCCTAATCATTGGATTTTTAACTTTTAGCTGTTTAGAGCTAACCAGAGTACTAATTTGCAAGTTAATTGGGTGATTTGTGCGGACGCAATCGCAGTTCACACAGACACACACAGAAACTAAAAACTTTTTTAGTCTCAATAGGGCCAAAACCCCTCATCCGCGCCAAAAACCCCTATCACAATTTTAGATCGTTTACCTATATTATCGGGGTCAAAATTATTTAAAAATCGCTGCAAATAAATGCGAACTGAACAGGTGAATTTTAGTAACTATAATCTTGGTTTATGACTCTATTCTAAGAAAGCGAGAATTTCTCGCAATACAAAAAATTCATAATATGTGTAATATTCATAATATAGTTCCGCCATCTAGAAAATTATAGACTAGACATTCTTGATCATTTTGTCTATCCTTGTTATTCGTTTACCTCATTACGCATAGCTCGTAAATCTATATTTCTAGTTTAGGGAATCAGAAAATGACTATTTATTCGTTGTAGATAGAGGTGGCTTATTTTTTTTTTTCTCAGTGTGTCAAGGAAAGAATCCGAGAATAGAAAATCAGCGCATGCATAACAAATTGGGTGCTAAAGACAGAAAAGGAAGCACACACCTTTATTGGCGTTGGCGTCCCATGTTTTTTGATTAGCTGTCAAGTAAAGGTACATAAAAAATATTTATTCTTTTCGGAGGTGATTATTTTTCATAAAGTAACACACTGAGAAAAAAAAATCTGTAACTGACATCTAGAATCTAAATTATGGCTCTAGTAAAAATAGTTCCATGTCATCCCTGTAAAGTTTAGTCCCCTTTGAAAGCGAGTTCAAGAAACCCCTATTAGAATTCTATAGCATTTGCCTATATTATCGAGGACGAACTTCTCTAAAAATCTCTGCAAATAAATGTGAATACAAGAGGCGAGTTCTAACAACTATAATCTTGGTCTATAACCCAATTCTAGAAAATCAATCGAGAATTTCTCGCAATACGAAAGATTCGTAATATTAAGAATATTCAGAATATCAGCATTTACAAATGCATAGACTAGAAATCCTCAATCATTTCGTCTATTCCGCTTATCGGCGTGCCTTATACGCATAGGTCGGAAATCTATATTTCTAGTTTAGGGATTTAGAAAATAACCACTTATTCGTTCTAGTTGAAGGAGATATATATATATATATATATATATATTTTTTTTTTTTTTTTCTCAGTGCATTTTCTTTAATTTACAACTTATTAATACAAATTCTAATAAATTAAGAACTTATGTTAATTTATTAAGTAATGTTTACCTATTCAGTCGTTACGTTTAGGCTCTGTGTTAAACCAGTGTTTAAAAATAAAATTTTTAAATGAATTTTTTCCAATTTTATGGGGTGTTTCAAAAATTTCGATTTAATTATATTTTTCCCTGAAAACAATTTTTGTAGCAAATTAAAATTGCTATGGGTTTATATAAATTTTAAAGTAGAGACAAAGATCCATCACGTTTTCTTTCTCATGCCAATTTTCAAAGCAATATGCGAGACATTGGCTCCTGGAGCTTTCAAATTAAGCAACGAAATATTCGAAGTTTAATATCGACAAGGCTTTGAATGGAATATATGCTATGAAATACATTTTTAATTTCTATGCATATATTTGCAGATATTGTGACATAATAAGTTGTGACGAATTTGCGGCGATTTTGCAGAAAATACAAAAGGACGATTTGAAAAAGAAAAATTGCTGGAAATTTACAAGGAAAGTATGAATCAGTAAAATCCTTATTGAAACCAAACCTAGCTTAAATTAAAGAGCATGGTCAAAAACATAGGGTAGATGCACATTTGCTGCAACAACCCCCCATGGAGCGAGAAAACAACCCTTAAAGTTTTAGCTGTTTCTATCAAAACCACCAACGAAAGAGAACCCGTTAGCAAGACGTCGTGGCTTAGTGGTTAGAGCGTTCAGTTTGAGAGAGGAAGGTCGTGAGATTGAACTCCGATGACTATTCGCAGTTTTTTTTTTTTTTTTTCCATTAATATATATACAAAACCAACGTAACTTTTAAAATGAGATAAAAAATACAAAAAATTTAAATCTTTAAAAATACATTTTAATTAAAAACATTAAAACACAAGACAGACGTTTCGGCTAGACGTCCAGCCCTCCTCAGTGTCAAACATACAAGCACAATATTTACAAAAACTCTAAATACATCATAGCAAGATTAAATATTCAGGATATTAGCTTTAGCCTCGTTCAAGGCAGAATGTTGCATTTTAGTAAAAGCGCCCTAAATGCAACATTCTGCTTTGAACGAGGCTAAAGCTATTCCTCCTGAATATTTAATCTTTCTATGATGTATTTAGAGTTTTTGTAAATATTGTGCTTGTATGTTTGACACCGAGGAGGGCTAGTGTTCTAGCCGAGACGTCTGTCTTGTGTTTTAATGTTTTTAATTAAAATGTATTTTTAAAGTTTTAAATTTTTGTATTTTTTATCTCATTTTAAAAGTTACATTGGCTTTAATATATTAATGAGACGTATAAATTATCTTTAATTTTATTAATATATATATACAAATGAAATAAAACAATCTATTAAAAAAATGAATAACTGAGAGCAGGATATGAATTAAATTCAATTAAAAATATATAATGATATATTTATAATTATTAAAATAGTTTATTTCAACTTATTTTTTCTTTATAATTTAAATAAATGAATAATTTAAGGGATTTTTTTTTTCTTTAACTTTTTTATTAATATTTTATCCCCCAAAGCCGCGAGTAGGAAATAGTGATCGCCTGCTTTTAATTTTGTTAATTTTTATACATAAAAATAAATACTCTATTAAATTATTAAAACATTTTATTTCAAGTGAAAAAATATTTCTGTATTCCGTTTTGGTAGTTTATTGTATTAAATCTCATGTGTTTACGAAAACGCGCCCTCTGGTGAACCTTTTGGAACTCAATTTTTTTTTTTTTTTTTTTTCGAAATTCCGTGAGCACATCTCATGTAAGTCTATATACCAAATTTCGTTGCATTCCATTCACACGTTTGCGTTGTAGTGTGCTGTTTATAGAAGAAGTTTAATTATAACCACCTTGTACATTTTAAAATATAATTAATTGAACCATATTGTTTTTTCAACATTGAGAACTTTAATTTAAAAAATCTTAAAAAATACAACCTTTTACTTTCATCATGTCTTCATTTCATCAGACTAGTTTCGCTTGGGGCGCCCCAGCTTGGTCTCTGACATCTCGGTATTCGAAGTTGTACGAAACTGAAGTTTCACGCCTCCTTCCACTTTTAAAGATTCTGCGCCATTGACGATTGAGCAGAGTCCCATCGTTGCCATTGCAATTGTTTAAACTTGTTAAAATTTCGACTGACTCCCTGATTGCCGCGTAACCGTGGTTGTGATAGTTGGCCAACTTTTTTACCTGTTCAAATTTTATATTAATCTCTTCCTTTTTACTTTCTTCTATATGTAATATAGAGAAAGTATTGGATTCGTAAAAATTTTCGACCTCGGGTTTTTGATGGATTTACACGTTTTGAGAGCTGTAGAACACGATTTGAGCCTTTTTAGAAAATGTCTGTCTGTGTGTGTGTGTGTGTGTGTGTGTGTGACAAAATTTTGTGGCAACTGTATCTCAGGAACTACTGCGCAGAATTTCATACAAATTAGTATATAGTTGCACCTTGACATAAATTAGTGCCTATCAACTTTTGGTAAAAATTGTCTTACAGGTTGCGTTGCCATCCCGCTTTTTCTAAATTTTTAACATGGTGATATAGGACCAAATTTTGTATAAATGTGCATAAAGAGAATTATTTTTTAGTAATCATTATGAAATTTACAAGAATTATTTATAATAGAGGTAGTCAACTGGGAAAAAAATTTTGTATGCGTAGAAGCCTCGTGAACCCCCCCTGGGGGGGAAGTCCCCCCTCGAGGGGAGTAAATTTTCAAGATGGGTATCTTTCGAAAGGTCTCGTCAATACCTTTAAAACGAATGGTTGAACTATAAATCTGTGATAATTTAAAACAAAGTTATCGATTTTTTTACTTTTAACAAAAAGTAACTTAGAAAAAAAATCGTATTTTTTTATTTATTTATTTATTTATTTATTTATTTTTTAACGAAATTTAACCAGACTTGGTATTTAGTTGGCCCCTGACATAAACTGGGGCTGATTAAATTTGGGGATCAATCACTCAACAGGTGGTGCTGTGATCGCATTTTTTCTAAATTTTTAACATGGCAGTGTAGGACAAAATTTCGTATAAATGTACATAATGGGAGTTATTCTTAACCTGTGATTGTGAAATTAATATGAATTATTGATAATAGTAGTAGTTAATTAGGAAAAAAATCTCGGTCATTGCTTCCCCCCCCAGGGGAAAGTACCCCCCGGGGGGGGGGGTAAATATTCAAGATGGGTATCTTTCGAAAGGTCTCGTCATTGTCTTTAAAATGAATGGTTGAACTATAAATATGTGATAATTTAAAACAAAGTTATCGATTTTTTTTTTTTTTTTTAACGAAAAAAAACTTTGAAAAAAAATCGTATTTTTTTTTTTTTTTTTTTTTTAATATTGTTACTGCGTGAATTTGTATAGGAAAATATAGAAGAAAGTCTTGTGGTGGCCACAGCATACTAGTTGTTTACTTGACTTAAAGCAGTTGTTATTTTACCGGTGGTTATATCGTGACTACGTTCTTTAATACGCATCTTTATTTTTCTTTTTGTTTTTCCTATATAACACATTTCGCTACCTTGCTTATTAGTATATGGTATTTTATATATTCCTGCGGTTTCCAAAGGGTTTATTTTATCTTTATCACTCCTGATTAGCTGAAAAATATTGGGGTTTGGCTTGATAGGTACGTTTATATTGTGTTCTGCTGCAACTTTTTTTATTTTATTTGAAACTCCGCGGTCATAAGGAATTGAAGTGGTGTATTTAAGTTGTGGCTTTTGAAAATTATTAATCTTATTTTAACATTTTAAACGTTTCTTAAATAAATTATCTATTAACTTGTTAATATTATTTAAAGTATTGAGAACTTTTTTTGGAATTTGTAAATTTATAAAGGGAAAGTCATTCATTAACATTTTATGCGTTGGAAAAATTGTATTAAAACTTAAACATATGTATAGTAAAAAACGTGATATAGTAAATAAGTATTTTCTTTTATAGTTGCTTTTAACTACCTGATAGAGTGTTGCAAACCGTTGCAATCAGAAGGTTTATGCCTCTTTTGGGTTTTACAACCATACCTTTTCGTCTTCAATAAGGATACAATGAAGGTAATTTTTTTTTCTTTCTTCACCTTTCTTTTATTCTTTTATTTTCCTTTTCCTCTGTTACTGAAATTAATTTATATGATAAATAATAATAATAATAATAATAATAATAATAAATAAATAAATAATAATAAATAATAATACAGTCTCTCTTTATATATAATAAAACCCGAAAGGTTTTCAAGAAATTTTTTTCGCCTTCTAAAAACAGCTATTAAATGCTTAAAGTCTTTCATAAGTTGGATTTTTAAATAAAAATTGCATTTAAGCTTGGGGATATTATTAGTAATTTT
The DNA here is from genome assembly GCA_963930645.1 of Salticus scenicus. Taxonomy (NCBI): domain Eukaryota; kingdom Metazoa; phylum Arthropoda; class Arachnida; order Araneae; family Salticidae; genus Salticus; species Salticus scenicus. The sequence goes on along the minus strand of OZ005661.1, from coordinate 113,681,924 downwards.
AAAAATGTTTAAACTAATTTCAGAAAATAAAGTACGGTTTGTAAATAATTCATTTCTGAAATTGTATCAAGAAAATCAAAAATAAAATTTTTTTTAGTAATACATTATTAATTACAGGATAAAAAGAAATTTTTAAATACCATGTTTTTAATTTTTCTGTTGAATCATATAAGCGCTATTGACGGCAACGGGAACCCGAAGCAATTGGCTAAAACTATTTAAAAAATGCATTGTCATCGTGTTATCAGCTATTCTAAAAGTTTAAAATGTCTAGCTAGTCGGTAAGTTATACGATTGTTGAATCATATAAACGCTACCGAAGGCAGCGGGGATCTGAAACAATTGACTAAAAGTATATATATATATATATAAATACATTGTCATTGCGTTCTGAGCTATTCTAAAAGTTTCAAATGTCTAGCTAGTCGGCAAGTTAGTTAAATAAATTTTCTGTTGAATCATATAAATACTACCGAAGGCAGCAGGGACCCGAAATAATTGACTCAAAGTATTAAAAAAATGCATTGCCATCGCGTTAGGAGCTATTCTAAACGTTTCAAATATCTAGCTAGTCGGGAAGTTATATGATTGTTGAATCATATAAATGCTACCGCAGGCAGCGGGGACCCGAAACATTTGGCTGAGGCTGGGATTGCGGTTCCTCGCTCAACGCTATCTTACGCACAAACTCTGTCTTAAGATGTAAACAAAACGCAAGTCGTATTGCAGTGTCTTACTAGCTTACGACGACTTCAGAGATATCGAATCGTAACTGGATGTGCGCGCAATCACAACGTAGGTCGCGCGGCGTCTCCAATTGGCTAACTCGTTTCTTCCGCCGGGGACTTACACTTGAGGCACCACAATACCAAATTAAGATCGTTCTTAAATACGCCCATTCTACGAAAGTTCGTAAGATTTAAGATCAGACTTAAGAATGAGGCACCGCAATCCTAGCCTAAAAGTATTAAAAATATGCATCGTCATCGTGTTCTGAGCTATAATAAAAGTTTCAAATGTCTAGCTAGTCGGGAAGTTAGTTAAAAATCGATTGCCAGATTTGTACTGAACAAACAAACCAGAATACGAGTTAATAAAAATATGATTTAAAAAAAAAAAAAAAAAAAAAAAAAAAAAAAGTTACTGTCACTGGAGTCAAAACTTTTGTCTGCGACCGCATCTTCCCGGGGAGGGAAGTGTCCTTCGCGTCATGAGAGTTATCAATATTTGTCGAGTACTCCAAGGAGAACCTATCAGTTGCTTAGAAATTTCTATTATCTTAATTAACGAAGTTATTAGTTAAAAAAATCGTGTCAATAAAGGTAATCTATTTGCCATTTGTCAAAGAGATTCTCCTATGACGTTGTTTTTTCTTCATGGCGTCATTTTTCACAGGGAAATTAAAATGTGATCACAGGGAAATTAAAAAAAAAAATAAATAAATGAAATAAAAGTAAATGTCAATATTGTTATTAGTAACTAAGAAATTTTTCGTCTTCAGATAAATAAGAAGCATTCATTATCTTAGATATTTTCATTGAAAAATGTAATTAGAATTGTAATTCTAAATTGTCTGTAGATATAATTTTTTTTTCTACTTTTAGAAAATTAATTTTCTTACTGACAATCACTTATGTTATTTATATATATATATATTTTTTTTTTAATTTCTTTTCTTTTTTGTGAATAATGAAATAATGTTATGCCTATATAATTGACTGCATTTCTTTTTGTCTTTAAAAAGTATTTATCGTTTTTTTTTTTTTTTTTTTTTTTTTTTTTAACATATTTCAAAATACTTCGGATATATTCTGGCATAAAAAAAGAGTCAAATTCAAACTCATTTATAAATCTTCTAATTTAGCATTGATAATTTTTTAACATCTCAGAATTAGACATTTCTATGATATATTTTATATTTCTAATTATGGCAAGAAAAAAATTCATCACCTAAAACTCTAACAGAGAAATGACTACATTTTATCCTTCATTATTTTAAGAAGTAGGTAGGAAAGAATTAAAGCTTGAAGCTGTAGGAGAATTTTCAAATTAAAATAATAATATAAACAATAAACTTTTTTCCCTTTCAGATATTTTCAAATATTTAAATTTATTACCTAGCTGTGCATTAGAAATATATATGAACTATTATATACTGCCCTAAATTAACTAAAAAAATCAATAGTAAAATGTTTAGGCATTAGAAAAAATAGGTACTAGATTTTTTTTCTTTTTTTTTTAACAAGCAATTATACCAAAAATTTCATCAACAAATAGTAACAAAAATTTAAAATTCGCCAAGGGGGTCATATACTAAAGCTGTAACGCAAAATGTTCTAGATATTACAAAGTTCTTTCTAGTCTTAAAAAAAAAAAAAATGCTCATTTTAAGCATGTTGTTTCATTTTTTTATAAAATGTGGTATTAAATGTTACGTATTTCAATTTAACCTTGAATATGGGGATTCTTATAACAATTTTTCTGCTTTTGTCTTGTGTTATGCACTATTAATATTCCTATTCAGTGAAAAGGCAAAGCAGTGAATATGCGAGCAGAGCCTAATAAGTGAAGCAAGTCAGCGGGAGGCGAAGAATCCCTCGGGGGTTGCTGAGAGGAGCTAGCAGGGGGCAGAGCCCCCTATTTGTAAAGGGGGGAAAAATGTATATATTTAAATTTATTCAGAATTGTTTTTCAATGTATATTTTTTCTTAAACTTAGATATTATCAATCAAAGAAAAAGAAATGAAGAAGAAGAAATGAAAAAGAAAGTAACCATTGAAAATTGTTTTAAGTGAATTTTAGATATCTTAAAATAGTTTAAAAATTCATTTATTATTATTAATATTGTGATATTGTTTTTAAGGTTTCTATTAATTTTAATGGAAAAATATTTTGTTTTTATTTAAATTTTCTTAGTTATTTACACAGGTTTATTTTATTTTTTAGATCTTAACCAATGAAAATAGTACTTTTAACAAGCCCTATAATTTTGATTTATTTAAAGACGTAATGATGACTAGTCTTCTTACAAGGTCAGTATTTTTTCCATAGATAATTGAATGATTCTTCTTAGCTAGTATTATTATATGAAGTAACATACAGTCGAATCTCGGTAAAGTGAATCAGGAATATACTAAAACCTCGGTTATAAAGAACGATTTTAATGAACTCAACTGAACGCATTTTTAACTAATGTTAATTCAAACGCTTATAGTGAACTAGTGAGAAAAGAAAAATCCGTTTATACTGAACAGAAATTACCGTTTAAAAGACTTTTTTCTTTTAAAAGGGAATTTATTCATATATTAAAATTACAAACACAGCATTCGCTGGATCAGAACATTACTCGCAGCCTTTATTCTCACTATACGAAGCAGTTGGTTATGGGTATTTTCAAAATTTATGGAAACAACAGGCATTCTTAAGTGGGAGTTTGCTACGATTAGAAGTTTCATGGTTCACGTACGAGCTGGTCGCTAAAGGCGGCTATTCTCATATAAAGAAAAAGAAAATGATGCTGAAGTAGCGTTCTCAATCTCAGAAGAAGTAAGTCAGAACCATTAATTTCTGAAGGGAAAGTGGTTGATAATATTCCAAATGGTACTCGGTCAAAGTTCACAAAGACAAAAGAGCTACGGCAAAAGAACCCCAGGACAAAATAGCCCCAGACAGAACAGCCCAGACAGAACTACCCCGACAAAACAGACCCAGACACAATTACTTTGAAAAACACTGTACACAGATCTTGATATTTAGATTAATTTAAGATTATACGTGCTTGCGTTTTTTTAAGAAATAATTTGAAATTTTTTATTTTATACTCTTAATTTTTTTATTTGGGTAAATTCATATATTTTTCAGAGAGAGAGCTAAGAGCGAGCTTACACTTTAATATTCTAACAACTACATCGAAAAATTAACAGAAGCCAAAGACTACGAAAAATACATGTACTTGGAAAACCACAGAGGAAGAAGGGAAAAGCGCAAAAATAAGCAGTTTCGATACGCGTACAAAGACAACTGAAAAATAGAATCTTTTCAACTTCAAAAAGAAAGTTTTTTGATTAATGTATAAAAAGAGTTTCAGGTTTTTATAGTTTTCCAACAATTACGAAATTTCCTTTTAATGCCTAATGAAAGAATGACCCATTTAAAATCAAAATTAAGATCTAAATATTCATAATTAATGATATTTTGTGATTAGTACAAATGATTTGTGAATATTAATTGATATTTAATTAATAATTGATCTTCTTGAGAATAATTTTGAGTCATTTTTAAAATGAAATTTTTGAAACCCCTTCTATGATTTTTAAATTTCTACGTCTCTGGTATATAGGTTAATTTTGTTAAATTTTTTCTTTAATTTTGCTGAAAATATACCTCAACCTTCCAGCCTCTTATGAAATTCCTTTCTTTTTGCTAAGGTAATATGACTGCATTTTATTTATTTATTTATTTATTTATTTATTTATTTTTGCTTATTTACAGCGGTGGAAAATTGTGGAATAAGAGGAGGAAGATGCTGAATCCTGTTTTTTACTCCCCAAATTTGAAAGACAAAATTCAATTGATAAACAAGAATGCGGAACTTTTGGTTAAAAACCTATATAAGTATAACACTGAAACTTCATCTGATATTCTTGAGTATCTCCAAGTTTGTGCTTTCCGAAATATTTATGGTAAGTGTTGAATTATATTGTAAGATATTTTGCAGTTTGTAAAATTTAGGTTTGGAATTAATTTTAGCATAGCTAGTTCTATATTTTACAATCTTTCCTACCGTTGTTACATTTGCAGCGTGATCATACAAAAACCAAAATGTTTACAGATAATATTCAAAGCTTTATTTAATAAATATTGCATCATTATAATGCCTACACCGAAAAAAAAAAAACTGAGGCTATCAAGCGCTTTATATTTAGAATATTTGAATATTTAATAAAATATTACCAACATGGAAATTAATTTCGGAATATCTTATTATTATTACTTTACCTTAAATAAAAGTCGACATTTATTGAAGAGTAGCGATACATTATTGTAATATTAGAAATACACAACTGGCTAATTCCACGTGTGACTCACTCTACAAATGAGAAAAAAATAAATCTTAAAATAATTATAAAAGGACTAATATTACGATGAAATTAAATGTACCGCTTGATTTATCTTTGCACATGTTCGATTCACATATTGCAGCTATTTTAACCTATTAATTACCACTGGGACATACAGTCTGCAGCAAAATTATTTGAGCGCTAGCAATAATTCCTATGTAAAACAAGAATGTTGTGGCCACCACATCACTTTCTTCTGCGGAGGAAAGACATTAAGTAAGTCACAAAAGATAATAAAAAAATAATTTACCATCATACCCAAGTTAAAATCCATGCTAGTACCAGCAAAGAAAATAGGCTAGTTATTGCTATGTTTTGCTTTGTCTGCTAGATTTTCATGCTGTTATATGCTTTATAATGCTAGCCAGCATAAAATGCTATATTAGCTAGCTTACACAGCAAATAGCACGACAAGCTATATACAAGCATTTTATGCTTATTTGTTGTTTAAGCTTTTCCAAAGCCTGGAGAGGTATGTACCTTAACAAGCTATTATGTGCTTTTCTATGCTTGCCAGCGTAATATGTTATGTCGGCAGCTTAAGTAGAAATAGCATGGCATGCTAGATGCCAGTGAGAAGTGAGAAAATAGCAACAAAAAAGCATCTGTTGGTTGTGAATTACTGCTAGTATAGCAGAAATTTCAAGCAAATAGTAGTCATAATTACTGCTGGACCAGCAACATACTATTCAAGCAACAGAAGCTGGATTATGTATGCTGGGCAAGCAATAAACTGTGCCAATACACACCATGACTTGCTGGTAATTTCGGTGGAACCAGCAAATATTTTTGGTATTTTATGCTATTTTACATGCTGGGATACAGCATTTAATGCTAGACTAGCAAACAAATACCAGCAAGAATTTTAACTTGGGTAATCACTTGAAAATAATTTTTATTTTTCCACATAATCTCCAGCTTATCCCATCGTTTTATCAGAGCCCCAATTCCAGCTGCATAAAATTCTTTGGGTTGCTGTCTCACCCGCAGTAGGACTTCATGTTGAACGTCGTCGTCATCTGCAAATTGTTTGCCTCCAAGATGTTGTTTCAGTATACCAAACACATGAAAATCGCTTGGGGCTATGTCTGGGCTGTAAGATGGTTGCTGTAGCATCCATAAACAGGTAACATTTCTATATAAATATATTTTTATCCAAGTCCTTTCGCCCACAAAAATTGGATGGATGGTTGGATGGTTGAATTTTACGTCGCACTAGTGCTGCGCAGATGGGCAAGTGGCGACGGTCTGGGAAACACCCCTAGAGGTGGTCCGGAGACATGCTCTCCCGCTTCGGTGACCACCAGAGGTATAATTTTTGATGGGAACATGGAGGACATTGCGGCCACGACAGATTTTACGTGCACCAGCCACCATTAGTGTACACGACGGTCTTTGGCCGGCTCGAGTACCGAACCCGCAATCTTCCAATTACGAGGCCGGCGCTCTACCGACTGGGCTACCGCGGCCCCCCACAAAAATCGGATCAGATCACACTGCTCTTCTATCGTGCAATCATTCAGCACCATCGCCATTTTTGAAACTGCATTACGCATGCGTGTGAATGCTACTTACTCAATATGAATTGAATATCATAAAGCTGTATGGTGCTGCCATTTATCACCATTCTTTGGAGATATCTATTACTCCTTTAAATCATGCCATATGCATTTGTGACTTACTTAATGACTTACTCTCGTATATTTGCCTATGCAAATTCACTCAGTAAAAACAATTTATTAAAATCATTATAATAAAATTATCTTTCATGACAATGCAGTATGATTTCCCTATTAGAGAAGTAGTATAACACTAAATATCAAAAAAAAAAAAAAAAAAAAAAAAAAAAATCATTTTATTCTCGATATTACAGAATTATGATTTTTTTTAATGAAAAAAAATATCGATAACTTTATTTTAAATTATCGCAGATCGATGGTTCAACAATTCATTTTAAAGATATTGCTGGGCTCTTTTGAAAGATACCCATCATGGAAATTTATTCCCCTCGAAGTGGGAACTTCCCCACCCCCAGGGGGACGGGAGGCGAAGCTCCTACATATACAAAAAAATTTTCCCAGTTGACGATCTCTATTATAAATAAATCTTGTAAATTTCATAATTATTATTATTTAAAAATAATTCTCTTTATGCACATTTATACGAAATTTTGACCTATACCACCGTATGTTAAAAATTTAGTATAAGCAAGATGATGCAACCTGTAAGACAATTTTTACCAAAAGTTGATAGGCACTAAAATTTATGTCAAGGTGTAACTACATACCAATTTGTATGAAATTCTGTGCAGTAGTTCCTGAGATACAGTTGCCACAAAATTTTGTCTCTCTCACACACACAGGGACAGACAGATAGGCATTTTCTAAAAATGGTCAAATCGTGTTCTACAGCTCTCGAAACGCGTAAATCCATCAAAAACTCAAGGTAGAAAATTTTACGAATCCAGTACTTTCTCCTATTGAATAAAGAAAAAAGGAAAAAGGTATACTTAATACTGTTTTGCTAAATAAATCGTTATCGATTCATGTTCTTAGACTGACTAAGAACATGATTCGATAAGGATTTTATTTAACAAAACAGTATTAAGTGTACTTTTTATACATAGAAATTACTGTTAGTGCTCGAATAATTTTGCTGCCGACTGTATATGTCCCAAGCAGTGTTGCCAGATTGAGGGAATTTTTTATTCAATATTTACCACTAAATTTTAATTGTAACGGTTGATTAATAACTTCGAAGACTTCCATGCAGTGTTGCCAGATTTAACGGAATTTTTATTCAATAATTTCCCATAATTTTTAATTGTGACGTTCGCCTAGTCACGTCGAAGATTACACTAGCTTCTAGCCCCAGAACCCGGGAACAATTTTCAAAAAAGTGCTGCACTTTGCGCGTCTGTCCATTGCTTACTACTGTGTCAATAGTCCGGCCGTAAAACCGAAGTCCGTGCATTTTTCGATGGGAGCTTTTTTTTTTTTTTTTTTATGTTTGTAAAGCATTTTTGACATGTTAAGAATTTAATTTAGCTTGGGTGCCATTTTTGTAATTTGGGCGTTTGGCTGCCATTTTGAAGAATGGCGGCTAATGTTAAAGGATGGAAAATACACAAAAATTTTGAAATTTACTCGGACAATTCCCACTTTTAAGGTGCTGTTGACAAATAATTAATCATTCTATACATTTAACTATGTTAAAGCTTTTAATCTGAAAATTTTACTGTAATTACACATAAAGGTATGATAATATAAATTTGGTTAAGCGTAGTTCTATCACTTTATTATTGTGATATATCATTGCAGCATAGGCAATACTTACTAATATAGGTAATATATATTTAAAAAAGGTAGAATATTTATTTTATGCCCTCAGCATATATGAAAGCGCATAATCATCTTTAACGTCTCATATCGTAAAAAATTCAAGGACCGAGCACTTGATTTATTGATTTATTTTGTCCTGTCGTACTAAATTAAATTCTGTCAAAGACAGATTTTTTTCTTTTACTTTTTCACAGGTATGTTGACGAACCATTCATCCGATGTGAATAAAATATTTAAAGTTATATTAACACACGAATGGGAATTCCTTGCTAATACCTGTTTGCTAATGACGAACTACACGCTTCAGTATACATACATAAAGTGATAAACAGACACGCAGAACAATGCTAAAAATCATTTTTTTTCTTTTTTTCGATCCGGGGAATATTAAAACGTGTAATTATAGGGAAATTTAATTTCGTTAATTTGACCTTAAGGCTCGATATCTGTGAGCGTTAAGGTCATCAAAACCCCATGTTAACGTATGGAGAAAAGACTCCTTATTATTATTCATTAAATAATAAGTATTTTTACTTTCTCTTACCCATAAGGTAGCTAAAGTATTGTTTTTGGGTCAAATTTTCGAACCCGAGATTTTGTTATATTTACACGTTTTGAGGTCCCCTGAATACGAAAATCATGTTTTTACCAAATGGTCTGTGTGTATGTCTGTGTGTCTGAGTAAGTCTGTCTGTTATCAGCATATCTCAAAAACAAATTATGGCAGAAAGTTCAAACTTGGTATTCTAAATGCGTATCATATACGGATGCTACAGTAAGCTTTTCGTTGAGATGAAGCAAATGGTTCGTGTACAGGGACAATCAAGAGAATTCTAACACATTACGTCTATGAGGCGAAATTGCAGGTAAGTAGAGTTTAACGTCTATAGACTGCATTAAGCCAAATGAAACGAATATATATTTTTTGTAATAGAGATAGTTAACTGGAGAAAAAAAAATTGTGTATGTAGGAGCCTCGCCTCTCCCCCACCCCTGGTGGGGGGAAGTCCCCCCTCGAGGGGAGTAAATTTTCATGATGGGTATCTTTCAAAAGAAGGAGGCGAGGCTCCTACATGCACAATTTTTTTTTCCCAGTTGACTATCTCTATTACACAAAATACATATTCGTTTCATTTGGTTTAGTGCAGTCTATAGATGTTAAACTCTACTTACCTGCAATTTCCCCCATAGACGTAATGTATTTGAACACTTTTGAGTGTCCCTGTACACGAAACATTTGCTTCATCTCAACGAAAAGTTTACTGTAGCATCCCTATATGATACACATTTAGAATACCGAGTCTGGAATTTCTGCTACTATTTGTTCTTGAGATATGCTGATAACAGACACACAGAGCATTCGCTAAAAACATGATTTTCGTATTCAGGAGACCTCAGAACATGTAAATATAACAAAAACTCACGTTTGAAAATTTGACTCTAAAACATTACTTTCTCGACCCTATCAGGGTAAGAGAAAGTAAACAATCCCTTTTTGAAAAAAAATATAATCTGGTGTGTCACTCACACAACTTTCTCTTACCCTGAAATTTAATACTATAAATACAGTTGGAGATTAAGAGGTAAGATAATGAGTACTGTTATGTAAACCTGTGTTAAAAAATCGAAATTAGGCTTCGGAAGAGTTTTATATGATAATTAGTTCTGTGTGAGGGGGGGCGGTGGGGTTCATTGATGCACCATTAATGCACCTACATTTATATAGAATTTAATTCGGTATTAAAAAATAATTCTGTTTTTTAAAAATAATTTATTAAAATTATTATTTAAATAAATTATCTTTTATTATAATGCAGACGATTTCCATACTAGAGAAGTAGTATAACACTAAATATCCAAACAAAAAGTTGCATTTATTCTTAATATTACCTTAAAAAAAAAAAAAAAAAGTGTTAAAAATGAAAAAATCGGTAACTTTATTTTAAATTATCGCAGAACGATGGTTCAACCATTCGTTTTAAAGGTATTGGCGAGCTCTTTTGAAAGATACCCATCATGAAAATTTACTCTCCTGAAGGGGGGACTTTCCCCCCAGGGGGGAGGCGAGGCTCCTAGATAGACAAATTTTTTTTTCCCAGTTAACTATCTCTATTACAAAAAATATATATTCGTTTCATTTGGTTTAGTGCAGTCTATAGACGTTGATAGACGTTGGAGACGTTAAAGAGACAAGACGTGATTTTTTGCGCTCCTGATGGCCGGCTAAAAGAATAGGAAAAGGGGTGAGTCGGAGTTATGTACCATACCATTTTCTTTTCCTAAAGTTATTATCTGTCTTTTGATACCATTCATAAATTTCTAGCCCAAGTGGTTCATTGATAAAATGTATAAATAATAATTAATAACTTATGCTTCCCTCAGCAATGGCTTTCAACATGGCTGATTGCTTTTCTCTATTTTAAAAACTTTATTTTAGAATGCTTTTTACATTTAAAATCCCTCTAAAACCTAAAAACGGAATATTTTCCAGTCCACAATCACGACCTGAAGACCATTGCTGACCCTCAATTACGTATTTTGCCAATATTTATTTATAATACCCAATAAATGATAGCTTATTCTTAAATTTGTTTTCCCCACGTGCCTTGCGCATTTCTGTTAAGTTACAAGTTTTCATGTACAGGTACTTGCCTATCCCCGGATGCAAGTTTGCTTCCTTTGCTCGGACTCGGACGGGGATGCGGTTCGACGTTGCTGATTGGTTGTCATCTTTTATGGTGTAATGATTCTCCACTGACTATAATACTTAGCTTAAATCAGTAATAATTTACCATATTGCTCTCGTTTTATGCGAATAAATGAATATGAATAATTGAAAGAGATTTCTAGTTGTATTTTGAAAACAAAATTTTCTTCTCAGTATTTTAAATTGTTTATTTTACCATATTAAATTTATGATAAATAAAATTACTTTAATAAAATAATTCTGAATAAGAAAAATAGTGGCGCCATCTATATTTTTCATTGATTTTTAATTATTATGTAACCTTCTTCATTTTATTTTATGTTTTAATTCCCCTCATTTTTCTAATTAATTTAAGTTAGAAGTTCGTATAACTTTCCCGCGAATTCCTTAAACATATTTTTAAACAATTTCTTAACAGTAATTTTATCAAAAAAAAAAAAAAAAAAAAAAAAAAACAATAAGAAAAGAAAAGGGGAGCCTACTTATTTATTTATTTTTTATCTTAAGAAAAAAAAAAATTTTATTTATTTATATTTCATTTTTTTTTCTTTATTATTCATTTAAATAATTACAATTTTTATTTATTTATGCATTTAATTTTTAACCCCCCCCCCAAATTTTTTTTTTTCTTTTTACTTTTGTTCTTTTGTGATCATCAAAATAACAATTTTTAAGATGAATTCTGATTTCAAAACTAAAGAAGTACATGTAATACTAAATACCTTGTTGGTATTCTAAATACTTTATTAATTAAAAGAAGAAAAGGAAAGAAAAAGGGGAAAAAGAAAAGAAGAGAAAGTTTTTTTTTTTTTTTTTTTTTTCCCGATCTTAAAAAAAAAAAGAATAAAAAAAAAAAAAAAAAAAAATTAAAATAAAATAATCATTTTTATCGTTCTATTTATTTACTCATTTACTTTTGACCTTAAAAAAAAAAATAAATAAATAAAAAACTTAGTGTACAGCTGAATATAAATTTCATTTGTATCCTTATAAAAATATTAATTTAAAATATTTAATAAAATCTATTAATACAATTAGCTAAAATAAATTAAAATAAATAAATAATAATAGTTTGTGCGCATTAACTAAAATCCGACCCTACAGATGGCGCCACTTTTAGATACATTTTCAAAATTTTCAAAATATTTAAAACATATTTGTACTTTGCAGAGAATTAAATGTAATAAAATGCAATCTTAACTTCATAACTTTAGCAAATTAATGCAGTTTTGCTTCTTAATTACTAATTCCTATGCTTTTATTGAGAATAAATTTCTTCTATGATTAAAAAAAAAAAAAAAAAAAAAAAAAGAAAAAAAATTAAAATTAAAAACAGAATACCTTTCGAAGTTTACTGTCCTAGTAGCTGTTGGTGTTCGCCACCACTCCCCCCTCCCCCCCCTTTTTTTTTTTTTTTTTTCGTTGTTTTGTTGCTTGTAGTGTTGTGTCGGGTTTGTTCCTTAACCACTTGGGTCTCCCCCCTCTGATTTTTTTTTTTTTTCTTTTCCTCTAAAGCCCTAGTCGGATGGTAACAAATCTAAACTTTCTCAAATCTAAAAACATTTTCTCTTATTTATTCTCGGGAGTCTAGGCTCCTGGTTTTTGCTTGCCATTTTTTTTTTTTTTTTTTTTTTTAATCTCTCCCACAAATATGGTATGGTACGAGGGCTCCGGCGAGCCTCCTCCGTTAATTCACTTCAATTGTTCAAATCAGAATCTTTTCCACCCACTTCATTCCTTGGATAACAGAATCTAAAACTCAAAAAGCCTTTTTCAAGGCTATCTTCAAGCCTGCCATTCTGCTCCGTAAGATTGAAAGATGACGGATTCAGAAGAAGAACTTGATGCAGTGCTTGATAACAATGAGGATCAGGATGATGCCTCCGACTCCTCGACCTCATCTGACAACTCTACACACTCCTTCAAATCAGGGTGTTCGACAAGGTCACAAACCCGTAAGAATCGCAAGAAAAAATCGAAGATCTCACAGATGACTCCTCAACAATTCCTGAAAACCAACAGCACCCCATCAAAGGACTCATTTAACCCGCGCAAAAACTTTAAAGAATACAAATCCATAGTCGCTGTCACAAAGGCAGCAATGGAAATTATAGCCACAGTCCGAGCCAAGGGTAGTAGAGCACCTCTGGCCTTACTCAACAGAGCCTTCTTGCGAATAAGATCGATCCACAAGATGGCCAGACTCAAAACCTACACGAACATGGAACCACCATCTACAGAAGAAGCACCAACCACCAGCATTCAATCGCAAGCAGAAAACAGCACATCAACTAATCCCCAAGATCCAGATTCCGAACCACAACACACGCTAAACTTACAGGACATCCTAAAGAACCACCAACAACAAGTCCATGAGAAACTCGACCACATCTCAGCCCAGCAAGACAAGATACTTAGAAAAATCACAAAACACATTCACCCACAAGCCAACGACTCTCCCTCAACCTCTTCCACACAGCAACAACCAGTTAATGAAAACGTCCTCCCAGCACAGCCTGCACTCAACGAACAGCCCATCGCAGCCTCAGACCCCGCCTTCCCATCTCTGGAAGAAGCTCACCATTCAGTACACCATCACACCACTCCAACCAGCCGCCCTCCCCAATTAACGTCGTTCAGCAACAATTCCAAAGCCCTCAACGTTTACAACAAAACACAAAGCACCATATACATCACATCCAAGGACTCTACACTAAGCGGATTTGAAATCTTAAAGCTCATGCGAAACACAAGAGTTGCAACGGCAGCTAAAATAATAAAATACAACACCTACAGACGCTCCTTGGATATCATCTGCAATACCAAGGAAGAAGCGCAAACCCTGATCCAGGATTATTCAAGCAACCAAGCCCTCACAGAAAATCTCACCTTCAAGACGAAGCCAAGCCCACAACTAAGGTTCATCGTCCTGGGAGTCCCAGAGGAGCTGTCCGAAGATGCAATCAAATCAGAGCTACAAGATCTGGGCTACATTACACAATCCACTAATTCCGCACTAAAGCTCATCAGGCAGTCTCCTTCAAAAGTGCAGGGACTTAACAACTGCATCATCCAAGCACCACTCCCCATCGCTGAAGCCATAATAAAACTCAAATTTCTACCACTAGGCCTAATGCGGTGTATGATAAAGCCACATACACAGGTTTCCCGCTGTTCAACTTGCCAAAGTTTTGAGCACACCCCATCACACTGTAATCAGGAACTTTACTGCTCACACTGTGCTCAAAAGCATCGTAACAACAACTGCCAGGAACAGCCCAGCTGTATAAACTGTGCCAGGGCAAATCTAAAGAACGCAAACAAGGGCATTCGTCCCTCAACTCGAACCATCCTGCATACTCTCCTTCCTGCCCGGTTCACGAGGAGGAATATAGGAGGTGCAGAGAAGCACTGGATAAAAAGTTCAATGTTACAGACTCCAAAAACACCCAACCACCACCCCGCATGCAACAGTCAGCAAATGCAAGCGCAACTAGACAATCTAACTTCTACTCAAACTCCAGACCGCAACGTAGCAGGCAGTCAACAAGTCTCCAAGCTCCTCCAAGTCCCTTCCCCTGGCTCTTCAACCCCTTCTCACTCTTCATGCCACACCAGAATGCCTCCCAACAAGGACAATCCTCTAACTTCTTCAGAGAAGGAAGCTCCAACCTAGCACCAAACTGTTACTATGAAGGCAACCAGCGGTACCTTATGCCATCGGGTCCTTTCGGTCAAGCTGAAGGAGTACAAGGGTAAATCATTTCATTTCCCTCTTTGCCCCCCTTTTCTTTTTTTTTTTTTCGCTCTTTTCTCTCTCTTAAATGGCAAAATCAAGAAAGAAAAAACCCAAAGTTCTCTCCTCTCCTTCCCAAGAGTCTACATCCTCTCCTAATTCGTCATCCACAGACAATTTCAACAGTTTAAAATTCATGCAGATCAACCTCAACGGGTGCAAGGCGGCTAACTTGACGGCCCGGGATTTCATGGAGAAAAACTCCATAGATATCGGGTTGTTGCAGGATGTCTACTGCACCGTTGGGAGTGGTCTGTATGGCTTCCCCTCTTCCTGGGTTAGTTTCAGCTCAAAAAAGAATACAGCACACATCATAATCACAAATAGCAACCTAAACTTCACACACCTTTTAACTGGGGAACATTGTGTTTTCATTACACTAACCACGAGGGAGGGTGAACTGACCCTTGGAAGTGCCTACGCCGCCCCGTCTGCGGACTTTGAGGCTTGTCTTTTGGAGTGGCAGCACTTAATCTCTCAACGTACACTTTTTGTCTGCGGCTGCGAACTCAATGCTAACTCCCCCTATGGTGCTCACCCACTGAGGACATCAGAGGTCGCAGCCTCATTGAATTCATCGCGTCCAACAACATCTGCATGGCTAACATAGAGAATTCAGCACCAACCTTCCAAAAGCGCGATGCCCAGGGCTGGCCGGACTTCACATTGTGTAACCCCAAGACCTATGCCAGGGTGAATGACTGGACAGTCCTGGACATCTTTAATAACTCCGATCACAACTATATCACCTTCTCCCTTAACTCTAAACCCTCCATAACCCAATCAAAACGTTTCGCAACCAAACGCGGAAACTTTAATAAATTCAATAAATTAATGTTAAACCTCGCTCACCCCCTATTGGAAAACTTAAGCTCAATAAAGGACACTAACCAACTAGAAAACTTCACATTAAATTTCATAGCCGCTATTCAATCTGCTGCCACTTCGGCTTTCAGGCTGAAAAAGTCGGGACGTCGCTTCACCTATACCTTCTGGACTCCCCAGCTCCGCACCATGCGTAACAAATTGACAGCAATGAAAAGACAGTTAAAATACCTAGACCCCACACTTATACCACAACATAAACTAAAAATCAAACAGCATTCGGCCAACTTCAAAAAACAAATCAAATCCACTAAACACAACGCATGGAAAAAATTTTGCTCCACTCAAACACAAATATTCGGCACCGCTCAAAAATTCTATAGTAGCAAGTTTTTCACCCCCACAGAGTTGAAACTAGAAAGACCTCCAGCTCTTTCCTCCAAGCGCAACAACCTGGAATTCCTAACTAGCACTCTATTCCCCAAAACACAATACCCACTATTTCAAGAACCTTCCTTCTCGGCTCCCTCGGATGTTCCCTTCACGGAGTCCGAGATTAAATCCACTCTTTACAGCTTCAACATTAATAAAGCACCAGGTCCAGATAACATTGATTTTAAAATCTTACGAAACATTCATAACACTATCCCACAAATATTCCTACTATGGACCAATCAATGCCTCAGACTAAATTATTTCCCAGAAATTCTCCGGAGAGGTGAGGTGGTGTATTTCTTGAAGCAAGGGAAACTCCCCTCTGAGCCCACATCTTATAGACCGATCTGCCTCCTTCCTACCCTAGGAAAACTGCTCGAGAAATTAATCGTAACCCGGCTTAACTATCACCTAGAAACAAATCAACTTCTCCATCCAAACCAATTTGGGTTCAGAGAGGGCAGATCATGCGAACATGCCTTACAAGCCATTAAAGATTCCTGCGCCGTAAGCTGTAATGCCTCTAGATACACCACCATCATCTCTTTGGACATTAAGGGTGCTTTTGATAATGTAGAGTGGCCCCATATTCACAAAGCACTACAGGAACTCAACTGCCCGGGGAACCTGGCTGGAGTCATTCGCTCCTACCTTTCAAAAAGGAAAATCATCATTAACTGGGGCGAGGGAAACACAGAATTTCCCCAAACTAAAGGCTGCCCCCAGGGCTCGTGCCTCGGCCCGATTCTCTGGAATCTCATAGCTGACGGCGTGCTAAAGCGCATGAACTCTGAGGGCTTTACGACATTCGCTTATGCGGACGACTTCACCCTGATTCTCACGGGCCGTATCAGGAAGGATCTGGAGGACCAGGCCCAGGAAGCACTCTCCTTATTTAGCAGGCTCCTTAAAGAGTTTGACCTCAAACTCTCACCATCTAAAACCAAGGCCCTAACTTTGGCTTTCCCCAGATCCCTAAAAAAGAGAAATCCCAAGATGCGGATTGATGGTATCAGTGTCCAGCATGTTGATCACATGAAGCTTCTGGGAATAACCTTCGACCGACACCTCAACTGGCTGCCCCATGTAAAGGACCTTAAACTCAAAACACTAAGTCATTACCACAACTCAACTAAGATGGTAGGAAAGAGGTGGGGTATCTCCACCTCTCTCCTTAAAATATGGTATCAAACAATAATTGAAAAAATAATAACTTATGGGGCAGGCATCTGGGGAGGTCACTTAAGATCTGACGCCAGAGCTTCGCTTGACTCCGCTCAACGCCCTTTCCTCCTGCAAATTGCAAGAGGGTATAAAACCATCTCCACTGATGCCCTCACCGTTATCACTGGGATTCCCCATGCCCACTTGCAGGTCGCCCAAACCTATACTAAAACTAAAATCCTACAACTAAACGACCAAGAGCTCACTAACATAGTCTTTCCCCAAACTCCCATCCAGCCCCTGACCTGCAGTTGGGCAATTCACCCAGGTTTGGATGTAGCTCCTCTAATAACAAACTGTTCAAAAAATAGCTTCTCACCTTCTGTCCCGGTGGCGATCTACACGGATGGCTCTAAGACCGAGGCTGGAGTTGCCTCAGCTTTCTGTGTTCTTGAAGGCGACAGCGAAGCCTATCGGTGGGCGGGTAGGCTCGAGGACTACAACTCAGTATTTCAAGCAGAACTCTACGCAATTAAAAAAGCCCTAGACTGGGCGGTCGTAAATCATAATCAACAACAACAACTAAGTGTTTATAGTGATAGTCTTTCGAGCCTGCTCGCCATTGCTCGCCATCGGAACAGACACCCACAAGTCCTGGAAATAAAAGAAATTCTAATGAACCCTAACCTTAACTGTACCCTGGCACACGTTTCTGCCCACAGGGGAGTAGTCGGTAATGAACTTGCTGATTCCCTGGCCAAAGAAGCCACAGAATTCTCAGTAAAAGAACCATTTCCTCCTGCCCCTCCCTCCTACGTAAAATTAAAACTGAAACAAATCTTCATTTTAAAATGGCAAGACCTGTGGCGAAATTCCGAGAAGGGTAGATATACCTTCTCCCTAATCCCACAGGTTTCAACAAATTCATGGACTCTAACTCCTCCCATAACAGCTTTCTTAACAGGCCATGGCCCCTTTCAATCCTACCTCTTCAAGTTTCATCGCCGACGCTCTCCCCTGTGTCCCTGCGGTGAGGAGGGAACTCCCGAACATTATTATTTCTCTTGCCCCCTAACTCAACAGTTCCATTTCAGAAATCCCTCTCCAAGACCAAATAATTGGCTTGAAAATATCTTAACCAGAAAACTGTTAATTAAAAAACTAAACAATATTTACTCCCTCTTAATGGACATAACCAATTTGACTGATTAATAACTATTCCCACTGGCAGCTAATCTTCTTCCCAAATGAAGCTACTTATCCTCCCACCCTTTTTCAAAATACCCTTCACCAAAACAAAAATCTGTTTGCAAGGAAGCCTCTTACTAAAACCTCTCTTAAAAACTAAATAAACTCTATAGTTTAAATTATCAACAATCCTAACTCTCTCATTCTCTCCTCTGTTACCCAAATTACCCTGCAAAATCAGTTTTCTGCACAGTTGTTCTGCAATACTGTCACCCATGTTGTCATCCAATTGTATCATCTGGACTATTCTAGTCAAACTTGAACTCTCTAGTACACATCAAGAGTTGTGAAAACTCATCTAGTGCCGTCTGTCGCGAGAGGCCTAAAGGGCCTGGCACAATCCATCTAAAATTATCATCGCCCAATGTCGCGAGGTGGCTTTCAGCCAAGCGATGACCATGTACTCTTTCTATGTTGTTTTCCATCGCCCCTTGTCGCGGTACGGCTTCATGCCTGGCGATGCCTATGTAAAACCCTCTTGCTTTTTAAATAAACGTCAGGCAGGTCTGTAGGGGTTCTTCTCGGGACAGCCCACGTGAACCTCGGTTCTGGAAGCGCTCAACACCGCTCTTCGAGCGGTGAGCGTGGGCTGCTCCCCTGTTCAGTCTATAGACGTTAAACTCTACTTACCTGATATTTCCTCCATAGACGTAATGTATTAAAATTCTCTTGATTGTACCTGTACACGAACCATTTGCTTGATCTTAACGAAAAGCTTACGCTAGCATCCCTATAGGATATACATTTAGAATACCGAGTTTGGAATTTCTGCTACTATTTGTTCTTGAGATATGCTGATAACAGTCACACAGACAGGCAGACACACAGATCATTCGCTAAAAACATGATTTTCGTATTCAGGAGACCTCAGAACATGTAAATATAACAAAAACTCACGTTCAAAAATTTGACCCTAAAACAATACTTTAGCTACCTTATGGGTAAGAAAAAGTAAAAAAGATGCAGAATTTAACAGTCATGAATTTTCTGAATGTGTAAACGGAATTTAAAATATGCATTAGGAATTATTTTCTCCTTAGGTTAAGATGGCATTTGAATGACCATAACGCTCACTGATAGTCAACCGTAAAAAATAAATAAATAAATAAATAAATAAACCTTTGTATAAAAAAGACCATGTAAAGGAAAGAGAAATGGTTAAAACCTGTGCAGATTGAATTGAAAAATCTCTCAAAATATAATATTTTCAACACTATTTTTACTCTTTGAAGCACGGTTCAATGTAGATTATACCATCTAGCATTTATTCTTAAGGGGACTTGGCACCAAGGGAGGTTTCATATAAAAGCTTATATTTCATTTTAATATTTAAAAATTGTACTATATTAGGTTTGCTTAATAAAATATTTTTCTGGCAATAATTCTAATAGAAAATGGATGATCTAAGAAGATTATGCAGAATATCAAGGACAGAAAGAATACGAAATGAAAGAAGTAAAGAAATTATGGAAAATAATGAAACCGTTTTAGATGATCTTAAAAAAAAAAAAAAAAAAAAAACTAATCTGGTATTGTCATATTAAGAGAATGAGTGATGAAAGGTTACCAAAAATCGTTTTAAACTATAAAAGAAATTAAAAAAGGATGCGAGAAAGACGAAGAAAGAGCTGGATGGATGATATAAAAAAAGCGATGAGAGATAGGGATCTGGTTGAGGAATGGACCCTGGACTGAGAGCTTTGGAGAGTAGACTTCTTGTAGATTTTGTTGGAAGGCGACACTTGACGCCATGAACCGAGTTTATATAATAATTCTAATAGTTACTGACTTTTACCCGTTACCGCTCAGTGATCAATTTATAGATGGCTAGTATTTTTGTAACTCCTCCCATAGGTGTAACTTTGAAAGTTAGTGTGTTATATTATTTTTAAGAAACGAACAAAATATTTTCATTTATGGATGAAATATGCTATACGTTTAAATGCATCAGTTAGTAACAGTATTATTATTTGTATCATCTTTTTGTAAGATAAAATTAACCACAAAAACTTTTAAAGAAATAATTCAACATTCAAATGAAACTCCCACAGGTGGGGTTTACATTGAAAAATACTTGAAAAAGCGAACGTTAATGGATTAAATCGTGTTTTCTCAGTTTGCATTTTACATGAATTCATAAAATTTATGAATTAATTTTTGGGGATAAAAAATAAAAAGTGCATGTCTAAGTACAAATTTACAAAAAAAAAAAAAAAAAAAAAAAAGCATGATTTTTGTTATATTTTTATTTTTAATTTTTTTATATGTTTTTAATAATCATGTCTTATTATTCTATATTCCTATATATGTATTATTAATACTTTTTATAAGATATTTATAAAATATTGGAAAGTCAAAGGTGCTAGACACCTGAACTGCTATTGTTCATCCTGGAATGCAAGGCTGATAACCTAATTCGGAGTATTGTTAATACCCGCCCCTTTTACCACACCACTTAATTTTTATAGTAATTCTCTTTAAATTTATTTGTTATGAAATAAAAAGAAAACTATCCTAATATTAATATATATGTTACCGCTAAAGTACAGAAATCAGTTAATTTTCAGATTAGCTAGGTAATCTGCACATTAACTAGGGCGATCCATTAAAGTGAAGAAAATTGTTTCATTTCTCAAACTACCTAGGTAATCTGCGAATTACCTAGCTAATCTGCACATTACCTACTTGGCACTCGTTAAAGTGAAAATAAGATCTATGGTGTTGTTAGTTTACAACACGCGTGTAGTTTTGTAGTAGTTTTTTTTTTTTTATTTTTTTATTTTATTCGGGAGAAGGAAAAAAAAAAGATTGTTTTTTTTTTTTTTTTTTCTTTCTTTCTTTACTTATTTAGATGTGTTTTAAATTTTATGTCTTTTAAAGTTATATTTGTTTCAATTTTTTTTTTTTTTTTTTTTATTTCATCTTTTTTATTTTGTCAATATAAGTTTGAAGATGTTATGCATTTTTAATATAAAATGCAAAATCTTTAATAGCTTTCAATAAATTATATTTTATAAATGAATGTTAAAATTGTAATACAGTAACGATTTTTTTGCAAAATAAAAATATTTAACCATTTAAATAAAAAATATATATATATATATATATTAACAACTTATATTGCTATAAAAAAAAAAAAAAAAAAAAAAAACAATTTTTAATTCGCTAAACAAATACTAAATTAGACAAATCAGAAGCATTATTTAAGAAGTACTTCAAATAATTAAAACTGCTTTAACATTTTTTAGAACGCATGAAAATTAAAATGACAGTTTTCCAATGCTTTATTAAAACTACATTTTGCAGCATACATATATCTGTACAAGTTTAGCAAATATATTAATTTTACAATATATATATATATACATATATTAACACCGAAATTATCTGAAAAAGCGAACAAAAATTAAAAAATATAAATATAATTATGATATATAAAATATATAAAGGAAACTTGAAAGGAAAAAAAAAAAAACTGTAATGAAATGCTAAAAAAGGCACAAAAATTTCATATTATGTATTTATTAAATGCCATAATATTTTTCAAAGTTAAAAATTAATACATGTTTTTTTTCCCCTTTTTTTTTTTTCCCCAGTATGTAATAGTAATTTAAATCCATTTTAAAATAAATTAGTTTTAAAAAGTTGTGGTTTAATAGTTTTATTTCGGGAGGAAACAATTAAATTACTGTGTTGTAAAATTAAAGTTCATTATTGAAAATGAAATTTCACGAGAGAGAGCTTTTAATTAAGATTAGATTTCATTAATAAAATGCTGACCCTTATCCAACTTATATTGACAGAATTAAAAAAGAGAAGAAATAAAATCAAAATTAAAACAATTATAACTTACTTGTTACTTTAAATTTTCTGTTGGTCATAATAAGAAACCTATTGATCATGGCTTCGGTCCTCCACGTTTTGCGTTTACTGTTTGTGTTTATTATAGCGGAGCGGAAGGGGTAAAAGTTTTAGTTTGTGTTTGAAGGTCATTCGCGTATCTGTATCACATGACTGTTTGACGTCATAGTGAATGAAAAAAAAAAAAAAAAACTAAAGCTCGAAACAAACATTTGAACTTTAACGATATAGAAGTCGCTAATGTGCAGATTACCTAGTTAAAATGCGGAAAACTCTTGATTCCGCACTTTAACGGGTCATTTTAGTTAATCTGCAGATTATCTAGGTAATCTGCACATTAACGGATTTCGAGCTTTAACGATAACATAAATATAAATAACTTTTTGTTTGTGAGTAAAACAGTTCTGTGCACTAAACAGTTAAAAGTTCTTTTTACTTTATTGAAACATGCAAAAAAAATTTCGATTGGCGTATCCGAAGTAGAATTTTATGCTTTAGTGTAAAATAACACGTTTAAATATGCGTTTGAAGCTAAGAATTCCGGATTTTAGAATAAGCTTAAATAGTTGCTTAGAATTATTGAAATTTTAAATTTAATTTCCTTTTTTTATTTGATATTTAGTAAATTTCGTAAGTAATTTTTTAATGCGAATAAATTTACTCACTAGCATTGTGCAAAAGAAAATTTTCAAATTCTTAACTTCACGCAAAGTTTAGCTTTTCAATGTGAAATAATCTGAGTAAGGTAGGTAAACCAAAGGTGGCCATAGTTATAAGCTTTGAGAATTTTTTATAATTATCTGGTTGGGTGTTTGTGACTGGAATTTTTATCGTAAAATGCTACACTTATCTCTTATACATATCAAGTATAATTTTCTTGCTAAAGTGTAATTTATTTATTTTTATAATATATTTTCAAAATTGTACCTTGTGGGCCATTTTTGGCGCATAGTGTTCCAAAGGTGGCCCATATATTGAAAGCACTTTTAAATTGTGCTTAAGATGCTCTTTTGTTATTGTTCGTGTTTTTCTTCTTATTCATTTTATTTTTTAACACAAAAAGACTTTAAACCACTTTTGTGCAAAGTAGTTTAAGATTTTTATTCTGGGATTCATTGACTTCTTTCGGGAGATCTCTGGTACTCTCAACAGTGTGGAAATTAATGGAGAATAAAAAATCATATGTATTTTCAGATATTTAAGCAGAAATTTCGGAAAGTTACAGTTATTACATTAATTTACGTATTTATTTGATAAGTTGGCTCAAGTGTTACAAGGTTGTCCGACATCTGGGCCACCTTGAGAACATTCCCATGGTCGCCATTTGCACGGCATTAAACTTTTAATCTGAAAAAAAAAATATTAGAAGTGAAGTTAATGTGGTTAAAGAGAAAGAAATACATTTTCAGGAAACATATCACAGCTCAAAGTTCCAAGAACTTGAACACATGTAGATTAAAATATCTTCTTACCTGGAAATAAGAACGACTACTTCTCTAAAGTGAATTCACTGCATACAATGGCGGTCGAACAAGAAAATCTCTTAAAATTTAATCACATACCTTGGAGATGTATGATTTACAATGCAGTAGCATTATTTTGTGATTATACATTAAATTAAACCTCTTTTAGGGGGACGGGCTACCTTAGGAACACTGGCCACCTTTGGCTCACCTACCTTAATCTGGCATGGAACTCATAACACTGTCTGTTATCTTTTATTTAAAAAAAAAAAAAAAAAAAAAAAAAAAATGTGGTTTGAAGTGTAAGATTAAAAGAACTGGAATTGATTATAAACAAGCCCTTCCGGCTCATTCCAAAAGATAGATTGATTTCTTTTCTTTTATCAAGTAGCTGCCGTTTTAAACAAAATGACGGCTGTAAATTATTAATGGACTAGGTGGAAATTTTGATGTAGGCTATGTACTATGGAATTTTAAGCAAATCTATTTATAAATGACCTTTTTTATGTGAATTTGAACTTTTCAAGTGGCACTTGGAAACGAGATGACGGATCAAGTTGGAAAACAAATATATCACATCCATTTGTGAGATAAGTCTACTCAACAAATTCAGTTTGAATTAATTCAGTATTTCAAAAATTATCGTGTTGACTAATTAAGTGGCCGTCACTTGGATTAAAATGGAAGAACAAGTTGCTCAATGAAATAATCCAAGATATTTTGTAAGATAAGTCCCCTGTCCAAATTTGGTTCGAACAAATTCAGTACTTCAAAAGTTATCGTGATATCAAATTCTCAAGTCGTAGCGTTCAAGTGGCTGCAACTTGGAAACAAAACTGCAGAGCAACCTACCGAAATCATTTAAAATATTTGAAGACTAAGTCCACTGTCTAACTTTGGTTCGAATTAAGTATTTCAAAAGTTATCATAATAACAAATTTTCAAGTGGAAGTCACTTGGAAACAATATGACGGAGAAAGTTGCCCAGCGAACTCATCCAAGATATTTGAATAAATTTGAAGCATAATTTCACTGTCCAACTTTGGTTCGAATTAGTCCAGTATTTCAGAAAATATTTTTAAGACTAGTTTTCAAGTGGCAGCCTAATATTAAGTAACCGCAACTTTGGAAAAAAATGGCAGAGCAACTTGGATAGCAACAATATCCATGATATCTACATGATAAATTAACTGTCCAACTTTGGTACGAACTAATTCAATATTTCAAAAGTTACCGTGATAAGAAATTTTCAGGTGATACAGTGATTTCATGTGGCCACCACTTGGAAACGAAAGACGAAGTAAGATGCCCAGCGAACTTATCTAAGCTATTTAAATGACAAGTCCACTGCGTAAATTTGATTTGAATTGATTCAGTATTACATAAGTTATCGTAATGTCAAATTTTCAAGTGGCCAACAATTGAAAATAAAACGGCGGAGGAAGATACCTAACGAACTTATCCAAGATATTTGAACGGTATGTTCATCATCCAACCGTGGTTTGATTCAGTTTTGTGTTTCAAAAGTTATCGTGATGGCTCATTTTCAAGTAGCACCCTGATATCAAGTGACCCCAATTTGAAAACAAAATGTCGGAACAAGTTGTCCATAGTAAGCTCATCAAATATATTTGTATGATAAGTTCACTCTCCAACTTTGATTCGAATTGACTAAGTATTGCAAAACTATTACAATAATAAATTTTCACTGGTAGCCTGATTAAAAGTGGCTTCGCTTAATTTAAGATATCCACCACTTTGTTAAAAATGGCGGATAAAGTTTATTAATAAACTTGGTTGATACTCTTACATAGTGTATGTACACATCAAAATTCAGGCAAATCTGGTTTTAAATACACTTTTTACAATGTGGATTTGAAATTTTGAAGTGGCATCCACTTGAAAACAAAATGGCTTAACAACTTAGTTAACGAACACATTCAAGATATTTACAAGATAAGTTCGCTTTCTAAATTTGATTCGATTTGGAGTATTATTTCGGAAGTTATCGTGATAATAAATATTCAAGTGGTAGCCCAATTTCAGTTGGCCCCCTCTTAATTTAAGATATACGCAACTTTGTTAAAAATGGCGGATAAAGTTCATTAATAAACTTGGTTCAGACCCTTATATGGTTTATGTATACATGAAAATTACAGCAAATCCGACCTTATATATGCTTTTTACAATGTGAATTTGAAATTTTCAAGTGGTCGCCTCAGGAAAACAAAATGGAAGAGGAACTTGTTTAACGAACTCATACAACACATTTAAAAGGTACGTTTACTGTCAAATTTGGTTTGATTTGGAGTATTATTTCGGAAGTTATCGTGATGACGAAATTCCATTATATATATATATAGATAGATTGATAAACAAGGTGATTGCAGTAGGTTGATTTCTAAAGCAATTAACCTAATAACGTACTTTAAAATCAGATCAAAATAATTTAAGAAACAGCTTTATTTGTCAGAAATTTTTGTGTGAGCAGTTACAGCACTTTTAATCCACTCTTTAATAATTGTAACCTTATTCATAAACTATTGAAAGTTGTGAAAAAAAAAAAAATTAAAATTAAAATTCTTTGGAGAAATTCTACTCATGAACTTATTCAAAATTATTTTTGACTAACTTTGAGCAGCGCTGTGTGTTGCCTATAAATTGAATACGCGTCAAATATTGTAAATCTAAAACAATAAATATATACAGGGTTGTTTAAAAAAACATGCCCAGACGGCACGTGTGGTTGTGTCAGGTCATGAGGAGAAAGAATTAAATAGAACCTGGAGGTTGGAAACGCGATTGTAACCGGCCAATTTGTATGCGAGCTTACACAAGACGACGGGAAACAAGCATCGCGGCACTTATGACTCACATTTTGAGCACTTCTTCTGAGTTTTAAAAATTTTTATTTGTATTTGGTACTTCTATTAAGTATTTATAAAATAAAAAATTTTTTACACCGGTTGTAAAGTTATTATTATTGTTATTATTATTATTATATGTGCGACAATTACGATGCAATTGTACTGTGACGACCGTATTTCCGACCCTTAAGCTTCCTTCAGATACTAGCAACATGCAGCGAGTCAAAACTCATAAATTATCCATTGTCCGAAAGCGACCCTTGGCATTTTGCACACATTTACAATGAAGGACATTACTTTTTATTGCTCTTTTACAAAAGAGGCCCAATTTCGATCGCAGTAGGAGGTTTGTCAGCGAAGAAAATCTCTCTGCTGCTTGGCGTCAATTCCATTCCCACATCAAAGGGATATCAAAAGAAACCGAAGTTGCAACCAGTCTCTGAAGGGTCCTAAGTCCGGTTTCCATTTGCGCTCATTCCGCGGCATCTATTCAGAATCCTTTGATCTAATGAGCCTGGCTCACAGGAGCTCAAAGCCTTCGGACGGGCTGTTTCTAACCCCCTGCTGAGATAATTGGGGGGCCGGGAGGCAGATATCTTTGTCAATTTTGCATGCTTTCCTTTGAGTTAACTGCGCGATCAGATAAGAAAGGGCTACAACTGATGACAAGACATTTGGCTCTTTGTGTCGGAAGCGTGATTAATGACGTTTTGAGCGTTGATCTTGAGCCCAAGTCGAAACTGGCCCTGTTCCAATGTAATTCTTACTCCTCATGACGTGACACACCCGCACGAGCTGTTTGGGCATGATTTTTTAAAACACCCTGCATATGACGTAAAAATGGTTGTTGTATGGTAATATAATTACAATTAGCTACTTTTATATTATAAAGTTCTACATTTTTCCTTGCTTACTTGTAATTGTATTTATTGATTATCAATCGAAACTTTTTTTTTTTATTCATTTATTACTATGTTAGCTATTTAAAAATTCTAATCGCAGCGTCTCTTACACTAATACTGTATTGTGTTTTAAGTCTTAAATTATTCTTGCTTTATGTAAATTAATATGCAAATAGATGATATTTAGTAAAACAAATAATTTGATTCTTTTCATTTTTTGCATATGATAGTGATATTTTATGATTTCGTATATTATTGTCTCAGAAACAAGTCATTATTTATTGCCCTGATGCTATAATTGCCCTTGATAAAAATATAGAGTTTTTTTTTTAAATAAATTTTCCAAAAGTTATTTTTCTACCTTTATTAATATTTTTAGTATATATATATATATATATATACATTGATTTGTAGAATGATTCATTTCCATGTGTAATTATTAAACGATACCTTGCTAATTTAAGACTCCTTTCCTAGTGTATGAACATTGCATTGAATTGCATATATATATATATGTATATGCATATAGTTATATATATGCATCCCAACACGAAATGCACTTTGAACTACACTCTATTAAAAAAAAAAAAAAAAAAAAAAAACGACGCACCAAGAAGAAGAGGGGACAGAAATTGGTAGATGTGATGTACATGTGGAGAAAAACAATTGATTACAGTTTCAGAAAATTTGAATGATTTAATCAAGAGAAAGGACCTCACAAAGTAAACAAGTCAATAATGCGTTGGTCCACTTCTGGCCCTTATGTACGCAGTTATTCGGTTTGGTATTAATTGATAGAGTTGGCAGAGGTACTCCTGTGAAGTATCGTGCCAAATTCTGTCCAATTGTTGCGTTAGATTGGTAAAATCCCGAGCTGGTTGTAGGACCCTTTTTATGATGCTACAAACGTCCTGAGTGGAAGAGAGATCCGGGGACTGATCTCAACCCCACTGAGCCTCCTATTAAGGGTATTTGAAGTCACTGAAGTACCAGTTGCACGTAGGATTGACAATAATGATGAATTGGTGCTTGATTCCATCAAAACCTGTATGTATGTCAATTTGTGTTCAGTTATCATTACTCCTTCTTGGTGCGTCACTTTTTTTGTTATAGAGTATATTTTGAACCATAAATTTAATATATCAAAATTCCTTTCCATTTCCCTGTGAACGAAAGATGAAATGCTTTTCTTCCTCTATTCATTCTGAAATAAAATGCATCAGCGAGCAATTTCTTCCTAAGACACATAGTGCGTCTAAATTTTTTGTATTATCCTGTGCACGAACATTATATTTTATCTCAATAAATTATTTCAAATAATATCTCCGTGTGATACAGATTTAAAATGCCCATATCAGACTTCCGATTAATAATAGTTTTTGAGATATGCTGATAATAGATACGGAAACAGGTACGCTGTCTTATACAGAAAAAATAACAAAAAAATTGTATTTTTTCGGAATCAAGGGGCTTGAAAATGTGCAATTGGATCAAAAATTGAATTTTGAAACTTTTACCCGAAAACAATGCTTCCTTTACCATATATGGTTAAGCTAAACTATTCAAATAAACGTTTTTATATGCTATTAATTTTAATGCTCTTTATTTTAGAATTCCTCACTGGTATAGAAGTAACTGCTGACGAAAAGATTCCTGAAATAGAAGAGGGAATGATAGAGAATGTAAATAAGTAAGTTCTTTAATTACACATCTTTTGAACTATCATTCAATAAATTTAAGTAAAGAGGAGATTTGACGCCAGCGCCCTTCTTTGAGAAAAAGCTCTGCACACTCTAACAAATTTCAGTAAAATTCTGAGTGTTTATCGTTAAAATCCCTTCTTTGAGCAAAAGTTCCAGTTCCCGCATTTGTATTAACTTGCTGCAAAATCCACAGTGTTGGCCCATTATAAAATGTCACTTCCTTTTTAGAATAGAAAAAAAAAAAAAAAAAAAATCATTACAGTTTTACGCACATGACTTTATTTTTGCGGTCAGTGACTGGAATAATTTTTTCTGGTTACTGATTGTAATTTAGTGAGCAATTTTTTTTTACAGAGTGCACGTATTTGTAACAAATTACTTTCTAAATCACCTCAGAAACAAATCATCTCAGATCAGGCATCGTAGAGGGATCCCGGGAGGGATAGACATGACACAACCTCAATTTCTTCAAATGGAAACCATACATTTTCTTCCCAGAATCGTGCTAAAAGGAAAAAATCTGTTTCAAATCATGTATTGCTTTTTTTTTTTTTTTTTACAGAGTGCACGTATTTGTAACAAATTACTTTCTAAATCACCTCAGAAACAAATCATCTCAGATGAGGCATCGTAGAGGGATCCCGGGAGGGATAGACGTGACACAACCTCAATTTCTTCAAATGGAAACCATACATTTTCTTCCCAGAATCGTGCTAAAAGGAAAAAATCTGTTTCAAATCATGTATTGCTTTTTTTTTTTTTTTACAGAGTGCACGTATTTGTAACAAATTACTTTCTAAATCACCTCAGAAACAAATCATCTCAGATGAGGCATCGTAGAGGGATCCCGGGAGGGATAGACGTGACACAACCTCAATTTCTTCAAATGGAAACCATACATTTTCTTCCCAGAATCGTGCTAAAAGGAAAAAATCTGTTTCAAATCATGTTTTTTTTTTTTTTTTTTTTTTTTACAGAGTGCACGTATTTGTAACAAATTACTTTCTAAATCACCTCAGAAACAAATCATCTCAGATGAGGCATCGTAGAGGGATCCCGGGAGGGATAGACGTGACACAACCTCAATTTCTTCAAATGGAAACCATACATTTTCTTCCCAGAATCGTGCTAAAAGGAAAAAATCTGTTTCAAATCATGTATTGCTTTTTTTTTTTTTTTTTTTTTTTTTTTTTTTTTACAGAGTGCACGTATTTGTAACAAATTACTTTCTAAATCACCTCAGAAACAAATCATCTCAGATGAGGCATCGTAGAGGGATCCCGGGAGGGATAGACGTGACACAACCTCAATTTCTTCAAATGGAAACCATACATTTTCTTCCCAGAATCGTGCTAAAAGGAAAAAATCTGTTTCAAATCATGTATTGCTTTTTTTTTTTTTTTTTTTTTTTTTTTTTTTTTACAGAGTGCACGTATTTGTAACAAATTACTTTCTAAATCACCTCAGAAACAAATCATCTCAGATGAGGCATCGTAGAGGGATCCCGGGAGGGATAGACGTGACACAACCTCAATTTCTTCAAATGGAAACCATACATTTTCTTCCCAGAATCGTGCTAAAAGGAAAAAATCTGTTTCAAATCATGTATTGCTTTTTTTTTTTTTTTTTTACAGAGTGCACGTATTTGTAACAAATTACTTTCTAAATCACCTCAGAAACAAATCATCTCAGATGAGGCATCGTAGAGGGATCCCGGGAGGGATAGACGTGACACAACCTCAATTTCTTCAAATAGAAACCATACATTTTCTTCCCAGAATCGTGCTAAAAGGAAAAAATCTGTTTCAAATCATGTATTGCTTTTTTTTTTTTTTTTAAATTTTAGAGACCAAGGGACCCTGGCTCCCCAAATGTTGTACAAAAAAAATCTGGAAATCCGAAAATACCTTAATAACTAGTATGTTGTGACTTAGTATTTAATATAGTTAGTATTTAACTTAGTATTTAATATAGTTTAAGAAATTAAATGGTAAAATCAGATATTGACGGGCATCTTAGCAAATTCATGGCGACAATGCAAAATCGCTATCTGAAAGAAATTGTCCTGTCGTACTACTACTACTAGTGAAATGTTTAAAATAATTGCAATAAACACATAAGATATTTATTTTCAATGGATCTGACTAAATCATGTTCTAGAAAAAATGCACTTTAAAAAGTTGCATCTTTACTGTTGTAAGCACCATTTTAAACCTTACCGTATATCGGAAATAAAAGCAGAGTGTTACATATTGCCCTAAATTAACTAAAAATACAATAGTAAAAAATATAGGCATTAGAAAAAATAAGTTCATAATTTCTTTAATCAAGCAATAATACGCGAAAAATTCATCGTCAAACAGTGACAAAAATTTAACAAGTGGATCATATACCAAAGCTGTAACGCTAAATGATTTAGATGTTAAGAATTTCTCTTTGCTCTAAATAGTTAGTGCTATCGTTGTTTATTTTGTGTGTCTAGCTGTCTAACATATGTTTTCTCTCAGAATAATGGCAAATTGCTATTAAATTGTCGAACGTTAAAACAGATTTTTCACATATTATAAACGATATAATATTAAATATTGTGTATTTCAATGTGATACCAAATATGGTGGATTTCTATAATATTGTTCAACTTTTCTCTTGTGTTATGTATTATTAATATTCCAATTCAATGAAAGGCAAAGTTGCGAATTGTCGGGTAGAATCGTAACTTTAACTTAAAATAAAAACTTTTTTTTTTTTTTTTTTTTTTTTTTTTTGATTAAAAAACAAAAACAATCGATAACTTTATTTTAAGTTATCAGAGATCTACGGTGCAACCATTCATTTTAAAAGTATTGACAAAATCTTTCGAAAGATACTCATATTGAAAATTTATCCCCTTCATGGGGGAAAGCGATGCTCTCACATGCACAAAATATCAAATGTTTTCTCTCAGAATAATGGCAAATTGCTATTAAATTGTCGAACGTTAAAACAGATTTTTCACATATTATAAACGATATAATATTAAATATTGTGTATTTCAATGTGATACCAAATATGGTGGATTTCTGTAATATTGTTCAACTTTTCTTAAACTTTCCTATTGTTTAACTTAAAAAAACTAGTATGTTGTGGCCACCACAAGACTTTCTTCTATATTTTCCTATACAAATTTCCTCAGTAACAACATTGAAAAAAAAAAAAAAATCCAAATTTTTTTTCCATTAAAAGTAAAAAAAATCGATAACTTTGTTTTAACTTATCACATATTTATAGTTTAACCATTCGTTTTAAAGGTATTGACGAGACCTTTCGAAAGATACCCATCTTGGAAATTTACCCCACCCTGTGGGATACTTCCCCCAAGGGACGGGGGAAACGATGCCCCCAAATGTCCAAAATTTTTTTCCTAATTAACTACTACTATTAATAATAATTCGTATTAATTTTACAATCATAGGTTGAGAATAACTCTCATTATGTACATTTATACGAAATTTTGCCCTATACTGCCATGTTAAAAATTTAGAAAAAATACGATCACAGCGCCTCCTGATGTGTGATTGATCCCAAAATCTAATCAGCGCCAGTTTATGGCAGGGGCCAACTAAATTTGGTTAATTTTTTTTTTTTTTTTTTTTAATTACGATTTTTTTTTTCTAAGTTTTTTTTTCGTAAAAAATAAAAAAAAATCGATAACTTTGTTTTAAATTATCACAGATTTATAGTTCAACCATTCGTTTCAAAGGTATTGACGAGACCTTTCGAAAGATACCCGTCTTGAAAATTTACTCCCCTCGAGGAGGGACTTCCCCCCCAGGGGGGGGGGGTGGCGAGGCTCCTACGCATACAAAATTTTTTTCCCAGTTGACTATCTCTATTATAAATAATTCTTGTAAATTTCATAATGATTACTAAACAATAGTTATCTTTATGCACATTTATACAAAATTTTGTCCTAT
Source organism: Salticus scenicus (assembly GCA_963930645.1). Lineage (NCBI taxonomy): Eukaryota > Metazoa > Arthropoda > Arachnida > Araneae > Salticidae > Salticus > Salticus scenicus. Next base: position 113,648,539 of record OZ005661.1, on the reverse strand, counting down.
ATCACCATGTTAAAAATTTAGAAAAAGCGGGATGGCAACGCAACCTGTAAGACAATTTTTACCAAAAGTTGATAGGCACTAATTTATGTCAAGGTGCAACTACATACCAATTTGTATGAAATTCTGTGCAGTAGGTCCTGAGATACAGTTGCCACAAAATTTTGTCACACACACACACACACACACACACACAGACAGACAGACAGACAGACAGACAGATAGACATTTTCTAAAAATGGTCAAATCGTGTTCTACAGCTCTGAAAACGTGTAAATCCATCAAAAACCCGAGGTTGAAAATTTTTACGAATCCAATACTTTCTCTATATTACATATAGAAGAAAGTAAAAATTGCAATTTTTTTTTCCTTTTTTTTTTTTTTTTTTTTTTTTTGTTAAAAAATAAAAACAATAGATAACTTTATTTTAAGTTATCAGAGATCTACGGTGCAACCATTCATTTTAAAATTATTGACGAAATCTTTCGAAAGATACTCATATTGAAAATTTATCCCCTTCATGGGGGAAAGCGATGCTCTCACATGCACAAAATATCAAATGTTTTCTCTCAGAATAATGGCAAATTGCTATTAAATTATCGAACGTTAAAACAGATTTTTCACATATTATAAACAATATAATATTAAATATTGTGTATTTCAATGTGATACCAAATATGGTGGATTTCTGTAATATTGTTCAACTTTTCTTAAACTTTCCTATTGTTTAACTTAAAAAAAAAAATTGCAATTTTTTTTCCTTTTTTTTTAAAAAAAAAAATAAAAACAATAGATAACTTTATTTTAAGTTATCAGAGATCTACGGTGCAACCATTCATTTTAAAATTATTGACGAAATCTTTCGGAAGATACTCATATTGAAAATTTATCCCCTTCATGCTGAAAAGCGATGCTCTCACATGCACAAAATATCAAATGTTTTCTCTCAGAATAATGGCAAATTGCTATTAAATTGTCGAACGTTAAAACAGATTTTTCACATATTATAAACGATATAATATTAAATATTGTGTATTTCAATGTGATACCAAATATGGTGGATTTCTATAATATCGTTCAACTTTTCTCTTATGTTATGTATTATTAATATTCCAATTCAATGAAAGGCAAAGTTGCGAATTGTTGGGTAGAATCAAGTAGGGACTAATGAGCGAAGCAAGTCGGGGGGAGGCGAAGCCTTCCTCGGGGGTTGGTGTGCGGAGCGAGCAGGGGGCAGAGTCCCTTAGTTTATTAAATTATTATGAAGATTATTTTCTATGATAAATGCAGACGATTTTATCTGACAGAATTATAACATTAAAAGCCGAAAGAAAGTCAATTTTTTTGCCAACAGCAAAAAAAATAAAAATAAAATAAAATAAAATAAAATAAATAAATAAATAAAAATAAAATAAAAATAATGCATTTTTTTTTTTTTTTTTTTTGGTTAAAAAATAAAAACAATCGATAACTTTATTTTAAGTTATCAGAGATCTATGGTGCAACCATTCATTTTAAAAGTATTGACGAAATCTTTCGAAAGATACTCATAATGAAAATTTATACCCCTCATGGGGGAAAGCGATGCTCTCACATGCACAAACTTCTTTCCAATATTACTAGTACTAGTATCGATAATTCATATTGATTTTACAATCACGCGTTAAAAATAACTCTCATTATATGCATTTATACGAAATTTTGTCCTATTCTACCATGTTAAAAAATTAGAAAAAACGCGTACACGCGTTTTGCAGCGCCGCCTATTGAGCGATTGATCCCCAAATCTAATCAGCACTAGTTTATGACAGGGTTGAACTAAATACAAAGTTTGGTTAAATTTCGTTCATTGGTTCGTGAGATACAGCGTCCACGAAATTTGTGATACACACATACAGACAGACACATAGACAGACAAACATTTTCTAAAAACAGCAAAATCGCGTTCAGGACATCCAAAACGTGTAAATCCATCGAAAAGCGGGTCTTGAAATACTCGGAAATAATGTTTCTATGAAGAAAAGATATGGTTTCCATTTGAAAAATTTGAGATTTTGTCATATGGGATGATATTAGGGGGACCCCTAGTTTCACCTATAATATCTTATCTTACAGATCATTTGAATAGAAGAAGCTTTGTAATTAATGTGCCCAGCGAAATTGCTTTTCTTTGAGATATTTCAAGAATTCTAGACTTATTACAGGAACAAAAAATTCGGAGCTATAACGTGATTTGAAACAGTTTTTTTTTTTTTTTTTTTTTTTTTTTTTCGCGTAACACGATTCTATAGAGAAAAGTTATGGTTTCCATTTGAAAAGATTGAGTTTGTGTCACGTGTGGTCCCTGATGACCATTGAAATAATCTACCTATCATATCTCATATGATAGATTATTTCAATGCATAAAATTTTTAAAGTCAATGTATACAGCGAAATTTCTTTTTTATTGAGATACTAGCAGGCTTTGCCCGCTTCGCTGGTCACCATTTTTAAATGAATCACTATAATTGCTAAATTCTCAAAATTGCATTAATTTTTATCACGTGAAAAAAAAAAAAAAAGCGAAACAAAATCTGATTAGGAAAAATGTCGCACCGGGTTCTCACTGCCTTCCGAAAAAATTCCCAAAATGCTCTAACTCTTATTTCCCCCTTCGACCCCCCCCCTCCCGTCTATCCTAATAATTTTACAAATTCAAAAATATCCGCAATCGATTTGTAAATATCAAAAACCTTTATGCACCAGTTTTGAACGATCTATCTCTATTTTAATTTTTTGCCCCACCACTCTCCCCTTTCCCAATAATTTTAAAAATTCGAAAATATCCGCAATCGATTTGTAAGTATCGAAAACCTCTATGTACCAATTTTGAATGATCTAACTCTATTTTATTTTGTTTGCCCCTCCGCCCCCCTTCCGTCCGTCCTAATAACGTTACACTTTCGAAAATATCCCCATTCGACTTGCAGGCATCTAAAACCAATCTGTACCAATTTTGAACGGCCTAACTGCATTTCTATTTGTTTTTGCCCATAGCCCCCCCTTACCGCCCCTCCTAATAGTTTTACAAATTCAAAAATATCCGCATTCGATTTTAAGTATCGAAAACCATTTCTGTACCAATTTTGAACGATCTAACTCTATTTTTATTTTTTTGCCCCCCCCATCCCATCCCCCCCCCTTCTCACCCCTCCTAATAACTTTACACTTTCGAAAATATCCCCATTCGACTTGCAGGCCTTTAAAACCTATCTGTACCAATTTTGAATGCCCTAACTGTATTTCTATTTGTTTTTGCCCATAGCCCCCCCTTCCCGCCCCTCCTAATAATTTTACAAATTCGAAAATATCCGCAATCGATTTGTAAGTATCGAAAACCTCTATATACCAAATTTGAACGATCTAACTCTATTTTTATTTTTTTGCCCCCCCCCCTCTCCCCTCCCCCCTTCTCTCCCCTCCTAATAACTTTACACTTTCGAAAATATCCCCATTCGACTTGCAGGCTATTGAAACCTATCTGTACCAATTTTGAAAGGCCTAACTGTATTTCTAATTGTTTTTGCCCCCCTTGGGGATCAAATTTCGAAAATTCCAGGAATTGGTTTTTAGACATTTATATTAGCTATATTTTAAAGCAAAAATTTTACGGATATCTGTTTCTTTGTTTGAGCTATGAAGGATATTTTAAATTCACGTTTTGCCCCCTCCCCCCCCCCCCTTGGGGGCCGAATTTTTTCAATTTTTTTCTTTCCTAAACCATCCCTGACCTATAAGGAAAAAAACAAAAAAAGAATGATCGAAATCGGTCAAGCCGTTTACAATTTTATAATGAACATACAGACAAACATTCATTTATATATATATATATATATATATATAGATAGATTATAAGAAAAAAAACTTTTTATAAACTGTGTTTTTAGATTTTCTGTTGAATCATAGAACTAACTACATTAGCACTTTATCAATGCGTATGAAATCTTTAAACCGATAGTGACGTCAATTTTTGTGAGATACATAATTTAATTTTTTATAATTTTTTAAAGCTCACGTTTAATTAAATTATTTATTTAATCAAGTTTATTTATCTTTATGTCGAAAGAAAATGAACTCGTAAATTTTTTTTGGCAACAATTAAATTATAGCTAATATTTTAATGGCTATTTATAAGGTATTAGGAGGTTATTATTTTCATATTTTAATTAATAATAAGAAAACTATTCGAATTTTTTCGAATTTTTTTTTTCCTAAACCATCCCTGACCTATAAGGAAAAAAACAAAAAAAAGAATGATCGAAATCCGTTCAGCCGTTCTCGAGTTTTAGTGAGACTAACGAACAGCAATTCATTTTTATATATATAGATTATTTCCAAATTTTTTATTAGAACATAAGAATCGGCCCTACTCTGCAAAATTAAAAAAGCAATACATGATTTTAAATATTTTTTTTCTGCTTAACACGATTATGTTAAGAAAACGTGTCCTTTTCATTTGCAAAAATTGAGGTTGTGTTACGTTGTGCCCACCTATGATACAAAATGTGATAGATTATTTCAATGCATGAAACTTTTGAAATCAACGTGCTCAGTGAAATTACTGTCCTTTCAAAATATTTTGGTGTATCCAGACTTTTGTAACACCCTGTATATATAACCCCTGTATGTAAGTTTTTTTTTTTTTTTAAATAAGAAAATGTATACTAGGCAAAAAATATTTTAAGACGATGAAGGTCTTTTTCATTTTTTATTCAGTTTTTCATTTTTTTTTCTCCTTGTTTGTCGCGGAATTGACTCACATTACTCTTATGAAAAACTAACTATAAAACAACTTTCTTCCTTTTTTTCATTTTTTTTCATTTTTTTTTTTTTTTTTTTTTTTTTTTTTTAATTACATTTTTATTTCATATTATTTCACGCGCACTTTTTATTTCCTAATTCAAAATTATTAAAAAAAAACTTTTTCGATATCGCTTGTAACGATACTGATTATTATTAATTTTCTTTTATTTTTCTTTCAATAATAATAATAATAATAATAATAAAGATTTTGATGAAATTCTGGCAAAAGCAGAATTTAGTTTAGGACGGAGGACTATTAGTTTTTTTTTTCTTCAAATTATAACATCGCTTTCAAATTATTCAATTATATTTTCGATAAATTTTAGATTTCGACAAATGTCCAACTATCGAAATCGACAACGCAAAAATCCCAGATTGAGACTAATAGTCCTCAGTTCTAAAAAACTTCCTATATTACCCTTACGTAGCTCCTTCGTACATAATTTTTACATAATTTGAAAATATATATTCTGGACCCTTTTAATTACACATTTTAGAGTACTATTTCAAAAAAACATTTTTCAAGAAAATGCGATTTTTTATCCCCTATAATTTCTAAACTATTGATGATTCAGAGAAAACGTGATGAACATTTCTATAAGAAATTTCACATAGATTTATTTTGTAGTTTAATTTTTCGCTCTAAATCCTGTACTTTTCAAGATATTTTATAAAAACTAAAAAATGCTCCCTTTAAATGCCCCCTGCCCTGCGCTCACCCCACCATGGGAGGAAACTTTTAGTATGTTGTTCAGAACATTCTTAACTATGACAGTGCCTATTTTCAAAACTACACGATTTTTTTCTTTTTCTTTTTCTTTCTTCTTCTTTTTTTTTTTTTTTTTTTTTTTGTTTGTTAATTTTTCGTCTTCGTTACTATGCGCAAAACGCCCTTTGCCCCTACTTGCCTCAAAGTTATTAAAAGTATTGAAAAATCTTTTTATATTACCCTTAAGTACCCTTCGTACATAATTCAATATATTTGACCAGAACCACTTTGATTACAGTCTTCAGTTCATTTTACTACTGCAAAAGAGCATTTTTCAAAAAGATGTGATATTTCAATCCGTTATATTTTCTAAACTATTAATCATACAAAGAAAACGTAATGAGACATTTTTGTAGGAAATTTCACGTAGATTAATTTTGTAACTAGGACTTTTTCTCTAAATTCTATACTTTTAAAGATATTTAATAAAAACAGAAAAATACCCCTGCTAACCGCTCACCCGCCAACGGCTGAGGACTTTTAGTATGTTGTTCAGAGCACTCTCGGCTATGACTGTGCCAAATTTCAAAATTACATGGGTTTTTTTTTTTTTTTTTTTTTTTTTTTTCTGTTTGTCAATTTTTGGTCTTCGTTTCTGAATTGGTACTCAAGACGCCATTTGTCCCTAGTTTCCTCAAATTTATTTAAAACATAAAGAAAACTAGCTATATTACCATATCTCCGTACATAATTACTACATAAGTTGAAAATATTTGACCAGAACCCTTTTAATTACATGTCTTTAGTCGATTTTAGTACTGCAAAAAAGCATTTTTCAAAAAAATTTGATATTTCATCCCTCTGTATCTTCTAAACTATTGATTACACAAAGAAAACGTATTAGACATTTTTGTAGGACATTTCATATAGATTAATTTTGTGATTGAGATTTTTTTTTTCTAAATCCTACAGTTTTCAAGATATTTAAAAAAACTGAAAAGTGCCCCCCTTTAAATACCCCCCCCCCCCCCCCCCACACACACACACACTCATCCTTCACGGCCGGGAACTTTTAGTATGTTGTTCAGGACACTTTCGGCTATGACTGTGGTAAATTTCAAAACTACACGATTTTTTTTCCTATTTTTCTTATTTTGGTTGGACTAGACTAGTAATTTCCCGTGCACAACTACATCTTGCGGCTCCCCTGTCCATTTCAGTCTTCTCAAACTGTTTATGTTTTCTCTATTTTCTCAGCTAGCTCTGCACCTAATTTAAAATTTCAACACACTGGCGCGTGCTCTTTGCGCTCCTCTTAGTGCATTCTTGGAAATGCGGTTGTGCTCGTCGTGCAACGTGTCCAAGAAAAACTCTGAAAAGTGAAATCGCTTTGTCGAAGTCTATAAGGTATGAAGTCTACAATTAGAAGTCTTAACCTAGTTTCTCCGGACGCAGCTCATTTCTATAGGCTGCTCAAGTAGCACATAGAGAAGTTGGTCGCCATGCAGTGGTTTGGCGTTATTCACTCCTTTGGACGATATGAAACCCGTTAAACATGGGATAGTACAGGTAGGTAGGTGCCGTCCAGAAGTTTCCAAGATTCCAACTGTAAAAACGACATTTTATTAAAATTTCTTAAGTACTAACTTAATAATATTTTTACTTTCTTCTGTATTCAATAGAAGAAAGCATTGGATTCGTAAATATTTTCGACCTCGGGTTTTTGATGGATTTACACGTTTTGAAAGCTGTAGAACACGATTTAACCATTTTTAGAAAATGTCTGTCTGTCTGTCTGTCTGTGTGTGTGTGTGTGTGACAAAATTTTGTGGCAACAGTATCTCAGGAACTACTGCACAGAATTTCATACAAATTGGTATGTAGTTGCACCTTGACATAAATTCGTGCCTATCAACTTTTGGTAAAAATTGTTTTACAGGTTGCGTTGCCATCCTGCTTTTTCTAAATTTGTAACATGGTGATATAGGACAAAATTTTGTATAAATGTGCATAAAGAGAATTATTTTTTAGTAATCATTATGAAATTTAGAAGAATTCTTTAGAATAGAGACAGTCAACTGGGAAATTTTTTTTCTATGCGCAGGAGCCTCGCCACCCCCCCCCCCCTGGGGGGGTCCCCCCTCGAGGGGACTAAATTTTCAAGATGGGTATCTTTCGAAAGGTCTCGTCAATACCTTTAAAACGAATGGTTGAACTATAAATCTGTGATAATTTAAAACAAAGTTATCGATTTTTTTTACTTTTAACGAAAAAAATAATTAAAAACGAGAAAAATCGTTTTTTTTTTTTTTTTTTTTTTTTTTTTTTACGAAATTTAACCAAAGTTGGTATTTAGTTGGCCCCTGACATAAACTGGTGCTGATTAGATTTGGGGATCAATCGCTCAACAGGTGGAGCTGTGATCGTACTTTTTCTAAATTTTTAACATGGCAGTATAGGACAAAATTTCGTATAAATGTACATAATGAGAGTTATTCTTAACCTGTATTGTAAAATTAATATGAATTATTGATAATAGTAGTAGTTAATTAGGAAAAAAAATTGTGCATGTGGGGGCATCGCTTCCCACACTGGGGGGAAGTACCAACCGGGTTGGTGAATTTTCAAGATGGGTATCTTTCGAAAGGTCTCGTCAATTCCTTTAAAACGAATAGTTGTGATATGTGATAAATATGTGATAAATATGTGATAAATATGTGTATAAATATGTGATAATTTAAAACAAAGTTATCGATTTTTTTTACTTTTAACGAAAAAAAAACTTCAATTTTTTTTTTTTTTTTTTTTATATTGTTACTGAATGAATTTGTATAGGAAAATATAGAAGAAAGTCTTGTGGTGGCCACAACATACTAGTTAAATATAGATTAGTAGCACATTTCGTAACACTATAGTATTTTAAGATATAATAGCTGATAATGACAAATAATATAAGGGAACGATATAATAATTTTCCCTGTTTGGTGGCATTTGCAGCTAGAACTAAACAACGAAATGAAATCTGACCTGATTTCATATACAGACTGTGAAAGAAATTGGAGAGATGGCTTCCGTAAAAAAATAATCGAGTGTGTCATTCACACGACTTTCTCTTACCCTGCATTTCAATGCTATAAAGATATATTGCATATTAAATCTTAAGATCAACAGCGTAAGATAATAAAGTTCAATGTACTTTTAAAATAATCAAAAATAGGTTTAGAAACATATTCACACATATAAATCTGTGTAATTTCATATGTAATTCTGTGGGAGGGGAGTTACGACCCCCCTCAACACCCGGTTCAATTATAGCGCATACAATTACTTAAAAATAAATAAATAAAATAATAAAATAAAAGCTGTAATTAATTTGTCTTCAAACTTGCCTTCATCAAATTTTTAAGTGGCTATCTAATACGGACTTCAGAATACCAAATTTGAATTTCCTGCAGTTATTTATTTTTATGTTATGCTAATAAAACATATACATACTGTTACGAAATTGTAAATAATTGTATTTATTTTTGTATAAATGCTTTCAAAGAGGTTTAGTAAGTTGATAAAAATGTCAATTTTCTGCATTTCCAGCTCTTTTTCGCGTTAAAATAGCTTAATTTTCCCTTTAAAACGCATTACAAAGCTCCAATAAGGCAGGTAATGGATTTGGCGCCAAATTTGACGACTTTTTGACCTTGGCGACTTTTTTTGGCGACTTTTTTGCGAGAAAATCCTTATTATCGATATACCAAAGATGGACGCTCTAATGTGATTGGTTAAGGAGTTACGGGAAATTTCCCGAACATGATAGACCTGACCTATTTATTCCTCCTGACCTATTTATTACATGATAGACCTATTTATTCCTCCTTGTGCCCTCTGTCGCGTGGTGTTTAATCCCGGCACACCTGCTATAAATAAATTATCGCCCTCTGTCGTTTGAGGCTCATTGCCTGGCGAATTTTGTAAACGCTTGTTGAATTCTCAATAAACGTTCGGAGCAGTTCCCTCTGTCTCGGACACTTGTTGCCCGAGACACTGAAGCGCTCAACATCGCTCCAAGAGCGATGAGCGGGGACTGTCCCCTGTTCAGACCTGTATTCTTCTGGAATTTCCTGTAAATAAACTACTGAACTTTTGTGAGTTTCGCCTTTCATTCTCGGTCAACTCACGAACCCCCAAGTACGCAACATTTCTGGTGTCAGGAGTGGGGTTTTCTGTGAATGGTGATAACTAGAGCTATGGAACAAGAAATGAAAAAACTTCTAGAAGGGTTAGCTGCCCAAATGAGTGGAATGAAAGATAGTCTGAGTCAAGAAATGAAAGAAATGAAGGCAGCACAGGAAAAGATGGAATCAGGATTGACCGAAGAAATGAAAGAAATGAAAGCAGTACAAGAGAATATGGAAACCGGATTGATCGAAAGAATGAAAGAAGGACAAAGAGAGTTGAAAGACAGTTTGACCGAAGAAATTAAGTCCATCCAAGAAAAAGATGAATGCAATCAAGATGAGATGAAGAGAGAACTATCGACAGTAAAAGAAGTGATTGAAAGTAAATTATCAGTTGTGGAAAATAAAATGGAGGGAATAGAAGAGAAAGTTATAAAGATAGAAGATAATTTTGAAGAAAAAGTTATAAAGATAGAAGAGAATTTTAAAGAGAAAGTTATGAAGGTAGAAGGGATAGAAGGTAGAAGGGATAGAAGGTAGAAGGGATAGATAATAGGGTGTTACGAGGATAGAACAGAGTTTTGGAGAGAAAGTTAAAGAAAATGTCGATCACGAGTTGAAAGGAAGTTTTACAGAGATAGAAAGTAAACTGAAGAGAATGGAAGAAGATCTAGAGAGAAAAGTGGAAGAAAAATTAACATTCATGCCCGAGGGAGATGAAAAGACAGCTAAAAGAATCCAGAATCAGGAATTTATTAAGCTATCCACCTACGACGGCAGTTCCTCCTCGCAGGTATATAAGACGCAATTTTTCATTGTCGCTGAAGCTAACGGATGGGACTCTACTGCCAAGACAGTCCACTTAGCGGCAGCGCTACGGGGTGATGCAGCCGATATATTGAGAACTATTTCGAAAGAAGAACGGCACGACTTTGAGGCCCTGACCAGAGCACTGGAGCTACGTTTCGGAGAAAAAAGTTCTAAGGACCAGTGGCGGTTCGTCATTGAGGGCACCTGGGCCTGGCCCCGCTTGGATTTTTCTCTCCATTAAAAATCAAGTAATATAGCTTTCTTTCTTTTTATTTTTTTAATTCTAACGCCTGTAAAAATGTATCTATCAAGTTAGAAACGTGCATTCAATTTCCTCTTATTCTTCTTGGACATAAAGTTTGCTTGTCCCTTTGTCCGCTTTTCTTTCACCGAATTACAGCTAGTTCCTACTCAGAGTTCAGCCGTTTGGGCACTTTGATTTGCGCCCGATCTCGCGCATTAATTAGTATAGTATTTATTGCTCTGTGCATGCATGGAATACCGGGTTAACACATTTGGTGAAGTAGAGATCAATGTTAATATTCCCATACTTTTAAAGTGTTAGGGGCACTTGGCGAATTGGTCCATGTAACGTAGTTTAATGAAAAATAACTGTCTCCTTTAAGATGCATTAACCATACGGATCGGGGAAAGAATTTGGCGACTTTCACAGTACTTTTTATTTATTTATTTTTCTACTGATAGTGAAAAAGAAGAGACTTTTGCGATGTTTTTTTTTTTTTTTTCTTTTTTTTTTTTTTTTCCCCAAATAAATCTATCATTGTTTAAAAATTAACAGTGATAGAGAGGAATTCTGTTGAAAATTTATTGACAAAAGGATTAAAACATTTTTGAGAAATTCTATGGGACAGGAAAGTTTAAATGCACTTGCGGTTCTCGCAATCCACAAAGACTTTATTTTCACAATTCCAGAATTTAATGAGAAAGTAATTGGAAGGTTTGCTCGACAAAAAACTCGGTGAGCAGAATATTTATTTTTGTATAAATAATAATCAGATTTAAATACTTGAACAGTTTTGGCTGCCTAAATTTATAAACCTTCTTATTATATATTAAAAAAAAATTTTGTTTCATGCGATTTCGTGTAATATTTTTTATAATTATTGTTTTTTCAGTCAAATACTATTTGATTAAAGTATTTTTAATAATAATAATCGCATTTACATAAATTAATATTGGTTATTTAAAAATATATTTCTAAATTATTATTAAATGATAAATCAATCCTTTTTAATATAACTATATATATATATATATATATATATATATTGGGAGTACAAATTAATTCGGTCCGTTTTCAATAGATGGCTCTGGCTGATTTGTTTACTGAATAATGATAGATGTTTTTGGCATTGTTAGAAAGGTTTGACCTTTGTCAACCATATTCAGTCAACGAAGCTTCGAGTTTTATACAACAACATTGGTTTTTTGAGCATTCAATATGTCGAGTTTTGTGCTAAAGAAACAACATTTGCGGGAAGTTTTGATTTTCTTTTTTAATTGGAAGAAAAGTGCCGCTGAAGCGCATCGATCGCTTGTGGAAGTTTATGGTGAATCTGCGCCATCTGATAAATCATGTAGAGAGTGGTTTCGACGCTTCAAAAATGGTGATTTTAGTGTCGAAGACAATGAGCGCCCGCGCCAGCCGAAAAAGTTCGAAGACGCCGAATTGGAGGAATTGCTCGATCAAGATCCGCTAAAACCTGGCGAAACAATTACTGGCGAACGCTACCGACTGCAATTAATGCGTTTGAGCCGAGCATTGCGTGAAAAACGGCCAGAAACCATCGAAAGGCACGACAAGGTAATTTTGCTACATGACAGTGCTCGGCCCCATGTGGCAATTGTCGTTAAAAATTACTTGGAAACGTTGAAATGGGAGGTCCTACCCCACCCGCCGTATTCGCCAGACCTTGCTCCTTCTGATTATTGGTTGTTCCGACGGATGCATCACGATTTGGCTGGACACCGCTTCACTTCTTTCGAAGAAATTCAAGAATGGCTCGATTCATGGTTTGCGTCCAGAGAGGACTCATTTTTCAGAGATGGAATCCGAAAATTGCCAGAAAGGTGGACAAAAGTTGTGGCTACCGATGGACAATACTTTGAATAACATGTTTTTTCATTTTGATAATAAATAAAATGTTTTTTTAACGAAAAAAAACGGACCGAATTAATTTGTACTCCCAATATATATATATATATATATATACACACACACACTTTTTTTTTTTAATATAGCGATGGATTTTTAAAGTGTCTTTATTTGCGTATTTTTAACTCGACATTATGCAAAAAACTGCAAAGAAATAAAATGTCAGGCATTAATTTTTTATTGGGACATTTATAAAATTCTGTATTGTTGAAGGAATATAAAATTTTAAACTAAATTTTCTGTACAGACTTAATTTTTAATTTTGATATACATTACAAAATCACCTACATTTTTTAAATTTTATATACGTTTGGCCTACATCATTGTTTTTAAATAAGCTAGAATATAAAAAAGTAAAATCACAAACACTTTAATTTAGAAATTCGACATTTTAAAAATGTGTATACATTTTTAAAGTACCGTTTATGAAATTTCAAATTTTAATTTAATTTCTTATATTTTGGCTGTGCTTTTAAAAACAAACGTACAAGAAACATATATATTAAATATATAATGTTTTCGTTTATACTTAAGTGATTTAGAGTTGTTATGCACAAAAGTAAAAAAAAAAAAAAAAAAAAGAAAGAAAGAAAAAAGCATGTAGAAAAATTTTAGTTTAAAATTTTGACATTGTAACATTGTAAAATTTTATAATATTCACAATGAATAATAATAACAATAATAATAATATACATAGAACACCCCGAATATATATATATATATATAAGATAATTTTCCCCGTTAAATAACTTATTCTTTTTGCGTTTGAATTATGAATATATTTCACATGTCGTGCAATGGACCGGGCCCCACCTGGGAAAGTTGGCACGAGCCGCCACTGCGGCGACTATAGTCGCCTCCAGCTAAAATCCCGTTAGCAAAAAGCGGGTGAAAGTTTGCAAGAACTGGCAGCTTCAAAACGCACTCAGACTCTCCAATATCAGGAATGTTGACTCGGTTTTAGGCTACGCACTGAAGATAGAGGCAGCCCAACAAGCCTCCCGTAAAGACCACCATACCATCAGAGCAGTCTCATTAGATGATACACAAGCTGATGTAAATGAAATGAAGAGAAATCTCGCAGAAATCTCGAGGAGAATGCGCAGCCTTGAAAATAATAAAGAAGTAAAGGATCCGAAGATAATGTGCTGGGGCTGCGGAAGAGATGGACATGTGAAAAGAAACTGCCCTGTACGACCAACTAAAGAAAATAACCCAGCTTCACAATCATTGCAGGGAAACTAAGTAAAGGTAATCTCACGGGGCGGAGGTTGCCCGAGATAAGAGAGCCCCAATTTTCAGTGTTCTATGTTTCTGCGATGGGTGGCGGAGATTAATGGACTGTGTTTATGGTCAAGTTAACAACACCACCTGCCGTATGATTCTGGATACTGGAGCCAACGTAACCATCATCAGAACGGATATAGCTCAAGAGCTTAAAGAGAAGATCATCTGGACGTCGCCCTGCGTTAAACTCCAGACTGTTACTGGTGACAAAATAAATATATATGGAAAAATGAACTTGACCATCCCTTTTGGAAATGCCAGTTACCATCATATGGCATATGTGGCTGATATAAGAGATCCTCTAACCCTTGGAATTGATTTTCAAAGAAAATTTAACTTTAAATTGGACTTCAAGAATAATGAACTGCATTCGAGTTCGGAAGACATAGCTGTGTTCAACACTGAAAATCAAGACATTCAGCCAATTTGCCAGATAACAGCCAAGTCTGAAATTTCAAGCCCTCCACACACAGAGACAATAGTTTCCGGAATACCTCCTAACAAGCTATACTTCCGATATGGACTGCTTGAATAACCGAAGATAGACAATAGCCCGAAGGGAGTTCTTGTGGCTTCATCTTTGGTAGACCTGACGAAAAGCATTATTCCTGTGAGTCGCCAACATAAGCGATAAAGTAAGGACAGTGAAGAAGGATGAGGTGTTAGCAACCTGTACTCCTGTTACATGCATCAACCGGCCCACGCAATCAACCGAGTCCAAGTCTTATGAATTTTCAACAACAGAATTACTCAGGAATGCAAAATTAGGAAATGAAAAGAGACGTGCTGTGGAAAAGCTACTCTATGAATTTAAAGATCTCTTTTCTCGAACTCCTGAAGAAGTTGGAAAGACAAACATCACCCAGCACCAAATTGACAAAGGCAATCATCCTCCAATCAAACAATATCCAAGAAGACTACCATTTGCTAAACAGGAAGAGGTGACTGAACTTCTAAATGAAATACAGTGTAATGACATCATCGAACCATCAACGAGTCCTTGGGCCTCTCCCATAGTACTGGTGCGAAAGAAGGATGGTTCAACAAGATTTGCGTGGATTATCGTCGTTTGAATGACATCACGAAGAAAGACAGTTACCCTCTTCCTAGAATTGACGACACATTGAACACACTTTCTGGCAATAAATGGTTCTCGACTTTGGATCTAAAGAGCGGTTACTGGCAAGTAGCATTACAACCTGACAATCGTGAGGCGACTGCATTCACCACGGGACAAGGACTATGGCAGTTTAAAGTTATACCGTTTGGATTATGTAATGCATCTGCAACTTCCGAGCGCCTGATGGAAACAGTGCTAAAAGGACTTTCCTATGAAGCCTGTCTGGTGTATTTGGATAATATTATCATTGTGGGGCGTACCTTTGAAGATCATCTAAGAAACATCCTTAAGGTGCTAGAAATACTCAGGATGGCTAACCTGAAATTGAATCCTAGCATGTGCAACTTGTTCCGTCGTGAAGTGAGTTATCTCGGTCATATCATCTCTGCTGAAGTTGTGAGAACTGATCCTGAGAATATCTCTGCAGTCGAGAACTGGAGTCGCCCTGAAAATGTACACCAACTACGGAGTTTCCTGGGATTATGCACTTACTACAGGAAGTTTGTGAAGGGTTTCTCGAATATTCCCAGGCCACTCCACAAGCTGACGGCAGTCAAACAGAAGTTCCTGTGGACAGATGAATGTGAAAAAGCGTTCAAGAGACTTAAAGAGGCCTTAACATCATCGCATATTTTGACGTATCCACAACCCAACAAACAGTTCATACTTGATACTGATGCCAGCCATGAAAGTGTCGATGCTGTTCTGTCGCAGGAAATTGATGTTCAAGAACGTGTCATTGCCTACTGGAGTAAATGCTTGTCTAAACCGGAGCGGAATTACTGTTCCATCAGAAAAGAGCTACTCGCCATTTTAAAAGCCATAGAACATTTCCATCATTACCTCTATGGCAGATGATTCCTGCTCCGGACTGACCACGCATCTTTAACGTGGTTGCTTCAGTTCAAGAACCCGGAAGGCCAGATTGCCAGGTGGCCACATATTGCCACAACCAGATTGCCACAACATCTCCAGGAGTATGACTTCGAGATACGCCATTTCAAAGGGACTCTACATGGTAATGCAGATGCCTTGTCACGTAAGCCCTGCTCAGAAAGCTGCAAGTACTGCTCTAGAGCCGAACACAAATACCAGCAGATAAATTCAGTCGCCTGCCAAGCTACAATCTCAACACCACTGACACTGGACCAGTGGAGTGACCAGGAACTTAGACGAGCCCAGTTGGAAGATCCTGACGTAAAGCCGATATTACAGTTGAAGGAGACGACCAGCAACAGCCTACCTGGCAGGACATCTCCGCGTTTAGCCCCCTCACGAAAAATTATTGGGCACTCTGAGACTCTTTTCATATTAGAAACGGCGTACTATACAGAAAATGGGAATCTGACGATGGAGGGAGTTTCAGATGGCAGATTGTATTACCAAAATCGAAGATTCTAGATGTTCTAGAGCAGCTGCATAGTAGACCAACCGGAGGCCATTTTGGGGTGATGAAGACTCAGCAGAAAGTTCGAGAACGCTTTTACTGGTACAAGGCAAGGGAGGACGTGGAGAAATGGTGTAAATCCTGTGATGCTTGTGCGGTACGTAAAGGCCCGCAGAAAAGAAGCCGAGGGAGATTGCAACGATATAACGTAGGAGCACCATTTGCACGGATTGCACTCGACATCTTGGGTCCTTTGCTACGGACCTGCAGTGGAAATAAGTACATCCTCGTCGTGATGAACTATTTCACCAAGTGGCCTGAGGCATATCCCATTTCCGATCAAGAGGCATGTACAGTCGCAGAGGTCCTAGTGCAGCAATGGGTGTCAAAGTACGACACGCCCCTTCAACTTCATACCGACCAAGGTACGAACTTTACCTCTGCCGTTTTCAAGGGACTGTGACAATTACTCGGCATAGTCAAAACTCAGACAACACCCTTACATCCCCAGTCGGACGGCATGGTCGAAAGGTTTAACCGCACCATCCTGAATAACCTCTCTCTTCTAGTATCAAAGAACCAGCAAGATTGGGACTTGAAGTTGCCATTGTTCCTGCTGGCTTATCGAAGTGTTGTCCATGAAACTACAGGCTATACTCCAGCTCAGATGCTGTTTGGTCGCGAACTTCGTCTCCCATGTGATCTCCTGTTTGGTTGTCCACCAGTTGCGCCTTCATCGCCCGAGGAGTACATCCAAGATCTCCAGACACGATTCGAAGACGTACACAACTTTGCTCGGGAGCGGATTCACATAGCAATGGAGAAGATGAAGACAAAGTACGATCTAAAGGCTACACAACATGAGTTCAAGGAAAGAGACAAAGTTTGGTTGTGGAATCCTGCTCGACGCAAAGACTCTCTCCCATCCTACAGTGTAACTGGGACGGACCCTACACAGTCTTAAAAAGACTGAACGATGTTGTTGTAAGGTTTGCTAAAACACCTTCATCAAAACCGAAGGTGGTTTACTATGAACGACGAGCCACGTACCACACGTAACGGTAATGTTCAAATTTAAAATGTAAATATTTGTTAAATTTATGCATGTGTGATATGAATATTTGTATACAAATATTTGTAAATTTTGTAAATATTTCTCACTTGGTTTTGCAATTTGTAATTTTTATTTTATTGTTATATGCAACTTAGTTTTTTTTACTTAGTTTCGCCTCCTGACCAACGGTTGCACTGCCCGGGACGTGCAGTCCTTGGGAGGGGGGCATTGTTACAAAATTGTAAATAATTGTATTTATTTTTGTATAAATTCTTTCAAAGAGGCTTAGTAAGTTGATAAAATGTCAATTTTCTGCATTTCCAGTTTTTTTTCGCGTTAAAATAGCTTAATTTTCCCTTTAAAACGCATTAAAAAGCTCCAATAAGGCAGATAATGGATTTGGCGCCAAATTTCGCGACTTTTTGCCCTTGGGGACTTTTGGTGAGAAAATTCTTATTATCGATGTACCAAAGATGGACGCTCTAATGTGATTCGTTAAGGAGTTACGGGAAATTTCCCGAACATTCTGGGGTTCGGCAGAGATGTATAAAAGGAACTCCAGCGCGCCAAACCCAGAACAGAGTCAGTCAGTTTCGTCAATGCTTGCAGTGCTTATTGAAGGAGTTCTGAGCCTCTTTGAATGAGACTTGCTTTATGTGTTATTGCTATACAGTTTGTACTGTAGATTTACTGTTGACAACTGTTATTTAAGCTGTGTTTATTGGTGGAATTAAAGCTGATTCTCAGTTTATAGACCTGTATTCTTCTGGAATTTTCTGTAAATAAACTACTGAACTTTTGTAAGTTTCGCCTTTCATTCTTGGACAACTCACGAATCCCCAAGTACGCAACAATACAGATCGACCGCTAAAAAATGACTTTTGTAATCAAGGCACATCAAAACGGGACATTATACAAAAGACCAAAGTTGAAAATTCAAAAAATACAGCATTTATATGAAAAATTAATTTTCCTTCCTGAGCAGTGTTCGTCGACATAGTAAAATGTAGCAAAGCACTTCCATCAATTACATTCAATAGAGAAGAACGTTTAGCTTAATTTTCGGTAGCCTTGTATAGTGTCCATAATCAATATGCATTAAAAACAATACTGTGTACTTAAATTTATTCTTACTTAAAAAAAATTAACACAAAAGGAATTACAATCCCAGCATTTTCCCAGTGTAGCCGAAATATATCCAAATAGCCCTGTAAATGAAAGATGAATGATTTCCACATAACAATCTATACAATAATATGTTTTTATGCATATACTAAATTTTGTTCATTCCGTTTTGTTTAAGTCAGCCTATAGATGTTACACTGTACTTACCAGACATTTCCCCATAGACATAAAGTATTTGACCTCTCTTGGATATCCCTGTGCACGAATTATTTGTTTGATCTCAAAGAAAATTTTAGTATAGCATCCCTGTATGGCATACATTTAGAATACCAAGTTTGGACTTCCTGCTATTATCAGTTCTTGAGATATGCTGATAAGAGACAGACATATAGATACACACACTGACCAACCGCTAAAAACATGATCTTTGGATTCAGGGGACTTCAAAACGTATAAATATAACAAAAACACAATTTAGAAAATTTGACCCTTAAGCAGTACTTTTTCTACCATATACAGTGTGGTTATAATTAACCTTATACTATAAACAGCATCCTACAGCGCAAACGGTATGAACGGGATGCAACGAAATCTGGTATATAGACTACACACGAGATGCGCTCAAGGAATTTTGAAAAAAAAAAAAAAATAGAGAGATTTTAGTTCCAAAATGTCCACCAGAGGGCACTTTTTCCGGAAAAATATTAAATTTAACACAATAAACGACCAAAACGGAATATAGAAGCAATATTAACATTTATTGACTAGTTTCTGATCACCTTGTCATCGCAAACCTTTGTCGTTTGCAAACGTTTTATACCCTAACCTGTTTTGCATAAAGCATCCTCTTCTTCGCAAGCATGCAAATCGCGACATTTTTTCCCTAGAACTGACAGCTTTTCCCGGTTTTATATTTTATTACTCATAATTCCTGTTCTGGATTGTTAATATTGTTTTTGCATTCTGTTTTGGTTGTTTATTGTGTTAAATTTAATGTTTTTCCCAACGAGATATATAAAGTAGAGTGATAAATGGTAACCCTTGAAAAGGTCCAAGATGAGTCATGTGACATGCTCTCCTTGCACCTGCGTATTCGGTGGTTCCCTAGGTAACAGCTTATTTTCAGTAAATTCCTATGGCAACGGTTTGGAGATTGTTCTTCGCATAGTCATAAACGCCAATGTTTTTGTTTACTTACGTAGTTTAATATTCTTTTGTTCTAAATCATTTTGATTTTGATTTTACTTCTCTTTTATTTCGTGTAGTCGAACTTTAACCGACAAAATGCTTAAAAATAGTTGAAAATTTATTATTTGTTGTTAAATTTAGCTCTTTAAAATTTAAAATTTTCTTTTATAAACACTTTTAAACTTTGTTGGAAAACGATGAAAAAAAGGTATTTTATTAGTTATTAAAATGTGAAATATGTGTAAAATTATTTTAAAAACAATTTATTTCTGTCATAGGACTGCCATGTTACCTAATAATAATGATAATTTGTCGAACTGATATTTTAAATGCCAAAATAGCGATAAAGGGCCAAACACAACAACCTATTGGAGCATGTCACGTGATTCATCTTGAACCACGGAAAGCTAATCCTTCATCCATTGAATCAGCACTCTAATATATATATCTCGTTGGTTTTTCCTTAAAAGGCGGCCTCTGGTAGACATTTTGGAACTATTTTTTTTTTCACGTGTATACAGTCTGTATACCAAATTTCGTTGCATTCCGTTCACCCGTTTGCGCTGTTAGATGCTGTTTATAGTTATGTTTAATTATAACCACCTTTTATATGGATAAGAGAAAGTAAAAAATATTAGTACCAACAGTCGCCGATATTTTGGTGCTGTAGTCACGTATGCACTATGGTCTTTGCACAATCGAAGTAGTTTGTGCTATTTTTCTAGTGCATACTCATATTTTGGAAAAAAGAAAAAAATAATACGTAAATAATTACACTGAAAATGAATTATGTCGATTTTGATTAATTTTTTGAATAAAAATAAACATGTAGAAACGATGGACAGATTGTATTAAACTCACGTTAAATTTCCTTTATTAACAATTTGCAAGTCGAATTTAATATCACTCCTCTGGTTGTTATTACTAAATTTAGTGACTTTTTTATTCAATATCCACGTGGTTGTCTAATCATTATTCGTTCATTTCATATATCCAATATCGCTCCTAAATATTATTGGTGAGAGTTGAATAAAACAGTCCGTAAATTTAACAACACTGTATAGAGCGCTTTAGAGCGTTAAGACCATAAAAGGGTTAAATTAAAGTACTAAGTACTGCATACAATATGCTCAAATATCCACTAAAAAGGTAGATTTTGAAAATATCATAGTGCTAAGGTGACCTGACGTCATCGAATCCCGTGGACAGTCCGCGAAAACTACCTTTCTTTTTATTGAAAGCAAGCCCGCATTTGTGGCCTTTCGCAACTTTATTCATTATGTTACTTCTGTACTTTTTTAATCTGTATAATTGATTGTGTTCTTGTATTTCATTTTTATGTATTCTATTTGTTAACTTTTTTTTTTTTTTTCGCTGTTTGTAATTGTACGTATGCTTTTTTTTTTTTTTTTTTTTTTTTTTTTTTTTAATGTGTCTATAAGTGCTTTTGTGTGTTTGTGTGTACGTCTTTTTTTTTTTTTTTTTTTTTTTTTTTTGTGTGTGTGTGTGTGCGTGCTTTACATTATTTTATTTTCCTTTGTTTTTGCTTTTTCTGTAATTGTCTGTTAACTGCTTATCTCTGTAAAGCTCATGCTCTACTCTGTGGTGCAGGAAGAGACAATGATAAATAAATAAAAAAACATACTATTTTCTGATGAAGTAATTTTTATAAAGCTAAACATCTTTGTGTGGAAGAATTTAACGATTTTTTAATACATGTTTATTCGAGTTTTTTTTTTTTTTTTTTTTTTTTTTTTTTTCTAAGCTACTTTAAAAATGGCTGTCTCAGAGAATCGGTTTTTAACTAGATTTTCTCACTTTCTACTAATAATACTATTTTTAACTTTATTTTTTCATTTTATTACTATTATTATTATTTTTAATTAGTGATGGAAAATTTTATAAATATTGTTCGTCTTGCTTCCAAATGATTTGCCATAGTCAATTAACATATGTTCTGTGGTTCAAGAATAAAATATTCGCCTTCTACATGATGAGTCCGGATTCGAATCCTGACCGATCTAACATATAACTTCGTCTATCCTTGATATAGATATATTGTGTAGAAAATCGGCATTACTGCTATTCGCCTTATTTCACACAATTTTTATTTTATTTTATTTTATTTTATTTTATTTATTTATTTATTTATTTATTTTTTTTTGAGAGAGAGAAGGGGAACAGCAAAAAGTGCTAAACTTGGAATTATTCACTTTTAATAGAAAGTGAAAAATTTCACTCTTTCGTATTTTCCACTCTTTAGAGGTTTGCGACAATTTTATAAAGAGTCATACAACACTTTTATAGTTAAATATCACTCTTCCTGTTTATAGAGTAGATCTCTTCTCTAAGTGTGAACGACTTAAGAAATTTAACTCACTAATTTTATACATTTTTAAAAAATATTTTTTCTCTTTTTTTTTCTCTTTTCTCTTTTTTCTTTCTTTCTCTCTTTTTATTTATTTATTTATTTTGTATTTTACAGACAAGCAAAAATGATTCCTTACAGAATTTTCCATCCATGGTGTCATCCAAAATGGAGTTTATACTTTTTCCATATGGGCCGTAATTTTCTGAAAGACAACGAAATATACTGGAATTTCATTAAAAAGGTAAAATCTGTTTTGCAAAGAATTTAATTATCAAGTTTTCTGAAGTTTTACAAACTAAAAATAAATAGTTATTTAAAAATCTATGAAAATACCACGTCTTAATTTTCAATCAAAAGATATTTTTTAAGCATAATCAGTATAAATCTTACATGGTGGAAAAGGTGAAGTTTTCATTTCAATTCAATATGAATTCTATAAATTTTGCTGATTTTACATTTTCGCCAGTGAGAGTGGCTATGGGTTCTCTTATTACGGAACCATTTTTTATTTTTTTATTTGTTATTTTATTTGTTCATATATTCTGATGATATTACCAAAATGTTAGTGAAGACCTCCATATGGAGATTCAAAAAGTTTTTGGATTCTGCCTGTGTGTCCGCGATAACGGGCACAAAAAGGATCTGATTGTTGTGCAAACTGATATACATCTTCACCAGCCACTGGTACTAGCTGTATAGTTTTGGGTGTGTATTTCATTTGTGGACATGCCAAAGTTTTTCTTAACATAACATCGAGAAAGAAATATACCGCCTCCATCTAAAACGAAAAACTAGTCATTTTCTGATTCCCTGAACTAGAAATATAGCTTTCCGAGCTATGCGTATAAGGTAAGCCAATAAACTGGATAGACAAAATGATGGAGAATTTATAATCTATACATTTCTAGATGTTGAAACAATATTATGAATATTATGAATCCTTTGTATTGCGAGAAATTTCATTTGATTTCCTAGATTTAAATCATAAAATCGAATTATACTTGCTAAAACTCGATTCTTGTGTTCGCATTTATTTTAGAGATTTTTAAATAAGCTTGACCTCAATAATATAGGGAAGTGCTCTAGAATTTTAATAGGGTTTCTAGAAGTCGCTTTCAAAAGGGACTATAATTTAAAAGGATGACATGGGTATGTTTTTTCTAGAGCTACAATTTAGTTTCTGTAAATTTAATGTAAATATTTATCCAGAGTCTCTGTAAAGTTACAGTAATTCTTAGTTACAAGTGAATAATCGAGATTCTCAATCTTTATTCTGTATTTTTACCTAAATTTTATTATTTAATTTTTTAATTAAAATTAAAAATGACTGTTTCTACATTACAAAAAGCATTCTAAGTCCAAAATATATTCTCAGCAATAATTAATTAAATTAATATTAGTTATTACGCAATTACACAGACAGAACCGGTGGAAAAATGAAAATACATTTGTAATGTTAATGAAAATTCTTCGTCACTACCTTTAATTTAAAGCTGTAATGGCTAAAACTGATGTAATTTAATTGACATTTGTAGTTCATTGTGTTTATTCTCCCAAAAATTGTTTAACCAAATCAAAATATGTGTGAAATACAAAAGAAAAGGCTCTAACATTACAATTAAGACTGTTAATTCTGATGTGAACTTTTCTTCTTCTATTAGTGCTTCTTTTAAAATTAAACAGAAGAATTTTTATCATACATTCTAGATTGTTAATATCCCTTCATCCTCGTCCTTCCAGGGAATTCTTGGAATCGAGTTCATTAAACATAATAACATCCAAGTTGATTTTGCTCATGATTTGTTAGATATAAATGATGTGTCAATTTTATTCTTGTAATGAGGAAGAACATGGTATTTGTAACCATAATCATACTAACCAAGCACATAAAAAAGTTTGGATTTCTGCATATTTGCTTTCTAAATGCATTATCAACCCAAACGAAACAAAAGCAGTTAATTAATGTATACACCAAATTAAAACCTGATCCTAAGGAATATATTTTTGAAGGAAAGAAAGATAAACAGATAAATTTTTACGATTCTCTTATAACATTCAAATACTTCCAAAAAAGTTACAATGAGAAAAAACATATAAAAGAATTTTATAATTTCCAGATTTATGTAGCAAATAATTCAGAAAAAAATGTTCATCTCAATAAAAATGTAGAAATAGGAAAATTGCTTTGGTTCAACAAGTCAAAAATATTGATGCGGGAGAAATTATTTCTAAAAATGGCAATGACACAGAATTTAATAACACAGCTGAACACTCTATCAATTTGATTCAACCATCGGAAAAAATTTTGACCAAAAGAAAAAAAGATTTAACCACATTTGACTTTCACCTAGATCACTTATGCAAAGAAGAAAAAGAACAATTACAAAAATTATTATTCGAAAATTTCGCAGTATTTTGAATATATTTGCAACATTAGGCCAACAGATAGACTTATTCTAAATTTAAAACTCACAAATGATTTTCCAATAAAAGCGCTTCCCATACCTCAAGCTCTTTAAAACGAAGCTCTCCCGATGCTAATATCATCGAGCGTAGCTGCTCCGAATAGGCCTGTCCTGCCCTTGGTGAAAAAGAAACCGGATGGTTCAGGAAAACAAAGATTCAGACTCGCTTTAGATCTAAGAATGCTAAACGCGGTAATTCAGGGTTCTTCTTACCTTTTACCGAAAATTCAAACTATTATTTCAAATGTATCATCATATAAATATTTTAAATCATTAGATTTTCAACAAGTCTATCATCAAATTGATTTATCTAAAAAAATTCAAGATTATGTTACATTTACAACATTGTTTGGTTCGTATAAATATAAACCTTTATGCTTCGGACTCCAAACTGCTAGTTCCATTTTTCAATGACTTATAGACAGTCATTTAGATGAAATTCAGGAAGATGGCATCTATGCCTACCAAGACGATTTGATCGTATGTTCTAACTCTTTTGAGAAAAAAAATGCTCAAATTAAATAAAGACTTTCATGTTTTAAAAAAGTACAATTTAACTTTAAACCCTAATAAATGTTCCTTTCACAAAAAAGAAGTTGGCTATATAGGATTTCACTTTGCAAATCATAGAATTTCTCCTGTACAGGCTAATATTATCAAAATCAATTCCTTTCCTGCTCCCTCCAATAAAAAGTAAGTGAAAAGATTTTTAGGGCTTGCTACTTATTATAAATGATTATTACCAGCCTTTTCTCAAAAAGGCGAACCATTAATAGACTTAACCAAACCTAAAGTCACCTTTAAGTGGATTCAAAAGCATCAAGAAACTTTTGAGAAATTGCCACAATTATTTTTTAAACCTTCAATTGTCATATTACCAGATTGGAAAGAAAAAAAAAAATTACATAATTGCGGATGCTTCAAAAGTTTCAATTTCAGGTGTAGTTATGCAAAAATTTGGCGATAGACTATTGCCCATTGCATATTTTTCAAAATCATTAAAACCCTCTGAACAAAAATATCATTCCTTGAAGCTGGAATTAATGGACATACATAGATCTGTGCTTGCATTTAAATACTATTTGTATAAACGAAATTTTGTAATTTTTCGGACAGTGCACCTTCAAAAAAGTATAAGAAAACAACAAATCCTGCAGATATTACCACTAGATGGCTAATAGAACTCTCTGAATATTCCTATTCTTTTGAACATATTCCTGGTTCTAGTAATATTTTAGCAGATTATTTACCCAGATGTAATTTAGATCAAAACCTTACAACTAATCCGGAGAGAGTTTTTGAAGAGCGTTTTCCTGTCATACAATGCGATCCTGACAAGGTGAGTACAAATGGTCAAACAAATTCTGTAAAAGATAAAAATAATTACCACATTACTTTTTTTATTTCTGGTCAAAATGGTAACAAAGATCTACTTCATGAAATATCAAATAATACTTTCGTGCAAGAACAGAAAAATGATGATAAATTATCCCTGGTATGCAATGAAATTCTAAAAAAAGGTTCATCAAAAAAATTTCCCAACTATTTTGTTCACCTTGACACTAAAGTTTTAATGATGAATAAATATGATACTTGTGATGAAAATTATAGATATTTTATTATTGTACCTGAAAAGTTTAAACCTAAAACATTAACTATTGCTCATTTGTCACATTTTGGATTTACAAAAACTTACGAATTTATTTTATTTAGATTCTTTTGGAGAGGAATGTACAATGACACATTAAATTTTGTTGTATCATGTATAAATTGTTTACAATCAAAACATCATCGCAATTTTAATGCACCTTTACAGCCAACCTACACACGAAAATTTCCTGAACGTACCATATCTACTGATTTGTTAGGTCCTTTCGAAAATCGTCAAGCCATCTTGACTGTGATCGACCATTTTTCAAGATATGCAGAACTTTATCCCATAACGGATACATCTGCACAAAAAATTGTTAAATGTTTATTTTCTTACATATCCGCACATGGTCGTCCATCTGTAATTCTTTCAGATCTCGGACCCCATTTCACTTCACATGTCTATATCAATTTCAATGACCCAATGGGTATTAAAATTTTACACTCATCTGTTGCTCATCCATAAAGTAACGTAATTTCAGAGAGAATCAACAAAAGCATAAAATATTCCATAAAAGCTCTCCTACAAGAAGGACACAGATTTGTCAATGCTACCAATATTCATAAATCTTTGTACAATGGATCAAAACATTCTTCTACACTATTTTCACCAAATTTCCTACACTTCGGCAGAGAATTATCTTTAATTTTTGACACCTTTGACTCTCAATGTAATCATCCATTTCTTGATAAAAATGTTGGTGTTTATAAATTAATGTATGACCTTGATAAAATGTACCATAAAGCATACAACAATATTAAAATGTCTCAAGAAAAAAGCTATAACGACTATCAGAGAAAAGCAAAGTTAAGAAACATTTTTGAAAAAGATATTTATATTTAAAATCTACTGACAAATTCAGATTAAAGTACTCTGGTCTTTTTGTTGTACTTAAAAAACATTCATCAGTTTTATTTTCAATAAAAAGAATAAACTACCCTGATGAGCCTGCATTTAAGGTACATGTGGATAGACTGTTGCTAGCTTCATCCAGAAACACACATTTAATTGAAAGTTATGTTGCAATTGATCAGGACACTTTTCGAAACATACCAACACCTACACACTCATATAATCTACGTCCAAGACAAAAACACACGCCAAATAATTTCAATGCTATTCCAACATCAACACACGTAAATCTGCGTTCAAGGCAAAACAATTTAAATCCTCAAAAAAAAAAAAAAAAAAAAAAAAAATAATAATAATAATAATAATAATAATAAGTCACCACTGCAGGGGTAAACTTGTTTTTATAAAATTATATATATTCATAAAAGTCGCCTACAATACTTTTTGTTTATTTAATACACATTATTACAATTTTTTTCTCAATTTACAATCAGTAAATCAGTTTCTTAAACGATGTTACTTAACAGTATTTCTAAGGGGGGGGGGGGGAAGTAATAGGGAAATTTTTGCTGCAATTCCCGAGAATTTTTATATGCTTCCAGCATCACTGCATGCTATTACTTGCCAACCCACTTCTTGCATGTTCAAGGGTGCATTTAGTATAATAACATTGCTCAAAGATGTTGCGTATTCTTGTTATTGAAATCGATATATTTGACATATTTCCATAAACACTCGTACACACAAACAGAGACAAAAAAAAAATGTAGTTATAAAAAGCTAATAGATAAATAAATATATATATGCTCTTATGTTACATAAACATTCATTTAAGAAGATAAGAATTACAATTTACACACATTTTCATTTTAGACATTTGACAAAAATGTATGTTACGCAATTTTTAGAATTAAAAAACACATAATGTTGCATGTCAATTTTTATTGAACACATAATTTTATAATCATATCATTTAAATTTTTTAATCAAATTTTCATACTTTTTAATAACTCTAATTTTTTTGGTATTTGTAGCAACATGTTATACGAGTATTACCTGTCATGATCTTTTTTTTTACGCTCTCAGTTTTCTTGGACTGATTTTTTAAATTATTTTGTAGATATCAAAATCACTGAATCTGCCCTTTTTTATTTATTTATTATTTATTTTTTAATAATTTTCCCTCCCTGAGAAAATGATTCGTTCAAAATTATTGCCCGAGAATCGTCAACTCAATTGAGAGCATTCAGTTTTGGAATACTTGTTATTCTATTGAACTAGTAATTTTCTAATTATTCATTTGAAATTCCTATCCCAAGTTTTTTGAGGTGCTCCCGATCGTGCATTTAATAGCGTGGTGGAGCGGTTTTTTTACATACCCTATTCATCTAGGACAAAGGCCCTAAGCCTGAGCCATATACTTGTGTTCCACCCAAGAGTAAAGTGGGTTGTTCGTATTACGGTGGAGGCCGAACACAGTTGAACAGCTTTCCTAGCTGGAATTTTTCTTATATTTTTATGGTGTTATTCGCACATCATATTTTTTGTTTTTATTATTTTCTGATGTTACTTACACAGCAGTTGATAAATGGTGTGTTTAATTTTATGTAATTTTGCTTTTGTGTGTTTCATTTTTGCATTTATATCCATTATTTTTTTTTTAATCAGAAATATTAATACTACTTGTACAAGTGATTAAATATTTGCAAACAAAGTAGACTTATGGCCATAATCTTAAAGAAGATATTTTCAAGTGTGTACACAATATTTATTCTACTAGTGCTTTTATACTGTGACTTTCAGTTATCCTTGGATATATAACAGCAACAAAGCACATTATAGGAAGTGAATTAAGAACTTTGAAAGACATGAAAAAAATTCATAGGTATTGGAAAATATTCTTACAGACTATATTAAAATTGTGCACAAGTTAAATAAAAATTATGATGGTAGCTGCTCTCTATATTTTTATTCAAACTTTTACAATGTTTACATATATATATATTTGATATTTTTATGCATCTATATGTAAAACATTTATTGCCTTTTACATGAAAAGTATATATATTGTATAGGACAACTTTGAGCAACATCTTTTTTCCAGCCGAAGGAGAGAAATATATGATATCGAAAATCACATATTCAAAATTACATATTATCTCTCAAAATTTAATTCATTTCCCATCTTTATAAAGAGCGATTCTAAAACATTTGTAACATTTAAAATCAAGTCTGCTGTTTCTCAGCGCGCGAAATAGCTATTTTAATCTCTCTCTGTTTCTTGCAATAAAAAATAAATAAATTAGAGAAGTGGCGATTCTCTTACAATGAGTTGGGATAGTCAATCTTTTCATCTCACGTCAATAAAATAAAATAGAATAAGTTTTCACTGGCGTTGATACTTTTGGCAAGAAAAGATGTACTCTTGAAAACGAAATCATGTGTTCGTATCGGCTCAAAGGTTTATGAAACCATAACGAATAAAAACATCTATTGTGAATAAAATTTCAGTGGTTAGATTTCTAACGTACATCTATCGTTTTCCCAGGATATTTCAACGATATTTTTGGCTAAAATTGGGTCGCCAATATATTTAAAAAAACTATACTGATCACAGTGTAACTGAAAAATTGGGTGTGGCTCATGGGTTCTTTGAGATTTCAGTTTGACGATCATATTGTGGTTTTTGATGAGAAGTGACTGAGCCAAACTTTGATCACTTTTTCGTTGACTCTCAACATGTAAGAACTTCACATTTTTGTTTTACTTCCCGTGTCCCCATCCTCTTTTAAGAATAACTTTTTATCATAAATATTTCGTAAAGAATGATTTCTTTGTCAAGCTGTAATTGAATAATAATATTGGAACATTTGGCCACAGTTTAAAGTAAATAAAATATTTTAAGTTAGTAAGATTCTCTGGGTTTGTTGTCATCTCAGATCAAATTATGGCCATTTACTTGCAAGATTTATGGGTTTGTTAAATGCTCTACTTCAATAGTAACTCTTCATCCTCAAATTGAATTTCTGAATGAATAATAATGCTTTATCTAAACTAATTTTTTAAACAGATCAACAAACAATACAACAGATGTCAATCACAAAATTTTTTTCTCAGTGGCCTATATGGGCAGACTGTCTGTGCGGCAATAGTCGCCTCAGAACTCATCCAAATGGCATGCAAATTGGTACACATATTCAAGTGCCATACAAAAATATCTGTATAGTTTTGGTATGTATATTGATTATGGTTCATGTACAGTCGGTAACAAAAGTGTCCGAACACTAGCAAAAATTTTTATGTAAAAAAAGTACACTTCATACGGTTTTGTTAAATAAATCATTGTCGAATCCTGTTCTTAGTCAGTGTAAGAATATGATTCGACAAGGATTTATTTAACAAAACCGTATAAAGTGTCATTATTCCTTTTTTACATAGGAATTTTTGCTAGTGTTCGGACACTTTTGTTACCAACTGTACAGTGACAAACCAAAGTATTTCTTATCATCACGGTCTATTGCGTTTAAAAGCATTTTAACATGCTTACACTGCATTCAACAAAATGAAGTCAACTTACATTATTGCGATGATTAAAACCATGTTTTCTGTATAAAATATGCGCTTAGACTTAATAATATTATTGTACAGGATCTTACAAAAATGTTCCAACAATGTCACGTAATCATCCAGTTTCTCTCAAATTACAAGCAATTATTCATGAGCTATGTAGAATGTATATAATGTTTATATTTCATTTACAGAAACACAGAAGAGAATTTCGTAACACCTTGAATAGATATTTATTAAAGCGCATTTTAACGCGTTTATGCTGCATTCATTAAAATGCAATTATCATAATAAGGTTATTATTAAGGTGCCAAGAAGCATGTTTTCTCCAGAAATATGGTATGTATACATTTAGTAATTTATTTACAGGACCACAAAAAAGTATTGCTGATGACATTTTGTAATCATCCAAATGATGTCAAATTTTAATAAAAAGTTATTGAATTACAAGACGTTGGTTGTATATGTATAGTTTTTGTTGGTGTATATATACAACTAGTGGATCTGCAGATCAGGAGCCTCAACGTCCTATTTGCATCAGACATTATTCAGTAGGTCATTTTAATTTATTCCTTATTATATAATAGCATATATTGATTCGATCGACTTATTACCATAATCAGATACATTCCTGAGGGGGGCGGCAGGAATATAATGGAAGAAATTGGTTTGGCTCCAAATTTGGCGACTGTTTCCCTCCTTGGCGATTTTTTTTGGCGATCTTGGCGAGAAAATCCTTATCAGGGATATACCAAATATGGAAGCTCTAATCTCATTGGCTGATGAGATACGATAATTTTCAAGAACAGTCTGTGTTCGATAGAATACTATAAAAGGAGCATTTTTTTAGCCAAGGTGGTCAATCTCAGATCTGTGTCAGTTTCGTCAAATGCTTGCTTTATTTTGAGCCTCTTTGAATGAAACTTGCTTTATGTGTTATTGCTAAACAGTTTGTACTGTTGTTTTGCTGTTAACGGCTGTTGTTTAAGCTATGTTTATTGGTTGAATTGAAGCTGATACTTGGTTTATAGACCTGTATTTTTTTTTTAACTTTCTGTGAATAAATCACTGAATTGTTGCAAGTTTCGCCTTTCATTTTCGGACAACTTACGAACCCCCAAGTACGCAACAATATGTATTCTTAATAAACGACGGTCTTGTATTATTTCCCTGAAATTTATAAATACCAAATTTCATACAAAAAAAAATTACATAGCATATCAGAAATATTTTGCGTAACCTTTAAACTAATTATCAATTCTATGCCCACAATTTTCAACAGGAAAACATGCTTTTAAAATTCTCATAAAATTTCATTATATTTGATGCGGTGTAACCATGTTAAAATACACTTTTTAAGAAATACCGACTATAGACCGTAATAGTACGAAATTCCTTTATGTATCCCGGAAAAGTAGCCACAGTCATTATAAACGCCAATAATAAGAATAAACCTAATTAATTATAACTCATTTATTTTTCAAACTAATTTGACATCATTTGGGTGATTACAGTACATACGCGGAATTATTTTGTGTGGTCCCATAAATTATTTAGTCTATACATAACCTTTCTTAAGAGTAAACATCATTTTAAGCATCTTTATACTGTATGTTAACTTCATTAAGTTCAATTCAGCATTAAAGCATTAAAGTGCGCGCTTAAATTAAAAATTTGTCCATAGGCTCTAATGTTACGAAATTCTTTCGTGTGTCTTTGTAAACGAACCATAAACATTTAAATACACCAGTAAAAACTATTAAGCTTATTTTGCGTTTAAAATTCATAATTGTTCCAAATTTAACATCGTTTGGATGTCTAAGTGACATTGTCAGAACACTTTTGTAAGGTCCTGTACTTTAATTAGAAAGCTTATGAGCACATATTTTCTTCAAACAGCATAAGTTTAAGCATCTTACTCACGTACGCTAGTTTCATTTTCTTCAATGCAAAGTAATGATATTAAAAATCGTTCAAACGAAATTCACCCCATACGCCGTAATGTTAAGAATTTTGGCGTGTCCCTGTACACAGTTTATAAACAATATAGCAATAAAAATTATACAGCTACTTATATGCAAAGCTAGAACGTGTACGTCAATTTGCGAGTCAATCGAAGGATTTTTGCAACCGCTATTGCGATACATACAAATTCTTTCCATACGCCGTAAGGATAAGAAAAAGTTTGGCGTGTCCCTGTGCACGAACGATAAATGGAATACACACCTAACACTATACAACTAATTCCGTTGGGCTCATGAATATGTGTACCGAATTGCAAGTCAATAGCGTTATTTTTGGGGCCGCTATCGCGGTACATACAAATTCTTCCCATAGGCCGTAATGATAAAAATTTTGGCATGTCCCTGTACACGAACTACAAATGGAATGCACACCCAAAACTATACAGCTAATTTCGTGGGGATCATAAACATGTGTAACAAATTTCAAGTCAATAGCGTGATTTTTGCGGCCGCTATCGCACGACAGACAGACAGTCAGACGGACGGACAGACGGAACCCAAAATCCTTTTGAGTTTCAACAGAGGGCCTCCACTGACGTTTCGGCAAAAATTGGAAGTCAATAGCTTGATTTTTGTGGTTTCTATCGCGGTACATACAGATTCTTCCCATAGGCCGTAATGATAGAAAATCTTTGGCGTGTCCCTGTACACGAACTACAAATGGAATACACACCTAAAACTATACAGCTGATTCCGTTGGGCTCATGAACACGTGTACTAAATTGCAAGTCAATAGCGTGATTTTTGTGGCTGCTATCGCGGTACATAGAAATTCCTCCCATAGGCCGTAATGATAAGAAAAACTTTGGCGTGTCCCTGTACACGAATTGCAAATGGAATATACACCCAAAACTATACAGCTGATTTCGTGGGGCACATGAACATGTGTACCAAGTTACAAGTCAATAGCTTGATTTTTGTGGCCGCTATCGCGATACATACAAATTCCTCCCATAGGCCGTAATGATAAGAAAAACTTTGGCGTGTCCCTGTATACGAACTACAAATGGAATACATACCAAAAACTATACAGCTGATTTCGTGGGGCTCCTGAACATGTGTACCAAATTTCAAGTCAATAGCGCTATTTTTGCGGCCGCTATCGCGCGACAGACAGACAGACAGACAGACACAGCCCAAAACCGTTTTGAGTCTCAACAGAGGGCCTCCACTGACGTTTCGGCAATAACTGTGGCTAGTGTGCTGGGACACACAAAAGAATTTAGTACCATTGCGGATTATAGACGGTGTTTCTTATAGATGCATTTTAAAATGGCTACACTGCATTTAACATAATAGAATAAGCATATAAGAATATTTATAAGCATGGTTTCTGTAGAAAATGGTAGGCATAGTATTGGCAATTAGTTTACAAGGCTACACAAAATTATTTCGTTGTATTACGCAATCATTTGGCATGAAATTTGCACAAGTATTTGTGTGTTACAAGGAATGAACGCAAGGCTATGTGTTACAAGTTAATAAATATACACACATATAATACAGATAAATATAAACAGACAAATTCAACAAGCGAATTTGAGAAGGCTGTAGCCCCCCTCAAAAACGTATCTGCTTATGTAGCGAGTTAATCACACGTACGCACACACACACACACACACACATGTATACATATATATAATTATTTAAAATAATGTGGAATAAATAAAAAGGATCTGCTGTGTAATAAATGATGCAAATAGGACGCTGAGACACCCGATCTGCATATTCACTAGTTTAATAATATTTTTCCACGATAGCATACAGCGCACATTAATACACAAAAACAGTTGTTCTGCAATGGTAGGACCATCCTGAATACGGCAATTTGTAAAAAAAAAAAAAAAAAAAAAAAAGATATATATTGATTGTGGAGTTTTCAGCCATGTATGTTATAACCTGTTGATGGTAATTAAAGAGATATGTCCTTTTAATAATTGCTTCCATTACCGATACCTTAGGTAATGGAAGTATTGTATTCGGTCGAAAATTTTGCTATCGAGTTTTCATCTGATTTACATGCTTTACCCAGGTAGCACAGTATGGTATTTTCAACGTTGAACAAACGGCAATGCATTCCGTTGAATTATAGTTTTTCCGTAACGTTAATAATCTGAAAATATGTCTCGTTGATTTCCTCATCTTTCAACGGTTGTTTTAATACATTTTACAGCGTAAAAAAAAACCGTTGTAAAAGGGTTGTACGAAAACGCAATACTGTCGTTTTTTTTATAACCTAAAAAAAAAAAGTTGTAAAATGGTTGTTCAGAATCGCAATACTGTCGTGCTTTTTATATCAGTTTTAAACGGCTTTTCTTATGTCTTATAAACGTTGAAATCCAAGAAAAATAGCTATCTCCATATATCCATTGAATTTTTGTTTCTAAAATATTGCTAACAATTTTAAAAAGAAAAAATTAATAATAATAAAAAAAAAAAATGGAACATTCTTTTTTACTTAATTTTTAGACTTTTTTTATTACTAATTTTATTACTTTTTTAATACTCAATATACGAAAATATTAGATTCGTAAAAATTTTCAACTTCCGTTTTTCGAGGAAAGCTAAATTTCATAGTACATACAACTGCACAAAATATATTATGTGAGACAACCAATATAAAAACGAATGCTGAATTAGTTAAGAGTGTGTATCAGCAGACAGGTGATGCTCTCATTACTCACTTTCAGAGATTTTTACATGACATCTCAACATCAGTTAATTAAAATTGCTGCAAATTCTGTATATAAAACCTTTATTCTGAGAAGCTGTATAAAACTTTAGTGCATGTTAAATAACATTATATATAGATTATTTTTTCAGTAAATATGAAAAAAGTAAAATTTTACAAAAGTACAGTTTTAAAAAAGAGTATTAAATATTTAAAGTTAGATCGACCCCTGAAAATTTAAGACAAGAATTCAAACATAAAATTAAAGAAGGGAAAAAGAAACACTCACTTCATTACTTGAAAAATCTTGTTTAAATAAATACAGCATCCACAATTAGACGAGAACTCTGTAATTTTTAATATTATGCTAGCAGGTAAACACACCCAAAACCAAAGAATATTATAACTTTGAGCTTTTAAGGGAATTTACCAGCTAGCAAGTTGTTTGGAAATTACGTAAAATGTCAGAAAATTTTCGTACCATTTTAACAGGAAAGCGATATTCATCTTCTTTCACATCACATTCACTTTCAAAATGGCACGCGTCGTATCGTAAGACGCTTTTAAGTTTTGCCACAATATACTTGGCGATTTCACATGTAGAACGGGAGGGAAAAAGCGTACATTAGAACACCTTCGTTAGCTACGGTTTCCGAAAGCCAAAGAACATTCTACTATACTTGTTAATATAATTTGCCGAAAGCTTCCCTTCTTATCATGTTAGAAGTTCTTTCACAGCACACCATATCTTCTAAAACTCTAAAGAAAATTATATTATAACACGCACATCCCGCCAATTCACAATCGTGTATCGATATCAAGTTGAAGAGATTCAACGTCATTTGACAGAAATAATGACTTATAAAAAGCACCTATTAATTCGTTGAAAAAACATATTTTTTATTAGAATCAAAAAGGAAAACAAAAACTAATAAAATACCTATTTTAAAACGTCGAAAAAATAACAGAAAAAGTACAACCATAAAATAACGTTTGTTATAGGTTTTCTTTATTACTGTGTAAATATTCGAAATTGTTCAGTGAGAATATTGCGAAATAAAAACTATTTTTCAACGGACATAAAATAACGTAACCAATTTTTCACTGTTCATACTTATTTGCAACGCTATAACAACGTTATGTGTTACCTGGGTAAGGTCTCCTGAGTCTAAAGAAGTAGTTTTTGGCAATTGGTCAGTGTGTGTATATGTGTGTGTGTGTGTGTGTGTGTGTATGTGCACACAGAAAAATGGAAAACCGAATCTTGTCAAGAGACTTGCCACCTTTGTGATACTAGACGTTTGCCAAGTACATTGACAAATTTGCACAAAATTACGCAAATTTTTAAACAATCAAAATACTACATGACAATCCTAGTTAATCATCAGACACAAAAGTCGTTTTATCTTACTATGTATCTGTAGGAATTTTCAATACGTGTTTCTTCATATCATTTGCTAACCAACCAGCGCACACCTGTCATGACATCAGATGTGGCGTATCTGTATTACGTAATTAACAGAAGAAAGGTGCGCATTCTTCGCTCCTCAGTTTGTATCAGTCTGTACGAAAAAGCTGTTCTAAGCGTGCGGCATAGAAATGCCAGCAATATGTTATTCTTCTTTTCTATGTTGTTATTAAATGTTATTGTGAATGTTAAAAGGACACTGCTTACTCTGTGGTCCCATTTAAACCAACAATGGTTATGGGCCCAGAGACACGCATCTTACTGCGGACTTTTTAAAATTTAAATTTACATTCACTAAAACGAATGTGCGATTTATTGTTAAGCCTAACGGCTGAAATCAAAAGTTCATGTGAACTGTCTTTTGATTGTGTTTTTATAACAAAGCTATTATAGATGATTAAATATGTCGCAAATACTAAATATTGAAAAGTTATCAAAAAGCAATTTTGATACGTGGAAATTGCAGATAAAAGCTGTCTTAATCAAGAATGATCACTGGACTTATGCTAACGGAACGAAAATCAAGCCCGATGAAGGCGCCGAAGACTAAGAAAACTGGCACGAAAATGATCGTAAAGCAAGAGCCGATATAATCCTCGCAATTAGTCCAAGTGAGTTATGTCACATTAAACATTGTACCACCTCAAATAAAGTTTAGAATATATTAAAAGAAGTTTAAGAATCGAGAGGAGCGGCGAAGAAAGCCACCCTATTGAAGCAGCTACTCTTTAAGAAAATGACCGACAGCGAAAATATGTCGGATCACCTCAATATTTTCTTTGATATAGTGGACAAGCTAAAAGAAATGGATATTCAAGTAGCGGAAGATTTATTATCAATTTTGCTCTTGTACAGCATTCCTGACAGTTTTGAAAATTTCAGATGTGCAATCATAACAAGAGATGAATTGCCGCAGCCTGAAGCTCTAAAAATTAAAATGATGGAAGAATATGAATCAAGAAGAAATAAAAAGCATCAATAATCGTCAAATGCATATTTTGCCATTAACAAGACATTTTTTTTCGAAAAGAACAAAAGAGAAAACTTAAAGCCAATACAGAACAAGAACACGCATGGAGAGAGAAATTATGCAACCTTCAAGTATAATTACTACTCAAAAATCGGGCATAAAGCCTCAGAATGCCGAAAGAAGATGTCAGACAGAAAATTCTTTTCATCGAATAAATACAAAGAAAGATCTTTTATGGTTGAATACAATACAGAATTTTCAATAGCGGCCAGTAACTCTTTCCAAGAACATTCCGAGTGGTGTATCGACAGCAGCTCAACATCACACATGGCTCATGATAAAAATTTGTTTCCAGAGTTCGAATCCAGAAGTGGCTTATTTATAAAATTAGCCGTAGATGAAACTGCGGAGATCACAGGTGTTGGAACGGTCAAATTATAATTCTCGGTAAGCACGGTGTAACTAATTTAAAGTTGAAAAATGTTTTGTGTGTTCCGAAATTAAAGTGCAATTTATTATCTACATCAAAGGCTACAGCAAACAACCGCTGTGTTATATTTACGGAAAAAGAAGCGAAAATTATTGAGCCGGACGGCTCTCCGATTATAAGTGCTACGAGGAAAGGTGATTTATATTTTTTTCAGCCGCAGAGGGATATCGCTGCAACAAATAAAGTAAGCAACTTTCATAAATGGCATTTAAAATTTGGTCATTTAAATGAAAAATATTTAAAATTATTAAAATCTGAAAATATGTTGAGCGATTTAAATTTTAATGAAAACGATTCTTTAAAAGATTGTAAAATATGCATCCAATCTAAACAAGCTGTGAAGCCATTTTGTAAAGAAAACAAATTTCATAGTAAGGAATTATTAGAAGTAGTTTATTCTGATTTATGTGGCCCTATAAATGTTAAATCCCAGGGCAAATCACATTACTTTATTACCTTTTAGATGATAAATCTCGTTACATTGAATTAAATTTTCTAAAAACAAAAGATGAGGCTAAATATGCGTTCAGAAAATACAGAGCGGCAGTCGAAAATCGATTAAAAAAAATTAAAATACTGCATACTGATAATAGTTTGAAACATTGTAGCGAGGAATTCAATAAATATATTGAATAATGCGGCATCAAACGCGAGTATTCATCCTCGATGATGTCCCAGCAAAATTCTAGAATTGAAAGACAAAATCGTACATTATGCGAAATGGCGAGGTGTTTATTAATGCAATCAAATCTTCCAAGCTCATTTTGGGCTGAGGCAGCAAATTGCGCTGCATTGCATATATAAAAAACAGGTGTCCCACTAAAGGAATTAAAGAAAATAAAACCCCTTTCGAATTGTTCTTTGGTTATAAGCCAACCGTTAATTATTTTAAAATTTTCGGGCAGAAATGTTTTGTTCTAAATGAAAAATCTAATGGGAAGTTTGAACCGAGATCACAAGAACATACAGTCGGTAACAAAAGTGTCCGAACACTAGAAAAAATTCCTATGTGAAAAAAGTACACTTCATACGGTTTTGTTAAACAAATCCTTGTCGAATCGTGTTCTTACACTGACTAAGAACAGGATTCGACAAGGATTTGTTTAACAAAACCGTATGAAGGGTACTTTTTCTATATAGGAATTTTTGCTAGTGTTCGGACACTTTTGTTACCGACTGTATATTCGTTGGCTATTTAAATGAATCACGCGCTTACAGATTATGGAATAAGGATACCAGAAAAATTGTCATAAGTCGTGATGTTCGAATTATAGATGAGTTTGAAACTAGAGATTCAGCTACTAATGACCAATTAGAATTAATTTTTCCGTCTGTGAATAAATCCAATCCCTGTAATATTAAAAATGAAACTCCTTTTATTTCTGAAACTCAGACAGCAGACATTCATAGCGATCAAAGGGGGAGAAACAGCGGATCAATTTCCAACCCCTTGCAAGCAGAAAGACGAGAAAATTTCTCTTTTTCGAAATGGGGGGGGGGGAACGAGCAGCTCGATTTTCCGCCCCCATGAATTCAGAGAAGAAAGCGACTCTCTTTCCGAAGGGAGGAACATGGAAAATATGAGTGGAGAGCGGGAGAGCGCTGACTTTAATTGTAAACAAGAGGAAGGCATTGACCAAAACAATCTTCCTTTTAAACGTGGTCCAGGCCGACCTAGAAAAATTAAAAATTGGAACTTTCAAAAGTCTCGGAATATATTACGGATACAAAATATAAAGATGAAACTTCTCAATTAGCTGATAACTCATTTACTGAAATTAATCCAGATATAATCGATGCGCTAAGCGGACCTTATGCTAAAAATTGGAAGAACGCGATGAAATTAAAATTTGATTCATTAGTTAAGCAAAACGCTTGGCAAATTGTAGATAGACCAAAAAATAAAAAAGTAATTGGGTGTAAATGAGTTTTAAAAACAAAATTCAAACCAGATGGTCTTGAAAAATTTAAGGCCAGATTAATTGCCAAAGGGTGTTCACAGAAACAAGGGATCAATTTTGAAGAAAATTTTTCACCAGTAGCTAGATTAAGTTCTATAAGAACTGCAATCACGTATGCTATCCAAAATGGTTTCGCAGTATACCAGTTAGATTTTATTATGGCATATGTCAATGGTGATTTAAATGAAGAAATTTTTACGGAGCTTCCTGAATTTTTTGAAAATGATATGCATAAAAATAAAGTGTGTTTATTAAAAAAATCCTTGTGTGGACTTAAACAGTCAGGAAGACAGTGGTTTAAGTAATTAGATGAGAAATTAAGAAAAATGAAATTTAACCCTTTGAATTCCGACAAATACGTCTATTACTCAAAATACCCCTTTGATGCTATTATAATCGTCTATGCCGACGATTTAATTTGTCTCATTAAAAGTGAAGAGTTCTATTTTAATATTAGAGATACAGTGGTGGACATAATTATAGGACACCTATCTAATTTGACAAATAGTGAAAGAAAAGATTCAGAGCTTAAAAATGTTTTATCAAATACGTCAAAAACATAAATTTATTCTGTTATCATATATAATTATTTCATAATAATGATATTTTCATACAATTTAAGGAAAAAACCGAAAAACATAATGGACAAAATTATAAGACACCAACCGTTTTTTCCAGATACAGTGGTCAACATAATTAGCAGACACTAATGGTCTAAAAGAAAATCCTCTAACATGGTTATTCAATATTTGGTGGAGCCGCCATTGTTTTTTATAACATGAAAGATGCAATTCGGCATCGAATCTATCAGTTCTTCCCAAGCACATTTTATAGCATTCTTTAGGTCTTCGACACATATAAACTGCCTCCCATTTCGGTAAACTGCACGAGCTAAGATCCCCCACAAGTTTTCGGTGGGATTTAAGTCTGGGGAGCGAGAAGGCCACGGGAGAACATTGATACTTTGCTCTGAAAGCCACTTTTTTGTTTCGTGTGATGCATGAATCGGCGCGTTATCGTGCTGGAAAGTGTAGTTTTCGCCACAAAGAAATTCACCGTATATGGTTAGTTGATCTTTAAGAAGATTCTTATACTTTTCGGAATTCATTCTTGAATGCACAAAAACAATATCCGTTTTCCCTTGAGCCGAAAAACCAGCCCAAACCATTACTGAGCCTCCACCCATTTGGCGGCTCATTAGTACATGAGGAGACTTCCGTAAATCATGCCAATAATATTGAATGAAACCCGTCCGGACCATCCAGGTTAAACTTTTTTTCATCAGAAAATAACACAGAGTACCATTTGGAGGTCATGGCCATAGTTTGTTTAGCAAAGTTTAGACTCTCCATTTTGTGCCGGCTTAGAAGCGGTGGTTTTTTCTTCAATTTTTTATATTTCCCATAGGAAGCATTATGCAACACCCTGCGAATGGTTCTCCTTGAACAATTCAGTTTCAAAGCATTTTTAATGCCTGTAGTTGTCATCTTATTCTGTGTAGCGACCGAAAGCACATGGCGTCTGTCTCTCGAGGACAAGCAAGTACTACGTCCAGATCTTTTAATCCCCGATCCATTAATTCCTCTTTTCAAAACATTTCTAATTGCACATCTACAGCTTTTAATAACTTTTGAAATATTATTAATTGAAGCACCAGTTCCATTTAATCTCCAAATTTCGCGAATTTCACTTTCTTTTAATTCTGTACCTCGTGGCATGTTTGTAAATGCGTGAAGTCGGTTATCGTCTGATTTAGTTAACTGCTGACGTCATAACAGCGTGCAGAAAATTTGCATATTGCACATTATTTTCGAAAAAAAGCAGTTGTTTTAATTAAAATTTTAGGGTGTCTTATAATTTTGTCCATGGTATTTTTAATTTTTTTTATTAAACTCTATAAAAATATCATTTCTGTAAAACAATTACGTGTGATAACAGAATAAATTTATGTTTTTGACGTATTTGATAAAACATTTTTAAGCTCTGAATCTTTTCTTTCACTATTTGTCAAATTAGATAGGTATCTTATAATTATGTCCACCATCGTAAATTAGCAGAATCTTTCAAAATGAAAGATATGGGCCTTTTGCATTATTGCTTAGGCATTGAATAGATAGGGACAGCATCACTCTAAAACAAAAGTAATATATTAAAGATTTATTAAATAAATTTGGTATGCAAGATTCTAGAAAAGTAAATACACCTTTAGATAATAGTGTGAAATTAACTAAAGGTATGTCACCAGATACAAAAGAAGAGAAATCATACATGTCAAAAATTCCTTACAGACAATTAATTGGTTCTCTTATGTATCTGTCGGTTGCTACCAGACCAGATATCACTCATGCTGTAAATTACTTGAGTCAGTTTAATAACAATCCAGAAAAACCCCACTGGATAGCTGCTAAAAGGATACTAAAGTATCTCAATGGAACTAGAAATTTAGGTATTGTTTATTACAGAGACAATAAACCATTAACAGCATTTTTTGATGCCGATTGGGCATCGGATATAAATGACAGAAAATCATATACGGGATATGTCTTCAAGTATGCTGGTGGTCCTATTTCTTGGGAATCGAGAAAGCAACGAACCGTTGCTCTGTCCACTACAGAATCTGAATATATGTCTCTGTCCGAATCCACAAAAGAGACAATTCATATTAGAAATTTCCTGAAAGAACTAGATCCTGAAATTGTATCAAGTCCGACTGTAATCATGTGCGACAATCAGTCCGCACTGAGATTAGTAAAAAACCTAGTTCACCACAATCACACAAAGCACGTAGATATACGACATCATTTTGTGCGAGAAGTTTAAAATAATAAGTTAATAGACATTAAATATATTTCATCAGATGAACAACCTGCAGACATTTTAACAAAAAGTTTAAACACATGTAAACACGAAAAATGTTGTGATATGATAGGACTTAATACTCAGGACTGATGAACTCAAAAAATATTTAAACTGTGTGTTCATTAAGAAGTTAACTCTTATATTTTACATATTTTATTTTATTAACTATAATTATTTGCTTATAATTTTATTTCTTTACTAACAATTTTCTCATTTTAAGTGATTTTTGCATAAAAATAATTTTCTGTAATTTTTAATATGCTATTATAATGTATAAATATGTTTTATTTTCGAAACATTTATTGAAAAAAGGGGGGAAATGTAGGAATTTTCAATACGTGTTTGCTCATATCATTTGCTAACCAACCAGCGCACACCTGTCATGATGTCAGATGTGACGTATCTGCATTACGTAATTAACAGAAGAGAGGTGCGCATTCTTCGCTCCTCAGTTTGTATCAGTCTGTACGAAAAAGCTTTTCTAAGCGTGCGGCATAGAAATGCCAGCAATATGTTGTTCTTCTTTTCTGTATTATTAAATGTTATTGTGAATGTTAAAAGGACTCTGCTTACTCTGTGGTCCCATTTAAACCAACAGTATGTTTAATAATGTTTCGTCAGACGATCAGTTTCCCCGGAACAGTTTTCATTTTTAACAAATTTATTTGGTTAGTCAAATGAGAGGATAAAAATAAAATGTTGCAATCTTGTCAATCGATTAAGACGAATTTTTCAAGTGTAGATTCTGACTAACTAACCTTGTCTGGTATCTGCTGTTGTTGACTAACTCTCCTGGTCAGATAATTACCATTGTCGACTAGCCTTCTTTGTCTAATAATATTAACCTTCCTAGACTGAAGTATTATTTTGGAGAAAAATCAACTAAACACGCGTCATAGTAAGAACGGATGGTGCTGTGGTAGCGTGTTTGACATCTGATAGGAAGATCCTGAGATCGGGTCCCCGCAAGGGCGTTTTGTATTTTAATTTTTTCAAGTAAAGATTTTGACTAACTCTCCTTGTCTGGTAACTGTGGTTATTGACTAACCTTCCTGCTCAGATAATTACGATTGTCTACTAGCGATTGTCGACTCTTTGTCTGATAATATTTATCTTCCTAGTCTGGGGTATTGTTTTGGAGACTAGTTCAGCTAGTACACTTTTTAACTGAAGTTTCCTAGTCAGCTGTTTGTGTTAGTTAATTCTGTATTGTCAACTGAGCACTTTGCCTGGTCACTGTGACCAACTGTTTTTTTCTCTGTGTGTGCATGCGTGTGGGGATCTTCTGACTGCCATATCTCAGGAACTATTAAA
Source organism: Salticus scenicus (assembly GCA_963930645.1). Taxonomy (NCBI): domain Eukaryota; kingdom Metazoa; phylum Arthropoda; class Arachnida; order Araneae; family Salticidae; genus Salticus; species Salticus scenicus. The sequence goes on along the minus strand of OZ005661.1, from coordinate 113,604,009 downwards.
GATAGAACTATGAAACTTCAGAATCGATCCATATCTAGTGTACCGATGATTTTTCCAACTTTTAGTGAAAATTGGAAAATCAGAAAAGGGAAACCGGAAGTGGGACCGGAAGTCCGTATCCCGAAAATGACTCTAATGATTTTCTCCAGATTTGCTATGTAAACACTGTATTAAATGCCCTGTCATATGATATAGTTGGTTAGTTCGAGAAAAACGATAGGCGTCTTTTGTAAATAGCTCAATTCGAGACCTCGCAAGTACGTTCCTTGTTAAACGGCTAGACGTATTTTATCTTTTCTTTTCTTTTCTTTATTTCAAATATCTCTATATTAACTCTCCTTTAGATATCCTTTTGTATGTTACTGTTTTTTTCCGGTCAACAAATGAGTATGCCCAGTTTTGGTAAAAGTCGGTATCTCAAAAACGGCTTTAACGATTTTCTTGAAATATCTTACATAAACCTATTTTAGACATCCTTTCTCATGTATTACATGATTATTAGTAGGAAATTAACAGTCATCCTGACTAAGTACGTCAGTTTTAGATCTCGGAAATTGGTGTTTCAAAAAATGGATCTAACAATTTTTTTCCTTATTATTTTTTAACTCGCTATGTAAACTCTGTGTAAACACGTGTGTCAGATTTCTCTTACCGGGAGATTTTTAGGCGTCTACTTTGTTAGGCAAATCTTGTGTGTTCTGATCAGATTATCATTGCATTTTGCATTTATGGTCATTCCTTTCTTTATATATATATATATATAGTATATAAAGAAAAAAAGAAAATACCACAAATTTCAATTAAACCTTATTATTATTATTATTATTATTATTATTATTTTGCGTTTCTTCATTTCATTAATTATCTTTGCTTTATGTACGAATTAATTTATTTTTACTCTTGACTTACCCAGAAAGTTTTTTTTTTTTTTTTCGCTGATTCTTGTAACCATTATATTTATCTCGTGAACGCGTACTTTTTTTCTTCCCTGTAAGCTCTTTCTTAAATACAGGAACAGTCTGGAACGTATAAGGACAAAGTAAATAACGAAAAATTCAGACAGCTATTTCTGCATCATTGAGCGTACCGTCATCAGTGGCCTGGTAAATGTTCCTGTATTTATGTATCTAGCGTCAAGTTTTCCTTTAATAATCTTTTTATTATTTCTTCTTCTTATTTTTATCTATTTATTTATTTATTTTTCATTTTTAATACATTATTTTGGTCGCATTCGTTTTTAAGGTAGCATATATATACACTAAGAGACAAAAAAAAAAAAAAAAAAAAAAAAAAAGCCGCACTTGGATATTTTTCTTTTCACCTACTACAACCACCAATTTTATGGTTTAAAAAGCAAATTTTCGAACAGATTTTGTCATGAAGTCCTCCACATACACTTCAGCATTGAGTCTAGTGTTAAAAACAAAAATGCAATTGTGAGAAAAACTGTAATTTTATAAATTATTTCAAAAATGGTAAGAATAAGGCAGTTAACGATGCCACAAAAAAATATTAATTTTTAAATGAAAATCAAAAAATATCTTAATACGTGAGATGGCTAAATAATTAAATATTAACGAAATATTGGTAAAATGGTTTTTAGCAAAATATTAAAAAAAAAATTGGCCGTTTAAACTGAAAATTTGGCTTTAGGCGGCCACATTGCTCATCCAAGCAAGATTAACCGCAAGTTAAAAATCAAATGTTTAAAAAATCGATTTGTATCATGTTCTGGGGATCTAGAACGAACTTATCGAAATCCTCTCGTTATCGGAATTTCTCCGATGTGACGTCACTTTCCGACAGCCTTTCTTATTTCGCTAGAACGAACTTATCGAATCGCTTTCATTTGGGAGTTGTCTGGCGGAATCTTTTTCTGAAATTTCGACAGGTCTTTTCCGAGTGGAATCGTCGTGAGATAAAATATTCACAGTTCCAATGGCGTCCATCTTGGCATTAGGCGTTATTCAAGAAAATGAAATAACAAGTTTTAAATATATTTAAATCTGAAAAATTAATTAAGTTAAATGAAAATTGTTATATATATATATAGGTAACTAAATTTTTTATTTAAAAAGTATGAAGAATAACATTTTTTAATACTTAAAGTTTTTGAAAGTTAATTAAATTTAATGAAAATTACAATAAATACCTATATATTTTTTCTGTAATTAAAATTCATATTAATCCTGTATAATATTAATAACATATCTATTAAGAATAATAAGTCTTAATATTTAATGTTATTAAAAATTAAGTTTAATGAAAACTGCAATTATATATATATATATATATATATTAAACTAAAAGTCTTATTTAAAGTATATCTATGAATGATGTAAGTCCCAGTATATAAAACATTAATAAAGCTTAAAGGAAATAATGATAAAGATTTATTTTCTCTGGAACTAAAATTTTCCTTTTAATTTTTTTTTATAATTGAATTAAGTAAGTTTGAGATACAACGCGTCAATTCTACATTCACTTGCAAAACTTCATTTGTAAGTAGCTATATAATAGAATCTAATAAGAATCTCATTTCTTAGTGAGGGAAAAGTAAAATTTAAAAATAATAATAATTATTATTTTTTAAATCTAAATTAGACATATTATTTAAACTCACTTACAAAATGAAAATTAATTTAAAAAGACGGTTTTATTTTTTCTTACTTTGAAAAGAGATAATTTTTTACGATGCTTAAAAGTTTATAATTATACAGCATATTTTATGGTATATTGTAAATTCTAAAAGAAATTCTAGAAACAGTACATGCAAGCATGCAAATTACAAAAAAAAAAAAAAAAAAAAAAAAAAATAATAATAATAAATAAAAAATAAACAACTGATAAGTATTCAACTATGTAATTGATTTCAAAAATATCTCTTAAATAAACAACATTTTAATATCAATTATTTTTATATTTTTTTTTAAATATGCAATGCACTTACTGTTATCTAAAGCTTTAAAATAGATTAATAATACAAATCGAAAACACCAAATATGCATACAGATAAGTGAATGATACATCATATTTCACAAAAGTACTAAATGAAAAGTAAGTGTGCCCAACATGTTCACAAGACTTTATATAAAATAATGAATACAAGAATTAGTAAAGTTTTCAGAAGCAAATATATCGATTGAGATAAATTATTTCACTACTTTCGAGAAATACAAATGTAAACACATCATTTTGTAATCATAAAAATTTTAAACTAGAAACAACGTACGCAACATTAATATTTCATAGCTGTCAACTATTTCATTTTCACCTTAGATTAAGAAATAATATTATCATCAAATTGCAATTTTTTTATTTGCTTTCTACAGTTAAATACTCCAATAATTATTATTCGAAAAACTATGATATTAAATCTTTTAAAAAATGCAGAAAAGTTTAAAAAAAAAAAAAAACCTTTTTTTTTTTTTTTGGGGGGGGGGGGGGGGGGTTGCAGAATTTTTTTTTTTCTCTGCGGACTGACAGTAGGATAAATTCTTTGAAAAGTAAAATGAAAACAAAAATATATACTATTATGTTTGCTTTAAGACATGTAAATACAATAAATCAATTACAATAATACATGTACAAAATAATAATAATAATAATAATAATAATAATAATTAAGGCAATTTAAAAAAATAATATTGTTAATGTTTATATAGACAAACTAAAAACATATTACCTGTATTACATCCAACGTTTTTTTATCCATAGTAAATAATTCCTCGTTCGTAATTGTGTAAAAAAATAAATGCTAGCAACTAACACTTTAAGGCGGAAAATCATTTACATTCACGGTCTTAAAATGTTAGTAACTGGCAAAGATTGAATTTCGATAAAAACACTGGTTTAATATATAGAAAATACATACGTTATTTATAAGAAAAATGAAGCTAAATACTCTTCTCTTATTAAATAAAATAGAAACACACGTTCACACTCTCGCAAGGAGAGGCAGCCATCTTTGTATATCTAAAAAATCCAAATGGAATCTCGCGGCGAGAATGAAATACTCCTTGTTTGTGATTGGTCAACTTAAACCGATTTCGAAAGCAGTTTGGGTGCTCTGGAAGAAATTTCTATTCACCTTTCCGATAAGGTGGTTCTAGGGTATAAAATGCATGTCGGGATGATTTGGGTTGGAAGCCGAGGATTCCGATAGCGGAATGTTTCCGCGTCGAATTCTTTCCGATGGGTTCGTTCTAGAGCCCCAGAACTTAAATAAGATTTAAAAAAAAAGTGTATAGCAAAATATTTTCTTCAAAAACAGTCTGGAAGCAATTAAACAAGGCAGGTTAAAAACCAAAAGATCTGCAAAAAAGTCATTATTAAGGACAAATATTACAAAAAATAAAAATAAATAAATAAATAAATAAAAATAAAAACAAGACATCAGTTTAGCAAAAATTAAGAAATATTAGCAGTTAATTATCAGGCTGAACTGAGTATCTCTGATGAGTCAAGTTTAATTTATTTTGAGCTGATGAAATAAACTACTAGGACGGTAAAAATGGGACTGACTTAATGAAAACTGCTCTCTTAAAACAGTGGCACATTCTCCGCACAATATGGTACGGAGGTGCATACTTTTTCAAAGAATACGACAAATTTTCAGGCTGAAGGGATCAATTAACTCAAAATAAAAAACGGTGATTATAAAAGTGGCAACCTACCTACGGACTGACAGTAGGATAAATTCTTTGAAAAGTAAAATGAAAACAAAAATATATGCTATTATGTTTGCTTTAAGACATGTAAATACAATAAATCAATTACAATAATACATGTACAAAATAATAATAATAATAATAATAATAATAATAATAATAATAATAATAATAATTAAGGCAATTTAAAAAAATAATATTGTTAATATTTATATGGACAAACTAAAAACATATTACCTGTATTACATCCAACGTTTTTTTATCCATAGTAAATAATTCCTCGTTCGTAATTGTGTAAAAAAATAAATGCTAGCAACTAACACTTTAAGGCGGAAAATCATTTACATTCACGGTATTAAAATGTTAGTAACTGGCAAAGATTGAATTTCGATAATAACACTGGTTTAATATATAGAAAATACATACGTTATTTATAAGAAAAATGAAGCTAAATACTCTTCTCTTATTAAATAAAATAGAAACACACGTTCACACTCTCGCAAGGAGAGGCAGCCATCTTTGTATATCTAAAAAATCCAAGTGGAATCTCGCGGCGAGAATGAAATACTCCTTGTTTGTGATTGGTCAACTTAAACCGATTTCGAAAGCAGTTTGGGTGCTCTGGAAGAAATTTCTATTCACCTTTCCGATAAGGTGGTTCTAGGGTATAAAATGCATGTCGGGATGATTTGGGTTGGAAGCCGAGGATTCCGATAGCGGAATGTTTCCGCGTCGAATTCTTTCCGATGGGTTCGTTCTAGAGCCCCAGAACTTAAATAAGATTTAAAAAAAAAGTGTATAGCAAAATATTTTCTTCAAAAACAGTCTGGAAGCAATTCAACAAGGCAGGTTAAAAACCAGAAGATCTGCAAAAAAGTCATTATTAAGGACAAATATTACAAAAAATATAAATAAATAAATAAATAAATAAAAATAAAAACAAGACATCAGTTTAGCAAAAATTAAGAAATATTAGCAGTTAATTATCAGGCTGAACTGAGTATCTCTGATGAGTCAAGTTTAATTTATTTTGAGCTGATGAAATAAACTACTAGGACGGTAAAAATGGGACTGACTTAATGAAAACTGCTCTCTTAAAACAGTGGCACATTCTCCGCACATTATGGTACGGAGGTGCATACTTTTTCAAAGAATACGACAAATTTTCAGGCTGAAGGGATCAATTAACTCAAAATAAAAAACGGTGATTATAAAAGTGGCACCTACCTGCGGACTGACAGTAGGATAAATTCTTTGAAAAGTAAAATGAAAACAAAAATATATACTATTATGTTTGCTTTAAGACATGTAAATACAATAAATCAATTACAATAATACATGTACAAAATAATAATAATAATAATAATAATAATAATAATAATTAAGGCAATTTAAAAAAATAATATTGTTAATATTTATATGGACAAACTAAAAACATATTACCTGTATTACATCCAACGTTTTTTTATCCATAGTAAATAATTCCTCGTTCGTAATTGTGTAAAAAAATAAATGCTAGCAACTAACACTTTAAGGCGGAAAATCATTTACATTCACGGTCTTAAAATGTTAGTAACTGGCAAAGATTGAATTTCGATAAAAACACTGGTTTAATATATAGAAAATACATACGTTATTTATAAGAAAAATGAAGCTAAATACTCTTCTCTTATTAAATAAAATAGAAACACACGTTCACACTCTCGCAAGGAGAGGCAGCCATCTTTGTATATCTAAAAAATCCAAGTGGAATCTCGCGGCGAGAATGAAATACTCCTTGTTTGTGATTGGTCAACTTAAACCGATTTCGAAAGCAGTTTGGGTGCTCTGGAAGAAATTTCTATTCACCTTTCCGATAAGGTGGTTCTAGGGTATAAAATGCATGTCGGGATGATTTGGGTTGGAAGCCGAGGATTCCGATAGCGGAATGTTTCCGCGTCGAATTCTTTCCGATGGGTTCGTTCTAGAGCCCCAGAACTTAAATAAGATTTAAAAAAAAAGTGTATAGCAAAATATTTTCTTCAAAAACAGTCTGGAAGCAATTAAACAAGGCAGGTTAAAAACCAGAAGATCTGCAAAAAAGTCATTATTAAGGACAAATATTACAAAAAATAAAAATAAATAAATAAATAAATAAAAATAAAAACAAGACATCAGTTTAGCAAAAATTAAGAAATATTAGCAGTTAATTATCAGGCTGAACTGAGTATCTCTGATGAGTCAAGTTTAATTTATTTTGAGCTGATGAAATAAACTACTAGGACGGTAAAAATGGGACTGACTTAATGAAAACTGCTCTCTTAAAACAGTGGCACATTCTCCGCACATTATGGTACGGAGGTGCATACTTTTTTAAAGAATACGACAAATTTTCAGGCTGAAGGGATCAATTAACTCAAAATAAAAAACGGTGATTATAAAAGTGGCACCTACCTGACCGACTATTTTGTAGGTATTTCGGACTTTTCTTCAAACAGCATTTCAAGATGATAATGCGCCTTGCTGTACGGCGTCTGTGGTACGATAGTTTGAATCAAATTGTTAAAATTACCTATCCATTCCCATGAGCACCTATAATTCTGTAAGTAATAATATCTTTTTTCACTCTAAGTTAAATCCCACAAAGAATATAGTAGAATTTCTTCTTTATTAGACTTGGAAACTGTTCGAAAATTCGCTCGAAAATATTAGTCATAAAAAGGCGCGGGGAGAGAGAGGAGGATTCGAAATGTGCAGCCTACAACTTTGTAAGAACTAGAAAAATTATTTACAATATTTAGCGTAGTGAAATTTTTGAGATTTCTATCAAAAAACGGTATAATACTATGCCACTGTGCATTAAAGAAGTAATTCCATATAAAGGTGGAATTAACCCAATGCTGAATACATATTTTTATTAAAAAATTGCTTAGATCTAACAAATAAATAGTTTTATTTCATATATTAAAACGTAACTTGTTTATTTCATATAGTAAATCATAATAGAATACAAAGTGTATGGCAATTGCACTATGTTTAAAAAGAATGTTTTATGTAGATTTTTATAAAGCAATTCGTAGAGTGTAATAAAGCATATTATTAAATCGAAAATGTACAGAGGTATCATTTCATCCCTTTGGTATTACGTAAACATGACCGTTTTATTTTTTTCAACCATTAATTTTAAAGTTATTACAAATAAAAAAAAGTGTAAGTCATTTTTTCTGCAGTGCGGCTTATTTTTATTTTTTTTTTATTTTTTTTTTTTTTATTTTTTTTTTTTTTTGTCGCTTAGTGTATGTATATAAAAATTAAGTAAAATATGAAAATAACAGCTTTAAAATAAACATTAAATTTTTAATTGTTGCCTTTTTTTTTTTTTTTTTCAGCATATGAAATAAAATATACTTTTACGTGAAAAAAAAAAATTATAAAAAATTTATAAATATTAAATTTGCTCATGCATATGAAAAAATGACGTCTATAAAATAATAGTAATAATTTTAAATTTTAAAGGTAACGAAGAGATAAAATGCGAAAAATTCGCACGGGCTTGCTAGCAAATGAATTATTTGAAGTGAGAAATAAATAAAATGATCATTTCTCAACGCCTTAGTCGTCATACAACTAACTAGTTTATAATAACGTTTAAACGTTAACACTTAGAATATCCTCAAATATTTTATATCATCAGAAAAAAAAAAAGCTTTAAAGGTAAAATGACGTCAACGTTACCCCGCAAGTTTAATTTTTCACAAAGTTTTATACCAATTTTATTATTTACGCATGCATTTCTTCTCATTTCAAAAATTTTTTAAAAGAAAATGAATGTGTAATAATTTGTTTCTTAGTGGCAACACCCACATTTTTAATGTTTAATTTTTTTTTCATGGCTTTAATGGAGATTTTAATTAAAATATTGAAATTTCGAAAGGAAAAACTTATTTTCTCAAAATTATTTATAGCCTATAGCACTCAGGAATACACTGTAAAAAAAAATTTCTGAATAGGTAAAAATTTCTAAGATATTTAGGTAAAGCAATGTTCCAAATTGGAAAGCTCTGTTTATAACCGAAAATGGGTCAGAAAATCTTTCTATTTTGAGTTTACAAACTTGTTATGTATGGTTTACTATCTTTATATTTTTGTCTATAATAAATAAAGTCGTCGTAGAAAATATTTTATCATTCACCTCTTATTTAAAAAAAAAAAAAAAAAAAAAAAATCTAACATGCGTAGATGATCTAAACAAAATGTAAACATTTCGTATCTATACTTATGTATACGTATGTATAGAAAAAAATATAAAATAAGATAGTGAACCATACATAACAAGTTTGTAAACTCAAAATAGATAAATTTTCTGACCCATTTTGGGTTATAAACAGAACTTCCCAATTTGGAACATTACTTTACCCGAATATCTTACAAAATTGTTACAGTGTAGTGTAGCTTATGATTATTGAATTTTTTTTTAAATCGGTTCAGTAGTTCCAGAGATTACCCTCCACGTACAAACAAAGTTTCCTCTTTATATAATAGTATACATATAGATATACAGTGTTTATTTTTTAAACAATGTACATTTCATACATATACCACAAAAATCACAAAGCTGCAATAATTAAATTTATTTTGTTTTATTTTTCAGATTCTCGAGAGAATGCAGAAGTCCTTTTTATTTAACAGAGTACAAAATGATTCTGAAACAAATGAATTAACTCCGAGCTCTCGCCGATCTTTCAAACAAGTAATCCTTGAAAAGCATGCTAAGGACCCGTCGTTCACTTTTACGGATATGAAAGGCGAATTAGCTGGCTTGTTAACGGCAGTAAGTTAATTTATATTTTACAAACTTTTATAAATATTAGCGTCCGCCGCTTAATAAAATCACATTCGCTCTGAGCCAAAGTGATTTTATTAAGCGGCTGATTTTTATATCAGGTGAACATTCCTACACTTAAGGGAAAAATATTCCTTCCCCGAATTCGGAGAGAATGATTCATAGGAATTATAAACAATATTAATAACATTTTGACAGATATTAATTAATTGTTTTGTTCCTTTAAAATAAGCAAATTAATCACATACTCCATAACTTCAATAAACACCTACTGTATATAAAATCAGTCAATATTTCTATATAAATTAATTATTGAGCATATTCAAAATGAATTAAATGAAATTATAATGGCGGTTCAATATTTCTAACAAAAGTGTAATACTAGCTGTATTTTTAAAATTTCTACCCCGATTCTTCAGTATCTTTCTGTGTGTATGAAGGGCTTTATCTGCATCAACAGCTTCAGTTTATGAATCCAGCTCCTTGATAAAATCAGAATTTCCGTCTTTAATCTGACAAGGAGAGGTCACGACATGGAAAATTCAGATCGGGACGAAATTGCGCAGGATTGTAGTATACTAAGAAGGTAACAACATATTAAAGCAGTAACACCAACTAGCCACAGAATTTCGAGAAAAAAGTGTTTAAAGTCGCCGTAATATTTAAATACAAGTTATTTCGGAAGCGAGTTAGCGTCCCAGTGGCATGAGCGGTAGAGTATGAGACTACCACCCAGACGACCTGGGTTCGATGCTACCTACTTTTTTTTTTCTTTAATTTTGTATGTAATCTAAATATTTTATTTACTTACACTTTATTTGATAATTCAATTCAAAATTTAATAAAACATTATTTAATTTTCTTGACTATAAAATAAATAATTTTTTCTATTTTTAATATTTATAACTTAAAAATACAATAAATTTCTATAACTTAAAAAATAAATTTTTGTTTTGTTTTAACTATATAATAAGGTAAAACTAAAGAAACTATTTTTAATTATTTATCTAAATATTTTATTTTATTTTAGGTATATTTCAAACAATACTAAATTTTGTTTTTTAAATTACAAGAAATAAAAAATATTACAGAAAAATGATTATTTTAATTGCATATACAATTACTATCCAAATTAAATACACTTATGTCCATAAATTAAGGATAATGCTAACTGCGGGAAATAAAGTTTCAGAATCAAAACAAACCGATTTGAACATGCAGATATGTTCTGGAGCCCAGTATGATTCCACCCTAAACGAGTACTCTTGCACCACCGTAACGGTGTCATTCAACTATGTTGTCATGGTGGCAACATGCACCTGGCGTTATCCATATGAAAGTCTGACGTGAATCAGACTGCAAGCTAAACCTGGAATCGTCGGAAAACATCACACAAGCCCACTGTGCCACTGCCCACATTGCATATTCTCTACTCCAAGCTAACTGCGGACGACAGTGCGTTGCCGCGAGTGGAACATATCTGACAGGACTGCGAGCATATAGACCAGGGTTGGCTTTTTCCCGTCCAAAACTGGTTTTTCCCATCCCACTGGGAAAAACTGGTAAATACCGGGAAAAACAAGTCAGAAATACATAGTTATTACAAATTTTCCTTAGGTTTAAAATTTTTCTCCAGGAAAGGAATATAAATAAGAATTATTGCATAAAACATTTGCTCATAAAATTTAATAATAATGAATTTCCTAAATATATATTTTAGAACACAATAGAATAAAATTACTAACTTAAAAATATCAGTGTCACCAAGAGGAGCAATAAATAATTTGTGTTAAATTTAAATAAAAATTTTATTACTTTTTAAATAGACCTCTATTAAACGCAAAATGTATTAAATTTTACAAGTTTGGTATTTGGTTTAGTATAATATTAATATTTATGCAAAATGTTCTTTTACATCATCAGTACCAAAAGTCCTCCATATTTGTTTACTTTTTTTGTTGCCAGATTCTTGTATAGTCTATAATAGAATGCTTGAAGAACAAGTCTTTTAAGACTGATACAGATTTTCTTTAAAATAAAATCAAACTGCATACACAAAGCATATAAAAACAATTATCAAAAAAGATATACAGCAGTAATCAACCAAAGACAATCAACTAATCAATCAATAGTAAATAAACATTCAGTTACAGTTATAGATAAAGAATCTGGCAGTTTTTATCAAAAAAGATATACAACAATAATCAACTAATAAATCATTAGTAAATAAACATTCAGTTATAGATAAAGAATCTGGCAATACAAAATTCATTCTATAATAATTTGCAACTGTTATAATTTGACAAGAACAAAAATCTGATCAACCAATAAGAAGCAAGATTACATCTCTCATCTCAGCATGCACATGGAATGCATGCAGCCATCTGTTTTAGCTTGTATTGTATCATTGTATGTTGATTTGTTACTGGATATTAATTTGTTTTTATTAATAGTACATATAATGGGAAAAGTAATAAAAGGTGCAAGTGCAGGAGAAAGGCCACTTAATCCTGTATGGAGCCATTTTAACCAAATTCATGATGAGAATGGGAAATTGTCAGGTGCAAACAATGTAATCAAGAAGTTAGTGCCAAAGCTGATAGAATGGTTAAGCATATTTCCAAAACTTGCTTGAAATTATCCAAAAAACAAAACATTTTAAATATTGACACTACTACTAACTTTTCTGCATCCACCAGTGCCAGTTGCTGTTCAAGTTCAAGAACAGAGCCTAATGCTAATAATGAGTTTATGTTAGTTAGTAATGAAAATGCAGATGACACTCAAAGTTCAACATCAACATCAATAGTGAAATCAAACATAGCTGCAAAAATAAAAGAAATTCAGCCTTCAATCAATAACTTTGTAATGCATACAACATCATTCCAAAAACAAGAAATTGATGTCAAAATAGCCCGTTTTTTTATGCTTGCAACATACCATTTGCAATAGTTGAAAACAAACACTTTGTAGATTTGATATCTCAATTACGACCAGGTTACAAACCACCTTCACGAAAAAATTTGGCTAATGATTTGTTGGAAAAGGTAACAGCAGAAGTTCAAGAATCTTCTGCAGAGAAAATAGATGGGAGAACTGTTACTTTCATGCAAGTCGGATGGAGTAATGTGCATAACAACCCTGTTATAACCAATTCCATATTTTGTAATGGAAAAAGTGTGTTTCTTTCTGCAATAGATTGCGGGAAAAATAAGAAAACAAGTGAATATTGTACAAATCTTGCTCGTGAGGCAAAAATTGCAGCAGAATCTAAATATGGATGCATTGTAAAAAGCTTATTGAAAGTTTATGGGGAGTTTATTGAAAGAGTATGCTGATTCAGTTAAACCACAAATTCCAGGTGAAACAAGGTGGAACTCACAAATAACTTGTTTAAAAACTTTTATTACTAACAGGCCTTTTTATCTTCAAATTGTAGATAATCACGAAGATGAAATTGACAATGACATTAAGTGTTTAATAAATAATCTTCATTTATATAAAGAAGCAAAAAATATGTACAATCAGATGGAACCAGTTGCAAAAGCCCTTATGAAATTACAACATGATAATAATGCTAATATTGCTGATGCTTGTGAAATTTATTTAGAGCTTATTCAAAATAAAGAACTGAAACCACATTTCAGCAAAGTGAAATCTAGCTTTGATAAAGCAATAACCCCTGTCCATTTTTTGGCACGCCTGATGAATCCAAAATATAAAGGTGAAAAATTATCACAAGATCAGGAGGAATCTGTGCGTGAATATTTGAAGGCTTTAACCCTACAAGGCACCCAGTTCCATATGTGGAACACCAACTTTAATCGTTCCTATAGCTATAAAACTATTAGTAGCGACATTTCTTGACATCTTGATAGGAGCTACTGACATTTAGCAATGTAGTAATACGAATCTTTACCTAAAGATATCGTTCGTGTTTTTGTTATAGTGCACTCAGTGTGAAATTTGAATGAAAGTGATACGTTAGTCGTTTGCCTGAATTCAAAAATAAAAAAAGAATAGTTCTTGAAGATTTTTGACTCGAAAAAAATACTGTGTGTTATAACGAAGTGTATATTTTGCAGAGGTAAGTTGTTTTTTATATTATAGTAAACGTATTAGCAAATCATATTTTTATGTATGTTCCACATACGGTACGTTGAGCTTTAGTGTCCATTTTTACTTATACGTACTTACGATAACTTTCCTTGTCAATACTTTGATTTTATTGGAGATAATGTTGCGAGAAGATTGCGTGATGAAGATATTGAGGGTTTCTTGAATATTCCTTCTGGAAGTGAAGACGAACAAGATTTTTCTGACGCTGAAAGTGATGATGACAACGAAAAAAATTCAGTCCATCCAAAACTTTTTATCCGAACCACTTAGCGACGTGGAAACTTCCTTATCTCCACAGAGACATCAGTGTTCGTCTCCCGTCAACGAGGTTCTTACGAATATTGAAAATCGTCTGCCAGAAATATCAGACCCTCAGCCTAGTACATCAGGAATGACTTCAGGGTACCATTAACACAACATCGGGCACCTAGACGATCATCGAAGAATCAAAATTACAAATTATTCTTTGATAATTATTATACGTCGCCAGAGTTGATTGCTTATTTGGCCAAAGAGGGAATACAGTCGCTGGGAACTGTCAACAAAGGTCGTTCAGGAAAAGACCTCAAAATACCTTCCATAAAAGACCTAAAAAAGGAAAAGGTTCAGAGAGGTTATTCAGAGCAATGGGTAGCAAATTGTGATAATACAGATATTGTCACCGTTATATGGTACGATAACAAACCAGTCGTTTTATCATCGTCTTTTGTGGGTCAAGAGCCAATAGAAACAGCAAGAAGATACTGAAAGAAACAGAAAAAGTATATACAAATGGATTGCCCCCAAATAATCAAAACATATAACCAGCATATGGGTGGTGTGGACCTCCTAGATTCGTTCCTAGGGGAAATATAAAATAAAAATTAGGACCAGAAAATAGTACTCGAGGCTATTTTATCATCTTCTTGGTGTAACTCTTATCAATTAACTGGTTATTGTACGGGGAGCAGCAGCATACGCCAACCCCAATGAAACAGAAGGACTTCAAATTTGAATTAGGGAAAAGTTTATGCGTGTTTGGGCTATCGATAAACAAAAAGAGAGGTAAACCAAGTTTATCTGATGAAATTGAAAATAAAAGGCAGAAGACAATTACATCAATCCTACCTCCTCGTGATGTCAGACGTGATGGGTTTGAGCATTTCCCTGTTTGGAGTGAAAAAAGACAACGATGCAAATATCCTGGTTGCAAAGGAAAAACATTCTTATCTTGCGACAAATGTCGCATAGAACTTTGCCTAAATAAATATAATAAATGTTTTAGATCTTTTCATCAATAAAAAAATAACAAATTTATTATATTAGTTATATGATTTTGTTTATTATAAATTGCAAAATATAAAAAAGTAAAATATATAATAGTTATTTCATTTTGTTTAAAATAATAAGTCACTAATTGAAAAAAATTCAAATAGGAAACTATTTCCAAAACAATTCAATTGTACTAGTTTAATACCAAAAAGTATAGTTAAGACTCAGTGTACCGTATGCGGAACTGAAATAAAAAGTTGATTTTTCCGTAAAATATGGTTTTATTTTTATTTTTATAAGTTTTCCCTATCTTCTGATCACTAATTACAACCTATATATTTTTGTCGCGCACGAAAAAAAAATTGAGCCTTGTAGGGTTAAATCCGAAGTACTTACAATACACATTACAGTTCAAGTCAGAAGATGCACCTTTTCCGAAGACATTTTTCTCTGAAGACATTATAAACACTTTTTCACCTGCACTATGGTGGAAGAATTTAAACAAAACTGGAATAGATGCAGACTTTCTCCAATTAATGGAACATCTCCAGGGATGTCCTGCTTCATCAGCATCTGTGGAGCGTATTTTTTTTAACTTTTCTTTCATCCAAAACAAACTTAGAAACAGACTGGGTTTAGAAAAATCCACTAAATTAGTACTTTGTTACATAATGCTAAAATCCAATGTAAAAGACGAAGAATATGATTATGATTAATGATTATGATGATTGGCAAATATTGAGAAATGTATACAGTCTGTAAATATTTAAATAAATGTAATCCATCATTTGTTTTGTAGATTATTTTTTTTTTTCTACCTTTCAAGCTATATACTTAGAACTCATTTTTATCATTTTCAAAAGGTTGCTTTGAATTTATATTTGTGTTTTTTATAATCTGGTTTTCCCATGTGGGAAAAACATAGTATTTCCCAGGACGGTAAATACCGGTTTTTACCACGGTATTTACCGGGGGTGGGAAAAACCTTGCCAACCCTGATATAGACTAATATATCCCAAACGTCTGTATACGGTTTGCCTTGAAACTGTGGTACATGTAGCTGGAGAAGCTTACTAGACAGGTCTGATTCTGTGCTCTATCTACTTCTCTTGGCAGTTACTGCCAAGTACCGGTCACCATTCGGCGTTGTAACTCGGGGCCGACCAATACTGTAAAGTCGACTGGCGTTTCCAACGTTTTGGAATCGTTTCCAAAACCTAGAGATGACACTTTGGGAGATTCCAAGTTCCTCCGATACTTCTATTTGAGTACGCCCACATTCCAGTCGGCCGATAATTCCACCACGTAAAAAATCATCCACATGCGTCCTCTCTGTCATAACTATTCGGTTGTGGCACTGAGTTATAGAACGCTTGCGAACAATTTTCCCTCTTTGCTCCCATTCCTTATCTACCCCTTTCTTACACTTTCGTCATTGTCACGTCATATCGGCGTCAACTGGCGGCTTCCTATAATTTGTATATTATTCTTGAAAATGTGTGTGGTAATTCTACAGGTGAAATTTTTGCATTAAAGTTCAATTTCCGTGTGATTCTGAATTATCCTTAATTTATGGACATGAGTGTAATTACTTCTCCAATCAATACAGCTTCTTGAAAAATTATAGTATAGGATTCCGATGCTATTTAATTATGGCAAAGAAATGTTATCTTTAAATGTAGATTTTAAATGTTAATTATTATGATTTTTTTTGTCTGTTTTTATTGTTAATGAACTGTTAACTTCTAACAACTTCATTGACTGATGCTGTTTTTCAAATTATAAAACTGAAGCTTATCAAATTAAATCTTTTCTCAGCATCAGTGTACTAGCTACTGAGCCACCAGAATATAAAATTAGAGAACCAATATAAAAACAACAGCAGTCAAAGAGTTCTTGGCCGACAACATAAACATTATTTTTCGTACAGTGGTAAAATAATTTTTTCTTAGTACAAAGCGCCTAAACTGTACTCAACAGAGAGAGCCCAATTTAAAAAAAGTCCAACATTAAACCCATTCAAATAAAACCCCAAAATTATTTGTTTATCAGTTAAAGTACCTGGAAGTAAAAAATAAAATAAAGCAGTTGGTGAATATAGAAAAACCTACCCAGCACTAATCATTTCTAAAAGATTTTAAATAAAGTTTCAAAATTTTACTCCTTAAATTTACACCTCAAAACATTATTACTACTAGCAAAATATAATTATTAAGTAAAATCATCTTACACTGATAACCTATATAACTTCACAAAATCAACTAATATATATTGCAATTTTTACAATTATTCAGATCTTGTGAAAGGCATGCAGATTATTTTACCATAGATGATTACTTGAAAGTTTAAAATGTAATCAAATTTAAAATTTAAATCATATGAGTGAGCAAAATATCAAATACACTGGTTATGTACAATCTAGAATCTTTAACAGAACAAAGCATTTAATTTCCTTACTTTAAAATTCCACTGTAATTTTCAATTAAAATTAAAAATTCATTAAAAAAAAATAATTAAGCTGAATTTTGTCTCATAAGAGATATTCCAGATTATACATTACGTATATTCACCGCAAAAAAAAAAAAAAAAAAAAAAAATCAATGAATGTCAAGCATAAAGAAAAACACATAAGAGGTTAATTAACTTTAAATTTGTTTTTTTCTCTTTCTACTCAACTCTGATGGTACAAAAGTAATAATAATAATAACAACCCCAAATTCGCAGGGAAGCTAACGCTTCTTTAAGGAATTTTTTTTTTCTTTTAACTGCCAAAATTTGCCAAAACAATAATTCTTCATAACTGAATAAATCAGAAATTTATTTAGTAAAAGGAAAAGATTTAAATGAAAACATACACATAAAATTTATCTTTGAAATTAGTGATTTATTTAATTGTCTGACATTTACTCATTACAAACAACAATTTTTTTCTGCAAATATCTTTAATTAAAAACTAACGAAATCATTCATTGTAAATGTTATTAACACATCAGTAGTAAGCCGTGTACTTTGGGTGACGGAAGTGACGTCATAGGAGGGGGGGGAGGGGGGAAGGAAACCGGAAGTGACGTAACGGTTGGTTGGTTGCTTGATCGTGAAAGATGACGGGGGGGTAGAGTTTCGTTTTATCCGTTGGCAACCTGGACTTCTTGTCAAGACATGTGACGTCATGGGAGGAGGGAAGGATACCGGAAGTGACGTAACGGTTGCTTGATCGTGAAAGATGACGGGGGTAGAGTTTTGTTTTATCCGTTGGCAACCTGCACTTCTTGTCAGAACATGTGAGGGAGGGGAAGAGTTTTCTTAAAGGGACAACACAGAATCCTGTCAGAACATGAGAGAGAATGATGTCATCAACTGGAAAGAGGACAATGTAGTATATTTTTAATCAGTAATTAATTTTTTAATCAATATTTCATTAATCAATCTTAATGAGTGAATTTATTATTTTATTGACTATTTTAATTCGCCAGATTTTTTACAAAACGAAATTACCCTCGAGTGGAATCGAACCCACCATCTGTGGCATGCAAGTTCCGCGCTCTACCGACTAAGCTACGATGACGTTCCCTCGAACTTCCTTTTTTTATGTTTTCCCCTCGTAGGAGATAGGGGGTGGGAAGACGTTTTCCCCACCTGCGCCCAAGTGGACTCGTCCAAGGGGATCCAGCCAATAAGAAGGTAGATAACTGATGTCGCGATCCTTAAGCCGGATATTTAAGGACCCTCCTGAGCTATCGCGTTCACTTTCTTGTTTGACCTAGTCCAAGAAAATTCTTTGCTTGCTCTTTTGCTTCTATTCCTAGGATTACCTTCTTTCTTCAGAAAAAATGAAACGCTCATACAATACTGATGGTTCAAGCGAAAATCAGGTAAATATTTTTTTTTTCTAATATTTTACTATCATTAATATATTTTTCTTTTCTGATTTTTAAACAATACTAAAAATTCATTTTCTTTTTTGAAAATTTTATTTATTTTTATTTATTTTATTTTTTTTTTTTAAGTGTTTTGAAAAAATCTAATTAAAAAATATTTCAAGTTTTATTTTTCAGTTTTTAAACTGTTTTTAAGATTTTGTTTCTTTTTAACTTAACACGAATGTTTTCTGAAAGTTTTTTTTAGTCATGAATATTTTTTTTCTTTCCGTAATATTTTGAACTCGTATATGCAGTTTTTTTTCTGAATTTTGATTCATTTAATTTTGTTCTATAAAATGTTCTTTTTTCATTTTAGGTTCTTTTTGAAGATTCTGAAATGCCCTTCAATGATTCCGATGATGAAGTAAGTTCCTTTATTTAACTCGTATTTTTTATAATATTGTAATATTTTGTAATATTGCTATTTTTAACGATGTATTTACTTTTTCAGTTGATGGATGAAGCGTCGCAAATTTTCATGGAAAATCCCATGGATTTCGATGAAGTTTCCCAAATATTTGTGGAGAATCCCATGCCTTTGCCGCTATATTACCGAGTAGAAACAGGATTTGAAGTAAGTTTGTTTCTGTGTTCTTGAGTGTAATCTTTTTTCTTTTTTTTATAAGTGTCTAATTTTCTTTATTATTATTTTAGACTTCTGCTCGACCTGTTGGAGCCGGACCTACGTATACGACTGGTGGAGAGACTTCTCTCGTAAGTGCCTAATTTATACATAGATTTTTTATTTATTTTTTACGATCGAGCTTATTGTATATATTTTCTTTGTCTTTACAGATGGAGGATGCTATTATTATCACCGAACGTCTACGTCGGAGGAACAACAAGTATCAAGCGGAAGAAATCCGTTATGAGGCCCGTGTCGACCCAGACAAGCTTCTCTCTCACGTGCGAGGTGTACCCATGATTGCGGTGATAGACTCTGTGAATCAATTATTTACAAGTTTGATTCGCCGTTCCACGGAGAATTTGGAATCCACAGACCTGATACGACTTTGTATTTGGGCGGAGGGATTGGATAAGCCAATATCCACGAAACTCATTTGCGTCTCTGAGCTCACCGTTGAAAAAGTGATGTCTGCCGTCATGAAGGTCCTCCAGTCGAAAAATAAAATCCAGCTGGATGAGGGTTTTTCGGTGGATGTCATGACAGTTCACAGACCCGTCGGTGCTGGAAGACGACGAATTTCAAATATTTCTGTCGATCGCCTGCAAAAGAAATCTATTCTGAGTATTCCCGAGGATGAAGAAGGACTCTGCTATGCGAAGGCCATCGTGTTTGCCAAAGCCCATTTAGAGAATGTCCGCACGGCAATTACAGCCATGAAACGACGTGACCGTCCCGCACTGATGAACCGTGCTCGAGCTCTGCATACTGCAGCCCAAGTCCCCCTAGGTCCTTGCACGTTTCGGGAAATCGCTCAGTTCGAAGAGCATCTCAACATTCAGATTGCTGTATTGTCGTCGGATAATCGCAATCGAGTAAGTTTTATAAGTTATACATAATTATAATATTTTTCTTTATTGGCACTTGCTGATTTTAAAATCTTTTTTTTTATCTTGTAGGTTTCGTGATCGTCTTTGCCAATCGAGTGATTGCTTTGCAGCCCATAAAGCCCTAAGAGAGAATCAGGAATTCTCCCTCTGTGATCAGGTAAATGAATGTCTTAGTTAAAAAAATATATATAAATAATGTATGTGTAAATATATGTACTCATGTTTTTTTTTCTTTCACAGATTTATCAGTGTCGAACGTGTTGCAAAGTAATTCGTAGAAGAGATTGTCCCAAAGACATGCACCGCTGTGGAACAGCCATATGCCCTTCCTGTGATCGCTTTGTTGTATTGGCGGAGCACCAGTGTTACTTGCGGCAAGTGGCCCCGAAGAATCCCAGTGCAAAATTGATCTTTTTTGATTTTGAAACGGACCAATCTTCGGGAACACACGAGGTTAATTTTGCTGTGGCGCAGTATACTGATGGCCGGGAGGAGGTATTCAAAGGATATACAGCCTGTGCAGATTTCTGTACACGGCTGTTTACTCCTCGACACAAGGGCTATACAGCAATCGCCCATAATATGAAGGGGTAAGTAAATTTTCTCTCTCTGTTTATTTCTGATTTGTTCTTATTTTTATCCATTAAACGTATTTTGTTCTTTTTTCAGATTCGACGGACAGTTCATCATGGAATGGTTAATAAAACAAGGTAGAACACCAGAAGTGATTCCGTGCGGGAGCAAATTGATGTCTATTCATCTGAAATCTGTCGACGTTCGAATCATCGATTCGTTAAATTTTCTCCCAATGGCCCTGTCAAAACTGCCCAGTTGTTTTGGTTTCTCCGAATTACGGAAGGGATATTTCCCTCATCTCTTCAACACCCGGGAGAATTAAAACTATGTTGGACCCCTTCCCGATACCCAATACTATAGTCCTGACACGATGTCAACTGCAGCTCGCAGTGCATTCCTGTCCTGGCATGCAGAAGAAAAACAAAAGGGGGAAATGTTTGATTTTCAAAAGGAAATGTATTCTTATTGCAGGTAGGTACTTAAGAATTCTCTATTTTTAAAAATAAATAAATAAATAAACAAAAAAAAATATTTTTAAACTAATATGTTTTTTTCTTTTTTTCAATTTTTCAGTTCGGACGTGGATATTCTTCGGCGTTGTTGTCTCGAGTTTCGAACACAGTTTATGGAAATCGCCAACGTGGATCCGTTTCGGTAAAGTATTTTTTTGTATTCTTTTAAAATATCTCTATGAAAAGATTTAATTTATAAATATTTAACTTCTTTTTTATGTTTTAGGTATGTGACGATTGCATCTGTTTGCATGGCAACATACCGAAGCAACCACATACAGCCCGATACGATTGCTGTGGTTCCCGTGCACGGTTACATCAACAAAACTAATTTCAGCCCTGATTCAATTCGATGGTTGGATTTTGTAGCCTCAACACAAGGGTTGCATATCCAGCACGCTCTCAATGGAACGGGAGAGCGAAAAATCAGAGGAATATCGGTAGACGGATTCTGTGAAGAAACCAAGACCGTCTACCAATATCAGGTAAAAATTATTCTGTGATTAATAAATCATTTTATTTATATATATTTTTTAAAATACTATTTTAATAAATGAAAATATTTATTTTTAGGGTTGTTTCTTTCACGGCTGTTGCACGTGCTACAATTCAGACGTGACCCATCCTTTAAAAAACGTGACCATGGCAGCATTAAGACAACTGACGGAGGAGAATGTCCAGAAATTACGCGACCAGGGATATCAGGTAGTCGAGATGTGGGAGCATACTTTTAGAGAAATGAAGAAGGAGTCCTCGGAACTAAAATCTTTCTTGAAAACACACGACTTGAAGGACCGTTTAAATCCAAGGGATGCATTTTTTGGGGGACGAACCAACGCAGTAAAATTGTTTCACGAAGGCGACGTGAAATACGTTGATTTTACGTCGTTATACCCATGGGTAAGTCTGTTGTTTGTTTTGTTTTTTATTTTTTAAATTATTTTCTCAAATTAAAAATTTTCTCTGCATTGTGATATGTATTTTTTAACATTTTTATTTCATTGTTAGGTAAACAAATATTGCCTTTACCCCGTTGGTCATCCCACCATTATAACAGAAGGTTTCGGTGATATCGACCAATATTTCGGATTGGTCCACTGCAAAGTACTCCCACCACAAGGGCTCTATTTACCCGTGCTGCCATACCGATGCCAAAAGAAGCTGATGTTTCCCCTATGCCGGACCTGCGCTGAAACCTTGCAGCAAAGTCCTTGCTCCCATACCGATGATGAACGTGCTATTGTCGGAACATGGGTAAGCGAGGAGCTGAAGCTGGCGAAGAAGAAAGGATATCGAGTCACACAAGTAAGTACTAAACATAATCTCGTTGTTTTGTAAATGTATGATTTTATTTGAATGCTCATCTAATAGTTTTTTATAATTTTTATTTCAGATCTACGAGGTCTACCATTTCGAGCAAACATCAGACTCTCTGTTTAAATCATTCATCGATTGTTTTTTGAAGATCAAGCAGGAGAGCAGTGGTTGGCCTTCAGACTGCGTGACTGAGGAACAGAAAGCCCACTACATTCGCCAGTACGAGGAACGCGAAGGTGTTAAATTAGACCCGGCAGCATCAGCAAAAACCCTGGGCGCAGACAAGTAGCCAAATTAGCGCTGAATAGTTTTTGGGGACGGTAAGTATAATTAAAAATTTTTTGTTTTATTTACAGTTATATTTTTTTATACATTTTTATAACTTTATTTCTTTTTTCATTACAGATGGGGGATGAACATTAATAAGGATCGGCTGACGTTTGTCAACACTGTCCCGAATTTCAACAAAATGATGGCTGATCCTACTAAAAACGTAAGTACCTTTTTTATTTTATACATCGATAATTATTTATTTTATTCCATTTCATGTTTTAATTTTAATTTCCTCTTTTTCAGATCAAAGATGTTTTTCTCCCTACACCAGAGGTGGCAGCCATCCAATGGAAAGCTGACGAGGAATTTAACGGGCAGGACACCGCTACAAACATCTTTTTAGCGGCTTTCACTACAGCTTGGGCTCGTCTCAAGTTGTACAGCGAAATGGACAAACTTGGCCGCAGTGTTCTGTATCACGATACAGATTCGATCGTTTATGCCAGTGATGGTACAAACGATCCGCCCCTCGGCAACTTTCTCGGTGAATTCACCGATGAACTGGATGGTGATGTGATATCCGTGTTTGTATCTGGTAAGTGTTTTAAATTTCTCTCTTTATTTATTTATGTTTTCTGATCTCATTTGAAACCTATTTTTTACTTTATTAAATTCATTTCTTTTCTTTTTTAGGTGGCCCTAAAAACTATGGTTTTGAAACAAAAAGTGGTAAAACTTGTTGCAAGGTAAGGGGGTTCACCTTGAACTTTAAGAATTCCCAATCTTTAAATTTCGAATCTATTCGGAAGTTAATTACGGAAATGAGTGAAACTCAAACGATCCCAATTACAGACCCAGCAAAAATCACCCGGGATCCAAAACGCAGAAAGGTCATTAACAGAGAAGAAAGGAAACTTTACAGGGTGGTCTATGACAAACGTGTCATTCAGCACGATTTGACCACCCTACCTTACGGGTATTAAAGGAACATGAAGAAAGAAAAAAATATGTATAATAAAACAACAAAAAATGTAACGAGAAAATTTGTAAATTTATTATTAACAATAAATCATATTTATTTTTTGTAACTGAGTTTGTCTTTTTTTTTTTTCTTTTGAAAAATTAAAAATGTTAAATGAAAAGAAATAAAACAACAACTGAAAAAATTCAAGCAAGAAAGAAATTTATTAAAAAATCATTTTTTTTTTACAAGTTTAGCCATTTTGATGAAGTCAATTTTTTCCTTCCAGGTTTTGCATACATAGTTTTCACATACGGTGTACGTTTTCTCTTCGGAGAGGATTTCATAACAGTTAAATATTTATTTTTGATAAACTCTCGTGGAAAATCACAAATCTTCAATTTTTCATTAAATTCTTCAAAGGCATCTGGTTTTTTTATTCTGTTTCTTAATAGGAAATTGATAGTTGAACAATATCAGAATCAGGGATAACATTATTGTCCACTTTAACTTCTTTATTTTCATTCCAAAATATTTCATGCTGTCTTAAAAATTCTATAATTTTCGAAGCAGTTTTTTTTATGTTTGACAGGAACGGTGTTCAAAATTTCACTTTCTGTAACAAGATTGTTTTCAGGAGGATTTTCAGTGACTGGAACTTCGGAACGTTTCACAGTATTCACATCTGGGAATGACACAAACTTCTGCAAAATCTGTATGTATAGCTTTGCTTTTTCATCTTCTTCTAATTTTCTTTTCAAAATATTTTGAATCTGTATGTCTAAATCACTCAAATGTTCTTCGGCAAATTCTTGATCTCTATCCATTGGAATTAGTCTGAATTTACGAGCGAATTCCATTTATCAATGTACTCAGTACAGACACGGCAGCGGAAATGAGAATAGAAAGAAAACCTTCTCCTTTTTGAACAAGGAGTCGCCTTTTCTTAAATAATGGGACTTTTCTATCTCCTAGACGACGCAAAGTTTTTTTATAATAAGTTAATTTGTTTTTCTGACGTTTGGTGACAGGTACGTTACTCTTTAATAGGTTTAAGGCGCATTCACACACACCTTTTATGATACTGTTAGGACACTTTCTAAGAAAGGCTGCTTTCTGTTTCGTCTTGCTTAACAATCTGAGATGTTCCAGCGTCGACATCCTGAATACAAATGATTTGTGGGAAGCTTATATTCTCCTTTATAAATACGCCGAAAGCAAATGCTTTCGCCAGTGCGCAGTGTTTAAAAAACGATTTATGACTGGGGCATTTCACATCTGCTTCTTCTAGTGAGACTATTTTGGGACAATCAAAATCATTGAGATTAAAAAATTTTCGTTTAGACATTTTCTCTAAAAATTTTGTTTTTTCTAATCCTTTGGTAAAAATCTTTTTATGGGAAATAAACAAAGATGAAAGTATAACTTCTAAAGCTGAATAAGGTAATTCTCCACTCTCCCAGCGTAAACCATGACAATAACGAGTTAGCCATGCAAAAGATTTTCTTTTTTTGAGGGTTAATTGTTCCCATGGATAAGGAGGGAGAAAGCTCCAGCGGGCATGATAATTAAAGTCCACGGCATAAAAGGCCAATTCTTTGACAACAAAATCTTGCGAATTTATCTGAAAGCCCTCAAATTCTACTACAGCTGAAGACATGTTCACTGAAGGATGCACTGAATAGAAATGATTTATCGAGGTTCATACACGTAATGTTTATCACCCGAAAATATTCCTGTGCGCAGGCGCAAACGATCATCTGCCCTTGGGCGCAAATGAATAAGCAAATAACCAAATTCAGGTGATGTAGCATCGTAAAAAATTTCTTGGAAAGCTCGAACTTTACCTGGATACATTTGGCGACCTAAGATATTAATTTGAGTTTTATCCCTAAGATTTCTAAATAAGAAAATATATTGAGAATTTAGATTAACATTTCGCATTTCTTTACCCTGAACAAAAATATTTTGAGTTAAAAATATAACAGATAAATTTTGGTGATGACTGCCTTTCGTAAAAAGATTACTTAAGCGAAAATCATTCGCTAATTCTGATATTAAATCGTCTATGACAATTAAAGCATTTCGAAGTGAGTTAAGATTAGACGGTAGTCCTTCTTCAAAATTCACATCTTTCATTGAATTAAAAAGAGGTTGGTATTTACCGTAACAATAAATAATATTCGTTGGCATGGGATTAAACATCTTACAATCAATCAACTTTTTAACTAGAAATGTTTTTCCAGATTGCGTGGGGCCAGAAATAAGGCAAGTAGATGGGTGTTCTAACTTGAGAAGTTCAATTTTTTAAATGACAAATTTTTCAAAATGATCCTACTTTTATACTCTTTCCGTCAAAATAAAACATGCATTTTTTTTTTTAAGTAGGAAAATATTAATAAAACACATTAAAGAAAATACAAACACATTTATTAAAAAAAATAATTTTTATTTTTTGAAAATCATATTTACACCATATCTTTTTTTGACAAACTGAAACATTCGAAAATCATTCTTCTTTCTAGACAGTACATTTACAATAGATTTCATACAGAGTCCTTGACATCGTTTTATTACAAAAAAAATACAATATTGTCCACAGACATTGGACGTTAAACTTTGAAGCGTTGTCTTGTTCCATTGAATTTGAGAATACTTCTTTACAAATCTTGTTATGTCTTCTCCATAGGTTTCGGGAGGTAATCCGTAAGAGTCGAAAAAATCAATAGTCTTTTGGTCTTGAATGTAAACAGCCAGCCAATGGGATCCCTTTTCATCATGTTTATCAGTATTGAGTACAAATGCACAAGGGAATTTTCGAATGACAGGTATTTTGTCAGAAGGAAAAACACCTACAAAATGCCTAGCAGAAACAGGATCGCGAGATAAAACTGTATGAATTTGAGATGAATTCATCAGTTTCCAAAATCATACAAAATATTTCGAGCTTTGTTGATTTCAATTAAATTTTCAAATTCAGCATACCCGATCAGAGAGATTGTTTGTATTAGAGGAGTACTAAATTTAAGTTCCAATCTTAGATTGCTGTGACGAATAAGGTTAAGATGAGAACCATCACATAAGTCAGGTGTCAAATCAAAACGAAATAAAGAATATCCTTTTGAAAATTCTGACCTAGATAAATACAGTCCTTTGTTGTCGGCATTCACAAATAAATTTTGATAAGCACGGATAAATAAACCATTTTCAAAATTAGGCTGAATGGGATTATGAGGAACAGGTTGACCATCTACATAGACACCTATGAAGTTCATATTGTAATGCTGAAATTCAAAGGGGGACTTTTTATAGTTGCCGTTAAATGCATCGTTGTCTACACAGGCAATTACAATACGATTCGGCATTTGACCAATAAAAATGTTATCCTGAATAAAACTCATATTTCCAGCAGGAATGGAATAAGTTTTGCAAAGAACTCTATCAATAGGATACTTGGCTGTCGTTTTTTCTAGGCTTTTCGCATGTCCCAAAACAACACCTGGGCTAACCCTTATTTTTCGAACAAATAAAGAGGCATGATCAAGGAATACTTTGAATTCCCCTTCATCCCCTAACAAGCAAAATTCTGGTTTGCTACAAATAAGTTTAATTTTCACGTCGACCATGTTAAGTTGTAGTCTCTCTTGGTGAAACATACCCAAGTGCAAACGACCCATCATATCAACTGAAGCACTTAGTTTAAACAGTTCAGCACGTTTATTAAAACCTTCATTAGGGTTAGGATCTGCCGTGTCAAAAACATTCATACGGCCAGCAGTGTCTTTGTAAAATAATTCTGAGGAAAGTTGAGAGGTTTTCACATCATATCCATGATTCAGTAATGTTTCTATCATAGCTCTATAGGGTTACGTATTATTACTGGATGAAACAAGTCTTTCATTTAGGCTGATGTCTACTTGGGAAAACATAGAATGTAAGAAAAGGTTCACAGGGCCGACTTTACACTTATCTGTTATAGGCTTGCCATCATTTTTCAAAATTTTTACTTTGATATACAGCTGAGTTTGCGACAAATCAAGATACTCTTCACCGCTTCCAGACACATTAAATTCTACAAGACGCCATCCGATGCATTGGCAAGAGGATGAAACTCAACCCATTGGCCTCTTTCAATAACTGTTTGAGTGGGTGGTAAAGAAAATAGTTCTAGTTCTGATTTAGCGCATTCTGGAGAATCTTTTAAAAGAAAAGCCATTTTATAGAGTATGTCTAATCAAAAATATCACGTCCTTGCACTTTCCGTGCTTTCGATGAAATGAAACGTTTGGAAGGTTTGCGTTTCCTTTTAAGCTTTCCGTGACCGATCATCTCATCCGCTTTTTGAACAGCTTTTCTGGCTAGTTTTTTTCCGGTTTCTTTCGTTCGCGTTTTGAGAGAAGATTTTAAACTTTCGCCTGACAATACATCGTTTGCTACCATAGTGCCAGTTCGTAAAGCTTCTTTTCCGACTGTTTTGGCACCGCTTATTAAAAAGGGCATTGCGCTTCGGAATAGTTTAGCAAAAAATCCACCTATCCCATGTCCTCTCTGCAAAACGGTTCCCTGATAATAAGGCAAACCTTGTCCTGTTTGCCCGGCATAATAATCTTCAAATTTTTTCGTACAACACGTATAAGGCACCAACATTTTTATTGATCCTTCTTTCACGTCAACAAAATTGAAAATGAGAGTTATTTGAAAAGAAAGGTCCTTTTTATATAATTTGCCGTAAACGAAAATGTAAAGTGACAAATACTTTGCCTCTTTCAAAAGGTACTAAAGCCCCAGAATGAAGTCTTATATCAATGTGTATTGTTTGGAAATGTTGCCGAATAACAGGTAAGTAAAAAGGTCTTGGATAATGAGCATTTACAATTTCGCCGTCGTTTCCATCTACCGTGACGATTTTTAGCAAAGGAGCTTGTACATCACCTACGATTTGGGGTTCTGTTAGATCACAGTATACATATATCACTGGAAAAGAGCACTTTGGATCGGCAACAAACGGACTTTGTTGAAATCCTGAATATTTTCCTGGTTCGAATCCCAATAGTTCCGCTATACCTTCGTGGAGGATTACTTTTGATTTTCCATCCGTCTTGATAGTTACTCGTTTCGTTACTGGGTGATACTGAAATTCAATCTTATTTTTATGGGATTCTATTGTCATACCTCGAATAAGATCTGGTATCGTTTCATAACAACCTGGGGGGACTCTTCTACCTTCGAGTATTCCATCACCCAAATCAAAACCAAATAAATTATTATCATTTCGAACGTTATACCAAGTATGGGGATAAATGAAATCGAGTAAAGCCATTTCCCATTCGCCATTTAAATTGATTGGACTAGGCAGCTGCGTCGTAAATTGTGATATTTTATTATGCGGGAAAAAGCTCAAAGAGCTGTCACTGATCAGTGTGACGTAGAAAGACATCGTTTTTAAAATGACAGTTAAGTTACACAAATGCTCTATTTACATCATTTTGACATCGCTGACCCATGTATTGAATTTTTGAGGATAACCCTGAAACTTTACGAAGTATTCAACTTTTCCATGACGTTTTCTTTTTTTCAAAACTTTTTCCACTGGATAAAATCCAGAATCCGAAATTTTTTGTAACTCTTGCTTGTAAAAACTTCCTTTTATAATTTCTCCTGCCAAATCTTTCAATTGATAGACAACAGGTACACGAGGTAAAATTTTACAAATTGTAAATATTTCTCTTGTCCAGTTTTGTTCATATCCTTTTTCAAACAACATTTTTTCTCGACTGATGCGAACAGTATCTCCAACTTTTAAATCTGTAAGGTTAGGTTTTGGAACCAATGTTTGCTGATCATATAGCGTATGCCAAATTTTCTGTTGGTTTTCTAACGTCACCGATGCAGGCTCTGTTTGTATACTACAATGCCAAGTATGATTATAACTGTGTACTAATTTATCGATGACGTCGATGTATCTTCTTGTGTTCATTTCAGTAAAATATTTCCACATCTTAGTTTTCAAAGTGCGATTAAAACGTTCAACCACCGAAGCCTTGGTTGCATTATGTGTAGTGAAAAAATGAATTTTCTTCTTTTTAAAGTAATCTTGTACAAGATAGTTCGTAAATTCTTTACCCGAGTCTGTTTGAAGTCGTTCGGGTAACCTTTCCGCAAATATTTTTTCAAAAGCTTGTTTAATAGTCATAGACCTTTTATTTTTCAAAGGTATCGCCCAAGCAAACTTTGATAAAATATCAATGCAAGTTAGTAAATATTTATAACCATCGTTATAATTAGCTAAGGATTGCATGTCCACTAAATCAGACTGAAACTGCTCGTTGATGCCTCCTACAATAACACGGTTTCTTTGGAACCTGTGTCTCAAAGGCTTGTGCAAAGTATATGAATCTTTCGTTTGAAGCCATTTCTTGATGTCTTTGGTTTTTACGCGACCTTTTAAAGCACGCTGTAAAGCATTGACACCACCGAAACTGGCCGGATGTTCTGGATCCCGATACGTCTGATTCAATACTGCTTCCATTACAGCAGTAGTTGTGATCTAGCCGAACACTTATATTCATAATGATTCAAACAAAACGTATAACCCAGTATTTATATATTCACAAAACCTTAAAATTTTCTAAGTGATAAACATGAAAAAAGTCACACACACACACAAGAAATTCTATAATAATCAACATTTATTTACATTAAAATGTACATAATAAAGAATCAATTAAAAGAAAACAATAATTTGTTAAAAATAAGTTCTTCTTCCTTTTCTTCACCAACATACTTTTTTCAATAGTTTCATATAATTTTTCTACATCTAAAGAAGGAAAAAATTCTTCTACTCCTAATACTGCTTGGAAATCAATATTTAAATTTTTATGAACTATATCTCTAGCTACATCATCCCAATTTATCGAGAACAATGCTTGGTGAAAATATTCTGACCATTTTTCAGATCGACTTTTCGTCAAACAGTCATGCATAAAACTAGCTTCATACGAATCTCGACAGCCACAACAATTTATAAGTTCTGTAATTTTTATTGTAATAGCTGCAGCAAGACCGTTTTGAAGTGAAACAAGAAATTCTAAAAATGCACCAGGGTTCTCCACGGGTTTCAACTGTAAATTTGGATTATCGAGTTCTTTTCCAATGCAATAGGATAAAGTGTAAGAGATCAGCGCTTGTTTCACGCGATCTGTTATTAAACACTTGTTGTCACAAAGCTTTCCTAACTCAGCATCGCTAAGCACAACATATTCAGATAAAAACTGCATGCTTAAATTTTTTCTTTGAAATAATCTTTGGAAAACAAAAAATTCTTGATTATTCTTCATTTGTTTCGAAATGCATAAATCTCTGTCTATAATAAATACCTTATCCGATGACTTATGATTTAAAATAGCATTTACTTTCCTACACAAAGAATACCATACTTTGGGTGATAAAGAAACTCTGTCTTTCATTGCATGTAACTCGCCGTTTTCTCCTTTAACATATCTCCTGATATGCACTCGAGTTTTTCCCATATAATGATTGACTGCAAGGAAATTTTCTCCACCTAGGTATTTCATATCCAAAGAATCAGTCCATTCTTCTTCCACATTTTCTACAAACATCTGTTCCTGAAAAAAGAAATAAAAAGAAATCATTAATAAATAATCAAGATTTTTAGTATTAAAAGAAAGAGTATACTACTTTATTCAAAGGGAAAATGCTTTTTAAAAGAGAGAAAACTTACTTTAGTTCGGTCTTCTTTTATTTTCTTGCATCTTTCTTCTGTTTGAACATGTTTCCGCTTGTTATGTCCAGGTGTTTTCATCATACGGAAAGTTAGATTAACACGCACACCAGTGTGTTTCTTCTCCTTTGGAATTCCATGGCTCCAGAATTTATTTGTTGGGGGATTCATAACCAAAAGCGAGTTTGACTTTAATTCCACTTTTTTATCCTGGTAATTGGGTCTTTTAAAAATCATAGTACGTGTTTCTCCAAAGCTTAGGGAACAGATAGGGTGGTTTTCCTCTATGTCGGCTTTATCATCTTTATGTTGACCAATACAGTCATTTCCATCCTCGTACCGATTTATCAACACGAAATTAAAATTGACACCCATCATAGTTTCAATAAGACTTTTTATTTCAAGAAGCAAAGGAGGCCAAGGCTGGCTGATTAGTGTCAGTCCTGAAAAAGTATAAGATAAATCAGGGTCTCCAAAAGCAGCAATCGTCCGCGAAATAGGATAAGATTTATTTCGAATACGTATATGGCATTGCTCCTCGGGTAAATAAACAATTTCTTTTTCTAGTCTTTCAAAAATTTCTTCTGAAGAAGCAAATACATTTTCGTGGATCAAAAGATTAAGCCCGTCTTCCATGATTACGTAGCAAAGAGAGAGCAATTGAACGGCAGGAATGAAGCGAGACTAAAATGTGAAGGTATTACGTGATGTCTAGGATTTTATACCCAGATTTACTGTCTTATCTTCTCAGCAAACGCATCAGGATTGGATAAAAATACGAATGATGTCACAGTGCTGTCTTGTAATTGGCTGAATTCCCGTAGACGAGTCCACTTGGGCGCAGGTGGGGAAAACGTCTTCCCACCCCCTATCTCCTAAGAGGGGAAAACATAAAAAAAGGAAGTTCGAGGGAACGTCATCGTAGCTTAGTCGGTAGAGCGCGGAACTTGCATGCCACAGATGGTGGGTTCGATTCCACTCGAGGGTAATTTCGTTTTGTAAAAAATCTGGCGAATTAAAATAGTCAATAAAATAATAAATTCACTCATTAAGATTGATTAATGAAATATTGATTAAAAAATTAATTACTGATTAAAAATATACTACATTGTCCTCTTTCCAGTTGATGACATCATTCTCTCTCATGTTCTGACAGGATTCTGTGTTGTCCCTTTAAGAAAACTCTCCCCCTCCCTCACATGTTCTGACAAGAAGTGCAGGTTGCCAACGGATAAAACAAAACTCTACCCCCGTCATCTTTCACGATCAAGCAACCGTTACGTCACTTCCGGTATCCTTCCCTCCTCCCATGACGTCACATGTCTTGACAAGAAGTCCAGGTTGCCAACGGATAAAACGAAACTCTACCCCCCCGTCATCTTTCACGATCAAGCAACCAACCAACCGTTACGTCACTTCCGGTTTCCTTCCCCCCCCCTCCTATGACGTCACTTCCGTCACCCAAAGTACACGGCTTACTACTTACATCAATTAAGCAAAAAAAAAAAAAAAATTCTGAATTAACATTTTAACTCATTTAAATAACAAGGTTCTTCAACTTTTATCACTATTTACTAGAATTAAAATACTTTGTACTTACCCTAATTAACCAATCTTGAAAAAATTTACATTTACTTCAGGTGACAAAAAGAAAAAGTTAATGATGTTACCTTGGTCTGAAATTAATTTTACAAAACAGATAGCACAGGATCGTAGTCAATATACCAGCACTAAGCCGCCAGGAGTATATCATATTTTCTTTTTTTAGGCATCAAATCATCAGACGTCAGATTACACCATCACCAGAAGGCGTCGGGATCAGCTTTTCTGAGCTTCGGTCAATTCTCATCGAAACTCCCTTGACGAGCAGCATCAGAGAAAATATCAAGTATCGGGGGGAACGAGAGATAGGAAGTCACCATTACATTTATCTTTTCACCTCCCGAACTTAGCAGATACAGTACTCTAGGCTAAGACGCCATACCAAAACGAGGAGAAGGCCGGTTCCATGGTAAGCTCAAACAAAAACAAAGGATCTTCGAAACAGAGTGAGAGAGAACATCTAGAACGAGAGCTTCATCTCGAATGCCAGAGTAATCTCGAATAAGAAAGGGCACAAGGCCCCTTGATATTGTCACCAAAACTACAGTTCCTACCTGCCAGGAAACACAAAAATTTCACCCCCACGAATAAAAAAGAAGCTCGCCGCTTTCACGTAAACACGTACCCACCGACGCTAATCTGAGATCCAATCGTGAGTGTTGCCAACCCCCTTCAGATAAAAAGCTACACACCCATTCGATAAGTGTATAACCGAAACAATTAGCTTGGCCCAACCTAGTTAAAATTAAATACACCCCCCTTAAAATGCCCCTGAAGATTTTCTCATGAAAAGAGGGACAATTAAAGCTCAATTAGCACCCAAACCTTAAATTTTGAACATCTGGGAAACACAATCATTGCTATTAATTCTAACCAGTTAACGTTCGGATCCTGAAATCTATAAACCGCGAGAAATAGCGCACACCTGCAAAAATCTGCCATTACTAGCGACGTTCGCCAGCGGCCTTGACAAACTCCATATGTCTCTCACGGAGCTTTGAAGAGATAATGATCTTTCTCTCTTCGGAAAAAAGGATTGCAACCAATTTACTCAAATGACATACTGAATTGATAATGGAAGGAGGCCATTTTTTTATAACAGACATGTGCTCGGCGCTTTTCGCCCGATTTTCACATTATTAAGTGCACTAATGGGAACAGCAAAATAAATACTTCCGTGGGAAAGTATATTTTTTCTTTTAATGAACCCGAAAAAATACCAGACAAATTCTAAACTTAATTACAGTTAAGAAAAAAATTATCTTTTAACAGTATAGGAATTTATTTTATTAAATATTTAAAAAAAAAAAATAAACAAAATGTTATGAATCTTCATAACATAATCAACATATTTTCTTCTTCGACAACGACTTGTTTATTTTTTATCCTTCTGTGCACGAAATAAAATTTTTAGCAGCTCTCTATTATTAACAAGCTAAAAGTGTTTGCGTAATTTATACACATTAAAACCAAATCAGGAAGCTCAAACCAAGATTTAAGTACACCTGCTAACTATTTTACAATTTGTTTTACGGCTTGTTTATTTTTTAATTATTTAAATTTTTTGT
The DNA here is from genome assembly GCA_963930645.1 of Salticus scenicus. Lineage (NCBI taxonomy): Eukaryota > Metazoa > Arthropoda > Arachnida > Araneae > Salticidae > Salticus > Salticus scenicus. The sequence goes on along the minus strand of OZ005661.1, from coordinate 113,569,162 downwards.
CTGTTTTTCTTTATAATTGTTATTTAGGGTTTTGTTTGTATTTATTTTATTTTATTTTTTTTATACTTTTATTTATTATAAGTAAAAAAATAAAGTATTTTTCTATTAAAGCTGAAGTTAAACAATTGTAAGGATGGATGTTGTAAAATTTAATCTTTTAAATAATTAAATCCACAATTAAAAATTTAATAAACAATAATTATTGAATTTTTTTTTATTTAAAAAAATGTGTAGGTTATATAGCCATATTTTTCTATTTTAAATATTTATAATTTTCTACAACTTATATATATATATATATATATATATATACATAAAACAGTTTTGATTTAATTATAAAATAAAATAAAAATAAAATAAAACGTTTAAATAATTAATTAAAAAAAAAAAGATTAATTTTATTTTTACTTTTTTTAATAATTAAAACAAAGCCTAAATTTATTTTTTGAGCTATAGAAAACTATAAATATTACAAATAGAAAAATTTTAAACCTACATACATACATATATGTATATATATATATATTCAAATATATATATATATATATATATATATATATATATATATTATTATTATTATTATTATTATCATTATTATTATTATTTATGAAATTTTTCAAATTTTGAATTGAATTATAAAATAAAGTAAAAGTAAATAAAAAGTTTAGATTACATAAAAAATTAAAAAAGAAAAAAAAATGTTCCGTAGGTAGCATCGATCCCAGGTTGTCTGGGTGGCAGTCTGGTGCGCTACCGCTCATGGCAATGGGGCGCTCGCTCGCTTACGCGCTTACGAAATAACTTGTATTTTAAGATTACTGAAATTTTAAACGCTTTTTTCTCGAAATTTTGTGGCTGGTGGGTACTACTGCTTTAATATGTTGTAGCCTTCATAGTATACGACAATCGTGCGTATTTTCGTTCCGATCTGAATTTTCCATGTCGTGACCTCTCCTTGTAAATTTAAGTATCCGCTATTTTCTGTAGCGATATTCCCGCACCCCACAGTCGATACTAGAGCTGCAATGCAGTCTCTTACCTACTTTTTACTCTCCCTCCATCAAGGCTAAAATTGAAAGTTTTGCAAAATCTCATCAAAGTGCATATTGCGTTCACTTAAGCAACACCCACACACCAAAATTCACCATTCTTAGGTAATTTGGACGGATTTAAGCATGAAAATGTGTTTTATTTGCCCCTCCCATCCCAAAGGGAGAAGGTAAATTAGCAAAATTACTTTATATTGTATGTTGCATACACATACCTAACCGACACATAAAAAAAATCGAGATCTTGAAATTATTTAAATCAGAGCTATGTTTTAAAGTGTGTTTTTTATCTCCTCCCGTTCTGAAAGGAGGGAAAAGGGAGGGAATTTCGCAAAATATCTCCATACTATGAGTTAAATATATATATATAATCGAAACACACATCAAAAATTTCCAATCTAAGACTATTTAGTGCAGAGTTACGCATGGATACATGTTTTTGCCCCTCCCCCCACCAACCTGCAAAGGGCAGTAGGGTGAAATTTCACAAAATCCCTTAGTAGTGTGTGTTGAGTATACATAAGCAATATACACATCAAAAATTACCATTCTAGGATAATATGGAACAGAATTACGCATGGAAGTATGTTTTTTGTCCTCCCCCGACTCCGAAGGTAGGGGGGGGGGGGTAGAACGGAGTTTCAAAAAATTCCTTTGTAGTGTACCTTCTGAGTACGCATAACCAATCGTCATATCAAAAAATGGCTTTTATGAGATAATTTACAGCAGAGTTACTCTTCAAAACGTGTCCCCCCCCCGCCTTTAAAAGAGGGGAGGAGAAATTTCGCAAAATCCTTTTATTGTGCATGTTGGGAACCCATAACCATCCATAACCATAACCGTTTTGAGATAGTTCGGAGCACAGTTACGCATGGAAACATGTTTTTTGTCCCACCCCCACAAAGGTGAAATTGTGAAATTTTCACAAAATCCCATTGCAGTGTGTGTCGTGAGTACGCATAACCAATCGACCTAGCGAAAAATCGCTATCCTGAGATAATTTTGAGCAGAGTTACTCTTAAAAGCGTGTCCCCCCCCCCTCTCGCCCTTAAAGAGGAGGCAGAGGAAATTTTGTAAAATCTCTGTAGAGTGCGTGTTGGGAACGCATAACCAACCCATGCATAAATTAATGTTACTGAGATAGCTTGAAGCTAAGTTATGCTTGGAAACGTGTTTATTGCCCCCCCCACGTCCCAAAGAGGGTAAGGGGGGATTTCGCAAAATCCCGTTACAATGGGTATTGGATACACATAAATAAGCCACACACTAAAATTTGTGATCTCAGCTCCTATAGCTTTTCCCCGACGAATTTGCCCCCTCGTAAATCTCTCCCTCCCCCAAAATTGAAAATCGCAAAAAAATAATAATGAGTTTTCAGAAATATCCTCACAAAGACGCTTAGCGGTTTCTTATATGTTTGTGCTATTATTGCTGAAGTTTTACTCGAAAATCCATATTTTGCTAAATTTGCCTTGTAAAATCGTTTCCCTCCCCTCCCCCCTTCAAAATTCCACAATCACAGAAAATATTTTTTTTTCTGGTCTTCTCATTCGTAATTTCATTCAATGGAGGTATTCCGCAAAATCTCGTCTTAGTGGGGGTCAGGGTCCTAAAACCAGCCTGGTCTTCAAAATTTGTGACTCTTTCTCCCTTAGAATCATCATGGCAGTGTTGAGTCAGTGAATCAATGATTTTACGCTTTTATATATGCAGATTTATTTATATTTTTTATGGACTACTTGGCTTAAGGTAGCTGTCACACACAAAAAAAAAAAAAAAAAAAAAAGTTCCTTGGCGAAAAATGTCCTATCTACTTCAGCATCAAAAGTTTAAAAAATACCCAGGATTATCAAATAAATAAAGCTCTTTAATATAGATCTGAATTAGCTTTCAATTTATTATTATTTAACTAGTATATAACCCCGTCAAAAATGACGGAATGTGAACGATAAATCTTGAAAACAATGTTTAGATCATGAAGATTAACACGGGATCATTCAAATGTATTATCAGTTTTTGTTTATAAATCAAATGTGTTTCGATATTTTATAATTTAAGTTCTGAAATTAAAAAAATTCTACCCGATCAATAAATATGAATGACAATAAAAAAACTGCTGTTTGACAAAAAATATAGGCCCGAAAACATAACAGCAACAACACATCCCAGTGTTCCGTTAAGTGCTCTACTTAAAGTCCTCATAATAAGAATAATCTAGTCTGTCACTCACACGACTTTCTCTTACCCTGAAATTTAATGCTATAAGTACAGGTTGGAGATTAAGAGGTAAGATAAAGAGTACTGTTATGTAAACCTATGTTAAACAATTCAAATTAGGCTTCGGAAGAGTTTTATATGATAATTAGTTCTGCCCCCCCTCAACCCCCCGTTTCATTAATGCACCTACATTTATATAGAATTTAATTCGATTATTAAAAAATAATCCAGTTAAAAAAAATAATTTATTAAAATTATTATTTAAAAAAGTTATCTTGTATGATAATACAGACGATTTCCATATTAGAGAAATAGTATAACACTAAATATCCAAAAAAAAGTTGAATTTATTCTCAATATTAAAGCAAAAAAAAAAAAAAAAAAAAAATGTTAAAAATGAAAGAAATCAATAACTTTATTTTAAATTATCGTAGATCGACAGTTCAACAATTCGTTTTAAAGGTATTGGCGAGCTCTTTTGAAAGATACCCATCATGAAAATTCACTCCACTCGAGGGAGGACATCTACCCCAGGGGGGAAGGCGAGGCTCCTACATACACAAAATTTTTTTTCCCAGTTGACTATCTCTATTACAAAAAATATGTATTCGTTTCATTTGATTTAGTGCAGTCTTTAGTGCTAGATTTTAAATTCTACTTACCTGCAATTTCCCCCATAGACGTAATGTATTTGAATACTTTTGAATGTCCCTGTACACGAACCATTTGCTTCATCTTAACGAAAAGCTTACTGTAGCATCCCTATATCATACACATTTAGAATACTGAGTTTGGAATTTCTGCTACTATTTGTTCTTGAGATATGCTGATAACAGACACACAGACAGACAGACAGACACAGAGACCATTCGCTAAAAACGTGATTTTCGTATTCAGGTGACCTCAGAACATGTAAGTATAACAAAAACTCACGTTCGAAAATTTGACCCTAAAACAATACTTTTTCGACCCTATGGGTAAGAGGAAGTAAATAACGATTCACTTCATTTTACCAAAATACTTTTTTTTAAGACTATCGAAGATCCTGTTTCCAAATACGTAAGCGAAGTGTGACGTCACTCACCGTCCGTGGATGCAAGAAAAAGATTCCCTATGTTAATCGCCCATTGTATTTTTTGTAAAAAATTATTAAAAATCGAGGAAAATTATTTCCCGATTTTAATACCCGTATTTGGGTATAGATATGCTGTCGTATCCATGTGTTAGATTGAGTTATTTTGCTGTCTGTTAAACTTTAAGTTTATGGATACTGTTAACTTTTAAAAGAAAATTATGAGTGAAAGAATAAATAGTATATAAAGTGGAATACTTAGAAAAGATTGTTGCTTCTATAATACACATTTAGTCATTACTTGAAATCTTCATCTACCTATTAGTAATATAAGTTCAACTTTTAAAATACCTTATTTTTGCTGGAAGAATTTTAAGTAAGTACTCCTTAAAAATGTAAGATAAGTAAATAAACTTTCACTCATCTAAGCAGCCTGAAGCAAATGAAATCTTGGTGTAAAATTGATCATAAGAAAAATCTTGAAATAAAAACTAAGAATTTGCTATACATTAATTTTATTTGAGAAATCTACTTGATCCTTATTGTTACAAAAAAATATTGTCTTGACAGTAACAAGAGAAAACTTGAAAGTAATTTTCTAACATTAATTTAAATAGTATAAACTCATACCCAATGCCTTTGCAAAGATAAACAAACATTTGGAAATTTCTATTGCAACACCTGCATCCATTCTAGTAACTGGCATATCTCCGTCTCCTGATGAGTCTGGTAAGAAAAAAAGAAAAAGCGATTTGATAGCAGACGAAGTCTTGTTTTATATCTTGCTGATTGGCAGTTAACAGCGAATTTCGCCGTTATGCTGGTTGCGTTATCTATGCAAATGCATTGGTATGAACAAATTTAAATAAAGTAAAGTAAAAAAAAGAACAAAAACATCCAAAGTAAAATAATTAATGAATTTTTATAAACGAATATTTATTAAATGTCTAGAGAAAAATTAAGTTTTAGTAGCTTTACTAGTAGCTAGTTATTATAATGCAGTTGCGATCGCAACTGTTATTGCTGAATACCAAATCTGGGAGTTTTCTAATAGAGTGGCAACAGCTCATTAAAGTAAGTTTTGTAAACAAAACAACGTCTAGTTAGATCGTTCTTAACAGGAAACTATAAAATTAAGAAATAAATTAAAACTTTGGATGTTTAAGGAAAAAAAAGGTAATTAAATATGTTTACAAATTGATTCAAACCTTTAAGAGGAAAAAAAAAAAAAATTGTATTGAATATGCATGGGGAAACAACGAATGTAGCATGCACTGCATCTACAAATGTCTCCCTTTCCCCATACATATTCCATGAAAACTAGAAATCAAAATACATAGAATTTCACAGATGACCTGAACATGTTCAGGGTAAACTTGAATTGAAACTATAAATGCAAAAAGTTTTTTTTTTTTTTAAGTTCACTTTTTAGTTTAGTCTTTTTTTTTTAAAAAAAAAAAGAGTTACTCTATAGCTGGCACTATATATGCACTTCTTAATCTTAAGAAAATAGGTTTGTTCAGTGCCTTAGTTAGGAGGTCAGCCAAATTTTCTTGTGATCTTACTTGCTGTATATTAAACTCTTTATTTTCATACAGTTCTCTGACAAACATATATTTGATATCAATGTATCTATTCCTGATATTTTCAGATCTAAATTTGATATATTGAATAGCAGCTGAATTGTCACAAAATAGAATTGGAACTTGAAATTTAATCTCAATATTCATAGTCAATATTACAGTTTTTATATTGGTTTTAATATACTTCAGGTCTTTTGCCGCTTCTGATGCAGAAATAAACTCTGCCTCCATGGGCGACGGGGCAACAGATGTTTGTTTCTTGACTCTCCAAGTTATGGGCATTCCATTCATAAAGATATAGTACCCAGAAAAGGATCTTCGATCGGAAGGATCACTGGCCCAACTTGCATCGGCAAATGATGAAATCTGGAGGGTAGAATCTTGGGAATCATACCTTAATCCCGAAGTCTTTGTAGAGGCAAGGTACTTCAGAATCTGCTTGAGACGGTTCCAATGGACTTTAGCTGGGTTTTCCGCAACTTGGGCAAGGGTAGCAACAGCATATGAGATATCAGGGCGGCAGCGTCCAGATATATACAGAAGGCAACCAAGGAGGTTTCGGTAAGGCATCTTCTCCATTGCGGCTTTTGACTGGTTGTCTCTAGGAGATTCCTGTTTGGAGGAAACTGTACCTGGTTGTATAGGAAGAGATACGTTAGTTATCGTAGAAATATCAAATCGTTCAATACAGGAATCTATATATTTGCTACAATTTATGTTTACTGTACCGTCTTTAATGTCGAATTGTATGCCTAATAGTTGAGTGATTGGGCCTAAATTTTCGAGCTGATATAACCCTTCTAATAACTGAATAACTTCTATTAGAGTTGACTTGTCTTTAGCAAAAATCGGGAGGTCATCTACATATACCATAATGATTGCTTTAGTGTTATATCTATAAATACATGTTAGTCCCGGAATTTCTGTAAACCCGTTTGCAATGAGTTTATGATGCAATTCTTCAAACCAGCATTTTCCAGATTGGTGTAAGCCATAGAGGGCTTTATTTAATTTTAAAACGTAATTTTCTTGGCCTGGTATTATATAATCATTAGGTTGGTTAATATATATATCCTTATCAATATTACCGTACAAATATGCACATTTTACATCTAAAAGACTATGTTCCCACTGGAGAATACATATAAAAAGTGCAATGAACAATCTTATTAACATGAAATTAACTACTGGACTGTATGTTTCATTATAATCTAAACCCTCTCTTTGGTTATTACCTAAAGCAACTAATCTTGCTTTAAACTTTCTAGATTCATTTTTATTTTTAAGGGTATAGACCCAACGGGTTCCTATTACTTTAGTATTAGCTGGTCTGGGAACAACTGTCCAAACATTTCTGTCTATCATAGTTTTTATTTCACTGTCCATGGCCCTTTTCCATTCTGCAGCCTCTGGTAACCTTTTTGCCTCCCTAGCTGTTTTTGGAATAATTATTTCTACACAATTTGCTTCATCTTCGACTAATGGTATTTCTTCAGATTCTTTGTCTGAACTTTCTTCGGCTTCGTTTAGATTCTCATCTATGTCATTAATGGGGGATTTTCTTTCTAGTTTAAATTTGCCAAGGATTTTGCAGTTTTTAGAAAAAATATTTAATGAATCGTCATATATGAAGTTATTTTCCTCGCAATAATCTTTTAATTCTCTAGAACTCCTTAATACCTTCCCCTCTGGTGTTTTTACATAAATGTCTTCTTTACCTCTACTTTCTCCTGTCTTTCTAATTGCTATATATCTCTCAAACATTAATTGTGGGTCATCTACTGGTTGGTAGGGATTTTCGGATATGTCTAATTCATCATCTGATTCTTCTGCTAATATATGACCTTGTTTTTCTATACCTAATTTCGTTTCATCAAATCTGACATGTTTTGTCTCTATTATTTTGTCTTCAGTGGGTAGCCATATTCGATAACCTCTAGTACTATAACTATAACCTACTAAAATTCCTTTTTGAGCACGAACTTGAAATTTGTTACGCTTTTGGGATGGAATGTGAGCATAAGCTACACATCCATATCTTTTTAAATGACGGAGAGAAGGTTTTCTGCCGAACCAGCGCTTGAACGGTATTTCTCCGGTTGAACTATGCAAAAGTCTGTTTCGTATATAGTTTGTTGTTTGCATGGCCTCAAGCCAAAGTTCTTCTGGAAGATTAGCAGAATTAAGCAAAGTTCTCATTCCATCAAACAACATTCGATTAAGACGTTCTGCTGCACCATTTGATTGAGGTGAATATATGTTTGATCTTTCATGTTTTATACCCAATGATTCTAATAATTTTTGTACGGGAGTACAACAATATTCTAATCCATGATAGCTTCTTATAGCTTTTACTTTTTTATTGGTTTGACGTTCAACAAATTGGATAAAATTTCTAAGTTTTTCACAAACTTCATTTTTACTTCGCATTGGATAGCAAAAGGCTCTTCTACTATAATCGTCAAGCAAGGTTAAAATATAGCGATAACCATGCTTTGAAAGATTAAGAGCAGGACCCCAAATATCTGTGTGAATTAATTCTAAAATGTCTTTTGAACGAATACTTTTAAGTTTTGGGTAGGGCTGTCTTGTATTTTTCCCCATTATGCAAGCCTCACAGCAGACCTCTTCCCCTTTTAATCTCCCTTGTGGTTCTACTAGGTCGTTATTAAACATTTTCTTAATAGTTTGTATATTACAATGAGCAAGTCTTTCATGCCAAATCATAATTTCGTTAGTATCTACAGCAAAAGCTTGATTAAATGTTTGCTTTGTATGTTTTGGTATTAGCCTTTTAGATGAGCTCTCAGTTTGTGTACATTGACTATTAGTTACTTCTTTATGATCGCTATTTTCCAAAGTATCTTTTATTTTTAAAACATTAGGTTGGTTATAATTAGGTAAACCCTGTATAACGTAAAAGTTATTTTTCATTTTTGCAGACCATAAATAGTTCCAATCGGGATCAAAAATTTTAAATCCTCTATCAAGTTTAGCATGAAAACCTGCTCTATCCATTCGACTCATACTAATTAAATTTCTATGAATTGTTGGGACATAAAGGCAATCATTAAGTGTAATTCCTCTTATGTTTGGACCATCTTTAATTTTAAACTGCACTATTCCTATACCTTTAACTGGATGAGATGTAGTTCCCATTTTTATCATTGAACCTTCTGTAGAAGGTTTTAGGTATGTGAAAAACTCTTGATTTTGACAAATATGTGCAGTCGATGCACTATCTAATGTCCATTCCCTAGTTGGTAATAAGATTTCGCTTTCAAAGCATTCTGAAATAAACTCTGTTACAAAAGAGGATTCTTTTACATTAGTTTGATTTTTACTATTACCCTTATTTTTAAACCTACAAATATTTTCTGTGTGGTTTGGTTTTCCACAAAAACTACATGTAACTAATCTTGCTGACTCTTGTTTTACAGAACTAAATGAGTCAGGATGTTTGTGTTTTTCAACAGAAAAGCATTCAGTTGTTTTACTAAGCTCATGCAAGTTACGACGATTATATTCTTTAATCATTTCTGCTTTTAGTTTTGCAAAATTAAAATCTGTATCCTTACAATTTTCAAATTCTCGAGCAAGATAATCGTAATCTTCTGGCAAATTTTGCAAAAGCATGTAACATCGATGTTCCTCACTTACAGTTTCCCCTGCATCAGTTACTTTTCTATACTGATGTTCAAATCTATCAATAAAAGTTGGGAGTTCCTCATCCGGATTTGGTTTCATAGTTCTGAATTCAGCTAAACATAGAGATTTATAAGAACGACTGGCCGTCAATAGATTAGTCTTTAATGTATTCCAGATAATTTCTGGTTCTTCCAAATTATCAATCATTAAAACTATTTCTTGACTACAATAGGTTTTAATTAAGCCTGCTGCTTTTGCTTTAGATTGATTTAATTTAAATTGCTCTAGTGGGGATAATTTATCCATTTCTTGAGGATGCTTTTCTGCATCAATCCAAGCAATTAACCCTTCTGTTTGCAAAATTCGCTTCATACTAGTTGACCAAGATTGGTAATTATATCTAGTAAGCAACATTTGTGGATTTATATTGGATGTCATTTTTCAATTGAATTTAAATGCAACTCTAGCAATTACTTTTCGATCAATAAAGACTACAATAAAAATATTACAATACTTCATTCTTCAGGTTAGGGCTGGGCCCATAACCACTGTTAAACTTTAAGTTTATGGATACTGTTAACTTTTAAAAGAAAATTATGAGTGAAAGAATAAATAGTATATAAAGTGGGATACTTAGAAAAGATTGTTGCTTCTATAATACACATTTAGTCATTACTTGAAATCTTCATCTACCTATTAGTAATATAAGTTCAACTTTTAAAATACCTTATTTTTGCTGGAAGAATTTTAAGTAAGTACTCCTTAAAAATGTAAGATAAGTAAATAAACTTTCACTCATCTAAGCAGCCTGAAGCAAATGAAATCTTGGTGTAAAATTGATCATAAGAAAAATCTTGAAATAAAAACTAAGAATTTGCTATACATTAATTTTATTTGAGAAATCTACTTGATCCTTATTGTTACAAAAAAATATTGTCTTGACAGTAACAAGAGAAAACTTGAAAGTAATTTTCTAACATTAATTTAAATAGTATAAACTCATACCCAATGCCTTTGCAAAGATAAACAAACATTTGGAAATTTCTATTGCAACACCTGCATCCATTCTAGTAACTGGCATATCTCCGTCTCCTGATGAGTCTGGTAAGAAAAAAAGAAAAAGCGATTTGATAGCAGACGAAGTCTTGTTTTATATCTTGCTGATTGGCAGTTAACAGCGAATTTCGCCGTTATGCTGGTTGCGTTATCTATGCAAATGCATTGGTATGAAAAAATTTAAATAAAGTAAAGTAAAAAAAAGAACAAAAACATCCAAAGTAAAATAATTAATGAATTTTTATAAACGAATATTTATTAAATGTCTAGAGAAAAATTAAGTTTTAGTAGCTTTACTAGTAGCTAGTTATTATAATGCAGTTGCGATCGCAACTGTTATTGCTGAATACCAAATCTGGGAGTTTTCTAATAGAGTGGCAACAGCTCATTAAAGTAAGTTTTGTAAACAAAACAACGTCTAGTTAGATCGTTCTTAACAGGAAACTATAAAATTAAGAAATAAATTAAAACTTTGGATGTTTAAGGGAAAAAAAGGTAATTAAATATGTTTACAAATTGATTCAAACCTTTAAGAGGAAAAAAAAAAAAAAAAAAAAAATGTATTGAATATGCATGGGGAAACAACGAATGTAGCATGCATTGCATCTACACTGTCAAATTGACAAAATTTTAAATTTCAAAACTGTGTCATCTTTGGCGTTTTTTGTATTTGGCGATTAAAAACATACTACGAAAATATACATGCCAGATGTTTATTTTCGTAATATGTATTGTACGAAATATTGTTTCATATAATTCATCGCTCTCTTAATATAAGTTGTTAAAATAACCATGATTTTTGAAAGGAATGAAATATGTTCGCCAAATAGTTTGACGATATATTTTTTCCGCCAAGGATGACAGATATATTAAATCTATTCCGCTGCAACATATGAGTATATCAGACACTTTATTTAGACATTTGAAAACAAATTTGACTTCAAATTATGATAGAATATTTATCATTTTCCTTTTAATTAGTATATTAGTTGGATATTTATTGTGTAAATATCATCCTTTGAAATGAAATGTTTATGTTTTCAATCGAATATGGAAGTTTGCTATTTTATTTTTCTAAAGTTTTGAAATTTAAAATTTAAATTTTATCAATTTTACAGCAAAAACAACTTAATCTAACGCATGCACACGATAACGAATACATATCTATAACGAAATATGGGAATTAAAATCGGAAAATAATTTTCCTCAATTTTTAATAATTTTTTATAAAAAATCCAATGGGCGATTAACATAGGAAATCTTTTTCTTGCATCCAGTGACGTCATCACTTTGCTTGCGTATTTTCTAACTATCTAATAATTACAGACACTCCATGCTAACCCAAATTCACCTCTACTCTATACTCCCAACCAGCTATCTCCCCCACAACATAGCCAAAATATCCATGATCCAGCTAGGGACTTTCTCATTCTCAACCGAACATTTTATCTTGACTCGACATTATCACCTTAGACTACCCTACTTTCAATACTCATTTCAACTGGTGACCTTTACTTGCCCAACCAAACATTCTATCCCAACTATAACTTTACACTAATTTCAAAACTAAAATCAACTGGCGACATTTACGTACTGAACTCGACGCCAATCATACCTTACAATGTAAACATATAATGAAGCTTGATAAAAATATTTAAAGACTTTAATATGTTTTTACAAATATTTTAAGATTTTTAAGGCTTTAATATGTTTTAGAAATACTTTAAGCGTTTTTTTTTAATGAAACAGTCAAAGAGTCGTTCTTTTGCAATTAAAGAGTTGTCCATTTGGAATTTGTATTTTCTGAATGGCAACAGTTTTGGTTTGTTTTTATTTGGCATTGTGTTGTTTATAATCATGAATTACATAATTCTATTTATAGGTTCATGTTTATAATAGCCAGTGATCCGTTATATATTTTTAAACATTTAAACATTACAATTGAATAGTTTTTCAAGGTTTTAGAGGGAATAAATAACAATATGTGCGATACAAAACATGTATGAAAATGATATGTATGTTTTCGTAAGTTGATGAATTGAACAAACGGGAAAAAAAAATGGCTGCCAAAAGTCTCTGTTTTGAAGCGGTATAAACCGGAATCGTGAATGACAGATGAGGGTCATTATATATATTAATTTTGATAATGGCGTAATTTTGTCATGTGCCTGAGCAAATTTAATATTTAATATATTATTTTATTATTATTATTCGCGTGAAAATAAATTTTGTTATGTGTCGAAAAATAAATATTAACTCGTAAACTTCTTTGGCAACAATTAAAAATTAAAATGAATTATTTTAAAGTTTTATTATTAAAGAATATCTATATTATATAGAAGATATAGATAACGTTTTGCTTTCTCTCCCTCCCCTTGGGGACTAAATTTCTAAAATTCCAAAAATTAGTTTTTAGATATTTGTATTAGCTATATTTTAAAGGAAGAATTTTACGGATATCTGTTTTTTTCTTTAAGATATAAAGGTTTCTGTGAAATCGCGTTTTGCCCCCTGTCCCCCCTTAGTGGTCGAATTTCTAAAATTCCAGAAATTGGCTTTTAGGTTTTCTGTATTTCAAAGCAAAAATTTTACTGGCTTTTTTTTTTTTTTTTTTTTCCATTGATATATGAAGGTTTTTTGTGAAATCACTTTTTTGCGCATATGGAATCGCATTTTGCCACGCACCCCCTCTTGTGGACCGAATTTCCAAAATTCCAGAAATTGATTTTTAGGTATTTGTGTTAGCTATGTTTTAGAGCAAAAATTTTACAGATATCTGTTTTTTTTTTTTTTTGTTTTTTTTTGTTTGAGATATGAGGGATTTTTTGAAATCACGTTTTGCCCTCCCTTGACCCACTCGGGGGCGAATTTTCTAAGATCGCTTCTTAGTGGATGTCTACGTAGCAGAAGGAACATTGTGACAAAACTTCATGCTTCTAGGTCCAGTGGTTTGGTCTGGGCGATGATGAATCACTCACTCACTCATTCATTCAGGACAAACGATTATACACTGCTCGACATTGAAAATGCAACACCAAGAAGGAATGATAATAACGGAATGAAATTTGTTGGACACATACATTATAGTAGGAAGAACAATTGATTAAAATTTCAGGATATTTGGAGTAATATGTACTGAGAAAACAGTACATAAAGTAGCGACCTCTGTGAGCAATAACAGCACATATCTGCCTAGCCATTGAATCGAATAGCGATTGGAGGACATGTACGGGTGGAGCACTTCGTGAAGTTTTAACACGATGCCACAATTCATCGATCGAAGTTACTGGTGAGTGGTGGGGGGCCAGTCGCTTTTCAACGATTAAACAGTCATTTTCATTGGAGCGAGATTAGGAGAACGTGCTGGCCAGAGCAACAGTCGAACACATTCGGCATCAATGAAGGTCCAGAGAATATGGACAACTTGCGGTCTTGCATTGTCCTGCTTAAATGTTGCGCTTCGGAGGCCTTGAACATAGGGCAGAGCGATGGGCCCCAACTCGTCAGATATGTAATGGCTGGTATTCAGAGTGGCGGGAATGAAAACATGAGGTGACTGGGACGTGTATCCAATGGTACAACATACCATCAATCCAGGTGGTGACTCAGTATGCGGCTACCAAAATTCTGATTACCCTCAAAACTGCATCACTGATATGGGCGCCATTAATGTGTGATCAACGATGAACCTGGACGCAGGAATGGCGTGAAGTCACTTTTCAGACAAATCACTATCCTGTTTACAGCATCAAGATTGCCTTATCCGTATTTAACGGCATTATGAATAATGCACATTGCCAGCTGAGATTCGACATCATCATACTGTCCATCATTTACAATGATGTTATGGGTTCCCATTGGATACACGTCTCGATTACTTCATGTTCGTATTCCTGGCACTCTGAACAGCGGCCATTCAATTTCTGATGAGTTAAGGCCCGCCCCTCTGCCCTGTATTCGAGGCCTCCGTAGCGCAAAATATAAGCAAGATAATGCACGACCGCAAGTTGTTTGTATTGTCCGGACCTTCTTTGATACAGAATGTGTTCGACTGTTGCTCTGGCCAGCGCGTTCTCCTGATATCGCACCAATGAAAATGACTGTTTAATCATTGAAAAGCGACTGGCCCCCCACCACTCACCAGTAACTTCGATCGATGAATTGTGGCATCGTGTTGAAGCTTTATGAAGTGCTCTACCCGTATATGTCATCCAATCGCTGTTCGATTCAATGCCTAGGCAGATATGTGCTGTTTACAGAGGTCGCTGCTTTATGTACCGATTTCTCAGCACATATTACTCCAAGTTTCCTGAAATTTTAATCAATTGTTCTTCCTACTATAATGTATGTGTCCAACAAATTTCATTCCGTTATTATCATTCCTTCTTGGTGTTGCATTTTCAATGTCGAGCAGTGTATATAAGGGAAACCCGTGTACCTAGGGCCATCATGTACCTAGGGCCACCCCACTTTATTTGAATCATATTTAATTTTAAGTTTTAATACTCAATTGGGCAAGTAACAACACCAATTGCTACTTTTACAACTACTTTGGAATTTTTGAGGAGAAAGTTTTGACAAGTTACACGTAGAAAACGAATTCACATGGTTTGAAGTAAAATTTTGCGGCTCATTTCTTTTGCTATTTTACAAAAGCAGGTCAATTATTTTTCTTTCATTTCCAGTGTATAATTTTGCTTTTTATATTGAGCAATAAATGATATATTTAATTAGTCCTCTCTGCCTGTGGAATTTTTAGTGGACAGCATTTTGAATGAAGTTACCAAAACTTGTACCTAGGGTCATATAGCTGCCTTGTACCTAGGGCCAGTGTGTTTGGACCTTTTAACACTTTTGCAACCGCATGTTTTTGTCTTTTTGACAGTACGGTCCGCCTGTGGGCGTTTTTCTCATAAGTTACAATTTTTCAAAACAAAATTTTCCGTATTCACATTTATATTACAAATGGATATGCATTATAATCATACTCTCTCTAATCAAAGTATTTGCATTCATAGTATACTGATTGTACAAATATGAATATTGTGTATATTTTTTAGAAACAAATAACGTACAAATTGTAAAAGAAGCGCCCACTGGTGGAGTTTTATATTTTCAAATTACGTGAATCTACGTCAACGGTCGCGAAAGTGTTAAGAAATACAGTACAGTCTGTAGTAATTGGATGATGTCAAACCCTGGTAAACCAATCACTATATATGACGTTGCTGAAAATGTTGGCAAGTCCTATCCGTCGGCCTTTACTCCTGTAAACATTTTATCAGGCTTTCGTGTATCCGGCATATGGCCAATGAATCAAAACACATTCACTGAGGATGAATATTTAAGTTCAAATGTCACTGAAACACAAGATCCTTCCATAAATAAATAAATAATAATAATAAAAAGATTTTCCAGGAAGAAAGTGAACCAACAATGATAGAACTGGATGTCTCTGTGTCGTGTCCTGTTGAAATTTCGAAACCTTCAATATCTAATATCTTTTCGTGTGTCATGTTTTAACAGGTACGAACCTAAGCAAAATCTTTACCTAAAGCAAAACCTCCCACATCAAAGAAAAGATGTGACCGAAAATCAGAGAGATCTAGAAGTCCAAGAGACACTCCAGAAAAAAAAAAAAAAAAAAAAAAAAAAAAATTGAAGGGGAAAAAAAAAAAACATTCTGTTAGAATATCCCAAAAGGAGAAAAAAAAAGTGAAAAATTTCGTGTTTCAAATTAAGGCAACACCATGATAATTATTATATGATAAATAAATATATCACTTGATATTGTTACTTTTATAAAATACATGTTTATATGCTTATTTTCTACATATTAATTACAAAGTGAAATCTAAATGTGAGATATTGGCCCTAGGTACAATGAGGTCTGGCCCCAGGTACAATGAGGGTGTTGTACCTAGGGCCACAAGTGAAGTTTTTTTTTAAACCTTCTATTTGTCGGAATTTATTATTTTAGGTATTTATATTAATTAGGTAATTATATTATAATTTATTGGAAGTAATTAGTCCTAAAGATATGTACATATCAGTTTGATAATTTTAAACTGGCCAAGGACTTTGTTTTTGGGCATTGAAAAAAAAAGCGGCCCTAGGTACACGGGTCTCCCCTATATATTTACTAGCAGACCCGGCCACGCGTTGCTGTGACTAAGTTATACGTTGAATTATACGGCTGTAAACTATTTAGTACAGTCAAATTATTATTTACGAACAAAGACGAAAACGTTGTAGCCGATGTAAAAACCCACAGGGTTGAGATTTGAAACTTAGGTCAAAATTTGGAAGCGATTGATAAAAATTTTCGTAGTGTTGATATTAAGCACAAATTAATTTTATTGTAGGGTCCTATAAATTTTAATGGAGAAGGGATATATATTATTTCTAATGCTACTTTGGATAAAATTGCTAAAATGACTAATATATAAATAAAATTCTATTAAAATTCTATTAAAATAAAAGTATAAAAGAAACAGACGATTTTAAAATCAATTTTTATGGAGGAGTGAAATATAATATATGCTATAATGGATAATTTTACTATAAAATGACCTCATCATTTTAAATATTTTAAAGAGGGCAACAGCTGTAGTTATAAAAAGGAAAACAATAAGGCTAAACCAAAAAAATAAGTAAATTTGATAAATATTTTAAAACTTTAAAATTGGAAATCTTATGAAATATTGGACATTTAAAGTAAATACATGTATCATTTTAAATAGAAAAAGATTTTGGAAAAGTTTAGTGTATTTTAACGAAGTGATGAGAAGTTTTTGAGTATGTTAAAATTTTAATAGTAAATTCAAGTTAATAAAGATGGGAAACATTGAGGATTAAGATAAGAATAATTATAAGATTAAAAAAAAAAAAAAAAAAAAAAAACTTTTTATATACCATGCTTTTAAATTTTAATATACTAATAATATACTAATTAAAAGGAAAATGATAAATATTCTATCATAGTTTGAAGTCAAATTTGTTTTCAAATGTCTAAATAAAATATCTGATGTAAGACACTAATATTTTGCAACGGAATAGATTTCATTTCTGTCATCCTTGGCGAAAAAAAAAGAATATCGCCAAATTATCTGGCGAAAATATTTAATTCCTTTCAAAAATCATGGTTATTTTAACAACTTATATTAAAAGAGTAATGAATAATATGAAACAATATTTCGTACAATACATATTACATGTCATACATACGTACAATGAATAATACATATTACATTTCGTACAATGCATACATCTGGCATGTATATTTTCGTGTTACGCTTTTGATCGCCAAATAATAATAATAATAATAATAAAAGCCAAGGGCGACAGAGTTTTGAAATTTAAAATTAAAATTTTGTCAATTTGACAGCAAAATAATTCAATCTAACACCCGCGATAACTAATACATATCTATACCCAAATATAAGGATTAAAATCGGAAAATAAATTTCCTCGATTTTTAATAATTTCTTACAAAAAATCCAGTGGGCAATTAACATAGGAAATCTTTTTCTTGGCTGCACAGACGGTCAGTGAGTCACACTTCGCTTGCGTATAGAACTCATAGATATAGTATAGCATATATAGAATAGAGTGATCATTGGGGAGAAAAAAGTTATTCCTTTTCATTTGGGAAAAGACGACGTTTTTACCAAAATATGGCCGTCTTTCCCCGAGTACACACGGGAATACATACTAATATTTTAGCAAATAAAATTTATGAATAATTTATTTGCTAAAGGGGAATGGAAGACTCCAGATACAGTTTCAAATTCATATTTCTTTCTTTCTTTTTCTTTTTCTTTTTTTTTTTTTTTCAATACCACTTAATGGCTGTTTCCAAAGCTTTTATTTATTTATTTATTTTTTTTTTTTCGGCATCAAAAATCTTTGTACGATAACATGGGGATAAGAGATCTATATATATTACTATATCTATGATAGAACTACATTAGCACTTTATCAATGTGTATAAAATCTTTAAATTGATTATGACGTCAATTTTCGTGAGATGCATAATTTAACGTTTTATAATTTTTTAACGTTCACGTTTGATTAAATGTATTTATTTTTATGTCGAAAGAAAATGAACTCGTATTTTTTTTTTTTTCTTTTGGCAACAATTAAATTAATGGAACTCACAGATATTTTGGAGCAACTTTAATAAAGGTCTATAATTAACAAATAATTGCAATAAAGCAATATTGTGACAATAAATTGAGATAAAAACTATCCTATCTCTCAAGTTGGACCAAACTGCACACAGTGTGCAAAATTTCATTAAAATCGGTTCCTTAATTTAGGAGTTTACCCCGGACAAACATCGTGACACGTAATTTATATATATATACAGATAGATTACAATTTTATTTGCACTTGAAAATAGACCACGCTATTTGAAAAAACAAATTAACGTCTTTACTTGATTTTGTTTGAAACCTACAATAACTTATTTATTTATTTATTTTATTTTATTGTTTTAGCATTATAACACTTTATTCTATCAAATTACTACAATTTAACAAAAGTGTACTATTAAAAATATAAAAATGAATCTGATATTATTTTTAAAAAATAATAGTTTTCTCATTAAATTTCTAATAATAAACTATACTATGTAAATTTTTACTAGTATAAAACTTCAATATTTTAAGTTTTATTATTATTAATTATTTCTATAACACAGTAGGGAAATGAAATATCAGAGATTATACTAATTATTAGATTAAAAAAAAAAAAAAAAAAAACCTACTTTGATTTTAAATATCCATTTTTTCTAAACCTGATAAAATTTAACTTAAAAAAAAAAAAAAAAAAAAAAAAAACATAAACTCTGTTGATTTTTTAATATTAAAATACCCCCCCCCCCCTCTTCCCTTTTTTTTTCTTTTAAGGAATGGGAAAAAATATATTTCCTGAATATTTATGTTATGTCTTTTATGCTAATAGATGGCGCCAAAACTAAAAATTTCAAATACTATGATGTGTAAGGAAGTCGAAAATTCGTGCGACGGTAAGCGGTAGCAATTCATAAATTGCTTTGTTTTTAATATACTGCCTGGTACAGTATGAATCAATGAATTAATCGTGTGAATTATTTTTAAAATTGAGCTTTAATTAGGCATCTGCCATAAACATATGAAATATCAATAGCGTTTGCTCGATCTCTATCATCGATGTTCGTATTGCACTGCATAAAGAGAGAATATTCCCGTTCCGAATTGGTTCAAAATTTTCTCGCGCATGTCCAGATCGTACGATTTCGGTCTTAAAGAAAGTCCTTTGTATTTTAGTAAAGTAGATTAAATATATGTATATATATATATATATATATATATATATTATTCTTTTTAAAGGTTTGTTATTATTTTTTGAAACGGCATTAATATGCTTTAGTAATACGCAAGTTGAATAACACTAACTGAATAATACTAATGTTAATTTTTTAACTTATTAATTTCAGGGCTATGACACCGTCTCCCATGCCTTGTTGTGGACCCTGTTTCTCTTGGGTCATCATCCTGAAATACAAGACCACGTTTATGAAGAGGTTGAATCCGTGATGGGTCCCAATAACAGAGTGTCGTATGACGATTTAGAATATCTAAAATATTTACAATGTGTGATAAAGGTAAGATTTGCATTCTTCAAAGAAAACAAAAGAATTGTTAAATAAATTAAAAGGCGAAAAATGTTTGACTTTCCAGTTTAAATAGAAGACATTCTAGTGTAAAATGTGCTTATGATGATAATTATTAATAATGACCCTCATCTGTCATGAACGATTCCGGTTAGACCGCTTCAAAACAGAAACTTTTGGCAGCCATTTTTTTTTTATTTTTCCGTTTGTTCAACTCACTGAGCTGGTTCAACTTACGGAAACATACATATAATATGTTTTGTATCGCACGTATTCTTATTTATTTCCCCTAAAACCTTGAAAAACTATTCAATTGTAATGTTTAAAGGTCTAAATTAAATATAACGGATCACTGGCTATTATAAACATGAACCTATAAATAGAATTATGTAACTTCATGATTGTAAGCAACGCAATACCAAATAAAAACAAACTAAAACTGTTGCCATTCAGAAAATACAAATTCCAAATGGACAACTCTTTAATTCCGAATGAGCGACTCTTTGACTGTTTCTTAAAAAAAAAAAAAACGCTTAAACTATTTCTAAAACATATTAAAGCCTTAAAACTCTTAAAATATTTGTAAAAACATATTAAAGTCTTTAAATATTTTTATCAAGCTTCATTGTTTGTTTACATTGTAAGGTATGATTGGCGTCAAGTTCAGTACGTAAATGTCGCCAGTTCATATTAGTTTTGAAATTAGTGTAAAGTTATAGTTGGGATAGAATGTTTGGTTGAGCAAGTAAAGGCAACACCGGCTCGAAAAGTGAAAGCCTCCGCGCGGATTTTTACTGTCATGATATGTAGGCCGATTTTTCTCCTTAAAGAAACATCCAATATGGAATTTAAAAAATATCGGCTTTTTTAATTGTCGTAATATTTTCTTGTTTTGACAATCGTATGGGAATTTCCTTTTCTATAATGTTTTAAATGTGTATGTGTGTACGGAGAGAGGGAAAGAAATATTTATGCATTTAAAAAAATATATACAATTCACTTATTTTTTTTTTTTTTTTTAATCATTTATTTCTGGCAAAGTTTAAATTAAGTGAACTAATGAATAATCCATTAAGAATAAAAATAATAAAATCTCTAATGAATTTCAATGATAATTTGTTTACAAAAGTTTTTTTTTTTTTTTTTTAACTTCTTTTTTCCATTATGAATTATATTATTCATATTTGAGCATGATAGAGGAAATGAAATATTTATGCATTTCTTATCAATATATTTATGCATTTAAAAGAAATTTATATCAATTCACTTAAACCTTTGTTTTTTTAATCATTTTTTTCTGGCAAAGTTTAAGTGAACTAATGAATAATCCATTAAGAATAAAAATAATAAAATCTCTGATGAAAGTAGTGTAAAAAGGACAGTTCTGCGACACGGTGGTGGCGTAGTGGCGTATTGTGGCGTAGGGTGGTGGCGCGCCACCACCCTTTCGCCTCTACGCCACCACCCTGTCGCAGAACGTGTCCTTTTTACACTACTTAGTCATCATCTTGGACGAGAGGGTGTTGCCACCGGAAGAATAGAAACTTTACATTGCCACCGAAAGAATAGAAACTTTACATTGCCACCGGAAGAATAGAAACTTTGACTATCATCTTGGATGAGGTTTGGTGGTGCCATCTATAGGGAATTTTGAGGAGTTAGATTTATTTTCCTAAATTTCGGGACTTAGTTTTTTTTTCACAATTTCGAGGACTTCAAAATTTTTCGAATTTTTGCAGGGGGATTAGATAACGTCACGATCTTTTGGGACTTAACCTGAAAAGAGATACATACAAAATTTACAATTAGAGAAATAAGTGAAAGAAAATGTATAGAAAAAAGTTAGAAAGAGAATACAAATTTAAGAAAAAAGGTAGAAAGAATAAAGTTAGAAAAAAAGAGAAGAAAGAGAAAGAAAGAGTTCACTTTGAGCGCCTGGGAGACTGCCCTCCCGAGGCCCTGCGGTGCCCCTTTTCACTCCGTAGAGCAAGGCGGGAGTTAGTTCCTTTAAAAAAAAATAAAAATAAAAAATAAATAAAAAATGTCAACCTGAAGAACTCATCACATAGTTTTCGGAGATTGTCTTCAAACCATGGGTTCAGGCAATCTTCATAGGTGCAGAAACAATTGATATATACAGGGTGCAGGAACAATCTTCATAGGTGCGAAACAATTTAAAATATATACAGGGTGCAGGAACAATCTTCATGGTTGCAGAAACAATTGATATATACAGGGTGCAGGAACAATCTTCATAGGTGCGAAACAATTTAAAATATATACAGGATGCAGGAACAATCTTCATAGGTGTGAAACAATTTAAAATATATACAGGATGCAGGAACAATCTTTATAGGTGCAAAACAATTGATATATACAGGGTGCAGGAACAATCTTCATAGGTGCGAAACAATTGATATATACAGGGTGCAGGAACAATCTTCATAGGTGCGAAACAATTTAAAATATATACAGGATGCAGGAACAATCTTCATGGTTGCAGAAACAATTGATATATACAGGGTGCAGGAACAATCTTCATAGGTGCGAAACAATTTAAAATATATACAGGATGCAGGAACAATCTTCATGGTTGCAGAAACAATTGATATATACAGGGTGCAGGAACAATCTTCATAGGTGCGAAACAATTTAAAATATATACAGGATGCAGGAACAATCTTCATAGGTGCAAAACAATTGATATATACAGGGTGCAGGAACAATCTTCATAGGTGCGAAACAATTTAAAATATATACAGGATGCAGGAACAATCTTCATGGTTGCAGAAACAATTGATATATACAGGGTGCAGGAACAATCTTCATGGTTGCAGAAACAATTGATATATACAGGATGCAGGAACAATCTTCATAGGTGCGAAACAATTTAAAATATATACAGGATGCAGGAACAATCTTCATAGGTGCAAAACAATTGATATATACAGGGTGCAGGAACAATCTTCATAGGTGCGAAACAATTTAAAATATATACAGGATGCAGGAACAATCTTCATGGTTGCAGAAACAATTGATATATACAGGGTGCAGGAACAATCTTCATAGGTGCGAAACAATTTAAAATATATACAGGATGCAGGAACAATCTTCATAGGTGCAAAACAATTGATATATACAGGAACAATCTTCATAGGTGCAAAACAATTGATATATACAGGGTGCAGGAACAATCTTCATAGGTGCGAAACAATTTAAAATATATACAGGATGCAGGAACAATCTTCATAGGTGCGAAACAATTGATATATACAGGGTGCAGGAACAATCTTCATAGGTGCGAAACAATCTGTACAATTTTCATAGATGCGAAACAATCTTCATAGGTGCAAACAATTTAAAAATATATACAAGGTGCAGGAACAATATATACAAAAATTTTCACTATGGATGCTGCGGTATTCTGTAATGGCCATAAGCCAGACTGGTGATTCCATCATCTCGCAGATACCTCTTGTCATCAAAAGGAGATAAACACTTTTTGTTTTGATTAACTGTATAGAGTTGATGACGTTCTTGTAGGATTCTGGTTTGTTGCTCATACGTGGCTATCTCCTTTTGCAGGCATTCTTGATAGTCTTGAACACTTAATTTTTTCCTTACGATGCAGGTTGATATGCCTTTTGCTGTCTTCTTTTCACCACCAGCTGACTGTATGGCATACATTTTTGGCTTTAATCCAATGAATTTGTAAGCAGCTTGACTGTGGAGTTCGTCTTTAAACTTTCCAAGGACCTTTTTGTTAGTTGTAGAATATAGCGGATGATTTTCTGGATACTCTGAGAAGTCAAAATGGTGCTGATCTTCCTTCATATCTTGATACATGTCTGCTGTCTGGATACAGTATGTCAAGGAGTCTGTATCCGTGAACAACAAAGTTGCACGACTTTCATACTTTTTCATAACGAAATTGTAGTGAAAGTCGTACATGAGCAACTTTGCTAATTCAAGGATACAGAAACCCACGTATATCGGCCTATTCATCAGGATGGTGGGTTTTGTTCTCTCCACAGCTACGAGGTTATTGCAAAATTCTTTAAAAGTCGTGAAATTCGGTGATGCAACTAATTTTTGGGCTCTGACTTCATTGTTACACAGTTCTATGTTACGACGTTTTCTCAAATTTTCGATGGTCTTTCCATAGACGCTATTGTTCAACAGTTTAAAGAAATCTTTCTCAAAGCTGTTCTTTGCAGATTTTCGTTTATCTGTGTTGAAGTCTACATACTTTTTTAGCCAGGGTGCTTGTCGAAATTTCAAAACCTTGTTCACTTTTAATAGCTTCATTCCAAGTTTTAGGTATAACTGTAGATTTCTGTAATGTACAACATACTCTGATTTATTGTGAAGGTTTGGAATGAGTTTGGGTGTTCCTGAATACTTTTGGTTCTGCAACAAGTACTTGGCATAGGTGGAGAGCATTTCTTCTGTCACGGTCATTCTTTCAGGTGCAAGTGGGTAGCTATTGTGGAGGTCATGCAGATTTGTCGGGTACTCCAAATTCACTTCAAAAATGAAGCGTTCAGCTGCATCTTCGGGTATGTTCATGATGAAATCTTCAGTAATGTTAGAGGGGTCCATCCATTGAAACTTGCCATAAGGCATGTACTGGGACATAGCCCAACCGTAAAGGTTGTTCGCATCCCAGTACATGATATAACTAGAGGGCTTACTCGAGTCGTAGTGATGAGTGTGCGGGTTGTTTGCAACAGCGAAACGGTGTGAAATCTGCGACACACCCCCGCGCACCCCTTTTTCAATAAACAGCAGCATGTTGATATCCGTAAGCAGCTCTAGCTTAACATCAGTCATCTTCAGACAGGCTTGCCAGGACAGTCCAGGAGAGGTGTATAAATGGGCAGCATCGATGTTATAATAGTGTAAGCAAAGACTTCTAAAATTTTGGAACACATCGGCAAGGAGCAAAACATCTGTCTTCACATACAGGTCATGATACTCGCCGAGGTTTCTTATCTGGAAGACTTCCCATATGTTTTTTGCATGTTGATAATCAGATTCTTCGACGGCTTCGTTCGTGAGAGAGTTGAAAAACGCTGATGGAGGCGGCAACACTGTTTCTTGGAATTTATCAAATCCAGTAATGTAGTCATAGGGGTATACTCCTTTTCTGGTGAGGAGACTTAGATCGGTACTTGAATTAAAGTGGTCTTTTAGAATGTTAAACTGACTAATATCCAAATTCTTCACCAACTTTTCTAACGAAGCAGGCAAAAATTGGAAGGAGTCAAGAAAGACGAGCTGTACAGGACTGTCAGGTTTCTTCAAAGTGAATGATATATATTTTTCTAACGTTGTTGCGATAACTTGTATCTGATGGTCTTGAAAATGGCCTAATTCTGTCATAATATGGTGGGCATCATAATTCTTCAAGTTGTGGAAAACCACGGGAATCTTCATAGGGTGCTTAAAATTAAGGTTGCAGCTAGCATGGGCGGCACCTCTAAAAACTCCAGTTTCGTGATTGTGATCCCGAACTTTAATGCATCCAGGTAACAGGGGTTGAAGACATATGCTGCACCTTGTAGCATTTTGGAAGGCCTCCTCTTCTTGGGTAGAGAGCTTCATCGGCTTAATTTCTCGTAGTTTGTCTTCAAGGATATCTTTTTCCATGATGATATTTTCCAGAAAATGCTTGACTGCATTCTCTCCTCGATAGCTAAAGATAGGCTTCACGGCTTTGCCATCAGACCCTACGATTACATAAGCGTAACCGCAGGGTGTATGACGGGCTGTATGTTGCAGGTAGGAGTTTGATGAGGATGGAGCAGCTGATGCAATAGGTTCCAACAAACTTTCAAAGTCTGCGTAGATGATATAGCTGATAGGGTGTTGAAGATGGGTTCCCGTGAACTCTAGTATATTCTTCTCCTTGCTGGGCATCTCAATGGCTTGAGCAGTGTGTTTTTTGCAGTTTGTTTCATGATCTTTTAACAAAAGTTCTGTCGAAAAACCATGCAGGCACCTATAACAATAATACTGTTTTCCATCATGTTTTGTGCGGTCTCCCATCAATCTGGAAAAGTCCCGTATTAGACAATAGTGGTGGGCACCTTCCTCGTTCGCCAGGAGTAATAAGTTGATAGCTTCAACATCTTCTACTTCGGAAATTCTTAAAATGGTCACTTTAGAGTTTTCGTAGCCGAAGACGTTGATTCTAAGATTGTTCAGTTTTTCTATGAGGCCTATTTTTGAGATGGGAACAGGGTACTGAACATTACCCATCTTGATTTCCTCTTCATGAGGTAAATAGTGGGAGACTCGTTCGGGTTTTCTTGTACGATCCAAATTCAGTTTGTGTGCTAGCAGACACCATAGGAAGCACTTGTTATCGCTGTTCTGTATATTTAAGATAGCTTTCTTGGCAAGCAGTTTAGCTGGCAATTCTTGATAACTGCTCGCTCTCAAAGGGTTATATTTAGCAGACTTGAATTCTAGGTAGTAGATGTTTCTCAACACCCAGCCGGAACCTCTCTCTAAGAACTCTTCGTAGTTTTGAATAATCTTCATGAATCCTACACTTATTTGATCATCAATTAAATCAGGAGTGTGTTGCTGGTAGCAGGGTGTTCTGAAGTACGCATCCATAATTTCCAGCTCTCCTTCGGCTGTCTCTCTTTCAAAGCAGACTTTTATTACCAGGTACCATTTGATGGAATCTTTCTCATACAATTCCTGTAGGATGTTTTCATGTATCTCGGCACGAATAGACTCTAAAAAGATTTTCACATCATACCGAGTAGCTTCAGTAGGTTCAATGAGCACCGTCTTAAACGTGTTCAAAGCTTGTGTATAGGGTCGTCTTCGAGAGAGTGGTGGAGGAGTCGTTTTCGGTTTCTTCCGGCTCTCACTTAGGCTATTTGAATGCTGAAGTCGCATATGGTTCATTAATGATGACTTAGAGGAAAAGGTGGACTGGCATTCTTTGCAGGGGTAGCTATGTGTCTTTAGATGAGCGTTGTACTCATCCAGGCGACTAAACTTTCGTTGGCATGTAGCACATTGATGGGTGGAAGTGTCAACATCATGCAACTTCTTATGTCGGTTTAAGGCATCCTTTCTGGAGAACTCCTTCAGACACACAGAACAGGAGAAACCCTATAAAAGAATAAAAAACGATTTTTAATCAAAGTGTTACAATTTTTAATCAACGTGTTACAATTTTTCAAAATATCACAAAACAAAAACTTTAAGAAATAATACATACCTTAGAAGGACCGGGCTGAGGATCTACAGATTCTTGTAATTCACTCGAGGAGTGATGCGATTTTCGGTGCCTATTTAAAGCATCCTTTCTGGAGAATTCCTTATGGCAAATGAGACACACGAACATTTTTTCTGTGTTTGTGTGTTTTCTTGTGTCTAGTCAAATCACAATTTCTCGCAAACGATTTCCCACAAGTAGGGCAAACAGGTCGAACCTATAATAAGAAAGACAATTTTTTAAACTTTTGTAAAAGGGACAATTTTTAAAACTTTTGTAAAAGGAAACACTCTCATTTTTAATGCAAAACAATACATACCTTAGAAGGTTCAGGTTGGGCTTCAGGTTGGGCCTCAGGTTGGGGTTCAGGTTGGGCGGCGTCGTCCCATTGGGGGTTTCGCCACTCCTCATCATTCATTTCCCCAACAGTACAAAGCATATGAAGTTCGTCATCGGGTATACCGAAGGAAATACCCAACTGAAAATAAACGAATAGGATGCAACTTTAAAAAATTTTAGAAAAATAAATTCTTCTAGTTAAAGATTTAATTAATCTAACTTTTACACAACATAAATAAATAAATTTAATCTATTCGATGAGTCATTAAATAAACGAATCATTTTATAAACATAGGATGCAACTTTAAAAATTTTTTAGAAAAATAAACTCTTCTAGTTAAAGATTTAATTAATCTAACTTTTATACATACACGCTACCATTTTAATAATCCAAATACACTATTTTATCTAAACATAGGATTAGGTATGCAACTTTAAAAATTTTTAGAAAAATAAATTCTTCTAGTTAAAGATTTAATTAATCTAACTTTTATACATACACGCTACCATTTTAATAATCCAAATACACTATTTTATCTAAACATAGGATTAGGTATGCAACTTTAAAAAATTTTAGAAAAATAAATTCTCCTAGTTAAAGATTTAATAAATCTAACTTTTATACATACACGCTACTATTTTAATAAACCAATACACTATTTTAACTAAACATAGGATAAGGTATGCAAATTTAAAAAAATTTTTTAGAAAAATAAATTCTCCTAGTTAAAGATTTAATAAACAAAAGGTTATGCAAATCTAACTGATAGCTTATCAAACGATGAGTCATCCTAAACATGTCTGAACATGAATCTACTTGAACACTAACATTTTATTGTATAAGCTATGCGATGACTCATCAAACGATGAGTCATTCTAAACATGACTGAACATGAATCTACTTGAACACTAACATTTTATTGTATAAGCGATAATTACTATATAAATCACAAAGTATAGGATGTTGGAAATTAAATAAACAACACTAGTTGATGAAAATTATAAGTAAACTGATTTTCTAGTTAATAATTAAATTTTTTTATTTATAATGAATGCAAATTAAGTTTCTCATAAGTAAACAATAATAATAAATTTTTGATTTGAATAATATAAAAAGCACCTTTAAACGAAGTATGAGTCATAAATTTTGTAAGGAAATAAATTATTAGAATAATAAATTTTTAGTTTAAACTTATGAGAATAAGTTTTAATTAAATCTTCTAATTAAAAAGTTTTTCACTTATAAAATAATTTCTATGTCATATGATTGTAAAAAAATAAATAAACTTATTAAAATTTCTATACAAAGTTTTTCACTTATAAAATAAATAATTTCTAAGCATAAACAGATTTTACACATACTTAAATTTCACTTAATATAGTTTATCAAAATAAAGATTTGAAATTCAATTTATTTTAAACACATAATATAAATAGATTTTCACTTATAGAATAAATAATTTCTAAGCATAAACAGATTTTACACATACTTAAATTTCACTTTATATAGTTTATCAAAATAAAGATTCGAAATTCAATTTATTTTAAACACATATTATAAATAGATTTTCACTTATAGAATAAATAATTTCTAAGCATAAACAGATTTTACACATACTTAAATTTCACTTTATATAGTTTATTGAATGAAATAAAATACATTTCGCATTTATCAAATTAAAGATTCGAAATTAAATTTATGTTTAACACATAATAAATAAAATAGATTTCCCATTTGTCAAAATAAAGATTTGAAATTAAATTTATTTTTAACACATATTATAAATAATTTCTAAGCATAAACAAGTTTTACACATACTTAAATTTCGCTTTATGTAGTTTATTGAATGAAATAAAATAGATTTCGCATTTATCAAATTAAAGATTCGAAATTAAATTTATGTTTACCACATTATAAATAAAATAGATTTCGCATTTGTCAAAATAAAGATTTGAAATTAAATTTATTTTTAACACATATTATAAATAGATTTCCACTTATAGAATAAATAATTTCTAAGCATAAACAGATTTTACACATACTTAAATTTCACTTTATATAGTTTATCAAAATAAAGATTCGAAATTCGATTTATTTTAAACACATATTATAAATAGATTTTCACTTATAGAATAAATAATTTCTAAGCATAAACAGATTTTACACATACTTAAATTTCACTTTATATAGTTTATTGAATGAAATAAAATAGATTTCTCATTTATCAAAATAAAGATTCGAAATTAAATTTATTTTAAACACATTATAAATAAAAATAGATTTTAACATAATACAAATAAAATAGATTTCTCATTTAACAAAATAAAGATTCGAAATTAAATTTATTTTTAACACACATTATAAATAGATTTTAAACTCATTCTATTTTGGTATAGTGTAAATCAAATTTATTTTTTAACATATCGTAAAAAGTAATAATAAGTTAAAGAATTCTTATTACAATTTAATATCTCATATTTCACTAAAAATGATTAAACACAGTTAGAAAATTAATTAAAATCAATGATTACTAGATAAATATACTTACTGCATTTTCAACATCCATAGCTTGATTGTTGTTGGTGAATCCTTCCATTATCCAAGTACGGGAAAATCACACTAAACGATGCGGTAAAAACACGGCAAATTTCCGGGAAGAAAACTTCGCGAGCGTCGGTAAAGGAGAGAACACAAAGTACGTCTTAACTGCGCAGTAGATAATCTACGAATGACCCGAGAATTGAGTTGCAGCGGCTTATCTAGATAAGGGGTTTCCCCCATGCGTCACCCTGACTCACCACTGTACATCTTACGAGAAACTTCTCGAATTCTGATTCATCATCATAGAGGTTGATTCATTTGCATATTTCCCCTCGTGGATTTTCCAAGGTGAGTCATCCCCTCCGTGTTCGTACAGGTATAATATCTTACGGGAGATATGAAACATACTCATTTGCATATTTCTAAAGAAGAGATAATGTCTACACTTTTAATTAATAGAAAATAACAGTTATTATTTCAATTTGATTATTAAAAAATTTTTTTTTCAAGTGGATTATTTCATGAATAAATGGTTTTATTATATGTTTTACGAAATAAAATATATCTTTTCGAAACAATATTTTTCCCGAATATAAGTTAATTAATGCATAGGAAATGGTTTTATTATATGATTTAATAAATATATCTTTAAAATTATTAAATCCCTATAAAGTGAATCTCTTAAAAATAAATTGTTTTAAGAAATAGTCATTTCAAACTTATATGTTTTAAGAAATATATTTTTCCCGAATATAAGTTATTAAATGCATAGGAAATGGTTTTATTATATGATTTAATAAATATATCTTTAAAATTATTAAATCCCTAGAAAGTGAATCTCTTAAAAATATGTTGTTTTATGAAATAAAATAATCATTTCAAACTTATAAATTCATTGAATCTTTTATGAAATAAAATATTTCTAATTAAATCTTTTAAGAAATAAAATCAATAAAATATTTCAAAGACAGACAGACACAGATATTCAGTTTCAATCTATTTATTGAAATTCCATAAAAATATATACACACATTACTTATTGGATACAATTGTTTAAAGAAGTCATTTTCATAAACACACATTACTTTTTGGATAAAGAATCTTCAATATATTTTTCATACAAGGTCATATTTAATTGTTTAAAGAAACCGTCGTTGTAATGACAGGAACAATTAATTTTTTTAACAATAGCATGCATATTTAATTTTAAAAGTATTTCTTCACGATATAATTGATATTTTTCAAACATAGATTTCATTAAACACTCGTGTGAATTTTGATCGTCTGAATTAAAAACACATCCGCCACATTGAAATAAATTTTCAATTCCTAACTGAATTTCATACACGATAAAATCGAGTAAGATTTCCTTAGCACTTTGCTCATTTTCATGAGAAATACACACAAGGGGTTTATTTAGAATTAACATAGGAAGTTGAACGGTGAATATTGCATCAATAATAAAATGAGATATTCTTATTTTGAGTTCTCTAAGCCTAAAAATTTGATCCTTGGACAATTTAATGACATTCGGTTTTAAATAAAAGCCAGAAGGATTTAAAGAAAACATTTGCTGTAAAGTACAATAATCCTCATCTATGTAAGCCATTATTAATTGATTGTTAGAAATAAAACTATCATTTACTGATTCAAAATTAAAATTTTCAATCTTACTTTGAAAATAATACCATGTCTGTGCTGTCATTACAACGCCTTCTTTAGTAGGTATCCATTGACCTGTATGTAATTCTTTAAAATTACGAATGTGGATTCTCACATTAAAATTCTTTTCTATTACAATTTGTAAAAAACTGTTAAAGTTTAAATTAAATTCACCTCGTATAGGATCCCAAGATTGTTCACGTACCCATTGGTTTAACCAATCGTTTGGAGTAAGTTTTTCACACATGTCTTGAGAACAGTTTTTAACAGAAGTATCACAATGAGAGTTTTTCGAAGTATCACAATCAGAGTTTTTCAAAGTATCGCATGCACTGGATGAAGCATCACTTATATCAAGTCTTGGTTTCTTTAAAGGTGGCATGATAGGGTTGGGTATTAAGTGACGAAAAGTCAGGCTGATTCTCATATCTTTGATGATAGGATTCGGTGCAATGCCGTGGGTAAACAGTTCGTTCGTAGGCTTTAACATACTGTAGAGAGAACCATGTTCTAATGAAATCAAAGTAGAAGGTGTTTTAGGCTTCTTGAATTCAATTGTTCGTTCGGCACCAAAGCTGAGGACTACGATGGGGAAAGTTGCATCTAATCCACTTTCGTTGTCTTTATGTTGAGGTATGTAGCTGTATCCATTGCTGTAGAGGTTTAGCAGAACATAGTTGAAGGTAGAAGCCGTCCATTTTTCCACTCGATCCCGCAGCTCCAATACCAGACGTGTCCAAGGGTTAGCAGGCACATGAGTTCCGCTGAAGGCATAACTCAATGTTGAATCGCCGTATCCCAGAACTTGTCTTTTAGGCTTAAAACTTTTTCCATGAATTCTAAAGGTTGGCGTGTAGAAAGGTAAAGTTTTTAACTCGGCAAAATACCGATCTGCTTGTTCCTTTTCGATGAAGTTTGAAACATACTGGACATTCCGTCCGTTTTCCGTGAAACTCACTGCAGACATGACAAGACAACCAACACACACGAAATCAAATGGTAGACTGAGCCGTGATCGCTGATAAGCAATCTCTGATAAGATAAGACTCTCGTCACGTGACCAGAGGTAGCCAATCAGATAACTCGTGACGTCACTCACCACGTGACTGAGCATAGCCAATCACATTACTCGTGACGTCACCCTAATCACGTGACCTCGCGTCGCTGATAAGAACTCTCCTTATCATTCATTTCTCTCAAGGCAGCCGTTGGAGTAAGACGTGTTTTCAGGTAAGTGTATTTTATTCTATAAATAATCACACGTATGGATAGATACAAATTCATTTTATTTAGTATGTTTCCCAGGTTACAGGGTTGAGTTTAACAACAGGTTTTTTTACAATAAGTTTCTTTTTCGGTTTGACAATGTTTTTTCTTGAAGACAAATATCGATTCTTAATAATACTTTGGGGTACTCCCATACCTTTCAAGGCTTGCAAAAATTCACTTTGTCCTGTAATAGGTGGTTTTTTATTCACAGAAAAGATGAAATGAAAGAGTTCCGCTAAATTAGAATGTTCCATGGTCCTTCCGTTGTAAGTAATCTCTCCTTTCGGGTTCCACTTAAACTTGTTTGAATGAGACTTGAGAAAATTTAATAAGGCTTCGGCTTGTTTCTTCATGGGTTTAGCTACAGATGATAACACAAAGGTTTCATAGTCTTCTTGGGGTTCTTGTTTTATAGACTCCACTTGTTTAGGTTCCACTTTTTCAGGTTCTTCTTTGAGTTGTTCAGACATCCAAGGCAAATTATATTCTTGCAAATCCATTTTTCTTTTTAAGAGTTCGTAGTAGTGCTGAATTTTTTCGTGATCCGGTAGAGAACTATTTAATATTTTAGCCATAGCTAAATCAAATTCCGTCATTTGCTTTTTAGAAGGCGTATGCTTAGAAAATTCTTCTTCCGGTACCAACGCATACTTAGCTGCGAATTCCATTGATGATGCCGGTTAAAACAGACAATGCAGCCGGGATTAAAATATTTAAAAATCCGCCGTGTTGAACAATCAATTTTTTCTTGTTGAATAAACTTCCTTTCTTGGTACCAATTTTTCGAAGAGTCGTCTTATATTTCCTTAAAGACCTTTTCTGATGAGAGGAGAGAGGCACGTTTCCTTTTAATACGTTCAGGGTACATTCGCAAATAGCCTTCACAGATCGAGTCGGTAATTTTTTTAACAAATGCTTGCGTAAGGTTTGAGGACAAGACTTTATAAGCTCCAAGTCTCGAAGTTGTTTCCTCGTTAACGTCATGATCCCAAATGAATTAAAATCGGTAGGGCTTTCCTTTTAAACCTTTTTTGGGTTCGTACACAAATTGGGTTTCCCCCGGTAATATACGCGTTCTGAGTCGCATTCCTTCGGGGGTTTCATTCCTTAAATCCACCAACAAATAAGAGAAGGGCTGTTTGGTAGCATCCTCGAACACTTCTTGAAAAAACTGAGTTGATCTCGGGTATAATTGTCTACCCAAGTGCGTAATTTGACTCATGTCCCGACGATTTTTAAAAAGTACTAAGTATTGACTGTTTAAGGAAATACCTCTCATTTCTTTACCTTTATGAAAAAGGTTTTGAGTAATAAAAATAATACTTAAATTTAAATGGTGACTTCCTTTGGTAAAGAGGTGGGTTAATCGTTCATCACCCCCACATTCCACCATCAAATCATCTAAAATCATTAAAGAATGGGTACTTAAATATTCCCGATAATTAGAAGGAAACCCTTCCACGAACGTCACGTCGGGAATTTCCTCGTAAAGCTTTTGAGAGATGCCGTAAAACCAAACGACTTTATCGGGAGGAGGGTTAAACATACGCCGTCGTTCTGCCAGTAAATCCCGCAGAAACCAACTCTTACCGACCCCCGTGGGGCCTGCTAAGAGCATTGTAAAAGGGTGTTGAAAGCGTGGAAACTCCATTCTAAATAAATACAGACACATAGGTTTACATTATAAATAGTTTTTTATTGATAAAAAGGAGCACGTGTGCGAAATCGTTTGGATACAAAATTATAGACTCTATGGTCGTTACATATATTTTCAGTTATAAACTGCTTTAAAAAATCTTTCAAAGTTTTGCCACGACATCGGTAATAAATATAATACACACAAAATTGACCACAAACAGCTGTCACATGACTTTGCAGCGGAAGTGGATTAAACACCACTCGTGAAAATTGAGATACATAGTTCGATATAGGTCCTTTAAAAAAGTTCGGCTTGTTTCCATAGGAATCAAAGAATTCCGCTTCCGTAGGGGAGGATAGATAGAATGCTACCCAGTGGCTTCCGGCTTCTGTAGACTTGTCCACGTTGCATACAAAACATGCAGGATAACACTCGATCTTCTTGGGTAATTGATCACTGGGGAAAACACCGGAAAAGTATTTCTTGGTTACTGGATCATGGGATAAAATAGTCTCGATTTCTATAGAATTCATTTTCAGTTGGGGAAGTCACACAACACATGTCGTGTTTTACTAATTTCTATAATGTTTTCAAATTCCGCATACACCAATACAGTCGTGGTTCTTTCTAAGGTGTCCGCAAACTTGATTTCAATTCGTAAATTTCCTTGTTGCTGTAGATTCAGATGGGGTCCGTCACACATATCAGGGCTCAGGTCGAAAGCATACAAAGTATGTCCGTTCGCAAAGTCCTCTCGGGTCAGATAAATGCCGGTATCCCGGTTAAATCCCGAAAACAAACGATGATACGCTCTTATATAGTTATTTTCTTCGAAATCCAATTCCAAGGGTTTGCTGGGTACGGGTTGTCCATCCACGTAAACACTTAAAAAGTTGACCTTGTGATGATAGAAATAAAAGGGATTTAAATCATATTGTCCAGTGTAGGCACTATTTTCTAAAAGTCCAATAATAATTCTTTTCGGCATGGCTCCTAAAAACACATTGTCTTGCATAAAGGATTTACTTCCGGTTGAGATCGAATAGGTCTTGCATAACACTCGATCGATGGGATACTTTGCTGTACTTTTCTCTAAGGCCTTGGCATGACCCAGTAATACACCGGGGCTCACTTTCACTTTACGTATGAAAATAGAAGCATGTTCCAAAATCACTTTGTAGTTGGGAATGGGTTTCGCCGCATCGATTTTACACATTAAGGAAAATTCAGGCTTGCTTCGGGTCATCTTAATTTTCAAGTCAACCATATTCAATAGCAATCGATTTTGTTGAAAAATATCACAATGCAAAGGTCCAATCATATCTAACGTTTTGCTTTTATTCGTGAGTGCGTAACGTATCTTTAATCCGGGGTTGTCTCCAGCAGGATCTGTAGCAGCTAAATTCTCATCTTTGTAAAAACATTCGCAGGTCAATAAACTTTTCTTGGCATCTTCTCCATAATTCAACAGCGTTTCAATATAGGCGCGGTAGGGGTAGGTGTTACTCGACGAGATCACTCTTTCGTTCAGGCTAATATCCACTTGAGAAAACAAGGCGTGTAAAAATAAATTCACGGGGGCAACTGCATCCGTTTCCGCTAAGGGTGATCCATCAAACTTGGTAATTTTCACTTTCACATACAGGTAGGAAGCTGATAAATCAATATAGTCTTCACCATTTCCGGAAATATTAAATTCCACAGGTCCTCCGTCTCGAATATTCGCAAGAGGGTGGTATTCAACAAAGTATCCTTTTTCAATAGCCGTTTGCGTGGGTGGGATCAAAAATAAATCCAATTCGGATTTCGCACAGGCAACAGAATCTTTATGGATGAGTCCAGACATCTTTAAGCGAAAATATCTTGTACCTTCACTTTCTTGGCTTTACGTCGAATGACTGCTTTGGTAGAACGCTTCCTCTTTTTATACCGGCGGCCCGATCCAATCATCGTCTTCACTTTAGTAGCGGCTTTGTCGGTTAACGTCTGTCCAGCTTCTTTTAATCTTCGCTTGGCGGCCATTTTAATGTCTTCTCCGCGAGACAGGTCACTTAACACGTTCACGCCTGAATGAAACAACTGCTTGCCGACCGCTTTCGCTCCCGATTTGAAGAGGGGTACTGCTGCACGAAAAAGGGATCGAAACAGTCCACCGAATCCATATCCCTTTTGTAAAGTAGTGCCTTGATAATAATTTAGACCACTACCCGACTGATGGGAATAGTAATCTTCAAAAGATTTCGCACAACACTGGTAAGGAACAAACATCACGAGAGGTATTTTTGACGAAAGTGAAGCTTCACGTACGAGCGCCCACGTTCAAATGGCGTGAGTTCGCCGAGGTGGTTCCTTATAACGATTTCCAAAGAGTCGAACGATTTTCGGCTGACAGGTAAATAGTGCGGTCGGTCAAATGTCTCACAAATCATTTCTCCATCTTTTCCTCTCACATTAACAATTCGTAAAAGGGTTGCTAACACATCTCCAATAATTTGGGGTTCGACAATATCCGAATAAACCAGCAATACTCTATAATGCGCACAGGGATCTGCGACATAGGTACTAAAAATAGTTTGCTCGATATTTATATCCGGCGAGGCGATTTCACCTGGTTCGAATCCCAACATCTGCGCTATCCCCTCATGCAATATCAGTTTTGTTTTATCTTTCACGTTAATACACACCTTTTTCGTGTGCGGATCATAAGTGAAAGAAATTTTATTTTTAATCTCTTCAATAGACATCGCTTTTAAAATGTCATCAACCGATTCGTAAAAGCCAGGGGGAATTCTTCTACCAAACGGGGATTTCTGGTCATTCAAATCGAAACCAAATAAATTATTATTTTGATTCACATTATACCAGGTGTGAGGGTAAATAAATTCGACGACGCCTACTTCCCATTCCCCTTTCAATTCAACGGGGGCGGGTAATCGCGTAATAAAATGAGAAATTTTATTCTCAGGAAAATAATTCAGGGAACTGTCCGAAGGTAACGTCACGTAGAACGACATGCTTTCAAATGATCTTTCAACAATCCAAACACTTGTTTTATAAGGCGAATAAATCAGAGGATGAAATCCATTGGTCAAATTTGCTGGGATAACCTTTAAATTTCACTTTGTATTCCACACGCTTTTTCCGTATCCGCTTATCTAAAATCTTTTCAATCGTATAATTCTCTTTTGGTTTCACTTTTTGAAGTTCTTGAGGGTAAAAGGTTCCTTTAATGGGTTCTTCTAACAGGTCCTTGATTCGGTAGACGGGAGGGTCTCTTCTCACACATTCAGTCACCACAAACACTTCTTCCGTCCAGTTCGTTTCATATCCTTTTTCGAAGGTTAATTTCTGCTTGGAAACTCGTACAACATCTCCCGGTTGAAACATGCAGGGTTTTCTTTTCACATTTTGCATGTCATCGTATAAAGTATCCCATACATCGATTTCATTTTCAGCGGTTACTTCAACTGGAGCTCTCTTGATACCCGAATGGTAAGTATGATTATAACTGTGTAACAACTGATCCAACACGTCTAAATAGCGGTAGGTGTGATTATGGGTAAAATATTTCCACATTTTCGTTTTCAAAGTTCGGTTAAATCGCTCCACGACAGATGCTTTCGTATTGTTATTCGTCGTAAAAAACCGCACGCCTTCTTCTTTCAAAAATTTTTGAAAAAGTCTGTTTTGATACTCTTTTCCGTCAACCGATTGCAGGGACTTGGGTTTCCTCATCACAAAAATAGATCGGAACGCCTTTACAATATCTTCATCCCGTTTTTGCTTCAAAGGGACCGCCCACGCAAATTTAGACAGAATGTCTATACAAGTCAGGATGTAGCGGTACCCTTGATTGAACTTTTGCAAACTGCCGAGATCCACTAAGTCGGTCTGCCACTGTTGATCGATTGAATACACTATCACTCGATTGGTCGGGAACTTTCTTCGAACAGGTTTGTGCAACGTGTATGCATCGACTCCGCTCAGCCAGTCCTGAATCTTCTTCTTCGAGATTTTGCCTTTGGCAGCACGAAATAAGGCATTTACACCACCAAAACTTCCTGCGTGACTTGGGTTCTGATACACCTCCATCGTTACAACACAAAATTTTATTATGACTCACATTCACACGAAAGCGCATCATATCTTCCTCGTACGAAGATACTTTACAGAATGACTCACTAACGCAACGTCTCTCTTTATATACCTTATAAGTGCACTCACAAGCATAGCTTCATGGCTTGATAAATAAAACCCTTATCCACTTATCAAGCCGTGAAACTATTTTACCTTCGGTTCGAATCTAACCCCCTGCAAAAATTCGAAAAAATTTTGAAGTCCCCGAAATTGTGAAAAAAATACTAAGTCCCGAAATTTAGGAAAATAAATCTAACTCCTCAAAATTCCCTATAGATGGCACCACCAAACCTCATCAAAGATGATAGTCAAAGTTTCTATTCTTCCGGTGGCAACGCTCTAAAAGTTTCTGTTCTTCCGGTGGCAATGTAAAGTTTCTATTCTTCCGGTGGCAACACCCCCTCGTCCAAGATGATGACTAAGTAGTGTAAAAAGGACACGTTCTGCGACAGGGTGGTGGCGTAGAGGCGAAAGGGTGGTGGCGCGCCACCACCCTACGCCACTACGCCACCACCGTGTCGCAGAACTGTCCTTTTTACACTACTGATGAATTTCAATGATAATTTGTTTTTAATCATCTTCATCCATCAGGAATTATATTATTTCCATTTGTACTTGTATATTCTACATAGTATTTTAATCATATTTAAAAAAAAAAAAAAAAAAAAAAAAGATAATAATCCGCCAATCAATATCAGTTGAAATGTACAAAAAATGTACTGTTTATTATTTCAATTTGATCAGTCATCTTATGGATCCTTTCAATAAGTAAAATTTATGTTTTTGTTTTATCAAAGGCTTATGAAATTTCACATTTTTCTTAATATATTGTTAACATTTCAATAAATTTTTACTTGATTTTGATAATAATAAAGAAGTTATAATTTAGCAAATGTTAGTAACTTAAAACGAGCATAGAATTTAACTGAAATTCTAAAATAAAAATTGAATAGTTCTATATTCCATAAAATTGATAATTAATTTTCGTTAAATATAAATACAATATTTAGCATGTTAAAAACTGAGTATGGTTGTTGCAATAAATAAAAAAATAAAGAATGAGAAATCCGATTTATAATTTTTTTTTCTCCATTTTCAAATAATTTCTTAATATTAAAATTTGTAACTAAAATAAATATCCAAAAATAAAAAAATCTTTTTGTGGTAAAATAAACTTAAAGCGTTAACTAACTTTCTTTTTTTTTTTTCCCCCTCCGTCTTAAAGTAATGATAATTCATCGTTAAATTTTCAATAGAAGTTACACTACTTTAAAGAAGCAATAAATTATTCAAAATCATACGTTATTTAGAACAATTAAAATTCCATTATGATAGTTCAAGAGAAAATTATGAGAAAAAAAATTATAAATAGCTCAAAATTTTGGTTACTTAAGGTTTGAAAATAATAATAATAATAATTTTATTTGAAAACATTTAAATCCACAGAAGGTTTTTCTTTCTTTCTTTTTTTAAGCACAATGACCAACATTTTCCTTTTTTTTTTTTTTTTTTTTTTACACGCACACAGTTAGCATATTTCAAAACTTAATATTTTTGAGGGTTCTGATTTTGAAAGAAAAAATGTTAGTAATTTAATATTAATATTTTTAAAAATCCTTTGAAACTTTTTTTTTTTTTTTTTTTTGGTTAGTAACCCATGCCTTTAATTGCAATTTTACGGACAATCAGTTATAGAAATAATAAGCTTTAAGCATTTATTTTACTTATCTGATGTACACACCACTATTTTGATGATGTTGTTGTATATTACCAAGAAAAGAGAAGAGAAAAAATGTTCATAAACACTTTATGTGGAAAATATCAATGAAATTTTAATATGACTAATTAAAGATTGGTGTAAGATATTTATGCATATTTGAATTTTATTAATTTACATTTAAATAATATCAGCACGTAAGTTAAATACTAAAAAAGAAAACACCTTTAAAAAGTTAAATATTTTTTATAAAAAAAAAAAAAAAGAGTCTCAAAGCAATATGATACAGAAAACTTCATTTATAAAATTAGATTTTAAAGTCATCTGAATAATATGAAGTATTATTGAAATTATATTAGAAAAGAATATGCGTTTAAAAATATAAAGACACATACAATTATTTTTAAAAATATTTATTTTTTTAACAATACATGTATTTGACAAATGTAGGAATTTCATAATTCAGTTTTCTCTAAATCTTACAATAAAATTGCAATTGATTTGAATCTGCTCTAGCCATTCACATTCCACACAATTATCTCATTATTTATAATTATATGCGTAAATGCATTAAGTAATAATAATAATAATAATCTAAAATAATAGAATAGTTTAAAATAATATTCCTCTAAGGATTTTATACTTTCATTAAGGGCATCCTGGATGATTTTAATTTCTATTTCTCTAAGTCTTTCACCAACTGAAATAATGTTGCCAGTAACATCATCGTAAGCAACCGCATTTTTTTCATAGTCATCTTCTGTGAAATGCAACTCACAAACCTAAAAAAGGTTATGTAAGATATCTTATGGTAAAAAGTAAATGATTTAAAAAAAAAAAAAAAAAAAAAAAAAAAAATGTAAAAGAATATTGGAAATAAGAAAAAAGTAGGATTTCAGTTTTTGATAATTTGGTTTAGTTCAGGGTTGTATTTTTGACAGAAAAAGCTGTTTTCCTCCCAAAACTATATGAAAATTTCCAGAAATGTGAACAACTACTCCAAACATAAAATAAAATAATAACTAATAATATAGCTAACATGATTTTTTCTTTAAATAGATAAATTGAGAGAAAGTAATGCTTATATTATAGTAATAATGTTAAACAACATAACATAAATTGCTTTAAAGTTGGGTTTTTAAAATTATCTTATTAATTTAATTTATAATTTAACTTTTAATAGAAATCACTTTTTTAATGATTTTTTTTTTTCCTTGAACAGGCTCTACCAACACCAAAATGAATGCGAATAGAGTTTTTCTACTGAATTTATCATATTTAATAGAAAAATCATAACAGAAAAATATTTAAATATAAAGTGAACGTCAAGGAAATTTTAAAAGACATATATTAATAGCCTTTTAGAAATTAGGTTGTTAGTGTTGACCTCTCGACTGTATTTGTTAAGCCCTGTATATATAAATAGGATAATAAAAAATGAAAAAGTTTTTTGTTCGATTCATTTATTTTTGTGAGAAGGGTTATTAATTAATTAAATTTAATACATAAGAAATTATAGATATTTAATATTAATATATTATCACACTCATCAAAATATAATTTTTCCTATGAGAAAACTAAAGCCATTTTTAAAATTCAACTCATTGAAATAAATATAGAAACTTACTTTTGAAAATTTGGAAGGCTTAAAATCGGCTCTCTGAATAACTTGTAGTCACTTTCGTTTAATATCTAGATTTTGCAGAGGGGCACACAGCATTTGTAGACCATACCTTAAGATTCTTGGCATAAATTCTGTTTTAAAATAAACAAGATATTTATATTTATTAATTCTGAAACTAAGGAATATATGCAAAGTTTTTTTTTATGCAGTGTTATAAAAAAAATAACACATTATAAATTTAGTAAACTTGGTTGACTAAAGAACTATCCTTTATATTTAATACATACACTAATTTAAATAATAAAAAGAGCCATCAATTTTTACTAGACACACAATTTATTTATTTATTTATTTTATTTTATTTTATTTTACATTTTAAATACTGATATTATAAATAATTCTGGCAATAAGATAATTACTCTAGGATCTAAATTTTGTAAGCACACAAAACAATTATATTTTATCTCAATTTTGTTAGTTTTGAAATATACACTAATTTTTAAATATCGACTTTCAAACTACTCTTTAAAAATTATTTTTAATCTTGTCTCATTTTACTACTAAATAAATAAGTCTAAAGATCTCTATATAAAAAATATTAAACAATGATAAAAAAAAAAAAAAAAAAAAAAAAAGTAAAAATTATTATTAGAATTATTTTTATTATTATTTTAATCTAACTTAAAAGTGTTGAGAATTAAATGTTAAGTAAAAAAAAAAAAAACACCATGTAGTGTAGTTATTACTATTAATATTGCACTATATAACTATGATATATTAATTATTAGTTGCAACTGAGCTATTAATATTTATAATAGATTCTTTAACAGACATTCACAAAACTATATTCTTTCCTTCTAATTAAACAGTACAATACAAATTTATTAATATTAAATAATAATAATAATAATAATAATAACTAAAATTAATAAACTAAAATCAACTATTAAATGGTTATAAACGAAACTGCAAATTAATTTATATACATATGTGTGTGTGTGTGTGTATACGTTATTTAAGATAGTTTAGTGTTTAAGGCTTTACTTGGGAGAAAATAAAAAATTCGATAGCTAAGCAATTTGTTTTTCTCTTTAAGTCAAGTAATATTAGATTCCCTATTTATAAATACTTAAAAAATGCAGAAATACAAAAAAATTGAAAACATTTTTTTCATTCTGTAATTTTCGATACTTTAAATCATATAATTCAATTATTATAATTCAATTTTGAACTTATTACAGTAATACTAAAATAAAATTTTGCCATTCTTTATTTGTGTCTCTGTTTAATAATTAATTTGCTTATTGAAAACAAATATTTAAAAAAGTCAAAATTTAAATAAGTAGTTAATAAGGATAAATAGTGACCATATCACTCAAATAATGATTAACTCCTACAATTTTCACTGGAAGATTCAACTAAAAAAAAAAAGCCTGTTAACTATTCAAGTATTATTCTAAACTATATATTGAAATAAAACTGATTATTATTATCATTATTAAATTTCGGCTAATTAAAGTAAACTAAAATTAATCTTTGTCATTTTCAAATAGTGTATAATAATAAAATATGTTGAACAAAAACAAACAGTATAAAAATAAATAAATAAAATAATAATAATAATAATAACGTATAACGAATGCATTGATATATATATGCGTGTGTGTTAAAATTTATGTTAGTCGTTAATAAGAAAAAATGGGGAGAAAATAATTACAGAATATTCAATGATTTGTTCACTTTCATTTAACGTAACAGCCCTTTAATCATTGCTATTAAATACATCAAAAAGTATTTAAACACAGTAAACAGTTTCTAATTCAAAATAAAGTTTTTATTACTCTTTTTAATCAGTTAGCGTCAGAAATTAAAATTTTAAGTTTAGAAATTACTCATTAGTAATAAAATTAAATATATTACTTACTAGTTGGAACCCGTCGAATTCGACGGTCACTTTATTGACCGTAATGTTTCAAAAATCGTCGCATCATTATTTAAATGTATTTCAAGTTCAAACATCTAATATAATTTATGACATTTCACTTTAAAAAAGGAATTCGGAAAAATGCTCATAAACAGAAATGCTATATACGACACCACTTTCTACAAAGTACTCTCAATGGTGACGTCAAACTGACTCCAAGTAAACAGTTGCTATCTTTTATTTTCTATTTCGTTGAATACTATGACTATATGTTAGCTGACCCGTCCGGCGTTGTCCGGGCCTATGATAATAACCTTAAATGAACCTTAAATTTGTATGATTTTAAATCCTAAACTCGATTTTGTTTGAATTTCTATTTTTAAATAAAAGCATCGCGAAAAAGATAATCAGATGTAACAAAAAAATTACCTTGAACCGAACGAAACTCTGCCTTGTGACCCC
Source organism: Salticus scenicus (assembly GCA_963930645.1). NCBI lineage: Eukaryota > Metazoa > Arthropoda > Arachnida > Araneae > Salticidae > Salticus > Salticus scenicus. The sequence goes on along the minus strand of OZ005661.1, from coordinate 113,524,321 downwards.
GGTGCCTGCGGCAGCGCATACGTAAAAAAATTGTCAAAAATTGTCAAACATAAAAAAATTGTCAAAAATTAATCTGGAACCAAACGAACCCGACCGGCGTTGCCCGGGCCCATGATAATAAACTTATATGAACTTTAAATTTGTATGATTTAATATCTTTAACTCTATTTTGTTTGAATTTCTATTTTTAAATGAAAGCATCGCGAAACAAATAATCATATGTTACAAAAAAATTACCTCAAACCGAACGAAACTCAGGCTCGTGACCCCGGTGCCTGCGGCAGCGTATATGCGGGTCGCTAATAACATGAAAAAATTCTTAAAAATTAATCTTGAACCGAACGAACCTCTGAATCGTGTTTCCGCCGCCTGTGGCTTCGGCACCGTATAGCAGGCATGCTACGCACGCGCTGCAAAATTCACATTCCTCCACCAGGGGGCGCAGTATGTTGTATACGAACATCACCAATCACCTTGAACTTCCAAGACCTTTCAAATAAGGTGTCACATGGTGGTGTCAACTGCAAAATCCTTTAGTCGCACTTTCTCCCGCCAGGGGGCACAGTGTGTTCAGTACGAACATCACCAACGGTCAGGAAATACCAAGACCTTTAAAATAAGATATAACATCATAGGGTCTAATACAAAATCACCTAGTTCCATTTTTCACAACCAGGGGGCGCACTATATTGTATACAAACATCCCCAATCAACATGAAATTTCAAGACCTCTATCACCAATCGCCTTGGATTTTCAAGACCTTTTAAATAAGGTGTCACATGGTGGTGTCAACTGTAAAATCCTTTAGTTGCACTTTCCGCCGCTAGGGGCACAGTGTGTTCTGAACGAACATCACCAACGGTCAGGAAATACCAATAACTTTAAAATAAGATGTAACATGATAGGGTCTGCAGCAAAATCATCAAGTTCCATTTTTCACCACCAGGGGTCGTACTATATTGTATACAAACATCCCCAATCGACATGAAATGTCAATACCTTTAAAATGAGGTGCTACATGTGTGGGTCTAGAACGGATTTCCCTCTCAAACTAAATTCCCCCCCTCCAAATCTACTTTACCCCTTTAAAATCGAAAATTCCAAATTCGCAGAAAATGATTTTTTAGTATTCGACTCTAGTCCTCATATGTAAAATTTCTTCACCGTGAAGTAATTTGGAGCTTAGTTAAGCTCGTAAACGTGTTTTTAACCCGTTTCTCCCCCGGGGGAAACCGTTCGACTTTTTTTTATTTTTCTCTTTTCATAGCACATCTACAGACCAAGACCTTTCTTTAGACACCTCAACCAAATTTTTACACCAAGTAGTTCTCTCAATATAGTGGAGACAGACAAAAACATGTTTCAAATTAATATATAGATTTTTTTTTTCAAATAATTGATTTACACCAAACGCAGGAAAATCTTGAAAAATTCTTGAAAAAATTGAATGTAAAGTTGATTGTGCACGCATAACTTTACTCAAACTCAACGAATTTAAGCAGTTAATAGCTCAAAAGAAAGAGCTTGATCCACTGAGTGTTCTTAGACTTGTGTCAACAGCCTACGTTAATTAGAACTCTAGTTATAGAGGTTTGAGTAAAGGAAAATCTTGAAAAAATTTAATGTAAATTTGATTCTGCACGCATAACCTTCCTCAAACTCACCGAATTTAAGCAGTTAATAGCTCAAAAGAAAGAACTTGATCCATTGAGTGTTCTTAGACTTGTGTCAACAGCCTACGTTAATTATAACTCTAGTTATAGAGGTTTGAGTAAAGGAAAATCTTGAAAAAATTGAATGTAAATTTGATTCTGCACGCATAACTTTCCTCAAACTCACCGAATTTAAGCAGTTAATAGCTCAAAAGAAAGAGCTTGATCCATTGAGTGTTCTTAGACTTGTGTCAACAGCCTACGTTAATTATAACTCTAGTTATAGAGGTTTGAGTAAAGGAAAATCTTGAAAAAATTGAATGTAAATTTGATTCTGCACGCATAACTTTCCTCAAACTCAACGAATTTAAGCAGTTAAAAGCTCAAAAGAAAGAGCTTGATCCACTGAGTGTTCTGAGAGTGAAACGATCAAGATCCATTCATTAGAAGAGGAGCTATGAGAATTCGAATTGCTTGAGTGAATGTGTCCCATAAGAAATGTACAGGAAAGAATCGCGTTTGAGTATAACTTGAGTAAGGTGGGAGTTGAGTAAATTTCAATGATTGATGACATATCTGTGTCTAAATACCTTTCATTAAAAAAAAAATGAAGGAAATCGGCCGGATAGAACGGCCAGACGGACTGACTTTAGTTTTCATAATTTTTTTTAATATATAAGATTAGTTTCGATTAAGCTTTAAAAATTCATACGGTTTCCTTAACAAGATAAAAGAAAAAAAGAAAAAATATTTTTATTAATTATTAAATACATTGATTCGATTTATTATAAGAATAAAGTCATGCTTTAAAGAAGTATGTAAAGAATTTAATTATAATTCTAAAAAATGCTTTGAAAAATTGATTTCATATCAGTTAAATTTAAACAGTAAAAATCTAAATTTGTTGTTTTAAAAATGTGATTAGTATTACGAATATTATATATATAAGCTTATATCAATGTGATTGAAAACTTTAGTTTAATAGCTTTACGACAAAAATAATGAACAGAACATTACAGATTATTCATAAATTTCTCCACCCAGATTAAAAGTATCAAGCAATATTTACAATGTAATGTTTTCGGATTTTAAACATCAATACTTCACTAAAATTTTCAAATTTAAAAACTAGTTATGAAGCATTCAATTAAAAATATAAAGAATGTTGTTTTTAAACCGTATATGATTTTTTTCATCTTTAACAAGAGTTATTTATCTTTGTTTTTGGATTTAGTATCGTATAAGTTTCTTAGATATTTAATTAGAATTTTATTGTATTAAAATTTGAAATAGACATAAATCTATGTGTATTTAAATGTAATATGTAATAAAATAAATCATAGGATTAAACACTACATAAAATAATAATAATAATAATAATTTAACATACAAAAAATAGACAGGTTACTTTAACTATATTGTCAGCTTAAAATAATAGTTGCTGTAATTCAATATAACAATTTAGCTGCTAAAAATGCGATTTTTTTTAAATTAATAAACCACACACACACGCACACACACACACACACATATATTTAATACCCATATGTATATTGTAGTGCATCATGTTTCTGAATAAACACTTAAAAATATTTACTATATATAAAAACATCCGAAAAAAATATTATACTGAGATTCAGGATAAGTATTAAACTTCTTATAAAACGCCTTACAAAGCTTTCTATTAAATAATTAGCACGTGCTAAAACTTTTTCATTATTATGAAAACAAATTTAAAAAATATGAAGCAATCAATACAAATTTTTAAGATTATGAAGAAATTTTAAAATTAGAATTGTCAAGATAAAACACTTACCTTAATAGACATTGATTCCTTATTATTTTAATCGAAATAATCCATTCTCCTCTTGAAAAATCCATATTATTCACATATTGACTATTTGAAGCTCCTTGATTACACAAGCACGTGCGGATTTTAGCTTCTGAACGATGCATACATCTGGAATTGCACATTTCAGTATTTCACTGAAAGACTAAATGGAATGTGGAAAGGGTGAAAACCTGAAACTGGGTGGATAGGACTATAGGCCTAGATTTCATGACGTGGAAGCGATTGTGAAATTTCGTCTGTTGGCTTTATTTATTGTCAAGTGGGTGTTGGTAAAGGTCACCAGTTGAAATGAGTATTGAAAGTAGAGTAGTCTAAGGTGACAATGTCGAGTCAAGATAAAATGTTCGGTTGAGAATGAGAAAGTCCCTAGCTGGATCCTAGATATTTTGGCGATGTTGTGGGTGAGATAGCTGGTTGGAAGTATCGAGTAGAGGTGAATTTGGGTTAGCATGGAGTGTCTGTAATTATTGGATAGTTAGTTAGAAAATACGCAAGCAAAGTGATGACGTCACTGGCCGTCAGTGGATGCAAGAAAAAGATTTCCTATGTTAATCGCCCATTGGATTTTTTGTAAAAACTTATTAAAAATTGAGGAAAATTATTTCCCGATTTTAATCCCCATATTTCAGTATAGATATGTATTAGTTATCGTGTGCATGCGTTAGATTAAGTTGTTTTTGCTGTAAAACTCATAAAATTTAAGTTTTAAATTTCAAAACTCTAGAAAAAAAATGGCAAACTTCCATATTCGATTCAAAACATAAACATTTCATTTCAAAGGATGATATTTACACAATAAATGTCCAACTAATATACTAACTAAAAGGAAAATGATAAATATTCCATCATAATTGTAAGTCAAATTTGTTTTCAAATGTCTAAATAAAGTGTCTGATATAAGATACTCATATGTTACAGCGGAATAGATTTAATAAATCTGTCATTCTTGACGGAAAAAAAAATATCGCCAAATTATCTGGCGAACATATTCAATTCCTTTCAAAAATCATGGTTATTTTAACAACTTATATTAGAGAGCGATGAATTATATGAAACAATATTTCGTACAATACATATTAGGGAAAAGTTGTCCAAAACGGGGACGTTAACATATCTCTGTCCACAAAAAAAAAAAAAAAAAAAAAAAAAATCTATAAATAAGAAAAATTCGGCAAAGCATTTCCTGATTAGAACATGTCTTGGACTATCAGATGGCAGAGTTATTTTAAAAAATATATCATTAGAATAGGCAGAAAAAACTTTTTTCTGAAAAATGTGCAAAGTCCCCGTTTTGGACAGCCGGTTGGGTAAAATGGGGTACTCATAAGAAATAACGTAAATTCAAGTCCTAATGCGAAATTTTATTAGAAAACTTGGATTACAAAGAAAAGGTGAAGTTAATGCAAAATCAAGATTTAGATAAAGTATTTTGTTATCTTTTTCAACAGTTACTAGAATGACACAAAAAATAATCAAACACAGACGTCACATATGAAATTGAGATCGCTTTTTTCAACACTTGAATAGACTTAATGTGCCCAACTTCGACAGCTGCTACATTGAATCTACACCTCTTTGTCTTTCGAGTCAATGTAAAGTTCATTATAAAAAATATAAGAGTCCTCGCTAGTCTGTTCCTCATCAGATGATAATATTGGGTCTTGAATTTTTTTATTTTCTTCTCTTTTTTGGCTTTTGGATACCTAGGATTATGTTCGGTAGGTTTCTTGACCAATTTTCTTTTCTATTTATTCTGCTTTGCACTTTTCTCCTGTTCTACAGCTTTCAATTCTGCTTTGTAAGGTGATGAAGTGAGTATGGCAGTTTTACCTCTCCTCATGTCATTCACTTTTGTTTGCTAACGTTCAGTTTCTTATGGTAGAGGCATTATTAGGCGAAGTGTTAAAAGCTGCACATTTCTGGGGTTCTATATCTGGAGATATTCCAAATGATGAAGTGGAAGGTTGGGGTGTGACGTTTTCACACCTTGATGCTAACTGAGGCTGTAAAGAGTTGTAAGTAGGTTTTTTAGTTGTTTCTGAAAGCGCAAATAAATGTTCAGGGAACACATCTCTGTTAAAAAGATATATGCCTGTTTTTTTTTTTTTAATCCATTCATAGCATTTTGCACAATAGCTGCTCTTGAAAATGCAATTCCGAAAACTTTTCCGAGCTAGTAAATTGTCACGTAGCGTCCAGGGTGATGTATGAGCCATTTTCTTGTCTCTTATTCGTCCTCTCCACATATGTATTACACACATAAATAAGCACTTGTACTCTTTTAAAACACTTTAAAAACGAAATAACAATTACAAATTTATCCTACTTCTATGGCGTCCAAAATGAGGACGACCCTGTTTGGACTACCGTCAATGTCCCCATTTGAGCCGACCATGACGTATGCTAAAAACGTGGCGTCCCTTCGCATACGTGTCAGACAAAACTATAAAACAATATGTGAAAATGTAAATTAAATCTAGACGAATTCATAACATACTTACCAAAATCGAACGTTCAACGGTCACTTGATAAGATCCAATACAGTGTACGGCCACAATCGAAATGAAAATCGCAAAAAATTGAAAACTTTGTAGAAAATAACAGAACCGGCTAAATATGTCAACAACTAGATTCAAACTTGCATATAGCCGAATTAGAATTACCATAGACTATTGGATTCAAAGAAGGCAGCACTAATCAATGAGAAACTGAATGTCCCCATTTGACCAGCCATCCTCGTTTTAGACAACTCTCCCCTACGAAAATAATCATCTGGCATGTATATTTTCGTATTATGTTTTTAATCGCCAAATACAAAAAACGCCAAAGATGACACAGTTTTGAAATTTAAAATTTTATCAATTTGACAGCAAAATAACTCAATCTAACACATGGATACGATAGCATATCTGTACCCAAATACAGGTATTAAAATCGGGAAATAATTTTCCTCGATTTTTAATAATTTTTTACAAAAAATCCAATGAACGATTAACATAGGAAATCTTTTTCTTGCATCCACGGACAGTCAGTGACGTCACACTTCGCTTGCATATTTGAAAACAGGATCTTCGCTAGTCTTAAAAAAAAGTATTTTGGTAAAATTAAGTGAATCGTTTTTTACTTTCTCTTACCCATAGGGTCGAGAAAGTATTGTTTTAGGGTCAAATTTTCGAACGTGAGTTTTTGTTATACTTACATGTTCTGAGGTCCCCTGAATACGAAAATCATGTTTTTAGCGAATGGTCTCTGTGTGTGTGTGTGTCTGTCTGTCTGTCTGTGTAAATGTCTGTGTGTCTGTTATCAGCATATCTCAAGAACAAATAGTAGCAGAAATTCCAAACTCGGTATTCCAAATGTGTATCATATAGGGATGCTACAGTAAGCTTATCGTTAAGATGAAGCAAATGGTTCGTGTACAGGGACATTCAAAAGTATTCAAATACATTACGTCTATGGGGGAAATTTTCAGGTACGTAGAATTTAACATCTATAGACTGCACTAAACCAAATGAAACGAATATATATTTTTTGTAATAGAGATAGTCAACCGGGAATTTTTTTTTGTGTGTGTGTATGTAGGAGCCTTGCAACCGCCCCCCCTCGAGGGGAGTAAATTTTCATGATGGGTATCTTTCAAAAGAGCTCGCCAATACCTTCAAAACGAATGGTTGAACCATCGATCTGCGATAATTTAAAATAAAGTTATCGATTTTTTTCATTTTTAACAATTTATATATATATATATATATATATATATATATACACCATATATATATATATATTTACTTTAATATTGAGAATAAATTCAACTTTTTTTTGGATATTTAGTGTTATACTACTTCTCTAATATGGAAATCGTCTGTATTATCATACAAGAAAACTTTTTTAAATAATAATTTTAATATATCATTAATAATAATAATAATGACCATCTTCTGTCAGGAACGATTCCGGTTTAGACCGCTTCAAAACAGAGACACTTTTGGTAGCCTTTTTTTTTTCCTTAGAAATGCTATGTATTTTTATTTTTATTTATTTATTTGTTTATTAATCTGCATAAATGTTACATCATTAGAAAGGTCTTTCAAAACTGAACATTTTTTGTGCTTGCACTTTCCCTTAATCTCTATATATAAAAAGATTTCAACGAAAGTTTATAACTACCATTGCAATTCTAAAATACCCATGGAGGATAAAATTAAAATATAATATTAAATTCAATCATAAAAATTATGGGCTAAGAGTTATTACATCATTTTCTTGCAATCATGATAATGTACTTATCTGATATAAACAAACAGTTGATTGTGACGTCATATTTATCAAATTAGTTAAAATAAATAAGGTTACAAATAAAATAAGGTACCTAAGGTTATTTCGTTACAAATATGGTACCTTTCATTTGATACCTTATTTGTAACGAAATTTTGATTAGATATTTTAAAATTAATTAAAATATGAAAATAATTTCAAAATTGTACATTTAAATTTATGACTGTTGCCAAAAAAACTTACCAGTTATTGTTATATATATCGGGGCATGCATATAAAAATTACTTATTAAAATGAGTCGAAGAAGGAAGCGAAATAAGTACTGAGTTATATTACGATGCATAATATGATACATTATATTAGACCTATCGTCCTGGTTAGTAGGTATTTTCGTGAAAAGAAATAGTTTGTTCGTTCGGTGCAACTTGCACATTAGTCCCGTCAGGTACGACTTGCACATTAGTCCCCTTTAAATATACTGTCCAGCGAAGCAGGCAAATCATTCGTTGATCTTAATTGATTTCACATTCCGTCATTTTTGACGGGGTTATATACTAGTTAATAATAATCTTGTGTGTCACTCACACGGGCTTTCTCTTACCCTGAAATTTAACACTTATGCAAACCTATATTAAAACAATTCAAACTAGGCTTCGGAACAGCTTTATTTGACAAATAATTCTATGTGAGGGGGGCTACCGCTCCCCTCAACCCCGGTTTCATTATTGTATCTACATTTATACAGAATTCAAATCTGTTATTAAGTTCAAAAGTTTATATAAAATTTTTCAGACAACTTTCACATGCATCATTCCTTGAAACTTATCAATCTTGAACAAACTTTTCTAGTAACAAAAGTATTCACTTCAGAATGCATCATTTGGATCGCCTGAAATTATTTGTTTTTAATTTATTCTAACAGACGTAGTCAAAGATCAAACTATAAAACTTGACTTCGCTATTCAGGAAACCTCAAAACGTGTAAATATATAAAAACCAAATGATGAATATTTGCCCTAAAAAAATACATTATTTATCATATGGCTAACGAGGACTTAATTTCAATTCCTGAGCAGCTTTCCTGGACATTGTAAAATATTATAGTAAAGCACTTCCACTTACAAATAAAAAAGAATGTTATGGCTTAAATATTGGCAGTCCTGTATATATTCTGAAAGTTATGTACACATCACATGGTGCACATAAATATAATCATATATTAATAACATATAGCACAACCTAAAGTACGCTTCCATCAATTTTCTTGTATTGTCGCATTGTAATCTAATTATTTTGTGTAGCCCTGTAAACGAACAGTGGATGATTTCTATACCATATTCTACATGAAACATGTTTTTACGCATATAAAAAATATATATTCGTTTCATTTGGTTTGGTGTAGTCTATAGATGTTAAACTCTAATTTCCTGCAATTTCCCCCATAGATGTAATGTATTAGAATTCTCTTGATTGTCCCTGTACACGAACCATTGTCTTGACCTCAACGAAAAGCTTAGTGTCGCATCCTTATATGATACACATTTTGAATACCAAGTTTGAACTTTCTGCTATAATCAGTTTTTGAGATATTTTGATAACAGACAGACACACACAGACAAACAGGCCAACCGCTAAAAATACGATTTTCGAATTCAGGGGACTTCAAAATGTGTAAACATAACAAAAACTCACGTTCGAAAATTTGACCCTAAAACAATACTTTCTCTACTTTATGGGTAAGAGAAAGTAATAAATTAAAGAGCTGGTGTATCATAAATAATTAATCTTACAAACTTCTTCGCACACCATAAAATTAATATGAGCACTATCGGTTTTGAAAGGACGTGACCTCTCTTCTTCAGGTGCAACAAACACGTGTTACTACATCGGAGGCAAAAGGAAGACAGTCTTGATTTTGACTTCACGTGATTTTGCACCTCAAGAAAAAAGGACAGTTCTTTCTGAAGCGGTAGTGCTTACATTAATTTTATGGTGTGTAAGACTGGAATTGTGAAGAAGTTTTAAAGTTTAATTACGATGATAATACCAGAGTGAAAGTAATATATCTGATAATTTCTTTTGTTTTGGCAGAATTATCACAAATGTATCTCCATGTTCCATTATATATAAGACATGACACCTATCCGCGATTGTAATGAAATGCTCGCCCTCTGGTGGGCTAAGGTGAAATTACAATAAACATGCTTTAATTCGGCTTTCATTAAGCCGCCATTGCATGCCGATGTTTAGTTTCACATACTATATTTATTGAATAAAAATGAATAAATCCGGTAAAAAAGATAACACATACTGTTGTGTGCTCCAGTGTAACTCCAGAGGACCAAGAAATCCAGAATTAAGCTTCCATTTATTTCCAAATGACAAATTTAAAATTTCAGTTGCTTCGGCTAATGGAAGTAAAGAATTAATCAGATGATTTGAAGCTAATATTTGTTCAACTTCAGTTAAAAATCTACTTCCGATCGAACTTTGAATAAACTGAATTATTTTTTTCCAAAAGCAATCAATTTTCCATGATGTAATGGCGGAGAAATTATAGTACGAATATGAAGTAGAATAACAAAAAAGAACAATAATAAATACACGTGGCTATAATATTTACTAACAACAAAAACTGAAAAAGCGCCATCTATCGATCATTACAAACGCGGATTACATTTATGCATTATATACTTTTGCGTGTACACTACTTGTTTCTTCGCTTTCAAGAAGTTATTTATTTCAACAGGTAAAAATTTTCTCTTGTTTGACGGTTTATGGTGCTTTTTACTTTCGCATACTGTATATGGGGTATGGGGGGGGGGGGGGGGGTTCAAATTTTCAAAATTGGAATTGTGATATATTCACACGTTTTGAAGTCATCAGAATCTAAAAACAAACTTTTAGCGGTTGGTCTTTCTTTTTGTGTGTATGTGAGGCTATATATATAAGATTGATCATTCAATCGCACAATACTTTCTTAAAAAATCTGGTGTGGAACAACCACACGACTTCCATTACCCACTATTACCCACATATTATATGCATTTTCTAGAGATATTATATACATTTTTTGGAATTTTCCAGTAAAAGAAACTTGATACATTTGTAAAGACATATAAAACAGAGTTTACACAGCGATTTAAAAAATAAGGAAAAAGTGATGATAGTTATTTTTTAAAACATCAATTGATGAGATCTAAAATTGAACTATCTAATCAGAATGACCGTTAATTTTTCTGTAATAACTACATAATACATGAGGAAGGGTATCTAAAATGGATTTATGTAACAATTTTCAAGAAAATCGTTAGAGCCGTTTTTGAGATACCAACTTTTACCCAAACTATTTTGAGAGAACTGAAATTCTATTCGTTCTATCTCTCGTAACATTTTTAATTTGTACGATACTTGCCTGGCATTTTAATGTAAGTTGCTCAATACCTTTGACTATTAAATTATGCAAATGAAGTTCATAAAGTTTGCGTATGCGTAGTTAAAAATTATTTAGTAAAAGTGCTTATATTTCGTAAGATATTGAACATTTTTGAATTCTGATTGCAGTATGCTATGTCTAATGTAATATGCCAAATTTTCCTAAAATATCTTTGCACTAGGTCTAATACCCTACGTTTTATGATGAAAAAAGCGGGAATTTTTTTTGCAATTTTTTAAAGAAACCGTTATAACTCCATGAATATATATAGTAGCCTCATAATAAAAATTTATACAAATAATGAGAAAAAGGTTCATAATCACATGCTACAGCCAAAACGCATTTAAAGCATTACTTTTTACAAATCATTTTGTTTTTTGTTTAATTTTTTATTGGCCCTCTTTTTACTCTTCGGGATACAACTTTTGCTGAAACATATGAGGTATAATATGTTCTTTACACTACCAAAGTTTCAAGATGATCCTTAAAGAATGTTTCTAGATATTTGACAAAACGTCTAAATTCGAAAGTGTCAAAATGCTTATCTGTAGATAGTGTATTTCAATAATTTCGGTGCTAATGTTTAAGATAAAAGAAAATATGAATGCATTCATTTCGTTTTGTTATTATTTGTTATTTACGTTCCCTCATATTATTTATAGCAAAGAAACAAAACTTTCAGACTCTCCCTAAAATTTCTCTAAATCGAACCCAGTTAAGCACAAAAGTAACAGAAGGCAAAATTTCCCACTAAAAACTTTTGAAAATGACAAGATTTACTTGTGCTTCATACCTTGGAAACCTGTATCATCATTTTTTCCCCAGAAAAATAAAAAAGGGGCCTCAGATGCATATTTTACATGAGACGGGAATTTTTAATAAGCCACATTTATTTATTCATTTATTTATTTACTAGCAAACCCGTGCAAAATTTTCGCACTTTATTTCTTTTCTTATTTACCTTTAAAATTTTAAACTCATAAATATTATACCAATTTTATTACTTAATTAAAATTTTAAATTACCAGAAGCCAAATTACTATTAAAACAAAATTAATATTGTGCAATAGTGAAGCCAAAATCATTCAACGAAAAGTTTCAAAATAAGATTCATGGTTGACGACCCAGTTTTCATAGTTCTGCAGGCAGTACAGTTCTAGTACAGGGCCCCCATGACTCCTTTTAAATTTTTGCCGCCATATTGGCGATGACATTTTATTTATTTGTTTTGGCATTATTTTTTGTTAAAAAAAAAAAAAAAAAAAAAAAAACTAATTCTCATTTTGATTATATTTTTTATGACTGCGTTTTTTAGTCAATTTATGACAATAATTCATATTCTGTATATATGTTTAAAGTATTGCTAGGTGTAAAATGACGCTTGCAAAGATTTTCAAGAAGCAACTTTTAAAAATAACTTTTTCCATAAATGGTCTCATTAGACAAATGTCGTCATTTTCACCATGTTTTTATTAACTTCTATTCTTGTTTGTATGTATGTTTGTTTGTCTGTCCGGTACAAATCTTGCAACCGAATTTTAACTAACTTCCCTACTTCCTACATTTGAAACTTTCACAGTATCTCAAAACCCGGTGACAACACAATACTTCGAAGTCCGATTTTCGAATTTTTTATTAGTTTTCCTATAATTAATTAAAATATGAAAATAATGACATCCTAATAGCGGTAAAATAGCCATTAAAATATTAGCTATAATTTAATTGTTGCCAAAAGAAACTTACGAGTGCATTTTCTTTCGACATAAAAATAAATACAATTAATTAACCCTTTGCGGCCCAAGACAATTCGGATCATTTAAATTATACTGCCACCTGAATTCATGAACTAAATTAAACTAAAAGAAATTTTAAATTTTAAGGTTGAAAAAACTGGCCTTTTCTGATATGTTATAAACGTATATTTTTGCTAAAAAATTTCCGGGATGAATTTTTGCAGCTGGATCTTAAATTTTGCGTCCTCGCAACAAGGACGCCGCGCGTTAAGGGGTTAAACGTGAACGTTAAAAAATTATAAAAAGTTAAATTATGCATCTCACAAAAATTGACGTCATTATCAATTTAAAAATTTTATGCACATTGATAAGAGCTCTATGATTCATCAGAAAATTTAAAGCATGGTGTATAAAAAGTTTTTTTTTTTTTTTTATCTTATAATTATTTATTTCTAATTATGATCATTAAGCTGAGACCGCGTGCTTCAATATTGCTCATTTATAATTTTTTTTTTTTTTTTTTTTTTTTTTATCTTTGCGTGTTTCATTAATTACATCACTATCATATCGTTTTGACCAAATGTAATCGTAATTGGTCCACGTTAGAGAAATATTATATAGATTTTACCACGTTTTTATTAACTCGCTTTCTTGTTTGTTTTTCCAGTACAAATTTTGCAATCGATTTTTAACTAACTTCCCGACTAGCTAGACATTTGAAACTTTCAGAATAGCTTAGAACACGATGACAATACATTCTTATAATACTTTTATTCAATTAATAAATGTTTGAAAATTTCTTATAATCACGCATTTGATCATTTTCTTTGAAGTTGATGGGATAATTCACCAATTTTTTTTTTTTTTTTTTTACTTTTCTTACCCATAAGGTAGAGAAAGTATTGTTTTTGGGTCAAATTTTCGAACGCGAGATTTTGTTATATTTACACGTTTTGAGGTCCCCTGAATACGAAAATCATGTTTTTACCAAATGGTCTGTGTGTATGTCTGTGTGTCCCTGTGTCTGTGTGTGTGTCTGTCTGTTATCAGCAAATCTCAAAAACAAATTATGGCAGAAAGTTCAAACTTGGTATTCTAAATGTGTATCATATACGGATGCTACAGTAAGCTTTTCGTTAAGATTAAGCAAATGGTTCGTGTACAGGACAATCAAGAGAATTCTAACACATTACGTCTATGGGGGAAATTGCAGGTAAGTAGAGTTTAACGTCTATAGACTGCACTAAACGAAATGAAACGAAAATATATTTTTGTAATAGAGATAGTTAATTGAGGAAAAAATTTGTGTATGTAGGAGCCTCGCCTCCACCCCTTGGGGGGGGGAGTCCCCCCTCGAGGGGAGTAAATTTTCATGATGGGTATCTTTCAAAAGCGCTCGCCAATACCTTTAAAACGAATGGTGCGATAATTTAAAACAAAGTTATGGATTTTTTTTTTAATTTTAACGAAAAAAAACTTAAAAAAAAGTCGTATATATATATTTAAATATTGAGAATAAATTGGACTTTTTTTGGATATTTGGTGTTATACTATTTCTCTAATATGGAAATCGTCTGCATTATCATAATAATTTTTTTTAAAATAATAATTTTAATAAATTTTTTTTAAAAAACAGAATTATTTTTTAGTAACCGAATTAAATTCTATATAAATGTAGGTGCATTAATGAAATGGGTGGTTGAGGGGGGCGGTAGCCCCCTCACACAGAACTAATTATCATATAAAACTCTTCAGAAGCCTAATATGAATTGTTTAACACAGGTTTACTTAACAGTACTCGTTATCTTACCTTTTAATGTGCAACCTGTATTTATAGTATTAAATTTCAGGGTAAGAGAAAGTCGTGTGAGTGACACACCAGATTATTTTTAAGTATTTATTAATATATAGAATTGTCATCTTTATATGATTCAAAAGAAAATTTAAAAACGTGGTATTTAAAAAGTTCTTTTTATCTTGTAATTATCTGGCACCAATTTGATTTTTTTCTTTTAATAATTTTAAAGTTATAATGGGGTTTTTGTTTAATATTTTTTAAACCAATTATTGGATTGAGCTGAAAAATACGGTGCTAGCTAGATTTTTGTCCTGATTAATAAGTGTATCAATTTTTGTCAAAATGTATTAATCGAGACCAACGAGACATATAAATTAGAGTGCTGATTCAATGGATGAAGGATTAGCTTTCCGTGGTTCAAGATGAATCACGTGACATGCTCCAATAGGTTGCTGTGTTTGGCCCTTTATCGCTATTTCGGCACTTAAAATATCAGTTCGACAAATTATCATTATTATTAGGTAACATGACACTCCTATGACCGAAATAAATTGTTTTTAAAATAATTTTACACATATTTCACATTTTAATAAATAATAATATATCTTTTTTTTCATCGTTTCGCAACAAAGTTTAAAAGTGTTTATAAAAGAAAATTTAAACTTTTAAAGAGTTAAATTTAACAACAAATAATAATTTTTCAACTATTTTTAAGCATTTTGTCGGTTAAAGTTCCACTACACGAAATAAAAAAGAAGTAAAATCAAAATCAAAATGATTTAGAACAAATGAATATTAAACTACGTGAGTAAACAAAAACATTGGCGTTTATTACTTATGCGAAGAACAATCTCCAAACCGTTGTCAGAGAAATTTACTGAAAATAAGCTGTTACCAAGGGAAGGGAACCACCGAATACGCAGGTGCAAGGAGAGCATGTCACATGACTCATCTTGGACCTTCTCAAGGGTTACCATTTATCACTCTACTTTATATATCTCGATGATCCAGACAGATACACTGACAAACTTTCAGCTTTAATATTTAGTTAAAAACAAAAATGTTTGCACCTTCATTCAAGGTGACAGATAAAAATTGGTCACGACGCGAAAACAGCCTATTGAAAGAAATAGTACGACCTGTTGTATTAAAAATATTATAAAAATTCAAAAATTATTTTAAAAAAGAAATATTTTCCGATAAAAAAGAAATTACCAAAGGCAGATATATCAGAAATTAATAAAACCAACATGCATGTTTATGAGCTACTTTTATATTTATAATTTTTATGAGTACACAAATAGTTCTATTTTGACAAAACTGGAGAAGGAAATGCAGGGTTAGTACAACCATTGTTTTAATGATTATGACTTTTAAAAGAAGAATGTGAGGTATTACTATATAAATAAATATTTATTATCAATATTATTGATATAAGTTATTTTCTAATTGCAAGAATTATTGTGATTATCACATAAATGCATGAATCAGTCTTATTTTACGGATTACTGATTAACAATTTTCAAACAGTAATCTCTATAAATTTTCCCTATTTTACCATGTTTTTATTAACTTCTATTCTTGTTTGTTTGTGGGTTTGTGTGTTTGTCAGGGACAAATCTTGCAATCTATTTTTAACTAACTTCCCTACTAGCTAGACATTTGAAACTTTCACAGTAGCTCTGAACCCGATGAAAACACAATACTTCGAAGCCAGATTTTCCAATTTTCGAATAGTTTTCTTTTAATTAATTAAAATGTGAAAATGATAAGCTCCTAATAGCAATAAAAAGAGTCATTAAAATATTAGCTATAATTTAATTGTTGCCAAAAAAAAATTTACGAGCTCATTTTCTATCGACATAAAAATAAATACATTTATTTAAACGTGAGCGTTAAAAAATTGTAAAAAGTTAAATTATGCATCTTGCAAAATTGACGTCATTATCACTTTAAAGATTTTCTACACATTGATAAAGTGCTAATGTAGTTCGTGATGCAAATATATGTTGTTGTGAAAGGATTAATATTTTATTTTTAAAACCAACTATATTTTTAATTCAAATTTCCTGTAGCTCTTTAACCAATCACATTAGAACGTCCATCTTTGGAATATCGATAATAAGGATTTTCTCGTCAAAATTCGCCAAGGGCAAAAAGTCGCCAAATTTGGCGCCAAATCCATTACCTGTCTATTGGAGCTTTTAATGTGTTTTAAAGGGAAAATTAAGGTATTTTAACGCGAAAAAGAGCTGAAAATGCAGAAAATTGACATTTTATCAACTTACTAAGCCTCTTTGAAAGAATTTATACAAAAATAAATACAATTATTTACAATTTCGTAACAATACGCATTGATAAAGTGCTAATGTAGTTAGTTCTGTAGCTATGATTCAACAGAAAATTTAAAAACATGGTTTATAAAAAGTTTTTATCTTATAATTATTTCTCATTATTTCTTATATCAATTTTAAATTATCCCCTCATCCTCCTTTGGACTGTCATCAGCATAAATTAAGATGAAATATCACTAGGAATGCCAAACTAGGAATTCTTAATCTCTAATGTATGGAGATGTATTTGAATTTTTTTTTTTTTTTTTTTTTAATCGGGCAAATGTTTCGTTTATTGGAACATATACAATTACATCTATGGGCTAAATTTCTGAGAAGAACAGTTTAACATATTTATTCGGTCGTCCGGAAAGTTCGTGACGATTTTCATTAGGTGGCACAAGTATAAGTTTGAATATATCAAAATGATTGAAAACAAATGTCATGCGTACATATTCTAAAAATCGGTACTTCATAACTATTTGGCATTTTTTTTTTTTTTTTTTTTCACTATGCGTTAATTGTTGTCAGTTTTAACCAGTCAGCCTTTCAATATGGAAGCAAACAAAGTGCATTATAGACATTGGCATTTGATGCTTTTCTTTTACCGGAAAGGCAAAAATGTCACACATGCGGCAAACAAAATATGCGCTGTTTATGGCGAAGCGAAGGTGCTGTAGCTGAAAGAACTGAGTACACAAGTCTTCCCATCGCACTCCTGGAAACGACGGTATTTCCCTCCGAGTTCTCAAGTGCCTCGACAATAACAGTCTGGTCAAACTTCTTGATTGTTTTAATAATCTCTGGTCGGATGGTCTAGTTCCCAAGTCCTGGAAGGAAACCGTTATCGTTCCTATCTTGAAGCTGGGTAAGAATTCCAGTTTCTCGTCTTCCTATCGCCCAATCTCCCTTACCCCTGTTCTCTCGAAGGTTTTTGAGCGGATGGTTCTTCGGCGGATGATTCCTTGGGTGCTTAAGAATGATGTTTTCCATGTGAACCACTACGGGTTTATTCCTTTTAGGGACTGTGCACCTGCTTTGATGAAAATCTATGCAGATCGGGCTCGGCGGCAAAAGGGGTTTAGTGTTCTGGTCTCGGTGGATATTGCCTTTGCTTACGACTCTGTATGGCCGGACGGCCTTGTTTCTATAATGCTGTCAGCGGGCGTTGACGGTCATCTCACGAAATGGTGCCATTCCTTCATGCAACGTGCTATCCAGGTTAGGTGGTTGGGAACTTTGTCTGCCCCAGTCTCGTCCTTCGTGGGGGTCCCGCAAGGGGCTGTTCTGTCTCCTTTACTCTTCTCCTTCTATATGAGTTATATCTTCGAAGCAATTGGACCTCGGGTTAATGCTGTTGTATACGCTGATGAAACTTTCCTTTACGCGTCTGGTCCCTGCCTCAAAAATATTATGCATGATATTCAGGACACCCTTCATAATCTGGTTCGCTGGTGCAATTACTGGAAGTTGAGTCTCAGCCCTCATAAAAGTGCTGCGATTGTTTTCTCCAAAAGGAAAATCTCGCCCGATTCTAACCTACGGCTGCAGGGGGAAGAAATTCCCTAGGTGGTCTCCCTTCGTATCCTTGGCCTGCTGTTCGATCGGGGTTTAACGTGGGGCAATCACGTCTCTCGTCTCCGTGAGAAGACTTTGAAGAAACTTAACGTTCTGAAGAGCATTATACTTCTCGGGGTGTTGGCACCAAAAACCTTCTCAGAATCGCTTATGCTACTGTTGTCAGCTCCCTGTATTTTGATAGTAATGTCTATTCTTTTGCTTGTCCCTCCACTAGGAAGAGGTTAGAGTCCCTTTGAGTGCTGTGCTTAGGGTGGCTACGTGCCTGCCTCGGTGGACGCCTATCCCTGTTCTTCGCCGGGAAGCTAACTCGCTTACTGTGACTAGCCTTCAAGACCTCTATAGGGAACGCTTTTTCATCCGCCACTTTGATTTAGGTACGTGTACATCCATTCACTCCTTGATGGATCCCTCCAACTATGACTCTGGCTCTCCTGGTTCCCTCGTGAGGGTTATCCTTAGTCAGCTTGCTCAGAGGTCTCAGGATTTGTTGCTTTGGATCCAGCCCCCCTATCTTTTGTGTGACAACATTTCTCTTCTAATAGATACTTTAGACTTCCAGAGCTGGTGTCTCCATCCGGAGCTAGTTCACTAGACTTTCACCGAATATGCTTCTCTACATAGCGAGTGGCATCAAATGGCTACTGATGCCTCCAAAACTAGCTCTTGCACTGGCATCGCGGCTTGGGACATGTCTTTGCGCTGTGGACATTCAAAGCAAGTAGACAATATAAATTCTATCTTTACTGTTGAAACGCTTGCGATTGGTTTGGCCTTGGACCATGCCCCTCTTAAGGGCAAGCTTATCATCTTCTCCGACAGCAAGACTGTGGTCACCAACCTCCAGGCTATCAACTATCGCTCGCCAGTGGTGATTACTTCGGTTTACTGCAAACTGGTCATGGTAGCCAGCCGTCTGGACAAGGTTCATGTGGTTTGTGTGCCTGGTCATATGGGTATCCATGGACATGCTTGCTCGGTCCACCGTCTCTGCACCGATCTCGTTCAGCAAGGTGTCTCCAGAGGATATCTGTCGATACCTTCACACCATTCATAAAAGGGATGACGTCCAAGAGTGGCTCTTAGGGAAATACAGTGTGGATTTCCCCCACCTTACTAAAAGAAGCTGGGAGCATCGTAAACTTTGTCTGCCCAGGAGAAGTGAAGTCTTCCGCAGCCGCCTGCGGACTCGAACCCTCCCCACCGGGCTCTCTTCTACAAGCTTCATATGAGTGACTCTCCTCTCTGTCCAACCTGTCAGGTTCCAGAAACATGTGACCATTACCTCCTAGCCTGTCGCCGCTACGCTTCAGCTCGGCGCGATCTGTATAGTAATCTCAATCTCCTTTGGTTTTTCGCCTTCTTTCAGCGATTTATGCGACCTAGCTGTCTCTGGAGTTACTCAAGCTCGCAAGTTGGTGTCGTTTATTCTCAAGACCGACAGATTCTGACTTTGGCTTCTTCGTCTTACCCACACGTTTTTAGCTGACGATGCAACTATGTACTGTTTGTTTCCTTACAATTGAGGTCTTCGTCGAACTTGTTTAGGATTAATAGGGGTGTAAAGCCTTGCAGCTATAAACCCCATGCTCTGAGGGTCTCTCCCTCCAAAACAACAACAACAATACCCGGGTAGGCCCTCCACCATTCATGAAGATCAGATTAAAACACTGATCGAAAATAACCCACACTATGTGACACGTGAATTAGCAGAAATGTTAAACATTTCAAAATCCACTATTCACGAGCATTTAAACGTGTTGCGTTTCAACTTTGTTTCAAAATCGGCATGAACTTTCCGGAAAACCCAATCGAATGGACCAAACAGAATGAAACCGACTACGATTCTTTATAAGAACAAAGGCGTGTATGTTTCACAGAAAATGTGGTATGAAAAATATTTTAATTTTGTTTACAGGGTAACATAAAAGAATTCCGATATATTGTCTAGTACTATGTTTGGAAAAAGACTCGGAGTTCATTTCAAGTTTCGGCATGCATATTTTTTTTCTTTAGTGCTACCAAAATTATAGTACATCATTTGCTACGTACATAATTTATTGATAATATGCAAAGTTATTCGTATTTAATATAATAAGTGGTGTCAATAATAAGTAAAAATTTTTGAATAAGCACCACAAAAGGCAAGAACTCGCAACAATTGTTTCGGATCGAAAGAAGACACGACCCTTTGTCAGGAGAACAAAGTAGGCACGAGTGCTGTAAGCAAAGCGGCAACACACAAATGTTTGCAACACTCGTGCCTACTTTGTTCGCCAGACGAAGGGTCGTGTCTTCTTCCGATCCGAAACAATTGTTGCGAGTTCTTGCCTTTTGTGGTGTTTATTCAACGTTTGGCACTTATTACTTTTAAACGCCAGTTCTGTGGTGCTTTTTATAATAAAGTGGTGTGGTGTCGTTTTTCGTTTACAAAACTACACTGAAAAAAAATTCTGTAAATTGATGTCTAGAAAAGAATTATGTCTCTAGTAAAAATAGTTCCATGGCATCCTTATAAATTCTAGTTCCTTTGGCTAGAGAATTCTAAAAACTCTTGTTAGAATTCTAGATCTAACTTATATCTCTGAAAATAAATGCGAACTCAACAGGCGAGTTTTAGTAACTATTATCATCGTATATGACCCAATTCTAGGAAATCAAGTGAGAATTTTCCGCTATACAGTGGATTCATAACATTCATAATATTGAAATTTTATTTTTCCGACTGAGTGGAAATAATATTAAAACATTTTACACATCCAGTTTACATATGAAATAGAAAATAATGGCTCCCTTCCATTTCTTGATACCCACGTCTCTCGCACTGTAAATGGATTTTCAACTACCGTCTATCGCAAAAATTTTGCAGTCTCCCTTCCTCCCCATGCGCGTTCATGTCACCCACTTAAACAAAAAATGGCTGCTTTCTATACTTTTGTAAACCGTGCCCTTAATATTTGTTCAAACCCTATTTTATTAAAATCTGAAATTAAATACCTGAAAGCCATTGCAATTGACAGAGGTTATGACCCTTCCATTATAGACAAAGCCATGGTCCCTCGTATTTCGTCTACTAAATCAGTCTCTTCTAATATCAGTATTGTTTTACCCTATTTTCCTAAATCCAGTCAAACCATAGCTAAAATTCTCAAACAATATGATTTTAAAATAATATTTTCGCCTTCCAATAAACTCACCTTTTCTCAGTTAAAAGATCTCATTGACATGCATAATTCTTGGGGCATTTATAGTATTTCCTGTCAGTGTGGTTTATCATATATTGGCCAAACTAAACGCAGTCTTAAATTTCGTCTAAAAGAACATATGAATTACGTCCGCAAACAAGAAACCTAATAAATCGGCTATTTCTAAACATTGCTGGGAGGAAAATCATAAATTTAAATTTAATTCAGCTAAAATAATTTGCAGACCTAAATCCATTCATGAACTCGATTTCTTTGAAGCTTTTCATATTTATAAAAATTTTAAAAAACTTGTAAATTGTGATTTCGCTGTTCCCTATTTGTCTGATTGTTGGAAATTTACATTCTGTCCACATTTTCTTAATTTTTCTACTGTTTACACAGCTAACATTCCTAAATTCCTATTGGCCACACACTCCACCTTTCCCGTAATCCTATTGGTTGAACTAAATTCGGTCCCTCTCCTATATATACGAGCACTTCTCCAGATTCAGAATTCTTTATGCACTGAAGAAGGTACGCTTAAGGCTACCGAAACAGCTGTATGCATCGGAAATAGTTTTCTTTTGGCGTTCATGACGTAGTAGTTTATTCGTGTTTTAATATTCCAACGCCAAGTCTCCTGTTATCATGAGTGAAAATAATGCTTGGATCGGGAGTCGAACCCCGGATCTTTGACTTACAAGGTCAAGGCTCTACCAATTGAGCTATCCAGGCCGAGAACCGGTCGGCATTACTCACTCAGACAACCTTTAGGAAGAAGCATCTGGTCTATCATGTAGATAGCTCGACAGAAATAAACCGCAGGTAAAGGAAAACACCATTAAACAATGGGAACAATAGAAAAACACTATTAAACCGGTTGTCGGCCTGGATATCTCAATTGGTAGAGCCTTGACCTTGTAAGTCAAAGATCCGGGATTTGACTCCCGGTCCAGGCATTATTTTCACTCAGTCGGAAAAATAAAATTTCAATAAATATGATTTTCTTCCAATCAGTTCATTGTGTGATTTTAATAAAAATTGTATTCATAATATTGTTTTACCATGCATTGACTATGAATTCTCGATCATTTCGTGTACCCAAGTTATTTGTTTACTTTTATATACATAACTCGCAAATCGGCATTTCTAGTTCAGGAGGGGTTTACAAAATTACTGCTTAGATGGAGGCTGTATATTGTTTTTTTCTCAGTGTCTACAAAAGAATTCGAATTATTAGTGTTATATATGCAAACTGTTCAAAGTGCAGGGTATGCGTTACTATTTAAAGGTTAAATTTTAGTACACTATGCGATGCATATACAATTTATAGTCAATATATTGGGTTACTCAAAATTAATCGAATGCATTTCATAGAGTGGTTAGGTCGAAAATTTTGTGAATAAATTAAAAAGCATTTTTAAAAATTAATAATAACCT
This sequence comes from Salticus scenicus, assembly GCA_963930645.1. Lineage (NCBI taxonomy): Eukaryota > Metazoa > Arthropoda > Arachnida > Araneae > Salticidae > Salticus > Salticus scenicus. The sequence continues at coordinate 113,501,038 of OZ005661.1, read as the reverse complement.
TATGTATTATATGAATGTCGCTTCAGTATTCAAAAGAAAGGTTAAAAAGGGAGCCACACTTCTCTAGTACAATAATCAATACCAAATACAACATTTTCAAAAACAATTTTCAATTATTAGTTCCCCATCATACTATAGGCATGGGGAACTTAGGTAATCGTGAAAATTTTCGACTTAGGTTTTCTGACTTTGTTACACGTTTTCAGGTGTAAGGAATCAAAAAATAACAAAATTTTTATGGTGTCCGTCTGTAAGGTGTCTGTTAGTTTGTTAGTCCGTTACTGTGTCAGTATGTTAGTCCGTGTATTTACTATTTGTTTGGGCAGGAAGAATATTTATAACTAGCTGACCCGTCCGGCTTCGCACGAATGAACAAATTTTCGTTAAAGATGGATTGACATGTAAAAAAATCAAGAAAGATGTCAGTTTATATGTAATAGTCAGGTAATATTATTAACTAAAAAGTCAAAATATAATTTTACAATTTTTTTTTTTTTAATTAGTTGTTAAATGTCGGCAATTTCTACCTAATGTTATTTATTTATTTATTTATTTATTTCATAAAAAGAAACATTTCTTTACTCATGAATAAAAAATATTGAAAAATAAACCTATGACATGAAAATGTTTTTGATAAAATTGACGTCATAATAGCTTTAATTATTATTTATTTTTTCATTTCGCAAATATATTTAATTTTTTTCATAATTGATTATTATTTTAATAATGTATATTAAAGGAGAAATCAATAATATGAAACAATATTCGTACAATATATACTATTACAGAATCTGGTGTGAAACAACCACACGACTTCCACTACCCACTATTACACGTAATATATACAATTTTTTGGAGATATTACTTGCATTTTTTGAGATTTTCGAGTAAGAGAAACTTGATACACGTATAAAGACACATACAACAGAGTTTGCATAGCGAGTTAAAAAATAAGGGGAAAAAAATAGATAGTTATTTTTTTAAACACGAATTTCCGAGATCTAAAACTGAACTACCTAATCAGGATGACCGTTAATATTCCTGTAATAAGCACGTAATACTTGAGAAAGGTTATCTAAATTGGATTAAAGAAAAAATTTTCAAGAATACGTTAGAGCCGTTTTTGAGATACCAACTTTTACCAAAACTTAACATACTCAATTATTGACCTAAAAACAATAATTACATACAAAAGGATATTTAATAGGAAGTTAACATGGCGAGTTTGAAAAAAATCCGTACAGGCGTTTTTAAAGGAACGCACTTGCGAAGTCTGAAATTGAGCTGTTTATAGAGGACGCCTATCAATTTTCCTGAACTAAGCAACTTTTCAATCGAAAGGGCATCTAATATATTATTTATATAGCAACTTTGAAGAATATCATTAGAGGTGTTTTTGAATATGGGCTTAGGGTCCCATTTCTGGTTTTCGATGACCCAATTCCGGTTTTTCAATTTTCACGAAAATTTGGAAAATTTATCTGTACACCAGACCTGAATCACTTGTGAAGTTTAGTAGTTCTATTTTTATTAGTTTTGGAGATATGACAGCCAGAAGATTACACACACACGTGTACATATACACACACACTGACCAATTGCCAAAACCTATACAATACTTCCACTACCTACGGTAGTAGGGTAATTGAAGTAAACACATACATCTCGTATTTACTACGATAATATACAGATTTTCGTATTACGTTTTCGATCGCCAAATACAAAAATCGCCAATGACGATAGATATCAAATCTATGCTTTGTTTTCAATTAAAATATTGAAAATTTTAATTAAAAATTTATTTTACCAAAATTTATTATAGCTTCTAGCACTTAGAGAGACAGTGTAACTTTTGATTATTGAAAGAAAAAAAAAAAAAAAAAAAAAAAAAGCAATCGGCTTTTTAGTTCTAGCGATCGTTCTCTACATATGCATATAAATCTTTCTTTTTTTTTATATTAGTATAGCTATAGAGCATAGGTATATTAAATAGGTTTCCAGTCAACATAATGTAACTGAAATAATTAAATGCTATTTACATTTCAGTAATGGCTGTATGCGCTATGTATATTGAGCTACTTGCCATAACTGTTAGTTACTAAAAATAGTCGCCAAATAAATTTAAACATCTCAATACGCAAGCGAAGTATGACATCACTGACCGCCCGTGGATGCAAGAAAAAGATTTTCCATGTTAATCGCTCATTGGATTTTTTTTTTTTTTCTTTTTTCTTTTTTTTTTTTTTTTTTATTAAAGTTCTAGAAGAATTATTTCCCGATTTTAATCCTCATATTTGGGTATAGATATGTATTAGTTATTGTATGCATGCGTTAGATTGAGTTATTTTGCTGTCAAATTGACAAAATTTTAATTTTAAATTTCAAAACTGTCACCCTTGGCTTTTTTTGTATTTGGCGATCAAAAACGTAATACGAAAATACACATGCCAGATGTATATTTTCGTAATATGTATTGCCCGAAATATTGTTTCATATTATTCGTTACACTCTTAATGTAAGTTTTTAAAATAACCATGATTTTTGAAAGGAATTAAATTATATTCGCCAGATAATTTGGCGATATTTTTTTTTTTTTTTCTGCGAAGGATGACGGATATCAAATCTATTCCGCTGCAACATATTAGTATATTATATCAGATACTTTATTTAGACATTTGAAAACAAATTTGACTTCAAATTATGATAGAATATTTATCCTTTCCCTTTTAATTAGTTTATTAGTTGGATGTTTATTGTGTAAATATCATCCTTTGAAATGAAATGTTTATGTTTTCAATCGAATATGGAAATTTGCCATTTTTTTTTCTAGAGTTTTGAAATTTAAAACTCCAATTTTATCAATTTTACAACAAAAACAATTTAATCTAACGGATGCACATGATAACTAATACATACCTATATCCAAATATGGGGATTAAAATGGGGAAATAATTTTCCTCGATCTTTATTATTTTTTTACAAAAACTCCAGTTCACTTTTTATATTATTGTTCGCGTGAAAATATATTTTATTATATGTCTAAAAATAAATTAATTCGTAAATCTTTTTGGCAACAATTATAAATTAAAATAAATAATATTATAAAATAGAATTTCTTATTTTATTTTATTTTATTTATTTATTTATTTTTAAATTCCAATTTCGTTTACACACATCAGTTTAAACCACGGAGTAATAAAGACTCCGTGGTTTAAACATTGATGCTTAGATATTATATCATATCATATCAAATTAAATTATTAGAAAAATAAACACTTTTAATTCTATAATGACGTCAGATTTAACGTGTAAGTTTAACAATTAAAAAAGCTTTATATGAATTTCAATTTAATGCACGTGCAAATATATTTCTTTTCTTTTCACGTCAAGGTATTTTAAAAACGAAATGAATATGTAAATGTTTCTTTTATGTTGGCAGCAGCTAATTTTTTTAATATTTCATTATTTCCATTTCTATTACGGCTTCTATGGGGATTTTAATTAAAATGCTCAGATTTTAAACTAAAATTTATTTTATCAAAATTAAATATAGCCTATAACAATATGGCATACTGTAGCTTTCGGTCAGTGAAAGAAGTTTTTAAATCGGTTCAGTAGTTTCAGAGATTACCCTCCACAAACAAACAATTTTTTGCGCTTTATATAATGACTAGCTGACCCGTCCGGCTTCGCACTGATGAACAAATTTTAGTTAAAGATGGATTGATATGTAAAAAATCAAGAAATATATCAGTTTATATGTCAGGCAATATTATTAACTGGAAAGTCAAAATATAATTTTACAATTATTTTTTTTAATTAGTTGTTAAATGTTGGCAATTTTTACTTAATGCTATTTATTTATTTATTTCATAAAAAGAAACATTTCTTTACTCATGAATAAAAAATATTGAAAAATAAACCTATGACATGAAAATGTTTTTGATAAAATTGACGTCATAATAGCTTTAATTATTATTTATTTTTTCATTTCGCAAATATATTTAATTTTTTCCATAATTGATTATTATTTTAATAATGTATATTAAAGGAGAAATCAATAATATGAAACAATATTCGTACAATATATACTATTACAGAATCTGGTGTGAAACAACCACACGACTTCCATTACCCACTATTACACGTAATATATACAATTTTTTGGAGATATTACTTGCATTTTTTGAGATTTTCGAGTAAGAGAAACTTGATACACGTATAAAGACACATACAACAGAGTTTGCATAGCGAGTTAAAAAATAAGAGGAAAAAAATAGATAGTTATTTTTTTTAAACACGAATTTCCGAGATCTAAAACTGAACTACCTAATCAGGATGACCGTTAATATTCCTGTAATAGGCAAGTAATACTTGAGAAAGGTTATCTAAATTGGATTAAAGAAAAAATTTTCAAGAATACGTTAGAGCCGTTTTTGAGATACCAACTTTTACCAAAACTTAACATACTCAATTATTGACCTAAAAACAATAATTACATACAAAAGGATATTTAATAGGAAATTAACATGGCGAGTTTGAAAAAAATCCGTACAGGCGTTTTTAAAGGAACGCACTTGCGAAGTCTGAAATTGAGCTGTTTATAGAGGACGCCTATCAATTTTCCTGAACTAAGCAACTTTTCAATCCAAAGGGCGTCTAATATATTGTTTATATAGCAACTTTGAAGAAAATCATTAGAGGTGTTTTTGAATATGGGCTTAGGGTCCCATTTCTGGTTTTCGATGACCCAATTCCGGTTTTTCAATTTTCACGAAAATTTGGAAAATTTATCTGTACACCAGACCTGAATCACTTGTGAAGTTTAGTAGTTTTATTTTTATTAGTTTTGGAGATATGACAGCCAGAAGATTACACACACACGTGCACATATACACACACACTGACCAATTGCCAAAACCTATACAATACTTCCACTACCTACGGTAGTAGGGTAATTGAAGTAAACACATACATCTCGTATTTACTACGATAATATACAGATTTTCGTATTACGTTTTCGATCGCCAAATACAAAAATCGCCAATGACGATAGATATCAAATCTATGCTTTGTTTTCAATTAAAATATTGAAAATTTTAATTAAAAATTTATTTTACCAAAATTTATTATAGCTTCTAGCACTTAGAGAGACAGTGTAACTTTTGATTATTGAAAGAAAAAAAAAAAAAAAAGCAATCGGCTTTTTAGTTCTAGCGATCGTTCTCTACATATGCATATAAATCTTTCTTTTTTTTATATTAGTATAGCTATAGAGCATAGGTATATTAAATAGGTTTCCAGTCAACATAATGTAACTGAAATAATTAAATGCTATTTACATTTCAGTAATGGCTGTATGCGCTATGTATATTGAGCTACTTGCCATAACTGTTAGTTACTAAAAATAGTCGCCAAATAAATTTAAACATCTCAATACGCAAGCGAAGTATGACATCACTGACCGCCCGTGGATGCAAGAAAAAGATTTTCCATGTTAATCGCTCATTGGATTTTTTTTTTTTTTTTTTTTTTTTTTTTTTTTTTTTTTTTAATTAAAATTCTAGAAGAATTATTTCCCGATATTAATCCTCATATTTGGGTATAGATATGTATTAGTTATTGTATGCATGCGTTAGATTGAGTTATTTTGCTGTCAAATTGACAAAATTTTAATTTTGAATTTCAAAACTTTTACCCTTGGCGTTTTTTGTATTTGGCGATCAAAAACGTAATACGAAAATACACATGCCAGATGTATATTTTCGTAATATGTATTGCCCGAAATATTGTTTCATATTATTCGTTACACTCTTAATGTAAGTTTTTAAAATAACCATGATTTTTGAAAGGAATTAAATTATATTCGCCAGATAATTTGGCGATATTTTTTTTTTCTGCCAAGGATGACGGATATCAAATCTATTCCGCTGCAACATATTAGTTTATATCAGATACTTTACTTAGACATTTGAAAACAAATTTGACTTCAAATTATGATAGAATATTTATCCTTTCCTTTTTAATTAGTTTATTAGTTGGATGTTTATTGTGTAAATATCATCCTTTGAAATGAAATGTTTATGTTTTCAATCGAATATGGAAATTTTGCCATTTTTTTTTCTAGAGTTTTGAAATTTAAAATTCCAATTTTATCAATTTTACAACAAAAACAGATTAGAGGGATTCTAAGATTAGAGGGGGCTGAACGTATAGATGAGCAGACAGACAAACAAACTTTTCCTTTTATTAATATAGATTTATTATTATAGATTACTGCGTCTAGAAAAATTGTTTAGGAGTGATAATTACTTTCAATACATGTACAGTAGACAAATTATTGTTAGACTCCAATTTTCAAAGCTGATTTTTTTCTGTATTTAAACATTTTGAGGTGCCCTGAATACAAAAATTAAGTTTTTAACGGCTGATGTGTTTGTGTATGTATGTGTATGTTGTCAGCATAATTTAAAAACAAAATCCTACAGGATGTTTATTTAGAAAAACCATATAAGTTTTGCCTCTTGTAAAGTTTGACCAAGACTAATTAATATGCATGAGGAGCTAGTGCAGGTGAAATTTGTTTGAAAAAATTACTTTTATTGTATTTTTTAATTTTATAACACATTTTTTTTTTTTTTTTTTATGAATGTATGTACTATACACTGTTAAAAATTTCAACTGAAAACTTCTGGTAACCATACATCTTAAGTGTTATGTGAAATTACATAGAAAAATAAACGGAGATGCTGAAAATTTCTATTTATGAATTTTAATGATTAATATTAATTTAATTAAATGTTGGCGAGGATATATTTGTGACTTAGAATGCTTTTTTTAAAGTAGGTTTTTTTTTTTTTTTTTAATATATATATATATATATAAATTAAATAAATAATATAGATAATAATGCAGAATAAAGATTGAGAATTATTATTATATTTCTATTAACAATTATTACATTTACTCGATTATTCACATTTAACTATGAATTATTGTAAATTTACAAAGACTCTGAAGAAACATTTCAGTAAGTCTACAGAATTTTTTTACAGAGTATTCAAACGAGTGGTTGAGAGGACAGAAACCTCCTCAAACAGAAGTATTTGTCAAATAAAACTGTGCAGAGAACTGTGCATATTGCAATGCACAGTGAGAGAAAGTCATGCCATTGCCACACCAGATTACTTCTTAAGCATTTTCGAATTGTTCATAAACAGAATCCTTGCACAGCACGGAGTAATATTAATAGGAGTTGAAGGTCCAATGGGAGAAAGCTACGAAACTGTGATCTAAATCTTTGGTAAATATTGAGGGCGCCACTTGTCATTCCTCCCTACCTCGGCGCGGATATACTGTTGTGTTCAATAGAATTTTGCTGGAGTATATATAAATTTTTTTATTTTAAGCAATTTAATTTCTTTGTAAGTTCTTAAAACTGCATAATTCAGATGTTTCAAATAAATGCTTCGTTCCTAGTTGTAAAACAGGCTATGATAGTGATAAGAAAAACAAAAAAAAGCCCTAGGAGAAAAATAAAGACCGAGTTCGCGTTTTCTGCACCTAAAGTAAGATTATTTTTTTTCTTTACGAAATTTCATCCATTCTCCTTCCTCCCAAATTGTCTGTTTTAGCTAGCTTCGGTTCATAAGAATCGTCATTTTTTAAAAGCTTTCTTTCAAAGTAAAATTAGTATAAAATGGCTCTTAAAAAAAACATGTTGGTTAGAATACTCTATTTAATGAAATTTGCTTTCAATCGAAATTTTTTCAGCTTGATATTATTTTTTAAAAAATAATTAAAACGAGACATTTCCCCATTGAATAACACTGCGGAAGCTGGAGAGAAGGAAGGATTGCACGCTGGCGCCATCTGTAAACATTAGAAAACAACATCAAAAAATTACAGCGTTACCTTCTTCTCCTGTCTTTTTACTCAGTGTTGCACAGTAAATTACAATAATGCATTTTATTAGAAATTCAGGGGAAAAGAAAGTACTGTGAGTTCCGCAGGACATTAATTTAATATTTATTTGAAGGTATTTTAATTCAAGAGTGCCGTTAATAAGGATAGCATAGAAATAAAAGCAATGCATCAATAGTTTTGCTTTTTTTTTTTTTTTTCAGGAATCTATGAGACTTTATCCACCTGTTCCATTGTTTGCAAGACGAACAGTTAAAGATGTACAATGCGGTAAGTATACAGTATTAATGCATCTTTAATACTAAATAATTGACATTAGTAATATTATTAACAGAAGACTATTAAAAAATGCACATATCTTAGTGCGACACGTTATGAAAAGTGCCTTACTGGTTAATATGTTACACGTAGTACCTTTATATATATATATATATATATATAAGATAAATTTTAAATATAAGATAAAATAAAACTTGAATTTTTAAATATAGAACTAGAACAGAGTATATATAAACCTATGCGCAAATGCAGCGAAAGGAAATATAAAACTATAATACATAAGCAACTTAACAAGGATAAATGAAAATTAATCCCAAAACACACGAGGGCCTTCTTCAGGGGAGCTCCCCCATGTAGGGAATGATATATGAGAAGTTTCTGACGAAACGTTGGCTATCTAGCCAAAAAAACATGTTTCTAGCCCCCAACTTCTCATAGATGGAAGCAAGACCATACAGCAAATGAATTCAATTAATACAAAGCATAAAATACAATTAAATTCATAAATAAAGTACCAAAGTAAATACATCAAAATAGAATACAAGAATATAAATAATACAAGAATATATATAATACAAGAAAATAACTAAATACATACTTACTTGGACAAACTTGAATTGAATTTTTAAATATAGAACTAGAACAGAGTATTTATAAACCTATGCGCAAATGCCGTGAAAGGAAATATAAAACTATATTTCAAGTTTGTCCAAGTATGTATGTATTTCTTTATTTTCTTGTATTATTTATATTCTTGTACTTTATTTTGATGTATTTACTTTGGTACTTTATTTATGAATTTAATTGCTTTTTATGCTTTGTATTAATTAAATTCGTTTGCTGTATGGTCTTGCTTCCGTCTATGAGAAGTTGGGGGCTAAAAACGTGTTTTTTTGGCTAGATAGCCAACGTTTCATCAGAAACTTATTATATTTCATTCCCTACATGGGGAGCTCCCCTGAAGAAGGCCTTCATGTGTTTTGGAATTAATTTTCATTTATCCTTGGTGATTTGCTTATATATATATATATATATATATGTGTGTGTGTGTGGGGGTGGGGTGGGTGGGTGGGTGGGTGCGTGTGTATGTATGTGTGCGTGTAACACCTGTCTACTATCCTATAAGGCACCTACAAGTACACATAAGTGCTGCAGACCCAACGCAACATGGATTCGACTATTGCCTCAAGGAATCTTGGAAGCAATTCACATTAGGAATGCTTGCTGGAAAGTCCAGGGGACATTCCTGCAGTTTTGTGGCCTGCTAAGAAGTCCACTAAACCATAGAAATGTAAGATGGAGAACTTTTTCTGAATAGAACATAGCAATGCATTGCAGTTATTCTCACTATTGTTCTTGTCTGGGGTTTAGGTGGCCAATGGATCCACCAAAAGTCAGAAGAGTGTTACTGGAGCCACTCCTTTGCATCTTATTGCGTGTGGGGATGTCGCATTGTCACGTTGTAATTGTCCAAGTCCGTCAAAATACTCAATGAAGTAGGGTGGTATTAGCGAGTCACGGGAGAAGCTTAAGAGCCGTGCAATACCTAATCTCATCAACAGTCGTGGCCCATGTTATTCTGTGGGAAAATTTGTTTCCATAAAATTACTCGTTACCTAAGGATTTTTTATTTAATTCCGTTTTCACAGTCAGTTAATTCACGATCATTAAATCAGTACTTATATTTTTCCAAAAATTGATTTTTTAAATTTTTAGTATTTCATTTTGCGGCTAAAAAAGGAGGAAAATATACTTAGTGAAAATTCGCATTTTTGAGCTTAAAATTAAAATGCAAAAAAAAAAAAAAAAAAAAAAAAAAAAAATCAGTTTTCGAAAAAGAGTAGTAATTTAACGATTATGAATTTTCTAAATGTGAAAACGGAATTTAAAAAAAATATAAAAATAAACGAATTTTATAAATTTCGTATTAATATTTAATTTAAGACTCTTCCAGATTGTTACATGTGAAGTTTTCTTGCTAAAACGTTTCGAAATTTTACGATTTGAAAGACCTTTTTTAGTTGGTAGTCGAAAAAATTTTCTATTATCACGTGCTGTCAAAATATCTTTTATAACAGATCGTTTTATTTTGTTTGAATAATCTTTTCTAATTATGGCATTGGGAATGGCAGTTTCAGAACGGTTTATATTAACCTCACAATATCTCATTAAGATTTACCCATAGACCTGTTATAAAAATGGACGGGACAATGGCAACCTTTTTCAGTGGCAAAGGTAACTCATAAAAAAAATCACGTGAGTGTTGAACTACAGTCGGTAACAAAAGTGTCCGAACACTAGCAAAAATTCCTATGTAAAAAAAATACACTTCATACCGTTTTGTTACATAAATCCTTGTCGAATCCTGTTTTTAGTCAGTGTAAGAACATGATTCGATAAGGATTTATTTAACAAAACCGTATGAAGTGTACTTTTCTTACGTAAAAATTTTTGCTAGTGTTCGGACACTTTTGTTACCGACTGTACAGAAAGCCAAACTAGCCAATATTGAAATTTTCTCGCCATGCTCTAAACTCTGCTTTTTCTTAAGCAGACGATAGTTTACCTCTTTTTTCGAAAGTTCTTTTTAAAATTTTTATTTCACTTTAAAAGTTAGATTGTTTTGAATTTAAAAAGAATTTTATAGCAAGATATAGTAATTAGAAGTATTTTAAAAGCTCTAGAAATTATGTAAAATAAGGATTTTATTTCACAGGTAAGATTCTTTTTAATATTTTATTATTACGTTCTTTTTAAGTAAATATATTTATAAAATGTTTATAATTGCTATACATAATTCTCTGAATTGAATTAGTTTAAATATATTATACCTTACATGATATTGAAAAAAGTCCATGATTATTTATGAGAGTTAAAGCGAGTATAGACAAACCGAAGTTATAAACACTTTTGAACTTTGTTGAAAAGTGTTAATAACAAGGTAAAAATAAATTTCAGCAGCTGTAGTGTTTTACACAAGTTTTGCTTGTTGTATCTTTTAATAATAATAATAATAATATTTATATTCAGATCAAAAAATCGCTAATAACACGATAAATGCCAGAAAAGATAACCTTTTTTCAGCATCACATGTTTAATCTTTACCACCTTTACTTATATTCCCTTAATAATGGAATGCTCCGTCCACTCTTATAATAAGGTCTATGGATTTACCAGAATCTTTACAAAATAAAATTTTTCTCACTTCCCGCTCCGATAATTCTTTACCTCGAGGCATAGTCAAATTAATCGTAGATAACACATGCAAAACCTAAGCCTTTGCTTTTTAGGTAATTCTTTTACGAAATACTGACACATGCGCTTTATATTGAGTTTGACGTCATGTGTAATATGCTAATTTTCTCAGGTGGTCTCATAATTTCTTAACAGTCACAGTCTTTAATTTTTAGAAAAATGAATAAATTTTAATGAAATTTAATTTAATTTTAAAAGTTGAAATTAGTATAGGATGTGTTTCACGATCAATTTTAAATACGCAACTAAAAATTTGCATATTATGCTCTTTTCTTTAGAAATGCAACAATATGCTTGTGGTCTTATAATTTCTTAATGCACTGCATAAATGAATTCTAAGCATCATTAAATATACTTCAAGAACAGAAATATATGTATCCACTTAAGTATTTAAGTTATTTTTACATATTTTATAATACTCATAATTTCGTCTGTGACTGTATGTTTCGTCTAACCATCGTGCAAATGTCTTTGGAAAAACTTCCGTCTATACTGATTTTTCAATTCCATATAGCTTTTAAATATACTGGGTGTTTCAATACCGCGTTTGAGAACTTCTAAGAGGAGTAGGGTGCATCATGACAACTCAGAATCATACAGCAATACTTTTCTGACGTGGTGTTGTACACAGAAACATGATAAATAAAATAGCGCCACATGGGAAAATATTCGTTTTAATAATAAATGTACATGAACAAAACGAACATGAATCAAAGATAGTTTTCCATGTTTCGTCCACTTATTTTATTGCAGGCTTCACATCGTTAACAACACCGAAAAGCATGTTTTACGAATCACAGTTGATATGGGGAAAATTCGAGTTAAATCAGGACTATTCCAGAATATTCGGAATTCTATGCGCCATAGATGGGAGGTCATTGCAGGTCGGTGGATGAAACTTCGGACATTATCAGTGACCCATATTTATTTTGATGTGTATGGTGATTATAATTAAAGTTCCAATTTTAAAATGCTTTAACTTTGAAACTACCGGTCAGACAGAAGGATTTGATATTTTACCAGAACAGTCGTTAGGCAATGAAATTTTGTTTGGCGAATAGTTCCAAAATGTACCAAAAGATGGCACTGTCTGTGCTTGCACTGCTATTGTGGAGGTATGAAAATTAGTAAGGCGTCATATGCGTACCGCAGATACGCTCTCCCTTTTTAAACCTGCGTCATTTCTGGCTTTAGAAATACCGGAAGACTGTTGTTTACAGTGGGTGGAATGCAAATCTGACCAACTTGAAGGCAAGCATCACGCCCCACATTCATAGTATTAGCACATATACCTTCCGATCTGTTGCGGAATATGCGTTTTGCGCTTCAACTAACAGAGGAACATGGCTGAGAAGTTATTGAAAACTTATGCGTTAATAAACTGTAAAGTGGTGTTTGTTTCATTAAGGTGTTTGTTTCTCTTGGCATTATTTTCACTGTAAACACTTAATCTTGTCTTTTTGCTGATAAATATGTCGTAAACTCTTGTAGTCTATTGTTTCCTTTCGACAAACAGCATTCCTGTGTTTAACGAATTCATTTAGACGTTTCCCCTGACATTATTCTGATAGCGTCATCCATCGGCACATTTTGGAACTAATTTTTTCCTTCTCCAAACAAAATGACATCGCCTCACTATTCCTCTGGTATCAAGCCATTCTGACCGGTAGTTTTAAAGTTAGAGCGTTTTTTATTTCTCATGTTTCTATTTACTCCCACACTGTGTCAGGGAAATAATCCAGACCCTCCATTGCTATATGATTCTGAGCCTTAATGTTGTACCCTAACCTACCTACCAGTTTTGAAACGCGTTCTGAAACACCTTGTAGATTTTTTTTTTTTTTTTTTTTTTTTTTTTCAAAATATAACATTGATTTCATAGAATGTTTATTCATGCACATGCATATTGCTTCCTAACAATGCCGTCATTTTCCTCATCGAAAACATTTCTTTAAATATCATAAAGAAATATATTTCAAAATTCAAAAAGTCGTGGCCTTGGTTTATCAGATGCATTATTTTCTGGTTTAAATTACGTAATTAATTCTCGAAAATGAAACAATAACTATGTTATATTAAAATATATATTCTGATTTAACTGGAAACGAATAGCGGTACTTTGTCAAATCATCAAGAAAAATATTTAAAAATTCAAAAGGTCGTAGTTTCGGTTTATCATATGCATTACTTTTTGGTTTACATTAAGTAATAAACTCTCGAAAATGAAACAATATTGCATTAAAAAATATATTCTGATTTGACCGGAAACGAATCACAACACTTTGCCATATATCATCAAGAAAAATATTTAAAAATTGAAAATGTCGTGGTGTTGGTTTGTCGAATACATTACTTTTTAGTTTAAATTACGTAAAATGTTATATTTTATACGTGTGTAGAGTTTTGTGAGGATATCTGGAATATTTAATGAGTTATTAATATTTTATTTAAAAATGTAAAAATTGTTCGCAAGTTTTTCCTTTATAACTCCAAAGGTTTTTCTTGAAATTTTATGAAACTTTTGAAAAACAGGACAACATATGCCCAAATCATTATACTACTCGTATAGTTAAAAACAAATATATTTAATATTCAAAGAGATATGGACAGTTGTAGTAAATAATTTATTACTGCACATGCGCGAATTGTAGCAAAAAAACTTTGGCATGGTTTAATACTGAACTGTATCGTGCACCTTATAAAACTAGTATGTTGTGGCCACCACAAGACTTTCTTCTATATTTCCCTATACAAATTCACTCAGTAACAATTCAAAAAAAAAAAATTCCAATTTTTTTTTCGTTAAAAGTAAAAAAAATCGATAACTTTGTTTTAAATTATCACATATTTTTATTGTTCAACCATTCGTTTTAAAGGTGTTGACGAGACCTTTCGAAAGATACCCATCTTGAAAATTTACCCCTCCCCCCCCCGGGGTACTTGCCCCCAGGGGGGAAGCGATGCCCCCACATGCACAAAATTTTTTTCCAAATTAACTACTACTATTATCAATACTTCATATTCATTTTACAATCACAGGTTAAGAATAACTCTCATTATGTACACTTATACGAAATTTTGTCCTATACTGCCATTTAAAAATTTAGAAAAAATACGATCACAGCACCACCTGTTGAGCGATTGATCCCCAAATCTAATCAGCACCAGTTTATGTCAGGGACCAACTAAATACTCAAGTTTAGTTAAATTTCGTTTTAAAAAAAAAAAAAAAAAAAAAAAGATTTTTTTTTCTAAGTTTTTTTTTTTTTTTTTTTTTTTTTTTGTTAAAAGTTAAAAAAATCGATAACTTTGATTTAAATTATCACAGATTTATAGTTCAACCATTCGTTTTAAAAGTATTGACGAGACCTTTCGAAAGATACCCATCTTGAAAATTTACTCCCCTCGAGGGGGGACGTCCCCCCCCAGGGGGGGGGGGGGGGTGGCGAGGCTCCTACACATACAAAATTTTTTCCCCAGTTGACTATCTCTATTATAAATAATTCTTGTAAGTTTCATAATGATTACTAAAAAATAATTCTCTTTATGCAAATTTATACAAAATTTTGTCCTATATCACCATGCTAAAAATTTAGAAAAACCGGGATGGCAACGCAACCTGTAAGACAATTTTTACCAAAAGTTGATAGGCACTAATTTGTGTCAAGGTGCAACTACATACCAATTTGTATGAAATTCTGTGCAGTAGTTCCTGAGATACAGTTGCCACAAAATTTTGTCACACACACACACACAGACAGACTGACAGACAGACAGACAGACAGACATTTTCTAAAAATAGTCAAATCGTGTTCTACAGCTCTCAAGACGTGTAAATCCATCAAAAACCCGGGGTCGAAAATTTTTACGAATCCAATACTTTCTTCTATTGAATATAGAAGAAAGTAAAAATCCAGTCGAATATCACAAAAATTCATAGAGATATTGGTGATTGAATGAGCGGTTTTTTAGCTGTTTTCTAAAATGTTCTTTAAGATAAGGGGTCATTCGCAAATGAAAATTTGTATCAGAAAAAAGTTACTTATTTTTTTTCAAACAATTCATTTATATATATATATATATATATAGGTGTGTAGTACATACTATGAAAAAAAAAAAAGAAAGAAAGAAAGAAAAACGAATTGCAGATATTGTATTAAGTTTCATTGTGTAAACATAGTTTTTTTCTGATACAAATTTTATTTGTGAATGATCCCTTATCGTAAAGACCCTTCTAGAAAACAGCTGAAAAACAGCTCATTTTATTACTGATATCTCTATGAATATTTGTGATATTCAAATGGATTTTTTTTTTTTTTTTTTTTTTTGTAACAGTTGAATATTAAACTATACAAAAATTACTCTGTATAGTTGAGTATTAAATTACGTCAAAGATTTTTTGCTACCGTTCGAGTATGCGCAGTAATAAATTATTTACTACAACTGTCCATATCTCTTTGAATATTAAATATACTTGTTTTAAATTATAGTATAAGAATTTAGGCATATGTTGTCATGATTTCCGAAAGTTTCATGAAATTTGAAGAAAAATCTTTAGAGTTATAAAGTAAAAATTTGCGAAAAAGTTTTGCATTCTTAATAAAATAATAATAACTCCTTAAATATTCGAGATATCCTCACAAAACTCCACACACTTACAAAGTAAAACATTTATAATCATATCTAAAATTTGAAGATCAATCGACTCTTTTCCATGTACAGGGTAATCACAAATACTTTTTGTTTTATTCGATTTGTTGTTCGCCTCCTAAGGACCTTCGTGATAAAATCTTTGCTGAAACGTATGAGGAAAAACATGCTTTCCTTATTCCTAAAATTCAAGAACAACACATTAAGTATTTTTTTAAGACATTTGACAAAACGTAAAAAAGCAAAAGTGTTTCCATTATTTTGTCCAACACCTGTGTATAGATTATAAGAAAAGGCTGACATTTCATTTAAGAATGTTTTGACTATTCCACATTGTTTGCCGATAACCTCTTAGTTTTACTATAAACAGAGACTGAGATAATAAATAATAAATTTATTTGGTACAACTATAGTATTTCCTCACAGCTGAATTTGGCGATTTTTCTTTGGCGCCGATTTGAACGATAACGATGTCGTTCTGGACTGTTTGCGATATAATATGGCAGCCTGCATTCTATTTATTTTGGATTTATGATTTTATGGTTTATGATTTATAATTTAGCTTATGATTTTATCATTTATGATACATGATTTATTATTTTTAGATTTATGATTTAGCCATAATCGCCAAAAATAAATCGCCAAATTGAGCTGTGGGGAGATACTATAGTTGTTCCATTTATTTTAATATAATGTTTCAGTGTATCATATAAAATTTCACATAGAAATCGCAAACCATTCGCAAATTTATTATTAAGGTATTATTTATTTTATTTATTTAAAATTACCTTAAAAAAAAAGCCCTAAGTTTGTTTTTGTTTTTTAAGTGATAGATATAAAATTCTGCACAAAACAGAATTTATTTCGTACGACAGTACTTACTTTAATCTATTCTTCCATATAAAGGCATGCAGTAAAGTAACTGTGTTTTATTCAATAGCATTGATTACTATATTCATTTCTTAAAATTTCTTTAGTATAGGAACCCATTGGCGGTTTTTAAATTTTTGTTATCGTTTTGACAGTGAATTTAAACAGCTATCGCAGTTGCTCAGGTAAAAATCTTGGCGTAAAACGTCCGAGCCACTTCGATGCGGATTTCGAATTTTGCCAAGAAGTTCTACACTGAAGCTGTTCCATTTCTTTAGCACGATTTTTCTCACTTTTACTTTCATTAAAAAAATATATATATATTTGTTTATTTATTTATTTATTTTTTGGGCATAAAGCAAGAATATATTTACTTATTTTTGGCAATAATTGTTTTAAAGAAAGAAAAAATGTTTGCATGTTTATTCAAGGTGATAGATAAAAATTGGTAACGATGCTGTCTCAGAGGAATAGTACGATTTGTTGTACTGATAAATAAAAATAAATAATATAAATATCTAATGCTTTGCGAGTTTTTTTTTTTTTTTTTTACCATTTTATTATTTTGCATTTTGTTTAATTAATTCACTTATGCTTTTCTTTAAAATTCTGGAACATTTTCAATTCTGTTAAATTATCACATTAATATATTTATTTTAATTGCAGGAAAATACACTATTCCAAAACACACAAATCTTATAATGTTCACTTATTTAGCACACAGAGATCCAAATATGTTTCCTGATCCAGAAAAATTTAATCCTGACAGATTTTTAGAAAGAAATGCTGATAAAGAGTTCGTAACATATTCCTTTGCTGAAGGAGTACGAAATTGCATCGGTAAGTGTAAGCTGGTATCTTAAAGCCACCACAAAACTTTCTTCTATATTTCATACATAAATTCACTCAGTACAAATAATTTATTAAAATTATTTGTCATGGTCAATGCAGATTTTTTTTTTTCTGCAAGAAGTATAACGTTTAAAGTCCAAAGAATGTCGATTTTATGCTCTGCTAACAATATCTTATTGATAACTTTGTTTTTATTTATCAAACTAGGGAGCTCTGCCCCCTGCTCGCTCCGCTCACCAAACCCCGAGGAAAGCATCGCTGTATTGATTTCCGTATTGAAAATTTCACCCCCCCCCCCCCCCGAGTGGGTTTTCACGGTGGTAGGCGTTGCGGTACAACTATAGTATTTCCCCTCAGCTGAATTTGGCGATTTTTCTTTGGCGCCGAATTGAACGATAACGATGTCGTTCTGGATTGTTTGCGATATAATATGGCAGCCTGCATGCTATTTATTTTGGATTTAGGATTTATGATTTATAATTTAGCTTACGATTTTATCATTTATGTTATATGATTTTTAGATTTATGATTATGTTATATGATGCCATAATCGCCAACGAAAAATCGCCAAATCTAGCTGAGGGGAAATACTATAGTTGTTCCGGCGTTGCATCTACTATACATGTCCAATTCTGTTTTTTCTACTCGACTATTACTGTCATAAATAATTCTTTTTCATTTCATAATGATTCGGGAAAAATAATTATTTTTGTGTATTTCTAGAAATTTTTTAAGAAATAGAACAGAATAAAGAAAGCAACGATGTTGGTCGCATTTTGTTATATAAATTTATAAGGAATTGTTATGCGAGCACAAATGATGCTACTTTATTAATTTTAAAGTGTAGATAATAATTACTGGCGTCCGTTTTTGTATAGTTACAAGTTTATATCAGTACGAGAAAAGTCGGGAATTTGCGGTGGTTTTGCAAAAAATTACCGGCGTCTGCGACAAGGACCTTTTAAGTAAAGTAAAAACATTTTGATTGTATTAAGTTTATTAAAAAGATGTTTAAAGCCGTTAAAGGATTTAAAAAAGAATATTTGAAGTGGATAGCCGGAGAGATCGGAGCGACTTTGCCTTCGACGTTCATAATAGTAAGCTTAAAAGAGCTGATTTTAAAATAGTAAATAGTACAAAAAGGATCCAGAATTCGTTCAAGATATCTTAGGAAATGTCGCAACTGAAAGAAAATTAAAAGAAGAAAAACAAGCTTTGAAAGAAGAAAAACAAGCTTTGGAAAAAAAAGAAAAGGCTGAGAAGTTAAGGCTAGAAAAAGAAGCTGAGGCGTTAAGGCTAGAAAAAGAAGCAGAACTGAAAAAAGAGAAACTAAGGTTGAATCATGATTTAGAATTAGCGAAAATACAATCATCTGGGCAAATTCAAACTGATGCTATTTCAATTAATTATGAAAAAAAAGCTATGAGACAAAATTTTTCCTTACCTAAACTAGAATTCAGGAAATTTGGCGGAGAAATTAAGGATTGGTTGCCTTTTTGGAGCCAATTTCAACAAATTGATAAAGATGATGATATTACACCGGAGGACAAATTCCAATATCTGGTACAAGCAGCAATCTCTGGTTCACGAGCTAGAGAAGTTGTTGAAAGCTTTCCGCCAAATGGCGCCAATTATTCAAACCCAGTAAAAAGTTTAAAAGCCCGATTTGGCAGGAAAGATATTTTAGTGGAAGTGTATGTTCGCGAGTTACTGAAGTTGATAATATCTGTTTAAAAGAAAGGGGTAAATTTTCCTTAACTTTTTATATGATAAACTTGAATCACATTTACGTGCGTTAGAAACATTAGGTGTTATCACTGATAAATATGCCTCCATTTTATACCCTATGGTTGAGTCTTGTTTTCCAGCAGATTTTTTGAAGGCCTAGAATCGCTCGAATCTCTCTTCGGGACAACTATAGTATCCTCCCCACAGCTGAATTTGGCGATTTATTTTTGGAGATAATGGCAAAATCATAAGCTAAATTATAAATCATAAAATCCTAAATCCAAAATAAACAGCATGCAGGCTGCCATATTATATCGCAAACAGTCCAGAACGACATCGTTATCGTTCAAATCGGCGCCAAAGAAAAATCGCCAAATTTAGCTGTGGGGAGCAAACATTTGAGCTCTGACTGCTTTTCAGCTCGAAAATTAAGTTTAACTGAAATACAGAAGCTCGTAAAAGATAAGAACTGTTGCTTTGCTTGTTTGTTACCTAATAATACAGTTAAGAAATGTTGAGCAGTTTTAAAATGCATTATCTGTTCTAAGAAGCATGAGATTTGCGTGATTCTCAAGGTAAAACTGCACAAGAAAAGGTTGAAGAAAATTCAGTCAATAGTGGGAACAACTATAGTATTTCCCCTCAGCTATATTTGGCGATTTTTCGTTGGCGATTATGGGTAAATGCTACTTTTGAAGTGGTTGCCATGGGTTTCTAACGTAAACGAAACCGAAATATGTTTTTCAGAATGGCATCATTAAAATAATTCATTGAACTTATTTCTAATCGTTTCTAATAATAACAAAACCACGGAGTAAAAAGACAGGAGAAGAAGGTAACGCTGAAATTTTGTGATGTTGTTTTCTAATGTTTACAGATGGCGCCAGCGTGCAATCCTTCCTTCTCTCCAGCTTCCGCAATGTTATTCAATGGGAAAATGTCTCGTTTTAATTATTTTTTTTTAAATAATATCAAGCTGAAAAAATTTCGATTGAAAGCAAATTTCATTAAATAGAGTATTCTAACCAACATGTTTTTTTAAGAGCCATTTTATACTAATTTTACTTTGAAAGAAAGCTTTTAAAAAATGACGATTCTTATGAACCGAAGCTAGCTAAAACAGACAATTGGGAGGAAGGAGAATGGATGAAATTTTGTAAAGAAAAAAAAAAAAACTTACTTTAGGCGCAGAAAACACGAACTCGGACTTTATTTTTCTCCTAGGGCCTTTTTTTTGTTTTTCTTATCAGTATCATAGCCTGTTTTACAACTAGGAACGAAGCATTTATTTGAAACATCTGAATTGTGCAGTTTTAAGAACTTACAAAGAAATTAAAATGCTTAAAATAAAAAATTTTAAATGTACTCCAGCAAAATTCTATTGAAAACAACAGTATATCCGCGCCGAGGTAGGGAGGAATGACAAGTGGCGCCCTCAATATTTACCAAAAATTTAGATCACAGTTTCGTAGCTTTCTCCCATTGGACCTTCAACTCCTATTAATATTACTCCGTGAACAAAACAAATATGTATTTAAAATTGACTTACCTCCTTTGCTCGATGAGAACCACGATCCAAACCTAATCGATTTTTCGGAGGAACACCTTTTACTCTTATCATCCACAACAACATAACCATAACATCTCCATGCAAATCCATCCTTCACTTTCTTTCTCGGTCCAAAAACCATATCACTCTTACACTTTTCACAAATCATACTTCGTTTAATCAATACACATTCTTTCAAAAAATCCAAAAACCTTTCTCCGTCTCTAAATAATTCACTCAAAAAAATCCTACTACATTCACCTTTTTTTTTCCAAATATAGCTCTATCACTCGTTACAACCATTCTAACATTATTTCTTAACAAATCTTTATATTTTTCAACAATTTCCATTATTGAATCACTACTACTAGCTGCGATCCGCGTTTGTAATGATCGATAGATGGCGCTGTCTGAACTGCAGTTGTTAGTAAATATAATAGCCACGTGGATTAATAATTGTTCTTTCTCCGCCATTACATCATGGAAAATCAATTGCATAATATGATGATATGCAGTGGTGTGATAATTTCACCTTAGCCCACCAGAGGGTGAGCATTTCATTACAATCGCGGATAGTTTAAAAAAATAAAATAATAATAAATTAATTAAACAAAATAAATCAATAATAAAAAATAAAATACGACCTTTTTTATATAATAATACTTCACCGGATGAAATAGAATAGAACAATGAATAATTATCTCTTTATAATCAATTGCTAAGCTGGTTGCCATGGTAATTAAAAAAATTAACGCTGTTGCTATGGCATAAAAAATAAATAGTATGCAGCCTGCAGACGATGTTGAGATGATGTGATTCTATTTCACCTGAATTACTACAAAAATCATTATATAAAACGGTCGTATTTTATTTTTTACTATTGATTTATTTTGTTTAATTAATTTATTATTATTTTGCATGGTAAAAAAAAAAAATAACAGAACGCTGGTTGCTATGGCTTAAAAAGTAAACAGCATGCAGGTTGCCATATTGTATTGCAAACAATCCAGAACGACATCGTTATCGCTCAAACCGGCGCCAACGAAAAATCGCCAAATCTAGCTGAGGGGAAATACTATATAGTTGTACCCAATAGAGAAGTAATATGACAAATTTCAATAAGCAAAGTGCTAAAGTATTCCTCCAAATGTTATCAGTTAAACTTATCTCAGAAAGCAAACAGAAGACAGTTCGTTTATTTTTTGATTCTGCATCCCAGAAATCTTATATTTTGAAAAAGCAGAAGAGACAAATTGTACTCACATTCATCAAGAAAAAATGATGCATTCATTGTTTGGCAGAGTTACAACAAAAGAATGCTAACATAATTGGAATCTAGTTGCAGGTTGGTCCACAAGTGGATTTGGCGATTTTTCTTTGGTGGGCGAAGTGCCATTTTCGAAAGTGGTTGCCATGGATTCCAAGCTTAAACAAAATCAAAACATGTTTTTAAAAACGATGTCATTATTAATGTACAAAAATTAATTAAGCTTATTTTTAATATTAATAAATCAAATACATATTTAAAATTCACTTACCTCACTATTCATGATAAAAGATCTTCATAAATTTCGATACTTAAAAGGCGATGAATACGCATATATATATATATATATATATATATATATATATATAAGTTAAAATTTAAATATAGGAGGGAGTAAAACCTGAATTATTAAATAAATAGAATTAGAACAAAGTTTTTATAAACCAATGCGCAAAAGCAGCAAAAGGAAATATAAAACTATAATAAATAAACAAAACCAGATGAAAATTTAATCCCAAAACACATGAGGGCCTTCATCAGGGGAGTTCCCCCATGTAGGGAAAGGAATGTGAGAAGTTTCTGACGAAACGCTGGTATTGGCCAAAAAACACGTCTCTAGCCCACAACTTCTCACAGATGGAAGCACGACCATACAGCAAACGAATTTTAATTAATAGAGCATTTCCTCGTGACGTCTGGTGGTTGGCAAAAAAGCGCTCGACTTTCCCGCGCCCCGCCCACCATTGATACTATATTGGTGATCCGCCATCGCTATGCTTTTCCCAAGCCTTTTTGCCAACCACTCATAAAAGTTGAGATGTTTGTTTACAAACAAGGAACTGCCATAGCATAAAAATAGCATAAAAAGCAATTAAATCCAGAAATAAAGCACAAAATATAATACATCAAATATAAAATTCAAGAAATATAATATCAAATATAAAATACAAGAGATTAAATAAAACAAGAATATATAAATACATACTTGGATAAACTGGAAAATTGAAAACCACCCCCCTTTATAAACATAGAATCCTTTTCAGCTAGTAGGACCACTTACCAGCACTTAAATGTCGCCCAAAATGGAACAACAAACCTTAAGTGGGATTGTCATCAAGAATACTGAAATGCTTATTGCTTAAAATAACAGGATAGCGGTTAACAGTTAGTATATTTTTGAGATTTTTCATAGCCAGATTCAGGTCTAAATTGTTATTGCAAATCATTTTAATTCTATTTATTTGGGTGAACATAATATTTTTTAAAACTTTGTGACAAATACAGGAGAACCAATTTGTTAAATTACAAACTTTAAAGTTAAAATCTTGTCTTTTATCATAAATCCCAATTAACCAGTTATTATCTATTTTTTTAATTTTTAAATCCAGAAAAGAAGTTTGTTCTTCAGAGTCAGTACGGTTTAAGACAAGATCGGACGGATAAATTTCAGCAGCATACTTCGCAAAATCTACACAGTTTATTTCTGTGTAGTTTTTACAGTTTTTGTGAATTTAATTACTTTTTATGCTATGTATTAATTAAAATTCGTTTGCTGTATGGTCGTGCTTCCATCTGTGAGAAGTTGGGGGCTAGAAACGTGTTTTTTTGTCAATACCAGCGTTTCGTCAGAAACTTCTCATATTCCTTTCCCTACATGGGGAGCTCCCCTGATGAAGGCCCTCATGTGTTTTGGGATTAAATTTTCATCTGGTTTTGATATATATATATATATATATATATATATATATATATATATATATATATATATATATATATGCTTCCCGTACATTTTTACAGTTTAAATGTTCCACACTTACCGGTAAAATACGATTATATAAATCAGAATTCCGTTTACCCTTTTTTTTTAAATTATTTTT
This sequence comes from Salticus scenicus, assembly GCA_963930645.1. Classification (NCBI taxonomy): domain Eukaryota; kingdom Metazoa; phylum Arthropoda; class Arachnida; order Araneae; family Salticidae; genus Salticus; species Salticus scenicus. Next base: position 113,476,788 of record OZ005661.1, on the reverse strand, counting down.
AGAACGCACTTTTAAAAATAAGCTACTTTACGTAGCCTGAAAGTAGAAATGCATCAAATTCGGTAATTTACCGAAAAGCAATACACATGTAGTTACATACGTGTAACTACATGCTTCACGTACATGACATGAAAACCACACTTTTCACAATCATACCACTTTTAATTAATTCACATTTTTTTCAAAAATTAAAAATACATTTCTCTCTCTCTAAACAATTCACTCAAAAAAAAATCCTGCTTCATTCACCTTCTCTTCCAAAAATAGGCCTATGTAAACAAAATAAATTAATAATAAAAAGTAAAAATACAACCGTGTGCTTCACCAGCTGAAATAGAATAGAATAATGAATAATTAAAGTCATCTAATTTATTGCAATGCTGGTTGCCATGGTAATAAAAAATAAAAAGAATGCTGGTTGCTGTGGGCATAAAAAATAAACAGCAAGCAGAGCAGGTTGCCATATTATATTGCAAAGAATCCAGAACGACATCGTTATCGTTCAAAACGGAGCCAAAGAAAAATCACCAAATCCATTTGTGGACAAATCTGCAACTTGTACCAAATTACTATATGTGAAAACATTAAACCTGCCATTGAAGGTCCGTGGATTAAAGAGCTGAAGGATTATGGGATCGCGTTATTTGATGTAAGTCAATGCTGTGAAGTTATCGAAATATTGATTGGTGCTGACATTATAAGAAAGATGTTAACTTGCAGAAGAAAAGTATTGACATCTGGTCTTGTTGTTATACAAACATATCTTGGTTGGACACAACAAGATAAATAAATGGGTGTTGCTGAAACACCCCCATAATAATAAATGAATTTTAGTAAGTAAGTAAGATTAACCCAGGTTTTAAATTTTATCTTTATTAACTTTCCCAATTAACACTTATGGGGATATCCTAGCATAAATTCAAACAGTAATTCATAAGAAAATTACTCACGAATAATTACAAATATCGTTTATTTTGGAAAATAGTTTACATAAATTGTGAAAACAATTTAGGCCCATACGGCCGGTGTAAATTGAATATTAATGACGTTACTATGATAATAAATTACACTTATATGGACTCCTAATTTAGATTCGTATTTACTCCCGGAGGAGAGGCTAATAAATAAAAATGCTTACCAAAAATCTTCAGCGCTGATTGTGGCTCCATCATCTTTTCAGGGCCCGGATCACTTTGTCAACAAGCAACACTTTCGTTAAATCCAAAACATGAAACTTCTGTTGATACACCCACTCTTTCCTCTCTGTCATCCTCCTATATCCCATCCGATTTCATCCCCCTTCTCTGTTCTTCCAATATTTCCCCATTTTTCCTTACCAATCCCGGGTTAGCTCGTCGCTAACCTTAATATTATTGGATTTTAGAAATTGAATAAAATTTCCGTCATTGGTCATTGCTCGCCCCCTTAAAATTCGTGTCTACTCTTATTTTATTTTATTTTCTCAGTGTTATCCAACTGCACTCGAAATATACAAACTGCACTCGCTAGTCTTAACCCCCCTTTCACTTACTCTCTAGCAAGTTTCTATCTTACCTCCACTTCGCTCTATATAGGAAGAACCCAAAAGTTTATTGGTAGAATTATACTAACTGCCCTAGCTGGAAGTTTATAATTTTATTTGTAATTTAACCGAGTTACCTGCGTTTTCAGATTCATGCACAGCGAGGCAAGGGAGTCCAGTGAAGTTTTTTTTGTTTTTTACGTGTCTGATAGTGATTACTGCAGAACCGAGTTGCGGGCGTTCTCAGATTCATGCACAGCGAGATAGGAGTGTCCAGTGATTTTTTTTTTTTTTTTTTTTTTTTTTTTTTTTTTGGGGGGGGGGGGGGGGGTTACGCGCGTGGTAGTGATTGCCGCGGAAGCGAGTTACGGGCGTTCTCAGATTCATATACAGCGAGGTACGGGTGTCCAGTGATGTTTTTTTTTGGTTTTAACGTGCATGATAGCATTGCTGCGGAACCGAGTTACATGTGTTTTCAGATTCATGAACAGCGTGGTAGGGGTGTCCAGTAGGACTGGGCTTTATATCGATGTAATATAAAATATCGATTTAACGCTAATATCGTTTATCCGATTTAAAAATTTCATCTTCCGTAAAATATCGATGCAGAAACATCAAAGCACAGGAAAATCTGATTCCAGACTAAACCGATTCTATGTGGAATAATGCCAGATTAAACCGATTCTATGCTGGAATAATGCCAGATAGCTATTCATATTCATTCAACGGGATAACGATTTAGTCAAGCATGCGCACTCATAGACAATTAAATCACAAAAATCTTGACTGAATGAAACAGCAAAAAATCAAGCGAATAATATTCATTCGAAATGCCGTTTCGATTTAGTGTCACGCAGGCACACTGGGAAAAAGAGAATATCGGTTTAAAAGATGCATTCTTTCGATGAGCCATGATTGCGGTTTTAACGCATGTGCAGAAGCAAAATGAAAACCGATTCTGATTTCTGATACAAGCATTCCGGTTAAGTTTGGGTAGATGAAATGGGATTATTCATTCATTCAAAATTCGTTTGATTACAAGAGATTTATTTTGTCAATATTAGTATTTTCTTCTGCTATTTTTTGTTATATTTTTTGCCAGTTCCTATAATTTATAAATAAGAAATCCCAGTTTATGTCTATTAGATAAGTGAATTAACTATTCTTTATTAATATTTTATGTAATTAATAATATTTCTTCATTAAATTCATTGATATTAGTACAGAATACGACATTGTCATATTGTCAAAAATAAATTAATTCAAACAACGGCGTTATTTTAGATATGATTGTTTTAATATCTAATTTTTATTTATTTAGAAGGTATGCGTATTTAAAGGGTATGCGTACTCGAAGGTATGGGTATTTCGAACAGTATGAGTATTTAAAATAATTTTAAATGCTGTGAAAATTGACTTTTTTTTTTCCCCCTCTTCAAAGGCACCAAATTGTTCTTTCTTTAAAATTTATTTCCCTATACTGAGTTAGCTATTTATGTCTTTTTGTCTTTTGTAATATTTCATGTAATTTAATCTAAAATGAGTAAAAATTTTAAAATTTCAATTAAAAAAAAGTAAATCTCGTAAACTTTTTTAAAAAGAATTATATTTTAGAAAATTTTAATTAAGAATTATATTTATTAGGAGATTAAAGGCACTAGAAATTTAATAACATGTGTGAAGCGCTTCTCTTAATTAGCAATTTTCTGCTGATACTTGCAATTTTGCAATTTATTCGCATGTAAGTGGGGCATATAAATATTTTAGTGCATTACAAAGTAGTACGAAATAGTAAAATTCTGAATTTATCAATTAGTTATAATGATAATAAATTTGGGTGTTTTAAATGTTCTGAATGTTACTCATGAAATGTCATGTCACGAGTCCATATAATATAATTTGTGATAAAACAAATCTGCGCTATATTAATTATACTGATGTATAAATTTTGAACTGTGGAAAATAATGAATAATTTTATAGTAATTAGTATTAAAACATTATATCTTTATCAGAAGGCTGTTTCTTAGGCGGACTAAGAACATGATTTGACAAGAATTTATTTTACAGAGCAGTATTAAGTGTACATTTTTTTATATAGAAAATATTGCTAGCGCTCGAATAATTTTATATCCGACTATATATGGAGTAATGTTATAAGCAATACCATTATATGGCTCAACCTCATTTTTAAGTTTTCTACTTCCTGCGATTGAATTTAAGTTGCACCTGAATTGGAGCTACCATACATCCACTCACAAAGGAAGTATAAATCAGTAAAATTCCTATTGGAGCCAAACCAAGATTACATTAAAAGAGAGGTCGAAAACATAGGCTAAATGGCAAATTTTGAGCAACAATTCACTTATGGATTAAGATAAGACCCTAGAAAATTTAATCCCTTTTATGAAAATCAACGAAATATAATAAGTGGGCAAAAAAGCGTGGCACAGTGTCAGAGTGTTTGACTTGAGACAAGAAGATCTTCAATTCAATCCCCGTCTTGGCAAATTTTGATTTTTCTTTCTTTTTTTTTTTTCATAATACTAATATTTGGTTTATCTAAAATTAACAAATGATGGTAAAAAGTTAAACCATGAGGTGGTTGCAGCTACTTCAGTACCAAGTTTTGGTTCAAACTAATACCAAACTTTTTATATTGTAATGTTGTACTACTCAGACATTAAACCCAACAAACTAACTATAAACCGTCTCCACATTCTAAAGAAAACTGCTAAAAATCCTTACGTGTAGGGATTATACCCTACAATTGGTAACGCTGCATTAAATCGATATATCCTTATATCGGTATTTTAGACGAGCGATATATCGATTTAAGAAATGTCAACATCGCCCAGCACTAATGTCCAGTGATGTTCTTTGGTTTTAACGTGCGTGATAGTGATCGCCGCAGAACCGAGTTACGTGCGTTTTCAGATTCATGCACAGCAGGGTAGGGGTGCCCAGTGATGTTTTTTTGGTTTTAACGTGCGTGATAGCATTGCAGCGGAAGCGAGTTACGGTGTTCTCAGATTCCTGCACAGCAAGGTAGAGGTGTCCAGTGATGTTTTTTTTTTTTTTTTTTTTTTTTTTACGTGCGTGATAGTGATTGCCGCGGAACCGAGTTACGTGTGTTTTCAGATTCATGCACAGCGAGGTAGCGGTGCCCAGTGATTGCCGCGGAACCGTGTTACGTGGGTTTTCAGATTCATGCACAGCGAGGTAGGGGTGCCCAGTGATTTTTTTTTTTTTTTAACGTGCGTGATAATGATTGCCGCGGAACCGAGTTACGTGCGTTTTCAGATTCATGCACAGCGAGGTAGGGATGTCCAGTGATTTTTTTCTTTTTTTACGTGCGTGGTAGTGATTGCCGAGTTACAGACGTTCTTAAATTCATGCAGAGCGAGGTAGGGGTGTCCCATAGACTTATTATAAGATTTTACGGGACAATGGCAACCATTTTTAGTGGTAAAGCTAACTCATAAAAAGGTCATGTGAATTTTGATCTACAGGAAGCCAAACTTGCCAATATTGAAATTTACTCGCCATGCTCTAAACTCTGTTTTTTATTAAGCAGATGATATTTTCCCTTTTTCTTTGAAAGTTCTTTTTAAAATTTTTATTTCGCTTTAAAAGTTAGATTGTTTTGAATTTAAAAAGAATTTTATAGCAAGAAATAGTAATTAGATGTACTTTAAAAACCCTAGAAGTTATGTAAAATAAAGATTTTATTTCACAGGTAAGATTCTTTTTAATATTTAATTATTACGTTCTTTTTAAGTAATTATATTTATAAAATGTTTATAATTGCTATACATAATTCTCTGAATTGAATTAGTTTAAATGTATTATATCTTATATTATTTCAAAAATGTCCATAATTATTTATGAGAGTTAAAACGAGTATAGACAAAACAAAGTTATAAAAACTTTTGAACTTTGTTAGATGTTAATAACAAGGTAAAAATAAGAGTAAATTTCAGCAGCTGTAATATTTTACACTAGTTTTGCTGAAAGAATGTGGTATATTTTAATAATAATAATAATAATATATATATATATATATATATTCAAAACAAAAAACTGCAAATAACGCGATAAATGCCAAAAAAGGTAACCTTTTTCAACATTCACATGGTTTCATCTTTGCACCTTTTCTTATATTCCCTTAATAATGGAATGCTCCGTCCACTCTTATAATAGATCTATGGAATGTCCGTTGATTTTATTTATTTATTTTTATTTTTTCCATTGCATCTTTCATTTTCTGTTTCACTACTTTCAGTGGAAGGATCTAAATTCATAACGGGGGTTTCAGGTAGCAGGAGGCGTTTGCATGTCCGAGAGCAGTTGGTAGTTTTTACTTTCCGAACACTATAGTGAGGAAAGTATTGTAATCATGTCAAAAATCCGAATTGGAGATTTTGATGTTTCTATACGTTTCGAGGTCCCCTGAGTCTGTTTCCACTATTTTTGAGATGATGTATGTATGTGTGTGTGTGTATGTGTGTATGTATGTGTGTATGTGTGTATGTCTGTGAGTGAACACGCTAGCGTCTAAACGCATTGTTCGAATAAGTTGAAAGTTGGTACGTATATTGTAAGTCACCATAGTACGAACCCTATAGATTTTGGTGAATCTAGCACTTATAGTTTTTTTACAGGGACACAAAGAAAAATTCTTTATCATTACGGCCTATGGGACCAAAATCTTAAAAGTGCGATAGCATCTAAACGCCTTATTCAATTGAGCAAAAACTTTATACACATATTATAGGTCACAGATACTCAATCTGTATAGATTTTGGAGAATCTAGCACTTATAGTTTTTTTACAGGGACACAAAGAAAAATTCTTTATCATTATGCCTATGGGGCCAAATTTCTAAAAGTGTGATAGCGTCTAAACGCCTTATTAATATGAGCAAAAAATTTGTACACATGTTATAGGTCACATTTGCACCAACAGTATAGATTTTGGTGAATCTAGCACTTACAGTTTTTTTACAGGGACACAAAGAAAAATTCTTTATCATTATGGTCTATGAGACCAAATTTTTAAAAGTGCGATAGCATCTAAACGCCTTATTCAATTGAGCTGAAAATTTGTATGAATATTATAAATCACTGTTGCACTAACTTTAAGCATTTTAGTGAATCTAGCATTTATAGATTTTTACAGGGACACAACGAAAAATTCTTTATCATTATGATCTAAGGACTTAAAGTTCAGTAGCGTTAAATAAAACCTCGTGTGATATATGGAGAAAAATACTCAAACACTCTATTACGGTTTTCTCTCTTTTGTTTGTTTAGCAACTCCTCTTTCTTTATTTTATCTACAAAACTGTTAGTTACTCAATGTTCGGAAAGTCGAGTGGAGTCACTCCAGATTTTTTAAAGTGGGGAAAAGATAAGCGAGTGCAGTTGGTAACCGCCCAAATAAATTAGAGAGCTGATTCAATGGATAAAGGATTATCTTTCCGTGGTTCAACATGAATCACGTGATATGAACCAAGATTGCTATGTTTGGCCTGTCTATTTTGGCATTTAAAATTTCAATTCGGCAAATTATCGTTATTATCAGGTAACACAACAGCCTTATAACCGAAATAAATGGTTTTTAAAATAAGTTTTTATATATTTCACATTATAATAATATAATAAAGTACTTTTATTTTCCATCATTTCCCAACAAAGTTTAAAAGTGTTCTTACTCTCTAAAAATGGAAAGGGAAAATTCTCTCAGATTGAGCTATTTTTTCACTCAATCGACATGTTGAAAGGCAAATTCTCACGTTGAGAGAAATCCTCTCAAATCATTGACCTGATATTAGCGGCTCAGATTTGAACCAATCGAAACAATTCATTTTTGAGAGAAATCGGACCAGATTTGAGTGAATCTGTTAGATGCTGGAAAAAATATGATATTCCCTCCGCCGGAATCGAACTTGGGTCCTCTATCGAGGTAGACAAATTCGTTAGCACGACGCTACGATTTCATGCGATTTCATGCTAAAAGTTTCTGTATAGCTCTTCTGAATCATTCTCAAACGGAGAAAATACTATTCATCAACTTTTACTTGTATTATACATAACATAAAGCTATGTGAAACCCAATTAAACTTCCTTAAAATAACACTATTGATTTGAAATTGATAAAAATTCTTAGAAACAGAATCTCTACGACAAGCGGAGATTTTAGAAGCTCGCAAATTAATTCTACATAATTTAGCACGTTTAGAGGAATAAATTATTTCCTGCGACGTTGCAGAATTTCTTGAATAACTATGAATTGAAAAATCTGGAGTGACTCCACTCGACTTTCCAAACATTGAGTAATTAACAGTTTTGTAGATAAAGTAAAGAAAGAGGAGTTGTTAAACAAACAAAAAAAAGAAAACCATATTAGAGTGAGTATTTTTCTCCATATATCACACGATGTTTTATTTAACGCTGCTGAACTTTGAGCCCATAGATCATAATGATAAAGAATTTTTCGTTGTGTCCCTGTAAAAATCTATAAATATTCACCAAAATGCTTATAGTTAGTGCAACAGTGATTTATAATATTCATATAAATTTTCAGCTCAATTGAATAAGGCGTTTAGATGCTATCGCACTTTTAAAAATTTGGTCCCATAGGCCATAATGATAAAGAATTTTTCTTTTCCGTGTAAAAAACCGTAAGTGTTAAATTCACCAAAATCTATACAGTTGGTGCAACTGTGACCTATAACATGTGTACAAAGTTTTTACCCAGATTAATAATGCGTTTAGACGCTATCACACTTTTAAAAATTTGACCCCATAGGCCATAATGATAAAGAATTTTTCTTCGTGTCCCTGTAAAAAAAACTATAAGTGCTAGATTCTCCAAAATCTATACAGATTGAGTATCTGTGACCTATAATATGTGTATAAATTTTTTGCTCAGTTGAATAAGGCGTTTAAATGCTATCGCACTTTTAAGATTTTGGTCCCATAGGCCATAATGATAACGAATTTTTCTTTGTGTCCCTGTAAAAAAACTATAAGTGCTAGATTCATCAAAATCAATAGGGTTCGTTTCGTGCTACGGTGACTTGCAACATGCGTACCAACTTACAGCTCATTCGAGCAAAGCATTTAGACGCTAGCGTGTTCACTCACACACATACATACACACATACATACACACACACATACATATATCATCGTAAAAATAGTGAAAACGAACTCAGGGGACCTCGAAACGTATAGAAACATTAAAATCTCCAATTCGGATTTTTGACATGATTACAATACTTTCCTCATTATAGTGTTCGGAAAGTAAAAACAGTATGTACTAGTTTGCTTATTCATGTTATTCCCGATGTTGAGTTTAATTATAATTAAAAGATTAGCAACACATTTTTTGAACGTTTTACATGTATTTTAATAAATTAATTTCAATGAATATAATAAAAAAATTAAATGACTTTAGACATAAATAAATTTCTACATTACATAAATACATTGTTCTTTTTCTTTATATTTCACATTCCTTTAAAAAAAAGTTTTAAAAAGACATTCACTGCTTATTTTTAGTTTTTTTATAACTAAAGCTCGTGATTTGAGAACTCTGTTATTTTTTGTAAGTTGTACACACACAAAAAAAAAAAAAAAAAAAAACTTTGATATTTTACTTTTCTAACTATCAAAAATCCTCAACATATTTTTTAAACAATATATAAATTAATTAATTATATATATCTAAGAAATATTTTTCATGTGTCATTTAAAATATGGTCGACAGATAACACCTTCAGTACGAATTTTTGTTGCGCCAAATGAAAAATAATCTAAGTTCCTTCAGAACTGAGCGATCAGAACTGAACTTTTTCGATCATTTTGATCGAAAAACTTTTGATCAGAAAAGACTGAATTTACTCTAATTTGATTTTTTCCTAGAAATTCCTCTCAAATTATGGCAAAAATATTGCACCCGTTTTTGAGTAAGCAAATGCGGTGGCACATTTTAAGAGAATAAAGAAAAGTTAAACTTTTAAAAGAGCTGAATTTAATAACAGATAATAACTTATCGACTATTTTTAAATATTTTGTTGGTTAAATTTCGACTACACAAAATAAAAAATTAAAATAAAAACTAAAAAGATTTAGAACAAAAAAATATTAAACTACATAAATAAAAAAAACATTGGCGGTTATGATTTTCACCAAGTACAATCTCCAAACAGTTGCCATAGAAATTTAGTGAAAATAAGCTGTTACCAAGGGAACCAACGCCTAGATGGTTCATCTCACATGACTCATGTTGGACCTTGCCAGGGTTACCATTAATCGCTTTACTTTATCTCGTTGGTTGGACATTGATGGACAAGGCGCCTCACATCAAAGTCTCAGCAGATAATTTAGCTATGATAGTGACGCCTTTGTTTGTAAATGAAGCTTACATCTCAAATTTATGGAGATTGGACTCTATCGGAATAACAGATACTATAGAAAGGTAATCTAAAAATGAGATTGGCCGTCAAACAAAGGAGCATTTCTTAGAAACAGTAAAAATTAACAAGGGTGGTCGTTACGAAATTTGTCTGCACTAATCTTCTAATTTCACATCGATAGTTTTTTAACATTACAAAATCTCGCCAAGCAAACTTTGTTGGCGCCAACAATAGATTAATGGATTAAAAGTTAATTTGTAACTTAAATTTATTTATTTACGTTACGCGAAAATTTTAACACGAAAGTAATTTGTATAATTTATTTTCCTAGACATTTGTCTGGGATGATACATTGAAAAATCAGTTGTTTCCATTAGTAATATTAGTTTAGTTAGTCAAAAAAAAAAAAAAAAAAAAAAAAAAATCTGGTGTGAAACAACCACACGACTTCCATTACCCTCTTTTACACGTATTATAGGCATTTTTGAGAGATAATGTGATCAGAAAACATAAAAGTGACTTAAAGAGAAAATCGTTAGAGCCGTTTTTGAGATACCAATTTTTACAAAAAATCAATTATTGACCAGAAAACAATAATTACATACAAAAGCATATTTAAAAGTGAGTTAAAATGGCGAGTTTGAAAAAAATCCGTTCAACCGTTTTTAAAGGAACGCCTTTGCGAGGCCTGAAATTGAGCTATTTATACAGGACGCCTATCAATTTTCCTTAACTAACCAACTATATCATTCGAAAGGACATCTAATAGAGTGTTTATATAGCAAGTTTGAAGAAAATCGTTAGAGCCGTTTTTGAGATACGGGACACTGCATCGTCGAGACGCCATTGCTTGCTGTATATTCGATGTTTAGTTTCACATATATTATATTCACATATAACACTGCAGGTTTTTGTCCCACTTCCGGTTTTTCAATTTTCACCAAAATTTGGAAATTTCATCTGTACACCAGACGTATTTCAATTCTAAAGTTTCGTAGCTCTATCTTTATTAGTTTCTGAGCTATAATAGCCAGAAGATTCTCCACATACATACACACACACACACACACACACATACATACACACTGACCAATTGCCAAAAACCACTTTTTTGGACTCAGGGGACCTTAAAACGTGTAAATCAGGTGAAAACCCGATATCGAATTTTCAGACCGAATACAATACTTCCACTACCTACGGTAGTAGGGTAATGGAAGTAAAAAAAGGGTACCGATTCTGAAAAAATCGGACCGTTTCTTCTATTTTAACTGGCCCTTTTAACGGTCTTACGGCTGCTATCACTTTTAAACGAAATATCAAAAGATGAAATTCTCAAACTTACCGTTTCAGAACAGAGCAAGTACCTAAGAATTTGGGGAGAATACTCTTAGTAACTGAAAAAAATATTATTTAAGTATATATTTGCCTATTTCATAATGCAGTAGATAAAGTATTAAACGAATGAGCATATGGACATAAAATTTTTATGGAATGTTCGTTAACTAAATCATTAATCGAATTTATTGTAACTTTAACATATAGTGTTTTTGAGCTTGTGCAATCTTGTTCGATTTTATTAATATTATTATTATCATGAATATATTGGAGTACGTTTGAAATGGTAAATAGTGGATGGTAAATTTCCGTCTGCGAAGTGCTGGTGATCAGTAGGGTTCATTTATCTTTATATTAATATAGTTATGCCCTATTGTAAAAATCTATGAAAATTTATCTATTATGAAGAACTGAACAGAGTTTACTTATGTGAACCAGTTTTTCTGCAAATTATTTGTCTGGTTTTATTTTTGTTATTTATTTGTTTATGTTATTCTTAAGTAAATTTTATTCATTTATTTATTTAAAGTGTTTTTGTGGCTTATCATTTAAGTGAAAAAATATATTTCCACCGCACATTAGAATGTAGAAAACGAGAGGGAAAAAAAGCTAAAACTTCATAGAAATAGCATGGGACGAAAACCAAAAAAACTCACAATGTCAAGTGCGTTAAAAAAAAAGGCTCACACCGGAAGTAATAAAAGGACAAAATTGACTAGAAAAAGATGTTCTTCGACGTGACTTTTCTTTTTGCATAATTGTTACTTTCTCTCCTCCCTCCCACCCGCTCTATCTTTTATATTTCAGCTTTGTTCAGTAGGATGTTTAAAAATGTCTTTCATTTTATTGCTGACATTAAAAAAATACGCAAAAATTAAAATAAAAGCGTACTTACTTCTTCTTCTTCTTCTTTTTTTTTTTTTTTTTTTTTTTTTTTTTAATTATTTTAGGAAAAAAATTTGCCCTGATGGAGTTGCAGATTACTCTAGCTCATCTGATAAAGAATTTTAAAATCACATCTTTAGATCGGCGAGAAGATATCTCTTTATGCTGGAAAATTACACTTATGCCAGCTGTGCCGCTGCGCATACGTTTTACGCCTAGACAGCAGTAGTTGGTTGAAGAATAATTTACATACCTCCCTGAAAATATTTTTAAATGGATTCAACTGAAATTCAGTTTCTTTGTTTGAAGATTGATTTTGTACTATAAAAGCTATTTATGCGTTTAAATCTTGTTATCATGATAGCCATACTTCTGTAATTTTTATATTCCATTTAAAAAAAAAAAAAAATGTTATTTTACCATGTTTTTATTAACTTCTATTCTTGTTTGTTTGTGTGTTTGTTTGTCTGGTACAAATCTTGCAATCTATTTTTAACTAACTTCCCTACTAGCTAGACATTTGAAACTTTCACAGTAGCTCAGAACCCGGTGACAACACAATACTTCGAAATCAGTTTTTCCAATTTTCGAATAGTTTTCTTTTAATTAATTAAAATATGAAAATAATAAGCTCCTAATAGCAATAAAAATAGTCATTAAAATATTAACTATAATTTAATTGTTGCCAAAAAATATTTACGAGTTCATTTCCTTTCGACATGAAAATAAATACATTTAATTAAACGTGAGCGTTAAAAAATTGTAAAAAGTTAAATTATGCATCTGGCAAAAATTGACGTCATTATCACTTTAAAGATTTTCTACACATTGATAAAGTGCTAATGTAGTTCATGATGCAAATATATGTTCTTCTGAAAGGATTAATATTTTCTTTTTAAAACCAACTTTTTTTTTATTCAAATTTTTCGTAACTCTTTAACCAATCACATTAGAACGTCCATCTTTGGAATACCGATAATAAGGATTTTATCACCAAAAAAGTCGCCAAGGGCAAAAAATCGCCAAAATTGGCGCCAAAACCATTACCTGCCTATTGGAGCTTTTTAATGCGTTTTAAAGGGAAAATTAAGCTATTTTAACTCGAAAAAGAGCTGGAGATGCAGAAAATTGATTGATAAAGTGCTAATGTAGTTAGTTCTATAGCTATGATTCAACAGAAAATTTAAAAACATGGTTTATAAAAAGTTTTTTATCTTATAATTATTTAATTTTTATGATACAGAATGATCCAGAAATTGAAAAACAGCTTAATATTTTAACCGTTACAGGTAAGTGGGTGATGTTAATAGGAAATATGCATATATATGTTTGAAATGACGAATACATTAATTAGGAGGTTGTTTAGTGTATAGAATTACAATCTCAGAATGCTGATAGATTAAGTCTTATCCCTTAGTTTAAAAAAAAAAAAAAAAAAAGTGTTTATGCATTTGTTTAATTATTGCTATATATATCGTATTTGTTTAATTATTGCTATATATATGTGTGGTATAAACTTGTTTTCACTATCTATATTTTACTTGCATATCTATTTAGTGTCTCTGGTATATTGTGTAATAATATTTAATTTTCTATTTGGTATATGTTTTTTGTATAAAATAAGTTAAATAGTGTATTTAATCTAAAATAGGGATAAGTCTGGTGCATTTAAATATAACCAGGTACTGTTTCTGCATAGAATTGGTGCTTGCTCGTATTTTTTTAATTTATTACTTGTTTTAAATTAATTACGATATTAAGAAAATGGACCAATATGTTGAACATTGTGACTATTGATTTTGAATATAGACTTATCCTAATGAAGTATCATTTAACCAAACTTTTCCCTCTACAATAGTGAAAAGTTTCTCCCCTGAAGGGAGGAGGTCTGTAATGACTTCAGACTAATGACTTTAAGACTCACGAGAGGGCGCTGTTTGTTCAGCACGGTGAAAAGACTTTCGAATTGAAGAGAGACTTAAGTTTTGAGTTTGTTTTGAGAAGGGAATGAGGCAACGCCGAGAATAGCGGGTGCCTGGCTTGAGTGAAGTTCATGATTATTATTTTTGGTCCAAAGATTAGCGATCATTTTATGCAATATGTGCTAACGTGTTTTCGTTTACCTTTTATGTATGTGTGTTTGTGTCGTATAGTGTTTGTAAATGAGAAATAAAAAAATATTTCTCTAAAGAAAAGCAATCTTCTCTTGATGAGTTCAAGCCTACGATACATCACAATACTGTGCATAGTACGTTAGGTGTTGTTCATATATGTAATCCCTGTCTAAGGTAAAAACACCAGTGTACGCCACCGTTAAATTCTGCACCAGTGTTCGCCGCCCTCAAAAAAGACATATTAAAATAGGCTTTAAATAACATCTATAAATTTGAATCCACCCGCACTGGATCCGCTGAAAAAGGAGGAGGAGGCTAAGTAGATTAAATATAGTTTTATTAAACGATGGGGGGAGGATTAACAACAAAGAGGCTTTGAATCAGATGGTTATTAATCTAAGGATTTTATAGACTAAGGCAGCATTCAGCTGCAAAACAGAATTCGGTCTCACTCCTCCGTGACCCAGCTCACTCTGCCAAGTGCCAATTTCTTAGACGAGTTTTTCTCCTCTTTCTCGCTGTTGCCATCCGATTTAGAGAATCTCGTACCGCAGGAGCCCCTCGGGAAGGCTCCTGAGCATCCGTATGTCAATTTTTGTACTTCTGGGTTCCAATAAAGGCTGAAATTATAGAAGAACAGACAGACAGACCTTTTCTTTTATTATTCTAGATAGATAATAAAGATAATTCAAATCAAATTATCTCAAAAATCCTCAAAATTAAATTCCTTAGGAAAACCGTTCGAGAACTTCCCAAGCAAGTGAAGTTTCGGCCTTACTTTACCAGACTGAGCGTAAGTTACCAGCGAAAACTAATTTTCCTGAAGACGTGAGTAATTCGTATACATTTTCATCTCAAAACCCCCCTATCTTAAATTTTTGAAAATTTTCTAAAGCTTTGCGTTCTATAAACCATATTTTAACCCATTACCCGCTGGTGTTGCGTTGCGTTCATGCAATACCAGAAATAATTGCGTTTAACAGTAAACTAAAAAAGATATTTTTTATTAAGTATTGTTTTTAAATAAGGAAATGGTAGATGTTTATTTTATTACAAAAAATTTTTATCTGAAAAATAATTTTATATTTAAAAATAAATTTCAAACTTGAAGCACTAATCAATCCAAAACTTTTGAAAATCATCATATTTGAATAAGTTTACATAACTTGTAAAAAAAATGTTTCCCAATAAAATAATTACTTTTGAAGTCATCTGTAGTGTTTGCTGTTTTATATTCCCGCAAGGAAATTTCCCTAAACATTTATTTGTCTTCATTATATACTCTTATTCCACTGAAGTTATACAAATACAACACCCTGTATTTAGTAAGATAAGACTAATTTTAATAATTTTATTTTAAACTAGCAAACCCGTGCGAAATTTTCGCACTTAATTTCTTTTGTTACTTGCCTTTAAAATTTGAAACTCATGAATATTATACCAATTTCCCCACCTAATTAAAAATTTGATTTACCAGAAGCCAAATCATTATCATAGCCAAATAAATATTATGCAACAGTGAAACCAGGATCATTCAAAGAAAAGTTTCGAAATAAAATTCATGGTTGACGAATCAATTTTCATACTTCCGCAGGCAGTACAGTTTTATTAAAGAACGCCTTTTAAACTTTTATCGCCAAGAGTGCGATAACATTTTATTTATTTTGGCATAATTTTTTATTTAAAAAAAAAAAAAAAAAAAAAAAAAAATCCTATTTTGATTATACATTTTATGATTGCATTTTTTAGTCAATTTATGATCATGTTTCCTATTCTGTATATATCTTTAAAATAATGCTAGGTTTAAAATGACGCTTGCAAAGGTTCTGAAGAAGCAACTTTTAAAAATAATTTTTTCCATAAAATAATGTCATCATGCAGATGTCGCTATTTTTACTTTCTTCTATATGTAATATAGAGAAAGTATTGGATTCGTAAAAATTTTCGACCTCGGGTTTTTGATGGATTTACACGTTTTGAGAGCTGTAGAACACGATTTGACCCTTTTTAGAAAATGTCTGTCTGTCTGTCTGTCTGTCTGTCTGTCTGTCTGTGTGTGTGTGTGTGTGTGTGTGTGTGACAAAATTTTGTGGCAACTGTATCTTAGGAACTACTGCACAGAATTTCATACGAATTAGTATGTACTTGCACCTTGACATAAATTAGTGCCTATCAACTTTTGGTAAAAATTGTCTTACAGGTTGCGTTGCCATTCCGCTTTTTCTAAATTTTTAACATGGTGATATAGGACAAAATTTTGTATAAATGTGCATAAAGAGAATTATTTTTTAGTAATCATTATGAAATTTACAAGAATTATTTATAATAGAGGTAGTCAACTGGGGAAAAAATTTTGTATGCGTAGGAGCCTCGTGAACCCCCCTGGGGGGGAAGTCCCCCCTCGAGGGGAGTAAATTTTCAAGATGGGTATCTTTCGAAAGGTCTCGTCAATACCTTTAAAACGAATGGTTGAACTATAAATCTGTGATAATTTAAAACAAAGTTATCGATTTTTTTTACTTTTAACAAAAAGTAACTTAGAAAAAAAAATCGTTTTTTTTTTTTTTTTTTTTTTTTTTTTAACGAAATTTAACCAGACTTGGTATTTAGTTGGCCCCTGACATAAACTGGGTCTGAGTAGATTTGGGGATCAATCACTCAACAGGTGGTGCTGTGATCGTATTTTTTCTAAATTTTTAACATGGCAGTATAGGATAAAATTTCGTATAAATGTACATAATGGGAGTTATTCTTAACCTGTGATTGTGAAATTAATATGAATTATTGATAATAGTAGTAGTTAATTAGGAAAAAAATCTCGGTCATCGCTTCCCCCCCCCCCCCCTGGGGCGGGGGGGGGGTAAATTTTTAAGATGGGTATCTTTCGAAAGGTCTCGTCAATATCTTTAAAACGATTGGTTGAACTATAAATATGTGATAATTTAAAACAAAGTTATCGATTTTTTTTTAACGAAAAAAAACTTTGAAAAAAAAATCATTTTTTTTTTTTTTTTTTTTTTTTTTAAATATTGTTACTGCGTGAATTTGTATAGGAAAATATAGAAGAAAGTCTTGTGGTGGCCACAGCATACTAGTTTTTTTTTAGTCCGCGTGCTTTTGTTCATTTTTAACCGACTTCAAAAAAGAAGGAAGGTTCTCAATTCAAACCGTATGTTTTTTTTATGTTTGTTAGCTCATAACTTCTGAACGGATGCTCCGATTTTGATACTTTTTGTTTTGTTGAAACGGTCTTGGTCTGCAATAGGTCCCATTGTAATATATTTACAATCTAAAGAAAATACAGGGTGCCCAAAAAAATCAGTCCCAACTTTTTTAACTGTTAAACGGCTGAAGCTATAGTGTTAAAAATGGTATGCAAGTATAGCGAAGTGGCCATGCAGTACAAGATTAAACCGCTTGCAGCACCACCTGGTGGAATATAGCGGAGTTAGTGTTACTATCTAGAAATTGGTTCTAGGGGAAAAAGTGAGTTACAAAGTTGAAAAGTATCATCGATTTAGTACAAAAAGATAGTTTAGACATTCATGCTAGCGTTCCTATCTCGGAAACGGTTCAAGACAGGGGGAAAAAGTGAATTATAAAATTGCAGGGCATCATCAATTTAGTACGAAAAGATAGTTTAGACATCGATGCTAAAAATACAAAGTTACTTGATACTTTTTATTTTGTTGTAAAGATCTTGGTCTGAAGTAGGTCCCATTGTAATATGTTTACAATCTAAAGAAAATAAAACGCCATCTGGTGAAAAACAGCGGAATCAGCGCTCCTATCTCAAAAACGGTTCAAGATGGGAGAAAAGTTAATTACGAAGTTGTAGAGCATTATCGATTTACTACGAAAAGACAGATTTCAGACATTATTAAGGCAATACAATTAATTAGACAATATAAAGGCTCCCTAGTTCAAAATACTGTTACTGGTAAGCGGTCACATCGATTAGCGCAAAGTCGTTTTCAACCAACTTCAGAAAAGAGGGTGTTCTTAATTCGAGCTATGTGTTGTTGTTAATGTTTGTAAGCTTATAACTTCGTATAAGAGATGCTCTAATTAACCGACTTCAAATAGGAGGTGGTTCTCAATTCACACCGTATGATATTTTGTTTTTATTTTTGTTTGTTAGCTTATAACTTCTGAAGAGATAATCCAATTTTGGTACTTTTTGTTTTATTGTAAAGGTATTGGTCTGAAATAGGTCCCATTGCAAAATCTTTACGATAAAAAAAAAATACAGGGTGCCCAAAAAAGTCAGTCCCGACTCTTTTAACTGATGAACAGCTGCAGCTATAGTCATAAAAGTGGTATGTAAGTATAGTAAAGTGGATATGTGCTGCATGATTCAACCGCCTACTGCGCTACCTGGTGGTAAAAAGTGGAGTTAGCGTTCCTATCTCGGAAACAGTTCAAGACAGGGGAAAAAAGTGAATTATAAAATTGCAGAGCATCATCGATTTAGTACGAAAAGATAGTTTAGACGTTAATGCTAAAAACAGAACGCTTAAAACGTGCATTTGTTTGTTCACAATCTCCTATTTTGTGCATGATTGAATGACATTGCGTATGTTGTAGCGTAGCGGGTGACATTTATGCTATGTAAAATTCAAAGTATGGTTATTGTAAGCGGTCACATCGATTAACGCATAGACGTTTTAAACCGACTTCATAAAGGAAGAGGTTCTCAATGCAAACCATGTTTCTCATTGTTGCGATTATTGTTGAAATTTGTTAGCTTATAACTTCGTAAGAAATAGGATTTAATTTTAATACCTTTTTTGTTGTTGTAATGATCTTGGCCTGAAATAAGCTTCATTATGATTTCCTTAAGATATAAACAAATTGCAGGATACTCACAAAAGTCTGTTCTCATTTTAACTGCTAAACGCATGCAGCTACACTGGTAAAAGCAGTATGTAAGTATCGATGTTGAAACTTCTGTCCGTCAGCTGCAATGCATATTTTGCTCTTTGTTTGAACTTTGCGCTGTGCAAATTCCAGCATAGCGGGTGACACGTATTCACAGTAAAATTCAATATATATGCCTAACAGAATTTTTGGTTACGATTACAGCGTATCCGTTCTTTACATTTCTAAAGACATTTTAATTTAACGTATGTTCATTCAATAGATAGTTTTTTGCTCATATTCGATAAAGGCAAGAAAAGTGACACAACTTAAAAATGCAGCATTTGAGAAAAATCAATTTAAAAATAACTTGACTAGAATAAAACTGGCACAACTGTCTCTCGAGTGGATAACTTTCTAGATGGAGATGTAACTTTTTTGTTCACATTGGGTGCATTTCATGTATTTTTCAGTGACATAAACCATTTTTTGAGTTATGTCACTTTTCGTGGAAGTTGTGATTTGTGAATCTGCCGTCGAACGTCTTTTGATGTTCTGCTATATGAATAAGTTTTCACTAAAAAGAGAAAAATAAAATCTTTTTGTAAAAAAAATAGAACCGACTCCAAAAAGCAACTACTATTCAAACAAACAAACAAAAAAAATTGTATGAAATAAAACTAATTGCGCCTAAAAGTATAAAATAATTTCCTTCGCCAAACAACCTATAACACTACAATTAATCATAACTTTTGAAGTCGGCGCAAAATTAATTAAAAATTGATACTTTTATTCAATACAAAAATCAAATCCTATTCAAAATACACATCTCACATTGTCACCTGCAAAACGCAGCCGAAAACTATTTTGATTCAAGAAAACAAATAAGATTTCGTAAGCAGCAAAAGTTGGCGAAGATGCTGGAATATGACGTCCTTGGTGAAAAAAAAATCGCAAAATTATCTGGCAAACATATTTAATTTCTTTGGTATATCATGATTAATTTGATAAGGTATGTTAAGAGAGTAATCAAGAATATGAAACAATACTTCGTACAAAATATATTATGAAAATATACATCTTGCGTGTATATTTTTGCAATACGCTTTGAACGCCAAATCCAAAAGCCACCAAGGATTTTAGTTATCAAAGTTATATCAAATTTGCAAAGGAAACTCTAACTTCGTAGAAACATAAATACCGCATTGTGAAGAATGTTCACTGTTCTGTGTAGATTCTACCAATGGACCAATTGTATACAGTGATAAAATAATAAAGGAAACATGAAAATGGATTATTCAAGACAACAGCATTTGTTGCTATCGATCTAAAAACAAACCTTTAAAAACTAATTAAATTGTATTTAATTTTGCGCCGACTTCAAAAGTTATGATTAATTGTAGTGTTATAGGTTGTTTGGCGAAGGAAATTATTTTATACTTTTAGGCGCAATTAGTTTTATTTCATACAATTTTTTTTGTTTGTTTGTTTGAATAGTAGTTGCTTTTTGGAGTCGGTTCTATTTTTTTTACAAAAAGATTTTATTAAATATTTTTATCCTCGCGTACTTCATTAATTTCACCACTATCGTATCGTTTCGACAAAAAATAATTGTAACTGGTCCACGTTAGAGAAACATTATATAGATTATTGTTATATATGATCAAAATAATGAGTATAACTGCTTGTATTTAGAAAAAAAAATCAATATTTCTAGTTTTGGTGGTTTATGGGTTAATACCGTTACTTTGCACAAAATCATTTGAGCGGTTCCTAAAAAACATGTTTATGCTATATTTTATCAGCGCTAAAAAGTGACTTTATCAGTGTTTGTGTAATTTTTTTTTTTTTTTTTAACACTTTCCAACAGAATTGGAAAGTGTTTATGACTTCAGTTTGTCTATCTGTCTTTCCGTCTGTATGTCCGTCTATCTGTCTGTCCACTCGCTAGCTTCCGTAAATATTTATTGAATTTCTTGAAACAAATATATGTTATTCAATGTTTTTACCGGATATCCCCTATAGAAAATGAAATAAATACCACCACTGGTTTCCGTACAGGGACACGCGAAACTTTTCCAAAGCTTTGAGTTCTAAGACAGGAATTTCTATAAACCATATTTAGAATGCTTTTTTATTCACCCGGGGTGTCTGTTATTCTGTCTGTCACCGAGCCACTTTTCTGCTATGAGTCAAGGGTCATCCCTATGAATATGAGGGACCATGAGAGACCCGTGAGTGACCCATGAGTGACCTGTGAGTAACCAGTGAGTGACCATTGTGTGGTCAGTGAGTGACCCCTAAGTAACTCAGAATATCAGAAAATTTTACAGTATTTGAAGGATTTCAAAAACCTTCGCGTCCTGCTTCATTTCGGTTTTAAATTTTAATTTCCTTTTTTTAGTTGGAATTAAAAAAATAATATAAAAAGAAAATGGTTTTTAAAAAAGAATGCTTTTTTTTTTTTCAGCGTCCTAAAAAGTAGTAAATAAGGCAAACTTTTCTGTACTCAAACCAATTAAAAGATCAAAAGCATTCATTGATGGCTACATCTTACTATATGTATAACTAGCAGGCTACGCCCGCTTCGCTGGTCACTATTTTTAAATGAATCACTATAGTTAATGAATTCTCAAAATTGAATCAATTTTTATCATGCGAAAAAAAAAAAAAAAAAAAAAAAATGTGATTGTAAAAAATGTCGCAAAGGGTCCCCACTGCCCTTGGCAGCGCAGGCAATTATGCGCTGCGCGCACGCATTTATGTTCAACACTCTTAATGAATCACTATATTATCGTAAGGGGGGAAAAATTCTCCCATCAGTGAAATAATCGGTTCGGTCCACCACTGCCTGCGTCAGCGCATACAAGCGCGCAAGGCTCGCATGCTCCTTCACCTACCGTTCCCGCCACTCCTAATTATTTTAGACTTTAAAAAATACTCGCAGTCGTTCTCTCTGGCTTTTAAACCTAATAATACTAATTTCCAACATTTTATCTGAATTTCTTTATTTTTAACCCTGCGCCCGATCCCTTCCCGTCCTTCGTAATAATTCTGTACTTTCGAAAATATCCGCAATCGATTTATCGGGCCTCAAAACCTAACAACACTAATTTTCAGCGCTCTAACTCTTATTTATATATTTTTGCCCTTTCACCTCCCCTTCCCGTCTATCCTAATAATTTTACAAATTCGAAAATATACGCAATCGATTTGTAGGTATCAAAAACCTCCATGTACCAATTTAATAACTTTACAAATTCGAAAATATCCGCAATCGAATTGTAAGTATCAAAAACCTCTATGTATCAATTTTGAACGACCTATCTCTACTTTTAGTTTTTGCCCCTCCATCCCCCTCCTCCCGCCCCTCCTAATAACTTTACAAATTTGAAACTATCCGCAATCGATTTGTAGGTATCAAAAACCTTTATGTACCAATTTTGAATGGTCTAACTCTATTTTATTTTTTCGCCCCCTCCGTCCCCCACATACACACCTTTCTGACCCTCCTAATAACTTTACACTTTCAAAAATATCCTCATTTGACTTGCAGGTCTCTAAAACCTATATGTACCAATTTTGAACGGTCTAACTATATTTCTATTTTTTTACCCCATAGCCCCCTCCCCCTTACCCGCCCCACCTGGGACAAATTTCTAAAATTAAAGAAAATAGTTTTTATGCATTTATGGGAGCTATATTTTAGAGCAAAAATACATTACACATATTTTTTTTTCTGTTTGCAAGATAAAGGATTATTTCAAATCAAGTTTTGGCCCCTCTCCTCCCCTCTTGAGGGCTGAATTTCGAAAATTCTAGAAACTAGTTTTTAGGTATTTGTATTAGCTATATATTAGAGCAAAAATTTCACATATATCTGTTTTTCTGTTTGAGATATATAGGAGTATGTGAAACCACCTTTTGCGCATGTGAAATCACGTTTTACCCCCTTTTCCCCCTTGGGGACCGAACTTCTAAATTTCCAGAAATTAGTTTTTAGATAATTAAATTAGCTATATTTTAAAGCAAAAATTTTACGGATAGCTGTTTTTTTCTTTGAGATATGAAGGTTTTCGTGAAATCACATTTTGCCCCCTACGCCCCCTTGGGGGACGAATTTGGCAAAATCGCTTCTTCGGGGTGCTTACACTATATGCTCTATAATATGACCCATTTCGATTCAGTGGCTGCAGTAGATTTTCTGTGCGTTGATGAGTCTGTGAGTGAATGAGTGAGTGAGTGGAAGTACTCTTTTATATATATAGATAACATACTTTGTCATCAATGAATGCTTTTGATATTTTAATTGGTTTGAGTGCAGAAAATTTCGCTTTATTTACTACTTTTTAGGACGCCGATAAAAAAGTATTCTTTTTAAAAATCTTTTTTTTATATTATTTTTTTTTAATACCTTTATTTTGCTGAAACCATTTGAGCGGTTCCTAAAAAAGTATGTTTCTGCTATATTTTGTCAGTGAACTCTAACTTTTCCAAAGATGAGTATAAGTCAGATTGTTTTGTCATCTAAAAACACCCTTAAATAAAGTTTTAAGGGAAATTGTTAGAAACATTTCATAAAAACTTTTTATACATAGTATATTATACATGGTGGCCATATTGACAGTGTGCCCACAATGTTCTGTAGTGCGATTTAATTGCGAAAATGGCGCCATATTTTATACGAATATTAAGCAAGATGGGTGAAAAAGGATTATTCGAGAAAAAACAAATAATAATAGTACCAAAAATCACCGCTAGGGAAATATGGGGCGCCATATAATAGAAGAGGGAGTTTTAGAAAATGCAGAATCAATACTGAGACAAAATTATCTTTTATTTAGCACATTCCTATCAGATTCAATGTGACCCACGTTTTTGTGAACCACATATTGTATTCCGTGCACAACATTTACAACAGCAGAAAGTAACATGTCTGCAGGAACATGGTATCCTCCAACTTCAACACCAGATAAGTCCTGGACATCTCCTTGATAGACCTTGGGCCTTACGTAACCCCATAGCCAAAAGTCGCATGGAGTAAGATCAGGAATATAGATGGCCATGCAGTTGAAAAACAGCAGTTAATGACTCTTTCTGGTGTGAATTTCTGTCGTAGTAGCTGCTGTACCTGCAAAGCAATGTGTGAAAGGCTTCATATTACACGAGAATGATTCCTCCACCCAGGCATTGACTTTGCTGAAGTGCTGGAAACATAAAGCTGTTTAAATTGTGACAATATTTCTTTCCAGTAACAGATCGGGTTACTGGTCTTGTCGGGGTAATATTCTCATAGAAGAATGGATCTATGACCATTTCCACTGTGAAATTATACCAAACAGTTACCTTTGGGGAGTGTAAAAGGAATTTAACTGCGTTTGGTGATTTGTCATCCCAAATTCGGCAATTCTTGGTATTTACAGTTTCATTTAGGTAAAAATGGGCCTCATCTCCCCATAAGATTTTTCACGGCCAACCGTCATCAACCTCTATTCTGGCAAGAAAAAGAGAGAGCAAAAGTCAGTCGCTTTCCATGGTCGGGGGGATGTAACTCTTGTACACGGCTGATCTTGTAAAAATAGAAGTGGAAATCTTTCATAAGATATTCTTTACCGTACTGTAAAGCATATCCAGATTCCCAGTTGGACCACAAGGGCAGGAAGTGGCAACAATACTGTCTCGTACGGGTTTTCGTCCTCTTCCTGACAGAACCTTCTGAGAACCTATTTTCTCAAACTTCGAAAATATATTGCTTTTAAACCAAACCTGACAAAGAACCGTTACATTTACGCATCTTTTGTGCTTTCTAAATGCACGAAAGGCGGCTGACGCGTTGCACTGGTAATGGTAAAACATTTTGACTAGTAACGCACGCTCGACTAGTGAAGGAGAGATCATTGCACATAACTTTAATGCCCCCCCCCCCCCGAACTGTATAATGATTTCTTTAGATGTTGTTTCTCTTTTTACTTCCATCCTTATTGAATTTGCTTGTGATATTATAAGAAAAATTTATCCTATTGATAGTACTCATTCTACTCTTAATATTGAATCAATTCTTAAATTAGTTTTTTTCTGCTTATCTTGTAATTGCTTCAAGTTTAATGATTTATACTATAAACAAATTCGTGGCATGCCTATGGGCTCACCTGCTAGTGTTTGCATAGCAGAAATTGTTATGCAGTTCTTGGAAAATAAAATAAATGATAGATTAAGTGAAAAAATTCCTTTTTGGCGGAGATACGTAGATGACATTTTTTTATTAATTGAAGAAAAACATATAAATGAAGTCGTTACTTTTTCTAATTCGTTATGCCCAGAAATTCAATTAACTTTGGAAATAGAACAAAATAACAGTTTGCCTTTTCTTGATGTTCTTGTTGAACGCATTTCGAATTCACCTAGCATTTTTCAAACTTCTGTTTATCGTAAAGCCACTTTTACAGGTCAATATCTAAATTTTCATTCTGCTAATCCTAATTCGCATAAAATTGCAGTCTTCCGAACTTTGGTCAATAAAG
This sequence comes from Salticus scenicus, assembly GCA_963930645.1. NCBI lineage: Eukaryota > Metazoa > Arthropoda > Arachnida > Araneae > Salticidae > Salticus > Salticus scenicus. The sequence continues at coordinate 113,451,128 of OZ005661.1, read as the reverse complement.
CTCTTCAGTTATGCAGTAACGAGACACTTTTTAAGTTGGAAATTAAAAGAATTTTTCAGGATTTAATAAATAACGATTACCCTCTTAATTGGTTAAAACGTATTTATCGTGAAAAAATTATCAGCTTCCCCTCTCTTTCGTTTCCTCCTGCAATTTCCCCCTCTACTCCAATGCAAATGAAAAATTCACAAATTAATAAGAACAATTATATTTCTATGCCATATTTTGGTTTTCCTTCAGAATTTATTTCTAAATTACTTAAACTACATAATATTTATACTGCTTTCCGGCCAATTAAACAATTTAAAAACGTCCTTTTTAACTTTAAACCCATAACCCCTTCTCTGGATTTAACTGGTGTAATATATTTAATTCCTTGTAAAAATTGTAAATATGTTTATATAGGTGAAACTGGCCGTACAGCAAAAATTAGACTACAAGAGCACAGACGATCTTTTAAAAATTGTAACCAAAATTCTAAAATTGTAATCCATTCAATAGAAACTGATCATATTCCTGACTTCGATAATATAAAAATTCTAAATTCTGGTTTTCATAATTATAAATCGCGTATTTTCCTTGAGAGCTGGCACACTGCCAACATCTCCACACTATCAATGAAGCATGCTCACTGGCTCCTCAATATTCGGTACTCCTTTAAATTCCTTGAGTGTTCATGTAATGGTTGCATATTGTGTTGTAATTACTGATGAGGAAACCCGGACGGGTTTCGAAACGTCTGATTTTAATTGTTTTTATACGCATTTTTTGTTTTTAAAATGTATTTTAACTTAAATTTTTGTCTCTTAAATAAAACAGTTTTTGCTTTTAATATATATAATTGAAACGGTTTGATGTTTGTGTACGTTAACTTTGTATTCGATTGTTTCTAAAAGTAACACATTGTCTTTCATAGCCCAAAACACTGGCATTACGCCGAAGGATGTAACGAAAATTTGAATAAAAATCTTCTTCATCTGCTACTAATTTCTCTGGGATTAAATACACTGCTCAAAACAATTAAAGGATATTGTAAGTCTTATATAAAATAACGGTACAAGCGAAATTTTGTTTGCAGAAAATAGAAAAAGAGGGTCACAAATACAATTTTCTTCTCGTTTTCAAACCTGGAGTATGCAGATGTTGAGATTTGACCTCAAAAATGACGTTTTAGTGGCAGCGAATGAAATTTGGCTTTACACTAAATGAAAGACAAAGCGGAAAAGAATGGTCAATATTCAGTAAGTGCGTTGTCTCAATGATTGCCATGTCTTAACGAAGTGATTTAACCGATTCAAAAGCTTGGAGAGTTGTTGGTCGGTTAGAGGGGGTCCAAACACAGACCAAAGTAGCCGAAGTCCCTAGAGTTTCGCAAAGTGGTTTTTGGAGACTGAAAATGTAAACCGAAGGCCAGGGCAAGGTCGTAGACGTGCAACAACACTCAATGGAAATCGATATTTAACTCTAACGGCTCAAAGACTTCGAAATATGAATGCCACTCTTCTACAAAACAACTTCGCTCAGCTACTGGCACAACAGATTCGACTCAAAGTGTCCGAAATCGTCTCCACGCTGTAGGTCTGTATGCTCACCGACCAATAATGTGTGTTACGTTAACAGCAAGAAATCGTCGTGCTAGCAGGGAGTGGACAACAGAGCATGTAAAGTGGACAGAAATGAATGGTGCAATATTTTTTTTCTCTGGCAAGTCTCGTTTTTCTGTTCATCACGATAATAGGCATATTTTCATTTGTAGGGAAAGCCTCACTAGAAACAGTCCTGCGTTCGTGCACAGAAGTTTGGCGGTTGGAGGGAGGAGGGGGATCCATTGGTGGGTGCACTGATCCTCACATCATTCGAAATGGAGTTCTGACCGTTCGTCGATATAGGGATGAGATCAATGGACCTATTGCTATAGCGTGGAGCCAGTTTTGGACAGTTTGAGTCAAAAATGTGGCGCCAGTAGCCGAGAGAAGGCAATTGTTGAAGAAGAGAGACATTCATATTTCGGTATCACCGAGCCGTTAACGTTACATATCGCTGTTCATTGGATATTTTTGCATTCTATGATCTTGCCCTGATCTTCAGCCAGCATTTCCAGTCTCCAAAAGTCGGTTTCAAATCTTGGAAATCACACTTTGTGAAACTCCAGTGGTTTCGGCTACTTCAGTTTGTGTTTGGACCCCCTCTAACCAACCAACAAATCTCCAAGCTATTGAATCGGTTAAATCACTTCGTTAAGACATCGCAATCATCAAAACAACGCACTTACTGAATACTGACCATTCTTTTCCGCTTTGTCTTTCATTTAGTGTAAAGCCATTTTCATTCGCGGTCGCTAAAACGTCATTTTTGAGGTCAAACTCAAAATTTGCATACTCCGAAGTTTGAAAACGAGAAAAATTTGTATTTGTGTCCCTCTTCTTCTGTTTTCTGCAAAAGAAATTTCGCTTATACCGTTCTTTTATATAAGACTTACAATATCCTTAAATTGTTTTGAGCAGTGTATATGAAACTAGCAAGCCCGTGCGAAATTTTTGCACTTTATTTATCTCTTCGTTATCTTTAAAATTAAAAATTATTATTTTATGGACGTCATTTTTTCATATGCATGAGCAAATTTAATCTATACTAATATCATAAATGTGAAAGTTTGTATGGATGTATGGATGTTTGTTACTCAATCACGCCACAATGGCTAAACGGATCTGGATGAAATTTGGTACACAGATAGATAATAGTCTAGAATAGGACATAGGCTACTATTTATACCGGAAATTTGATTAGATTTTTTTTTAAAATTAATTAAAATATGCAAATAATAAACTGATAATTGCCTTAATATAAGCCATTTAAATTTTTAAGTGTTGCCAAAAAAGTTTACGAGGTATTTAATTTATTTATTTATTTATTTATTTTTTTTTTCAACATAAAATGAAATATGCTTTCACGCGAAAAAAAAAAAATTACTAAATGTTAAATTGATGAATGAGAAAATGACGTCTTTATTTTAAAATAAAAAAATAGCAATAATACAAATCTAGCATGTTTCTTCTCAATTTTATTTCATAGCATTTTTAGGTTGATTTCTTTAGAAATCGACCTATTGCAATCACTTCGTTTATCTCTATATATATCTATCTATTTATCTATCTATCTATCTGTAATGAAAATATTGTCATCACGATAACTCCCGAAATAATACTCGAAATCGAACCAAATTTGGACAGTGAACTAATCTTATAAATATCTTGGATGAGTTCGTTAACCAAGTTGCTCCGACCTTTTGTTTTCAAGTGGCAGCCACTTGAAAATTTTAAACCGACATTGTATAAAGCATATTTAAAGCAAGATTTGCTTGAATTTTGATGTAAATACAGGCCACATAAGGGTCTCAATGAAGTTTATTAATGAAGTTTATCCACCATTTTTAATAAAGTGGCAGATATTTTACGTTAAGCGGGACCACTTGAAATCAGGCTACCACTTGAAAATTTAAAATCACTATAACTTCCGAAATAATACTCCAAATCGAACCAAATTTGGACAGTGTCTTAACTTATCTTATAAATATCTTAGATGATTTTATTAACCAAGTTGTTCCGCCATTTTGTTTTCAAGTGGAGACCACTTGAAAATTTCAAATTCAAATTGTAAAAAGCGTATTCCGAATTTGTTTGAAATTTGATGTAAATACTGACCACATAAGGGTCTCAATGATGTTTATTATTGAAATTTATCCGTCATTTTTAATAAAGTGGTAGATATCTTAAGTTAAGCGGGGCCACTTGAAATCACGCTACCACTTGAAAATTTAAAATCACAATAACTTTCGAAATAATACTCCAAATTGAACCAAATTTGGACAGTGTCTTAGCTTATCTTATAAATAACTTAGAGGAATTTGTTAACCAAGTTGCTCCACCATTTTGTTTTCAAGTGGAGACCACTTGAAAATTTCAAATTCAAATTGTAAAAAGTGTATTCCGAATTTTTTTAATTTTGATGTATACATAGATTATACAAGTGTTTCAAAGAAGTTTATTATTGAAGTTTATCCGCCATTTTTAATAAAGTGGCAGATATTTTAAGTTAAGCGGGACCACTTGAAATCAGGCTACCACTTGAAAATTTAAAATCACCGTAACTTCCGAAATAATACTCCAAATCGAACCAAATTTGGACAGTGTCTTAACTTATCTTATAAATATTTTAGATGAGTTTATTAACCAAGTTGCACCGCCATTTTGTTTTCAAGTGGAGACCACTTGAAAATTTCAAATTCAAATTGTAAAAAGCGTATTCCGAATTTGTTTGAATTGTGATGTAAATATTGACCACATAAGGATCTCAATGAAGTTAATTAATAAACTATATTCGCCATTTTTAATAAAGTGGGAGATATCTTAAGTTAAGTGGGGCCACTTGAAATCAGGCTCCCACTTGAAAATTTAAAATCACGATAACTTCTGAAATAATACTCCAAATCGAACCAAATTTGGACAGTGATATTATCATATAATTATCTTGAATGTTTTCACTGGGCAACTTGTCCCGACATCTTGTTTCTAAGTTCCAGCCACTTGAAATCCCACTGCCACTTGAAAATATGCCACCACGATAACTTTTAAAATAAACTTAATCAAATTAAAGTTGGATAATGAACTTATGGTTCAAATATCTAGGATAAGTTCACTTGGTGGCTTGATCCGCAATTTTATTTCCAAGTGGCGGCCACTTGAAATTTGTCATTATGGTAACTTTAGTAATACAGAACCAATTCGCATCAAGTTTGGGTAGTGGATTTATCATTCAAATATCTCATTTAAGTTCACTGGGCATCTCACTCCCTTTTTTTTTACAAGTGGTGCCACCTGACAATTTCTTATGACGATAATTTTTGAAATACTGATTTAATTTAAACTAGAACTGGACAATGAACTTATCATACAAATATACAGGATGATTTCGATGGGCAAGTTGTTTTGCTATTTTGTTTCCAAGTTGCAGCCACTTAGACTGCCACTTGAAAATTTGCCATAATAATAACTTTTGAAACACGGCACTGATTTACACCACAGTTGGACAGTGAACCTATGCTTCAAATATCTTGGATGTGTTTGCTGGGCAATTTGTTCCACTGTATTGTTTCCAAGTGGCGGCCACTTGAAAATTTGTTATCACGGTAACTTTAGAAATACTTAATGAATTCAAATCAAAGTTGAAAATTGGATTTATCATTCAAACAACAGAAATCTAAAAAATTCACGTAACTCATGAACCAATCACGTTATTGCGTCCATCTTTGGTATAACGATAATAAGTATTTTCTCGCCAAAAGTCGCCAAAAAAGTCGCCATAGAGGAAAAGTCGCCAAATTTGGCGCCAAAGCTATTACCTGCGTTACTGGATCTTTCTAATGCGTTTTTAAAGAAAAATTAGGCTATTTTAATGCTAAAACAAACTAGAAATGCAGAAAATTAACATTTTTATCAACTTACTAAGCCTCTTTGAAAAAATTTCTACCAAAAAAACTTATTTTCAAATTTGCAACGATATCTTAGATGAGCAACTTTGTCTGCCATTTTGATCGAAGTGGCAGTCACTTAATTTTTCAACACGATGACTTTTGAGCTTTTGAATTAATTCGAACTCTACGTGTACAGTAGACTTATCTCCCAAATACATTTTATATATTTGTCAACTTAATCCACCATTTTGTTTCCAAGCGCCGGCCACTTGAAAATTTTTAATTCACATAAAAGTGTATTTATGAACCGATTTGCTTAAAACTCCATATGTGCGTAACCTACATCAATATTTCTACCAAGTGCATTAATAATTTGTAACCGCCATTTTGAAACAAAATGATGGCTACTTGATAAGGAAAAAGAAATCAACCTACCCTTCCGAATAAGCCGGAAGGACTTGTTTTAATTTAGATTTTTTTTTAGGTAGATTCCTTATAGGAGATCTACCTATTGCAATGGTTCTCATGACATGAATTCTGGAAAATTTCTTCATATCTTCACCGATCATGACCCCTAGAACCCAAAACCACCCTCCGTTAAAAAGTTTATATATATATATTTATAACGCTTTTTCCCATGTTAAGTTTTGAACACGATAACTGGAGTAATTTTTATTTAAATTTAACCAGCTCGGGATATGTTGTCAGGACAGTAAAAATCTCGGTCGAGTTCGTTGATGGGGTATCCAGCTCAAAGGGGGTGGAAATGGTAGGGGGGGGGGTGGAAATTTTCATTTGCCCATAATTTCTTTAATATTGAAAATAGGAAAATACTTCAAATCAGGCGAATTACCGCTTTACCCTAAAGAACAACTTTTGTATTTAAACTTTTTCGATAACTTCAATTGCTTAAAATTTACAAGTTAAAAAGTGATTTTTCTTGTGATGAAGCCGACATTTTCTATAGCTCTCATTGCAAAAATGTATAATCTGATGCTTATGTCACGTGCAAATGATAATAAACAAGATCACTGAAAATATAATAAAATTTTAATCATGTTTTTAAACAATATAATAATCTGATAAAAAAAAAAAAAAAGTTTAATTTAACAGAAAATATGACGTCACAATTACAACAAGATACTGAGAAAAATGAAATAAAATTTTATCCGTGATTTTAAACAAATAAAATAAAAGTTAATAAAAAAAAAATAAAAAAATATGTAAAGAAAATCAACATATCTTAGGGCTAAGCAGATTTAGACTTAGCTTTATGACATAGATGCTATCCGCGTTTGTAATGATCGATAGATGGCGCTCTCTGAACACTGCAGTTGTTAGTAAATATAACAGCCACGTGTAATTATTATTCTTTCTCCGCCATTTCATCATGGAAAGTCGATTGCATAATATGAGGATATGCAGTGGTGTGATAATTTCACCTTAGCCCACCAGAGGGCGAGCATTTCATTACAATCGCGGATAATGTAAAAGTTAAATGTCATCGTTAAAAAAAAAATCTTGTAAATCGATGCTAAACGAATTAAACTGGCATGGTAGAAAAGGTAATAAATTTGGGGACATTTATGTATCCCTTTAACAAATGAACTAGGGACGATTTTAATGAATTTTCCGTTGAAGTTTATTTTCATGAAAATTTAAATTTAAATTAATTTCATTACTCGAATTCCCTTATTTTGATAAATAAAATTATACAATTTAAAAAAAAAAATAAAGAACACTCTTTTATTGAAGAACTAGCAGGCAACGCCCGCTTCGCTGGTCCCTATTTTTAAATAATCACTATAATGAATTTTCAAAATTGCATTAATTTTTATCGCGTGAAAAAAAAGAGAAACAAAATCTGAGTAGGAAAAATGTCGCACCGGGTTCTCACTGCCTTCGGAAAAAATTCCCAAAATGCTCTAACCCTTATTTATATTATTTTCCCACTTCGCCTCCCCCCTCCTGTCTATCCTAATAATTTTACAAATTTGAAAATATTCGCAATCGATTTGTAAGTATCAAAAACCTCTATGAACCAGTTTTGAACGATATATCTCCATTTTTATTTTTTTGCCGCTCTACTCCCCACCCCTTCCCGCCCTCCCAATAATTTTAAAAATTCGAAAATATCCGCAATCGATTTGTAGGTATTGTAAACCTCTATGTACCAATTTTGAATGATCTAACTGTATTTTCTTTTTTTTTGCCCCTCTGCCCCCCCCCCCCCCACTTCTCGGCCCTCCTAATAACTTTACACTTTCGAAAATATCCTCATTCGACTTGCAGGCCTCTAAAACCTATCTGTATCAATTTTGAAAGCCCTAACTGCATTTCTATTTGTTTTTGCCCCTTTGTCCCCTCCCCCCCCCCCCTGCTGCCCCACCTGGGGGCTGAATTCCTAAAATTCCAGAAATTGGTTTTTAGATATTTGCATTAGCTATACTTTAGAGCAAAAATTTCACGCATATCTATTTTTTTTTTTGAGATATATAGGATTATGCGAAATCACGTTTTACGCATGTGAAATCACGTTTCCCCCCCCCCCCCCCCCGCCCCGATTGGGGACCGAATTTTGCAAATTCCAGAAATTGGTTTTTTGACATTTGTATTAGCTATATTTTAAAGTAAAAATTTTACGGATATCTGTTTTTTTGTTTGAGATATGAAGGATTTTGTGAAATCACGTTTTGCGCCCCTCCCCCCCCTTGGGGGGCTAATTTTGTAAAATCGCTTCTTAGTGGATGCCTACGTCATAGAAAGAACATTGTCACAAAATTTCATGCTTCTAGGTCCAGGGGTTTGGTCTGGGCGTTGATAGATCACCCCCTCACTCACTCACTCACTCAGGAAGTACTCTTTTATATATATAGATGAACTAATAAAGGTTTTAGAAAACTATTACATACTTTTAAATCTTTATTAAAAAAAATTAATTGTTGCCACTCGACATTATACAAATACATCCAAATCCTGTGTCACATACGATAGTTTTGTATAAGTATAGATTTTTTGTTTGCCCGTGGAACTTGACCCTGATGGGAAAAGTGCCTGGAAACACTTGTATCTAGTATTGTCATTGATTATGAAGTCGTGTACAAAATTTCAGGTCCTTCGGACGACAAGAAGTTGCCGAAAATTGAATTGCAAAATTCCGTTTCATACATTAATAGTTGCATTATATCAAGTTAATAAAAGTGTGTTAATTAAAAACCATGTTAAACGCTTTAATTAATCATTTAAAAATATAAAATTAAAATAATACGTCAATCTTAATACAAATATCGTTTGTGGTGAATAGTTTAGAATGTCAATTTAAGCACGAATTTAAAATTTACGATTGAGAGTAATACGTTACAAGCTTCCTTTGACTTTTTATCTTGTCGAAACAAGATATTGGTCTGTGAAGAAATATGAGGCGTGGAAAGAAAATATAATGACGCCAAAGCTGCCTTTCTCCATCGCCAAGTTCGCTAAATTTTGTCGCCAAGTCAAAAATTTCGTCGTCAACTATCAACTTTTGCCGCCAAGTCACAAATTTCAGTGCTTAGTCGCAAGTTTTGTCACCAAAATCTTGCCAAATCATACAATTTACAAAATTCATAACAATTAACATTGAAATTCAGCGGTGCCAAATGGTCAAATGTTAACTAATGTTAATGTTAATGTTCAAGCTTATGTGAACCAAAACAGTTTCACTTTACAATTTTTGCTCATCTGACAATAAGAATCGCAAAAACACAATACAAAACTTTCAATAATTCAATAAAAATTACAATGAAATAACTATCCATAAACCGCTACCACTTATCTGTATTTGACTTGACCATAGCAACGCCAGGCTTACCAGAGCTTGACTATAGTAAGATCACAAGTGCATTTTCACGTTTCTATTAATTTTTCTTTTAAAAGAAAGATATTGAACAACAGTTATATGGATTTTAAATAAAAATTATAATTTTGATTAAGCTTGGGTGGGGAAGGGGGTGTAGCCCAGTAGCCCCCTCCGGGATTCACCATTGCTGGGATTGTATATATTTAAGGCTTTTATTTGTTGAATGATTATCAGCTTGAATTTTAAAAAGTTGAAACCTTTACAAACCAATAAATTTAGCCTAAAATTTTAAGTAGAATGAATAAAACCCTTTTGTAGTTGAAAATTAAATTTCTTGAAAACAGAATAGCGACGTAAATAATGCAAGGTGTGGGAACAAAGCCATTGGCTAAGTATTAATGCATAGGTCAAATTTCTTTACAATTGTAACATTAACGTAAAGGAATCTACCTTTGCCTTTAAGCTTGCCGAAAAGGGATTTTTTTTTTTTTTTTTTTAGCACTGATGAATCACGCTTGGCATAAAAGCTACATTATATTAAAGGTATTTACTTATTAATAATTCTGGACAATTTTTTAAATTTTGATGCTGAAGTAGATCGGACATTTTTCGCCAAGGAAAAGATAGAAAGAAATAGGAACAATAATTGCATAAATTATATTTTGGTCTAAAACGGCGACAAAAATTCAAAAATCGCCAAGGGAAGCTATATTAAGGCTGTACCATGATCAAGTTTACATATTAATTAATTTATTTATTTTTCTATATAACAACTACTATTAATTAAGCATGAAGTATATATAACCACAAAATAATAATAATAATAATTCTCTTATAAGATATACGTAGCCGATCATAGCATATTGTAATATTATATTTGGCTTGAAATTTCTGTCATTTTATGGTTGATCGATTAAATCAAATAAATATAGGAAATAACTTGAAAGAAAATATTATGTACATCACGCATAATGTTGTTCATATGTAACTGGGTTCAAATATAAAAGGGCTACTTCAAATATTTCGATACTGTCCGTATCGAAACTTTCATATATGATAAGCACCCAAATGGAAGCCCACGGGTAAGCCATTGTCGCAGGCAATAGGGACAGGCACCGGAGACTGCGAGAACGAACAAGTCGATGCCGAATCCAGCGGGAACACAAAGAGAGCTTTTGAGCGATTTCAGATTTTTTTTTTTTTTTTTTTCATAAAGCTATATAGAAAAGAGTTTCCTTTAAATATAGTGACCAGCGAAGCGGGCAAAGCCTGCTAGTATTATATGTATATATATATACATATATTATATATATATATATATATATATATATATATTTACGTGAAAGCATATTTTATTTTGTGCTGAAAAAAAAAATGGCAAATATTAAAAATTTAAGTGTCTATTTTAAAGCTGTTATTTTCAAATTTTAATTAATTTTAAAAAATCTAATCAAAATATTGTTACAAATAAGGTACCAAACGAAAGGGGCGATTTTTCTGAATCCCTCACATTAAACAGCTTATCGATCGGACAGTTAGTTTTTTTTTTTTTTTTTTTTTTTAATTAACTAAAGTATAAAAGTTAAGTGGCAACTTACGTTCACACACAGTATGCGGAGGCTACCGCTCTCCTCACCTCCCTGCCTTCTTTGAACATAGCAACTACATTAAAAAAAAAAAAAAAAAAAAAAAAAAAAATCTGTCTGATGTTAAATTTAAAAGTTTATTCGAAAAGTTCAGATAACTTCCACTCGCAGTACACCTGGAAATTCACCAATCTTGTTCTATTTTCTCAAATGGCAAATAATAATGTGATTTTCAAAATACTATATTTAAATTTTTCGCTATTATTCGTTTTCAAGTTATGCTTATAACAAACATAAATGTAGATCAACTGCTAAAAAATTCATTTTCGTATTCAGTGTATCTCAAAGCAAATTTTTATTGCAGAAAACCAGCATTGAAGTAATACTTTGTAGCCTTCAAATAATACCTTATCGATTATGTAGATATGAGTACGTCTTTTAACAAAGAATTTGAGTACTTACTCAATTCGTGATTTCCGCAAAGGATTACCAGCAATAAAACAGACAATCGTATTATTTTTATAGTTTTATTTAAAAAAACTGAAATTGAGATGATAGGATGGGAGAAAATTATGATCATTTATTGCATATTTTAACTTTGTAATTTTTTTTCTTTTTCTAATAAAATTATTTTATTACAAGTATTTGTATTGTATTTGTATTTTTATTATTGTAGTACTTGTAATAATAAAAATACAAGTACTGGTATTTTTATTATTATTTTAAGAATTAGTGTTATTTTTAATCTTTCCTGAACGCCTCATTAAATATTTACTTCTTTGGGCTTGTTTATTTGAAATTAAAGGGGGTTGTTATAACTACCTCACAAAAAGCACAGAATTACAAAAAGTTGGGTTATTTGTGAAAAATATAAACCCTTTGTTTTCTCTTTATATTTATGTGTTTGTTTGATTGTTTCATAAGTATACTGAGATTTTTGCTCGCCCCAAGGACCACTTATATCTCGAATAATCCAGACCACAAGGGTTTACAAGTTTTATTACAGGAACTTTTATAATATGCACATTATATTTTATTGTAATAGACATTAAGGCCACTACTGTTTTGATTTGGTGTTAAAATATTTCGAACGGCACATAATTCTAACATTTGTTTTTGGAAAATTACCTTGTAAAATAAATAAATAATACAAAATTGATAATATTTATTTATTAAATCAAATTAAAACAAAATGACATCTTGCACTAAATCTGTTACAAACTAATTTAACAAAAGAAGATAAATGTCTAAAAAGGAAACATTCAAAAGGTGTCGTCTTCAAAAAATATTGAAAAAAAAAATATATGGGATTCTACTCTTCCTAAAACACCAGAAAGTGAAAAAATTATCGGCTGAAATAAATTTCAGCGACCACAAAAAATTATCAAAATTAAGCATATTTGGCGATTTCATATTGTTAGGCGATTGATTTTGAGTACTTGGCGGAAAAACAAAACACGGTTCTGTTCGTACATGGCAATCTCGGTGCTAGCGAACTGAGCGTTAAATCGCCAAATATGCTTAATTTTGATAATTTTTTTTTTTTTTTTTTTTTTTTTTTTTTTGTGGTTGCTGTAATTCATTTTAGCCGATAATTTTTTCACTACTTGGTATTTTATGAAGAGTAGAATCGCATACATTTTTTTCAATATTTTTTGAAGACGACACCTTTTGAATGTTTCCTTGTAAGACCGTTCAGAAACAGCAATTTTTAATGAAAAAACCATACAAAAATGTTTTTACCCAATAATTTGTGGCTCGTCAATATGTGTTTCCGAAAACCAAAATATCTGTGATTTGATTTTTGGAGACATATAGACAAAAAAGACCTATTTTAACACTGACTCATACTTGGTTATGAATTTTGAGATATTCTATTGTATAATTTTCCAGCTTCTCTTTGACTTTTTTTTTTATTTTTATTTAAGCATATTGATTACTGTTAAACCGCAGAAGGATGATCCCTGGCGTCTTCTGCGCATGAGTGAAAATGGTTGGTCCATTTATAAAATAGGAATGTCCGTAGTGATGTGTTTGTTTATTGGCATGAAAAAATTATAAACTCACTGATTGCATTTCTTTTCCTTCTTTGAACTGATTCTTGAATATCTGGCTATATAAATATTTTACGATTAATTAAAAGAAAGAAAATTTGATAATATTATAAAGGGGATAGTTTTAAGGTATAACTTTAGTATATACCCATAGCTGAATTTGGCGATTTTTCTTTGGCGATATAATATGGCAGCGATATAATATTGCAGCCTATATGTTGTTTATTTTGGATTTATGATTTTATGATGTAGATTATAATTTTATCATTTATGATTTTTAGATTTATGATTTAGCCATAATCGCCAACAAAAAATCGCCAAATGTCGGTGTGGGGATATATTAAAGTTGTTCCTTGAAGTGTGTAACACTAATTTAAAAATTATGTCAATTATTATTTACAAACTAGTATATAACCTCTTAAAAAATGACGGAATGTGAAATCAATTAAGGTAGTGAATCAACGAATTTTTTGCCAGCTTCGCTGGTCACTATATTTAAAGGGGTCTAATGGGCAAGTCGTACCTGACGGGACTAATGTGAAAGTCGTACCTCACTGGACTAATGTGCAAGTTGCACCGAACGAACAAACTATTTAAAATGGCACTATTTAAAATTGGATGTTGCTTTAAATATTTGACACTTACTTTCATTTTGATATTTATTATCAAAATTCTTGAAGAAATAATTAAAATTCTTCAAATGAAACGTCAGAATCATCGTCAGTTTCCGATACCGTTATTTGTAGAGGTTCGCATAAATCTTCAGTTATTCCGTATGCCGCTTTTTTGGTGAAACAAACATTGGTTTGTCTTCTCCTTTTGATTCTGTACGTATTCTTTTAATCGTGGCTTCTGATATATTAGTTATTTCACTCGCACGTTTCACAGATTAGGAAAGTGGAACAATAGCTTCTCCTTCTAAAGCTTCTTTATCACAAAACTTAATGACACTATGTACAATACGCTTCGTTTCACTATGAAGAGGTTTAATCCGAGATCTCGTACCACATGTATGATCCATTTCCAGTATAAACAGACTGTTATACAGAAAGAAATAAAAGAAAACAAAGCAGGAGTATTAATTATTCTACACATAACAGAGGAAAGAAGAATAATAGAAAAATGTCCCCTCTCACTTCATTGCAGTGTCTCCCAGAGCGTGAGTGGAATCGTCCTGGCACTTTGCCAACCAGGTATCAATCTTCGGCGGGCCAACAGTACTTCCTGAAAGTTACAAACACTATATTGACATTCCACGTGTTTAAAAAAATTTCATCAAGATTGATGAGTTTCAAGTAATTATGGGGGTAAAATTTGTCTGAATAATTTAGAATAAACTTTTAAATTTATAAAAAAATTTATGAATGTATGCATTATGCTCAATCAGGCATTTGAGGAATCAGTAGCCTCCTCACACAGTATATCTAATAAAATTGTTTCTAAAACTATTTTCAACTATTTTTATAGTACGTTTGCATATATCACTTTGTTATCCATATTCTTTAATCGATGATCCGTCCTTATGGTATTGAAGTACAGGGTAAGAAACAGTTGTGTGTTTAACACACCAGATAGTTTTTTATACAGTAATGTTAAAGTGATGACGGACATTTTAAGTCCTTTTTGTAAACTACTGTCTTAGAATAATGAAAATTTGCCTAGATATGAATTGAATTATATTAATTATATTAAACTTTCTCAGAACTATCTTTATACTTTAAAAAAAAAAAAAAGTTACCGCCGCCGTTATCCGATTTTTTTGTCTGCTGCCGCATCTCTTGGTGAACAAGAGGGTCCTGAGCATCGCAAAAGGTATACCGATGTTTGCCGAATACTTCAAGGACCACGCTTATTTTCTGGTTAGAAATTTCTAAAATCCTAATTAACGAAGTTATAAATTAAAAATATCTTGTTAATAAAGATATTGCAGTTGCGAATAGTTTCTTCAAGCACATCCGAAAGCCTACCACGGAAAGAAGAAAGGAAGGTAAAACTTTTCGTGCGATTTTGAAAACGATCCCTTATCGTAAGCGTAACTGATCGAGATATGCAAAATATGTCTGTATTATGTTATTCGAAAGACCATTTATTACTGTTTCTAACAGTGTAATTCTTTTTTTTTAAATACGGATTTTTTATATTAGAAAATTAAAGAATTCCAAAATTTCGCTTTCTTTCGACCACCTCTTTCTGAATCGCGTTGTATTCAAAACCAATCGTTCAATATTTTAACTAAAGGTATCTTTAAAAAAGCCATTTAACATTTTTTTTTTTTTTTTTTTTTTTTTTTTTCAGTTTTTAAAGAAAGCATTATAGTTCCATGGTGATATAAGGTAGCCTCATAAAAATTTATACAGACAATTAGAAGAGCCCTCATAATCACATGCTACAACCAAAATGCATTTCAACTATTACTTTTTACAGAGTGATCCAAAAAATTTTTATTTTTGTTAAATTTTTTGTAAAATGTCTCCTTTGATCTGAATCTGTATCTGGAGTTAAAATCATTTACTTTATAGTTTTATCCTTTCTTTTTTCTTTTTTTTCTTTTCCTTTCTCTTTTCTTTCTGTTTATGTTTGTGTGACTTTTTACTTCCATTACTCGACTACCGTAGGTAATGGAAGTATTGATTTTGGTCCAAAAATTCGATATCGAGCTTTCACCTGATCTACATATTTTAAGGTCTCCTGAATCCAAAAAAGTGGTTTTTGGCAATTGGTCAGTGTGTATGTGCGTGTGTATGTATGTAAGGAATCTTCTGGCTATTATATCTCGAAAACTAATAAAGATAGAACTACGAAACTTTAGAATTGAAACAGGTCTGGTGTACAGATGAATTTTTCAAATTTTGGTGAAAATTGGAAAACCGGAAGTGAGACATCCGAAACCGGAAGTGGGGCCACAAGTTCATATTTCAAAAAGGCTCTAACGATTTTCTTCAAAATTGCTGTATAAACACTCTATCAGATTTCCTTTCGAATGATATAGTTGGTTAGTTCAGGAAAATTGATAGACGTCTTGTATAAGTAGCTGAACTTCAGGTCCTGCAAGTGCGTTCCTTTCAAAACGGCTTTATGAATTTTTTTCCAGCTTGCCATATTAACTCTCTTTTAAATATCCTATGTAACTGTTGTTTTCTGCTCAACAATTAATTATGCCAAGCTTTGATAAAAGTCGGTATCTCAAAAAAAAAAAAAAAAAAAAAAGTCTCTAACTATTTTCTTGAAAATTGTTACATAAACCCATTTTAGATATCCTTTCGCATGCTTTACTTGGTTATCACAGGAAAATTAATAGTCATCCTGATCAGGTAGATCAGTTTTAGATCTCAGAAATTGGAGTTTAAAAAAAAAAACTTTACCAATTTTTTTTTTCTTCTTTCAACTCGCTATGTAAACTCAGTTTTATATGTCTTTACACGTGTATTAACTTTCTCTTACCGGAAAATTTTTAGGTGTTTATTTTATTAGGTCAAATCTATAACTTCTGATAACATTATCTCCAAAAAATGCATATAGGGTAAGTGCATCAGTGATTGATACTTTTTGAGCAATCTCTGATGTTTTTTAATGTTCTAGTCATCAGAAAATGTTTTTAGAAATCTTAAGTTAGTACATATGGCATGAAAGACATCCAGAACCACACATATGTTAAAATATATACATTCGATAACAATTATTATTATTACTTTTTTTTTTATGAATTTATTTTTGACACCCACTGAATGTTCCAATAATTGACACTGCCAGTTTTTCATTTTATCAGTAATTGGCCCTCTATGTTCGAAGCCGTCGGTTTTCAGCCCGTAGCGTTTCAGCCCTCAAGTGAAATCGTAGTTTTTCAGCCCGGAAGTAAAATCTGAAGCCGTCGGTTTTCAGCCCGTAGCGTTTCAGCCCTCAAATGAAATCGTAGTTTTTTAGCCCGAAAGTAAAACTTATCCCGAATAATAATGGAGTTTATGTTTGATTATTTATTTATTTATTTATTTCTTGTATTTATACTTTGAAAAGTTAACTTCCCTTCACACTTTATCCAGGCTTAGGACTGGCAGCAATTGTTGCTGGCGTGTTTAAAAGACACACAAAATAATTTACAATTTAACATTTACGTTTGAAAGTTTACATATTATTCGAGTTTATGGACATAACTTAGTGCTTTTAAACATTTTCTAATATCCAAGGATATGTAGTACTCGTCTAAAATTTTCCTAATTCTTTCATCCAATTTGATATATTTCCGTTTTCTCTTTTTACCTGCTAAACCTATATACTGTCTATCAAACAAAAAATCATTATATTTTGCTTCGTCTTTTAAATTTCTTATTAATGCATAGAAATTAGGATGTGATTTTTTTACTATATCGTTAAGTCTAAAGTTCCATCCTTCGACGGCATTATTCGTACGATGGCGACTTTCATTACAGTTCCGCATGTTTGGTGTTATTACGTTGTTTTCTAACCATTGTTCAACAAAATAATCATAAAATTTTTGTAGATTTTCACTGGAAGGAGAAGTTTCTTGTATTGCAATCCACGTGTCGTCAATATGTTGTACAGGTAAATACGCTAGAGACGCACACATTCTAACATGAAGTCGAATTTCTTCGTTTGCCGTGTATTCGTTCACTAAGCCGAATTCTTGCACTTTTCTCCAAAGACATTGGTTGAAGTGATAAATGCATCCTTTTACACTAACAGAAGGAAACACTTTCATTAGAGATTTAAATGCAGCCGCTTCAAAATCTATATGCACAATTTTTGGTTGCCAATTGGGAATATGCTGTTTTAGGAGCATGAAAAATCTCTCGTATGTCTCCATCTGCTTGTTTGGAAGCAATGAATATACAGCTGTGATTACATTAGTTTCATTTGTATTGCTGCCAATGTCCACATGCATATTATAAATCTGAGTGAACTGCTTACTGCAACTCTTGAACTTGCCGTCCATAAAAAAATGTTTCATTGGTCGTAAGAGCTTCTTTGCCTTTTGCAGTGGCGAAAGCTATTATTCTATCTTTTGCTCCACTGTCAAACAAAAGAAAAGTTTCTTTGTTTTCATTTAAATAAAAAAAGTCGCCAGTCAGTACAATGTTTTCTGCGCAAATAGGATCGTTACTTGAACCTCGTGCTTTATTTCTAATATCATTTAACGCATGTTTTGCTGTACTGTACAACGGAATTTCTGGTAAAAAGTCGAACCCTTTGTCAATCACATTTTTCATTTCTTTCTGATAAATTTCCGCCAGGGTCGTATCTTCTTTCCTAGCTCTCTTCTTCATAATGTTTTCACATTTCTTTACCTCGTTTGCAGCAATATCTGGTTGGCAGGAGTGATTAACAAATTTTAAAACGTCTTGACCCTTCATAAGAAGTAGGCCTTTGCATTTAGTCGATTTAAAACAATGGACGCAGCGCCAACATATTGTTCCATTTTTATTTTTCCTTTTAATAACATATCTGTAACCATTGTGCAGAGCACAAGGTTTATTTCTTTTAGTTTCAATTATTTCTACTACCGAATCCATGCCTACACTGCAATATGACATAACTGCATACACTAGAATACCATTCACTTCATATACTAACGCTAACTTCTATCAGAAGTGCCCACGTGGTCTTATCAGGTGGCGGACTGGTCCACCTGATGGTCAATAGGGGGTGGTCCACCAGGAGCTCGATTAAGACTGGAACATCACTTAATTATTCGGAATGGGATTCTCTTGTGTGGGCTAAAAAACTACGATTTCACTTGAGGGCTGAAACGCTACGGGCTGAAAATCGACGACACCCTATGTTCCAGTGTTTGACACTGCTAGTTATTCCTTTTACCAGTTATTAGCACCCTACGCTCGAGTGTTTGATATAAAATGTCATAATTCTTATATGTAAAATATGTGATTTTATTATTTTTCTTATTTGTTAATTATTTCGGGATAGATGTCAATTACTGGAGCATGTCAATCATTGGAGCACCTACCCTAATACATGTAATAGTTGGTAATGGAAGTCGTGTGGGTTGTTTTACACCAGATTTTTAATTATATCCTCAAAATATTTTTCATATGCTTTTCTTTCGGGTGGTGAATGTCTAATATTTGCACCTTTCTCGAAGACTTTAGCTGTTGCCAAATCGTAAATATCTTGACCCTTTGAAGTTCTTTCAGACTTTTTACTTCCATTACCGTGCTACCGTAGGTAATGGAAGTATTGTATTCGGATTTACATGTTTTAAGACCTCCTATGAGTCCAAAAAAGTTGTTTTTGGCAATTGGTCAGTGTGTGTATGTATGTGTGTGGGTACGTATGTGTGGAGTGGAATCTTCTGGCTATCATATCTCCGAAACTAATAAAGATAGAAATACGAAATTTCAAAATTGTACAGGTCTGGTGTACAGAAAAATTTTCCAAATTTTTGTGAAATTTAGAAAACCGGAAAAGGGTCATCGGAAACCGGAAGTAGAACCGTAAGTCATTATCTAAAAAACGGCTCTAACGATTTTCTTCAAAGTTGCTATATAAACACTCTATTAGATGTCCTTTCGAATTATATAGTTGGTTAGTTCAGGAAAATTGACAGTCGTCCTGTATAAAAAGCTCAATTTCAGGTCTTGCAAGTGCATTCCTTTAAAAACGACTGTACGGATTTTTTTCAAACTCGCCATATTAACCAGCTTTCAGATATACTTTTTTATGTAATTATTGTTTTCCGGTCAATAATTGAGTATGCCAAATTTTGGTAAAAATTGGTGTCTCAAAAACGGCTCTAACGATTTTCTTGAAAATTGTTACATAAATCCATTTTAGATACCCTTTCTCATGCATTAAGTGGTTATTACAGGAAAATTAACGGTCATCCTGATTAGGCAGTTCAGTTTTAGATCTTGAAAATTTGCGTTTAAAAAAATATCTTTTTTTAACTCGCTTTGTAAAGTCTTTACACGTCTATCAAGTTTTTCTTTCTGGAAAATTCCAAAAAAATGCATATAATGCGTGTACTAGTAGGTAATGGAAGTCGTGTGGTTGTTTCGCACCAGATTGTTTTAATAATTCCTCATTATAAAACAAGAAAAATAGATTCATAGAATAAGGCACAGAATAAATAATTTGATTATTAACATTTAAAGTAGAATGTCTAATTACATAATTAGAACACAAGTGGCAAAACCCATCGTATGTTTTTGGACATTTTGTTTATTTATCAAAAAATATAAGGATTTATATTAAAAAAAATTAAACATGCATTTTATAACTTAACATCAGAGCATTTATTCTCCGACCAGATTATACCTTAATTTCGACTGTGGTAGTCGTTATTTTGACCACGTGACGTCACATTCCGACTTATGATTTGGCGACTGTCGTTGTTTAAGGACAGTCGCTATATCGGTCGGATCGGAGAATAGATACCATGGTCAAAATAAATAGTTATAAATATTTCTTTAAAATATAAATTAACATACCTTTAATCAAAATTTACCAAATATGTTTTTTTTTTTTTCCCACTAACTAGCTAAAACGAAGCACGTGTACAGAACCTCTCATTAACCGTTTCTGTGGAAGACTGATTGTGCTTACATTATAATGCGCGTCATAAGTATAATGTTTATCGAAATATATAATCGAAAATGTTACAAACTACCGCATAAATTGCGTATTACTTCTTACCCCTGTTATTATTAGTCCCCAGCTTCCCTACTTAAAATTTTAAGTTGATTTCTTTAGCAATCGACTTATTGCAATCACTTCGTTTATCTATCATACCTATATATAGTATATATCTTATATCTTATATCTATATATTAATAGGCAAGCATAAAATTTGTTGTCCCTTTTTAACATATTAATTATGGGAGTAGAGGGTTGAAAATGGTATCATTCGAAAGGTATGGTTAGCCGGAAGGTGCGAATACAAATATTATTTTCTTACGATGTCAAGAAGGTATTTAAAAATACATTTATTTTTTATGCATTTTCCCCCATTTTTCCCTTTTATACACGTATTCCTTCACATTAAAAAGTACCTAAAAGTAGAAAGTTGTTAAATCTGGCAATTTCATAAAGCTCAAATAAAACCATAGACACAGTAATTTGTATAATGTAGCATCACTGTACGCAAGCGAAGTGATGACGTCACTGTCTGTCCATGGAGCCATGTAAAAGATTTTCTATGTTAATTGTCCATTGAGTTTTTGTAAAAAATTATTAAAAAATAACGGAAATTATCTGCCGATTTTAATTCCGATATTTGGGTATAGTTATATATAAGTTACTGTCTACATGTGTTTGATTGAGTTATTTTTTCTGTAAAATTGATAAAATTTTAATTAAAAATCACAAAACTCCAGAAAAAAATGGCAAACTTCCAGTTTCGAATGTAAACATAAACATTTCATTTTGTGATATCTAAACAATAAATATTGAACTAAAATACTAAATAAAAGGAAAATGGATTTGTTATACTAACTGCTGCATGTATACGTAGACGATACGGAAAAAATTCCGATTTCCGTTTTTTGCTGAATTTACATGTTTTGAGCTTTCTTTACGTTTCAATTAACTGAAATTGACTACTTATTTTTTAAAAAAAGTGTCTTTATTGCTAGCTTTTGTGGGTAGAAGAAGCAAGTAGAAGATTCATAAAAACTTTTGATTTTCGGTTTTCGATGAATTTACACGTTTTGAGATTTCCTTGCATTTTAATTAAGTGAAATTAGTGAAATTGACTACTTATTTTAATTTTTTAAACGTGGATTTATTATTCTTTCCTCTGCATATATAAGTAGAAAAGATAAGATTCAGAAATGTTTTAGATTTTCGGTTTTCGATAAAGTTACACGTTTTGAAATTTCCCGAACTCAATTCGACCATTTTTAAAAAATATCTTTTTTTTTTTTTTTTTTTTTTTTTTTTTCAAACACTGTACTTTATGAATCAATCGAATTAATTTAACAGAATTTGATACTTGGTTGGGCCTTGGTTTGACATGGTATCTATTAGCTTCTGGGCTGTATCACACAACAAGGGGCGTTTTCACGTTGCGATATTCTCTCATTTCAGGAAAGGCTAACATCTACAGAGAGAAATAGTTATATTAAGTAAAACTCTGCTGATTCAGTTAGAGTGAATATCGGCAAACAATTGCCGCAGCTGTGTTGCAATTGCATTCCGTTTAGGACAAGGCAATAACTTTGCTTTGCCTCGCTTTGCAAAAAAAATGGTCGAGTTTCGACCACTGGGCGATACTAGTATATATAAATGTGAATGTCCGTGAATTTATTTGACTGAGTTTCACGCCAAAACTGCTCGACGGATTTCGATGAAATTTGTAATGGAGATAGCTTATACCCTAACTTAAAAAGTTGGCTACCTTTTATTCCGAAAAAAAAATTTGTTTTTGCGATTTTTATGCATAAAATAGCAATTTTGTAAGCTAATAATAGCAAAAAATTAGCCATTTATATTTATCCATAATTTAATTGTTGCAAAAAAAAAAAAAAAAAAAAAAACGAATTTATTTATTTTTTTCAACAGGAAAATAAATATATTTATTTAAACGTGAACGATAAAAAATTATTAAAAAAAAAAATATGCATCTCACAAAAATTGACGTCATTTTTAATAAAAAATTTCTTTTACACATTGATAAAGTGCTAATACGCAAGACGTCACTGGGCGTTCGTGGATGCAAGAGAAATATTTCCTATGTTAAACGTCCATTGGATTTTTTGTAAAAAAATATTAAAAATCGCGGAAAATTATTTCCCGATTTTAATCCCCATATTTAGGTATAGGTATGTATTAATTATCATGTCCATGCGTTAGATTAAGTTATTTTTGTTGTAAAATTGACAAAATTTGAATTTTTAATTTCAAAAATCTAGGGGAAAAAAAATGGCAAATTTCCATATTCGATTGAAAACACAAGCATTTCATTTCAAAAGATGATATTTACACAATAAATATCCAACTAATATACTAATTAAAAGGAAAATGATAAATATTCTATCATAATTTGAAGTCAAATTTTTTTTTCAAATGTCTAAATAAAGTATCTGATATAAGATACTAATATGTTGCAGCGGAATAGATTTGATATCGGTCATCCTTAGCAGAAAAAAAAAAAAATATATCGCCAAATTATTCGGCGAACATAATTTAATTCCTTTCAAAAATCATGGTTATTTTAACAATTATATTAAGAGAGTAATGAATAATATGAAACAATATTTCGTACAATGCATATTACGAAAATATACATCTGGCATGCATATTTTCGCATTACGTTTTTGATCACCAAATACAATAAACGCCAAGAACGACAGAGTTTTGAAATTCAAAATTAAAATTTTGTCAATTTGACAGCAAAATAACTCAATCTAACACATGCACATGATAACTAATCTATACTAATATTATAAATGCGAAAGTTTGGATGGATGTTTGTTACTCAATCACGCCACAACGGCTAAACGGATCTGGATGAAATTTTGTACAGAGATAGATAATAGTCTGGAATAAGACATAGGCTACTATTTATACCGAAAAAAATGTAAATTTTTAATTAATATATAATATAGATATTTCTTCTATAATAAAACTTTAAAATAATTTATTTTAATTTTTAATTGTTGCCGAAGAATATTTCACGCGAATAATAATAAAAAAAATAATAAATATTAAATTTGCTTAGGCACATGGCAACATAACGTTATTATCAAAATTAAATAATAAGAAAATAAAAGCTAATTCAGATCTGTATTAAAGAGCTTTATTAGTTGATAATCCTGGGTATATTTTTAATTTTAATTCTGAAGTAGATAGGACATTTTACGCCAAGGACTCTATTTTTGTGACAGCAACCTTAAGCCAAGTAGTCCATAAAAATATAAACAAATCTGTACATATAAAAGAGTAAACTCACTGATTCACTGACTCAACACTGCCATGACGATTCTGTGGGAAAGAGGGTCACAAATTTTAGTGACCAGGTTGGTTTTCGGAGCCTGACCCCCAACTAAGACGGAACTTTGCAAAATACCCCCCCCCTGTCCCCCTTGGGGGTCAGAAGGCTTAACTCGGCTCCAAATTACTTAACGGTGAAGAAATTGCAGATGGAAAGACCAGACTTGAGTACAAAAAAATTATTTTCTGCGATTTTGGAATTTTGGATTTTTAAGGGGGGAGGGAAGGGAAAAGGTTTTAGAAGAAGGGTACTCAACACACGAGGAAATCGAACTGAACACACACTACAAAGGGATTTTATGAAATTCCACCCTACCGCCCTTTGGAGAATGGGGGGCAAAAACATGTATTCATACGTAACGCTGCACTAAATTACCTAAGGTTGAAAATTTTTTATGTAAGGGACGATTATATGTATCTAACTCATAGTATGAAGATATTTTGCGAAATTCCCTCCTCCTTCCCTCCTTTAAGAACGGGGGAGAGCTTTAAAAAAAAAGTTTTAAAGCATAGCTCAGCTTTAAATAATTTCAGGATCTCAATTTTTTGATGTGTCGGTTAGGTATGTGTATGCAACATGCAATATAAAGTAATTTTGAAAAATTACCCCCCCCCCTTTCTCTTGGGGCAGGCGGGGCAAAAACCACATTTTGAAGCTTAAATCCGTCCAAATTACCTAAGAATGGCGAATTTTGGTGTGTGGGTGTTAATTAAGTGTGCGAAATATGCACTTTGATGAGATTTTGTAAAACTTTCAACTGTAACCGCGAGGGAGGGGGAGTAAAAAGCAGGTAAGGGACTGCCGAAGGCATTGGGGCTCCAGACTCGACTGTGACGAGCGGGAATACCGCGAAAGAAAGTAGCAGGAACTTAAAATTAGATTTTGACGGATTTTAATGATTTTTTTTTTTTTTTTAAAGATACGAGTATTTTATTATTATTAATGATATGCTGTTTTGGGGATTCATTTCAATATAATGACCAGCGAAGCGGGCAAAGCCTGCTAGTACAGTCGGTAACAAAAGTGTCCGAACACTAGTAAAAATTCCTATGCAAAAAAGTGCACTGCATACGGTTTTGTTAAATAAATCCTTATCGAATCATGTTCTTACACTGACTAAGAATAGGATTCGACAAGGATTTATTTAATAAAACAGTACGAAGTTTACTTTTTTTACATAGGAATTTTTGCTAGTGTTCGGACACTTTTGTTACCGACTGTATATTATAAATGTGAATGTCCGTGAATTTATTTGACTGAGTTTCACGCCAAAACTGCTCGACGGATTTCGATGAAATTTGTAATGGAGATAGCTTATACCCTAACTTAAAAAGTTGGCTGCCTTTTATTCCGAAAAAAACTTTGTTTTTGTGATTTTTATGCATAAAATAGCAATTTTGTAAGCTAATAATAGCAAAAAATTATCCATTTAAATTTTATCTATAATTTAATTGTTGCCAAAAGAAAAAAAAAAATACGAGTTTATTTTTTTTTTCCAACTGGAAAATAAAAAAAATTATCTAAACGTGAACAATAAAAAATTAAAAAAAAAAAAAAAAAAATTAATTAATTATGCATCTCACAAAAATTGACGTCATTTTTAATTTAAAATTTCTTTTACACATTGATAAAGTGCTAATATAGTTTACGATGCTAATATATGTTGTATTAAATCAGTTTTATTTATAGATCCAACGAGATATATAAATTAGAGTGCTGATTCAATGGATGAAGGATTAACTTTCCGTAGTTCAAGATGAATCACGTGACATGCTCGAATAGGTTGCTGTGTTTGGCCCTTTATCGCTATTTTGGCATTTAAAATATCAGTTCGACAAATTATCATTATTATTAGGTAACATGACAGTCCTATGACCAAAATAAATTGTTTTTAAAATAATTTTATACATATTTCACATTTTAATAAATAATAAAATACCTTTTTTTTCATCGTTTCCCAACAAAGTTTAAAAGTGTTTATAAAAGAAAATTTAAACTTTTAAAGAGCTATATTTAACAACAAATAATAATTTTTCAACTATATTTAAGCATTTTGTCGGTTAAAGTTCAACTACGCGAAATAAAAGAGAAGTAAAATGAAAATCAAAATGATTTAGAACAAAAGAATATTAAACTACGTAAGTAAACAAAAACATTGGCGTTTATGACTTATGCGAAGAACAATCTCCAAACCGTTGCCATAGAAATTTACTGAAAATAAGCTGTTACCAAGGGAACCACCGAATACGCAGGTGCAAGGAGAGCATGTCATATGACTCATCTTGGACCTTCTCAAGGGTTACCATTTATCACTCTACTTTATGTATCTCGTTGTATAGATCCTCCTGGGTGATTTTTTAAATTGTTGCGTTGAAGTACACCGAGCATTTTTCGCCAAGAGGTTTAATTTAGCAACAGCGATTTTAATCTAGGTAGTTCAAGAAAAATATAAAAGAGGTTTAATTTAGCAACAGCGATTTTAATCTAGGTAGTTCAAGAAAAATGTAAAATTTATAAAATACTAGCAGGCTTTGCCCGCTTCGCTGGTCATTATATTGAAATGAATCCCCAAAACAGCATATCATTAATAATAATAAAATATCTTTAAAAAAAAAAAAAAAAATCATTAAAATCCGTCAAAATCTAATTTTAAGTTCCTGCTACTTTCTGTCGCGGTATTCCCGCTCGTCACAGTCGAGTCTGGAGCCCCAATGCCTTCGGCAGTCCCTTACCTGCTTTTTACTCCCCCTCCCTCGCGGTTACAGTTGAAAGTTTTACAAAATCTCATCAAAGTGCATATTTCGCACACTTAATTAACACCCACACACCAAAATTCGCCATTCTTAGGTAATTTGGACGGATTTAAGCTTCAAAATGTGGTTTTTGCCCCGCCCGCCCCAAGAGGAAGGGGGGGGGGGTAAATTTTCAAAATTACTTTATATTGCATGTTGCATACACATACCTAACCGACACATCAAAAAATTGAGATCCTGAAATTATTTAAAGCTGAGCTATGCTTTAAAACTTTTTTTTTTAAGCTCTCCCCCCGTTCTTAAAGGAGGGAAGGAGGAGGGAATTTCGCAAAATCTCTTCATACTATGAGTTAGATACATATAATCGTCCCTTACATAAAAAATTTCCAACCTTAGGTAATTTAGTGCAGCGTTACGTATGAATACATGTTTTTGCCCCCCATTCTCCAAAGGGCGGTAGGGTGGAATTTCATAAAATCCCTTTGTAGTGTGTGTTCAGTTTGATTTCCTCGTGTGTTGAGTACCCTTCTTCTAAAACCTTTTCCCTTCCCTCCCCCCTTAAAAATCCAAAATTCCAAAATAGCAGAAAATAATTTTTTTGTACTCAAGTCTGGTCTTTCCATCTGCAATTTCTTCACCGTTAAGTAATTTGGAGCCGAGTTAAGCCTTCTGACCCCCAAGGAGGACAGGGGGGGGGGTATTTTGCAAAGTTCCGTCTAAGTTGGGGGTCAGGCTCCGAAAACCAACCTGGTCACTAAAATTTGTGACCCTCTTTCCCACAGAATCGTCATGGCAGTGTTGAGTCAGTGAATCAGTGAGTTTACTCTTTTATATGTACAGATTTGTTTATATTTTTATGGACTACTTGGCTTAAGGTTGCTGTCACAAAAATAGAGTCCTTGGCGTAAAATGTCCTATCTACTTCAGAATTAAAATTAAAAATATACCCAGGATTATCAACTAATAAAGCTCTTTAATACAGATCTGAATTAGCTTTTATTTTCTTATTATTTAATTTTGATAATAACGTTATGTTGCCATGTGCCTAAGCAAATTTAATATTTATTATTTTTTTTATTATTATTCGCGTGAAATATTCTTCGGCAACAATTAAAAATTAAAATAAATTATTTTAAAGTTTTATTATAGAAGAAATATCTATATTATATATTAATTAAAAATTTACATTTTTTTCGGTATAAATAGTAGCCTATGTCTTATTCCAGACTATTATCTATCTCTGTACAAAATTTCATCCAGATCCGTTTAGCCGTTGTGGCGTGATTGAGTAACAAACATCCATCCAAACTTTCGCATTTATAATATTAGTATAGATTAGTTATCATGTGCATGTGTTAGATTGAGTTATTTTGCTGTCAAATTGACAAAATTTTAATTTTGAATTTCAAAACTCTGTCGTTCTTGGCGTTTATTGTATTTGGTGATCAAAAACGTAATGCGAAAATATGCATGCCAGATGTATATTTTCGTAATATGCATTGTACGAAATATTGTTTCATATTATTCATTACTCTCTTAATATAATTGTTAAAATAACCATGATTTTTGAAAGGAATTAAATTATGTTCGCCGAATAATTTGGCGATATTTTTTTTTTTTTTTTTCTGCTAAGGATGACCGATATCAAATCTATTCCGCTGCAACATATTAGTATCTTATATCAGATACTTTATTTAGACATTTGAAAACAAATTTGACTTCAAATTATGATAGAATATTTATCATTTTCCTTTTAATTAGTATATTAGTTGGATATTTATTGTGTAAATATCATCTTTTGAAATGAAATGCTTGTGTTTTCAATCGAATATGGAAATTTGCCATTTTTTTTTCCCCCTAGATTTTTGAAATTAAAAATTCAAATTTTGTCAATTTTACAACAAAGATAACTTAATCTAACGCATGGACATGATAATTAATACATACCTATACCTAAATATGGGGATTAAAATCGGGAAATAATTTTCCGCGATTTTTAATAATTTTTTACAAAAAATCCAATGGACGTTTAACATAGGAAATATTTTTCTTGCATCCACGAACGCCCAGTGACGTCATCACTTCGCTTGCGTATTAGCACTTTATCAATGTGTAAAAGAAATTTTTAATTAAAAATGACGTCAATTTTTGTGAGATGCATAATTTTTTTTTTTTTTTTTTATAATTTTTTATCGTTCACGTTTAAATAAATATATTTATTTTCCTGTTGAAAAAAATAAACAAATTCGTTTTTTTTTTTTTTTTTGGCAACAATTAAATTATGGATAAATATAAATGGCTAATTCTTTGCTATTATTAGCTTACAAAATTGCTATTTTATGCATAAAAATCGCAAAAACAAATTTTTTTTCGGAATAAAAGGTAGCCAACTTTTTAAGTTAGGGTATAAGCTATCTCCATTACAAATTTCATCGAAATCCGTCTAGCAGTTTTGGCATGAAACTCAGTCAAATAAATTCACGGACATTCACATTTATATATATAAGATTACAAAACGAAAAAAATAAACTGAAATAGTAGTCACATAAATGATCTATTTTTATCTGAGTAGATAATTTTAGAGAAAAAAAAGTACAGTTTTAAAAATAGAAATTTTATTTCATCAAGCACTATTTTAAACCTAAAAACCATTAATAAAATAAACATAATATGAAGGGTTCATATGTTAATCGGAAGGTGTCCGATAAAACGCTTTCTATTTTTATGCAAGAAATTATACAAAAAAAAAAAAAGCTAATATGGCGACAAAAATTCAAAAGCCGCCAAGGGAGAGATATAATAAAGTTGTGTAGCACGATAATGTTTAGTTATTTATTAATTTTTTTATATACCAATCACTACGCTAATTTAACATACAAATAAATGAGCTGCTGTGTGTGACTGCACTTGCACGCTGTCGAGCAGAAATATTTGATTAATTCAAATTAATATTTAAATAACTAAATAAAGATATGTTTAATAGAAAGCATAGTCTTGGGGACAAACTGGGCGAGTGGGCGACCAAATTTGGTGAAAAATGGTAGTTTAGGGTTCCCGATGTTTCGAAGCTCTCCGACACACGGGAACATAGACTTTGAGCTTACCAAGGGATTCTCGATGGAGTCATCTCCAAGCCCCATCGCCAAAAGTTATAAGTAGGTGTGAGTTGATTTTTGCGAAAGAGTATGTAGTCACTGCGATCCAGAGTTATTCAGAGACCTGAGTCATTGCACTTTAGGGATTGAGCTCTAAGCGACTGGACATTTTTCGTGAGCGAAATTTTTTGCTCTGGTGTAGTTGATGTTATTTGCTTTACTCCTGTGGAACAAGTGTGTATTTTTTGGACTGTCCCAGAACATTCATCGAATAATGACTTATACTGTACGAGTAACAGCTTCAACTGTTTCCAGAATATTCGAAGAATTAACACCAGCTATTAGACTGTTTTCGAAAATATTTGTTTTAATAATAGTTTTGTTGTACAGATTCGAGAAATTCAAAAAATGTTTGATATTGCCAAGGAGGTCCCATACTAAAGCTGTGACGAAAATAGTCGCCAATCGAAATATGTTCAGTTACAAAGAAATCATTTAAATATAGTGACCAGCGAAGCGGGCAAAGCCTGCTAGTATATATATATATATATATTGAAAATTTTGTCATCACGATAACTCTCGAAATAATTCTCCAAATCGAACAAATTTGAACAGAGATCTTATCTTATAAATATCTTGGATGAGTTCGTTAACCAATTTGCTCCGACTTTTTGTTTTCAAGTGGCGGCCACTTGAAAATTTCAAATCCACATTGTAAAAAGCGTATTTAAGGCCAGATTTGCTTGCATTTTTATGTATATATACACCGAGTTGACAACGTGTAAATATACACCATGTACACCATATAAGGGTCTCAATGAACTTTATTAATGAACTTTATCCGAGATTTTTAACAAAGTGGGCGAATATCTTAAGTTAAGCGGGCCACTTGAAATCAGGCTACCACTTGAAAATTTAAAATCACGATAACTTCCGAAATAAAACTTCAAATCGAACCAAATTTCGATAGTGAACTTATCTTATAAATATTTTGGATGAGTTTGTTAACCATGTTGCTCCGCCATTTTGTTTTCAAGTGGAGACCGCTTAAAAATTTCAAATTCACTTTGTAAAAAGTGTATTCCGAATTTGTTTGAATTTTGGTGTATACATAGACCATACAAGAATCTCAATCAAGTTTATTAATGAACTTTATCCTCCATTCTTTACAAAGTGGCGGATATATTAAACTAAACGGGGCTACTTGAAATCACGCTACCACTTGAAAATTTAAAATCACGATAACTTCCGAAATAATACTCCAAATCGAGCCAAATTTGGACAGTGAACTTATCTTATAAATGTCTTGGGTGAATTTGTAATTAAATTGCTCTACCATTTGGTTTTCAAGTGGAGGCCACTTGAAAATTTCAAATTGACACTGTAAAAAGAAAGCGTATTTAAATCCGGATCTGCTTGAATTTTGATATATACATAGACTATATAAGGGTCACAACCAAGTTTATTAATGAATTTTATCCGCCATTTTTAACAAAGTGCGGATGTTATAAACTAATCAAGACAACTTGAAATTAGGCTTCCACTTGAAAATTTATAAACATGATAACATTTTAAATTCTGATTCAATTCGAACCAAAGTTGGAAAGGGATCGTATCATATAATTATCTTGTATGAGTCCACTGGGCAACTTGTTCCGACATCTTGTCTCCAAGTTGCACCCATTTGAAATCATGCTGCTATTTGAAAATGTGCTATCACGATAACTGTTAAAATACTAAACTGATTCAAACAAAAGTTGGATAATGAACTTATTGTTCAAATATATTGGATATGTTTGTTTGGTAACATGATCCGCAATTTTATTTCCAAGTGGCGGCCACTTGAAAATTTGTCATTATGATAACTTTTGTAATATTGAATCAATTTGCATCAAATTTGGGTAGTGGATTTATCATTGAGATATCTCAGATAAGTTCGCTGGGCGCTCCGCTTTTTTTTTCTCAAGTGGTGGCCACATGAAATCACGGTGCCACTTGAAAAATTCTTATCACGATAATTTTTGAAATACTGATTTAATTTGAACTAAAGTTCGACAATGAACTTATTATAGAAATATCTTGGATGATTTCGTTGGGCAAGTTGCTTCGCCATTTTGTTTCCAAGTCGCAGTCATTTAGACTGCCACTTGAAAATTTGTCATAACAATAACTTTTGAAACACTGCACTGATTGGAACCAAAGTTGGACAGTGAACTTATGCTTCAAATATCTTGGATGAGTTTGCTGGGTAGCTTGTTCCACTATATTTTTTCCAAGTGACGGCCACTTGAAAATTTGTTATCACGGTAACTTTTGAAATACTTTATCAATTCAAACCAAAGTTGAAAAATGGATTTATCATTCAAATATCTATGATTTCGGTGGGCAAGTTTCTCTGCAATTTTGTTTTCAAGTTGTTTCCACTTGAACACTGCCACTTGAGACATATTCTTATCGCGATAACTTTTGAAATACTGAATTTATTCGAACCAAAGTTGGGCAGTGGACTTATGTTACAAATATTTTGGATTAGTTCACTGTACAACTTGTTCCGCCATTTTGATCCAAGTGGTGGCCACTTAATTTTTCAATACGATGACTTTTGAGATTTTGAATTAATTCGAGCTAAATTTCGACAGTAGATTTATCTCACAAATGCACTTGATATATTTGTTTGCCAACTTGGCCCGACATCATGTTTCCAAGTGCCTGCCACTCGAAAATTTTAAATTCACATAAAAAGGTGTTTATGAACCGATTTGCTTAAAACTCCATATGTGCATAGCCTACATCAATATTTCTACCAAGTCTATTAATAATTTGTAGCCGTTATTTTGTTTCAAAATGGTGGCTACTTGATAAGGTGAAAGAAACCAACCTACCCTTCCGAATGAGCCGAAAGGACTTGTTTGTATTTCAAAGCATATATATGCAATTTTAATTTTAAGACAGTTATTAATAAAAATGTTTTAAAACACTCTCCGTGTCCTTAAAGGGAAAATACATAAACAAAATTAAACAAAAAGTCATTTCATTTTATAAAAGATTCTGATTTCAACAGTAGGTTTCAAAATGAAGTGTTTGCTAGTAAGCTTTAAGCATTAGAATAATGTAACGCACATAATGGATAGAGTAATACACAAAGTAGAAAGCTTACGATAGAAACTTACTTCATCCATATATTATCATTATGTATTCAACTGCACTAAAATTTTGTTATTCCTTCAGCTTATCATTTAAATATTTCGTGCCGTAGTTCTTAATGTATATAAGTAGTACTCAAACAAAGAGGTATTTTTTCGTGCAGTGTTTATTAATAAAATAGTCGAAAATGAATTCGATGGACATTACACCAGAAAAAAAAAAAAAAAAAAAAAAAAAAAACTAGTTGGCATAGGTAGACTCTGCTCAGTTCCCCATCATATTTATGTTCTCATAAATTTCTAGTGCGAGACATATTATAATCATGTTAAAAGAAATGAATTTGACCAAAGCTTGATACAGTGACAGAATAAAATCCCCTCCTAATAGGCTATCCATCGTTCACTTCGATATATTTATCTTATTCTAATCTATTAATTAATTTTATCAGGGTCAATTCCGTTGTTTAATTTTCATGCTACTATTTCCAATGCAATAACCCTCAAAATTCATATTTATATGAAAAATTTACAATGTCGCTATGTTGATAAAATCGTAAATTACGAATAATTTACGAAATTTTCCTATTTGAATATTTGTATTCAATCATGTTCAAACAAATATCATAAATGTAATTTTGAAGTTGTCTAATTTATTTATGATCCTCAAAATGGAAGTTTATGCTCAATTTTGCCTATTCTGATATGTTAAGTAAATCGTAAATTCCAAATAACTTACGAATTTTTTAAATTGGAAAAATCATAGTCTATGATATTCATGCCAGTATCCTAAATAATATTTTGAAAGGGGTTTGAAATCCTTACGATGAAAATATCCCTCAAGATTGACGTTTATGTGAAATTTTGCTCTATTCTGCCATGTTAAGAAATTCGTAAATTTCCAATAACTTGCGAAATTTTCAAAGTAGCATATTTATAGTTACTGATGTTCATTCCGGCATTAAAACTGATATTTTAAAACTGGTCTGACATTTTTACAGTAAAAAGTTTCCATTTAATGCACGTTTAAATGAATTTTTATCCTATTCTCCCATATTAAGAAAATCGTAAATTTCTAATAACTTACGAAGTTTTTTAATTCGAATGTTGCAAATGAATAGGGTTCTTGCCAGTACCGAAAGTAATATTTTAAAACTAATCTGACCTCACTGTGATCATTTGGCGATTTTAATGTTAAGCAGTAACCCGTAAATTGGACAAAACTTTATTTTTGCAGTTGGTTAAATCTGAAATGAACAGTTTTTTTTGGACAATCGAAAGCATTCTTGCTTTATTAAATACTAGCAGGCTTTACCCGCTTCGCTGGTCACTATATTTAAATGAATTAAAAAAAAAGAATCAATACTTTTTATACCGTTTTACAAATTAAAACTAAAAAGAAATGCACTGAAATTGCTTAAAAACTTCGCTTCGGGCCCTCGCTGACTTCGGCAGAGACTTCCTCACCGCAATGTCTTGGTACTGAATAATTTAATTTAATTTAATTTATAGAAATGTCAGTAATACAGGAAAAACTGCATTAGTCATATCAACTCATCGCCAAAATGACAGCAAAATTATAAATAATTACACGATTTAAAAAAAAAAAAAAAAAACTTTTTATATACCATGTTTTATAGAACTACATTAGCACTTTATCAATGTGCAGAAAATTTTAAATGATAAAGACGTCAATTTTTTAGAAAGGCATAATTTAATTTTTTACAATATTTTAATGTTCAAGTTTAATTAAATGTATTTATTTTTATACAAAAAAAAATTAACTCGTAATTTTTTTTTTTTTTCTTTGGCAACTATTAAATTATAACTAATATTTATTTTCACATTTTAATTAATTAAAAGAAAACTTTGCAACGTAATATCTTCAATAACTTGATATAAAAAGTGTCCACACAAAAAATGAACAATTTTTAGAGCTCTTTTAAAAACTATAACACCTATGCAGTATCTTTAAAAAAAAATTATCAGTTTTTACTTAAAAAAATGGCCAACTTTCATCACCAAAGTATTTAAATCTAGACCAATCAAAAATAGGGGTGGTCCACCCGGACGTGTTCCCGACAAACTCTTTGCTTTATTTATGTAGATAAATAAAAAATAATTAACATTTTCACGGAAATCAATATGATAATTGATAATTTAAATTTTATTGCACATTTTGTGACTTGAAACACTTAATTAACGCTAATTAAAAAATACGCCCTAATTCATCTCTGTTTAAAACGCTGCTGCTGCCATCTGTAAACATATTCTGAAACTAATTTCACTGGTTTATGTATTTTAAATAGACGGAAATTTAATGAGTTTGACGCATAATAAAAGATTAAAAACATTTAAAAGATTTAAAAGATTAAATCAAAATTTTTAAACTGTCATTCAATCAGAATAACACATACAGTCGGTAACAAAAGTGTCCGACCACTAGCACGAATTCAAATCCGGGAAAAAATCGCACTCGGAAAAAATCGCAGAGGGAAAAATCGCACAGAAAAACATGCATGTTTGAGTACACACATGCCTGTCTCCCCAGGGAACAAAACTTGTTTTAAGATTCATATGGGCCTTAGGCAATAAATCTTAAATTCTATTTAATCTTATAAATGCAGTTAAAGATAAAAGGGGGGGGGATCATTATATTGTATACCCGTCCCTCTAGATCCAGAAGAGTGGATATATATGATAATTTAACAATTTTCTAGAGATAAAGTTTAAGAAAATAATGTTTGAATACCAATGCGAGATATGGGGACCCCGGAAATAAGAGCACTTTTTCAATTCACAAATCGCAAAATAAAAAATTTGAAATAATGAATTTAAAGAATGATTTTCAATTGATTTGGTACAACATTCATTTAGCATATACCTGCGATAAGGAGGTGAGTGGTGGGGGGGGGGGGTTGACTAAAAGCAGGTCGAAAGAAAACAATTGTTTTTATATCACCGTCACCGATTTTAATAAAACTTTTTACAATCACATAAAATTTGTGAAAAAATTACAGTAAGTGTCAGACATACTTGGGATGGGGGGATTAAAGGGGGGAGCAGAGGAAAATAAGATAGTTTCTATATCACCATTTTACCGATTTTAATGATATATTCTATAACGATCACTTTCTTTTTATGAAGATTACAATGAGTGTATTATATACCTGGGGGGGGGGAGGGGGGGGCTGATGTAAATAAAATATAGTCTTTAAACTACCCTTTTATCGATTAAAAAAAATGTATAATCACATACAGTTTGTGAAAAAATTACAGTAAGTGTCAGAGATACTTGGGGGTGGTGGGGGTTAAAAGGGGGGGGGGCAGAGGAAAATAAAACGATTTTTTATACCACCATTTTACCGATTTTAATGATATACTCTATAACTATCGCTTACTTTTTACGAAGATCACAATGAGTGTATTACATAACTGGGGGCAGAGGGGGGGGAATAAAATATTATCCTATTTAAACTACCCTATTATCAAATAAATAAAAAAAATAATAATGATAATAATGATAATAATAAAACTTTGTATAATCAGATACAACATGTGAAAAAATTACAGTAACTGCCAGACATACTTGGAAGGGGGTTAGAGGAGGGGGGGCAGAGGAAAGTAAAATTAATTTTATATCACCATTTTAACGGTTTTAACGATATATTCTATAACTGTTACTTTCTATGAAGATCACAACGAGTGTATCATATATACTCAGGGGTGCAAGGAGGGCAGATGGAAATAAAATATATTCTTCTTTAAACTACCCTGTTATCGATTTAAAAAAGACTTTGTATAATTATGTACAATTTACAAAAAAAATTAAAATGTCAGACGTACTTGGGGGAGATTAAAGAAATGGGGGGCACAGGAAAATAAAATGATTTTTCATATCACCATTTTACCGATTTTAATGATACATTTTATAACTATAAACTATCATTTACTTTTTATGAAGATCATAATAAGTGTATTATACACCAAAGTGTTCAAGGGGGCGCAGATGGAAGTAAATTGTATTATTCTTTAAACTGCCCTATTATCGATTTAAAAAAATTAGTGTATATACATCTTACTCTTTAAGAAAAATTACAGTGAGTGTTACACATATCTGAACGATTTGCTGAGAAGAGGGGCAGAGTAAAGAAAATGATTGTTTTTATATCACCATGCTACCTATTTATATGAAACTTTGTACGACTATCACTTACATTTTATTAAAATTATAGTGAAAGTTACCTGCAGTTGATAAGTTGGGAGGAGGGGGAGGGATAGTAGGGGCAGGACATATGAAAAATAAAATAATCTTTTTAAACAAAACCATTATCGATTTATTTATTGACATTTTGTGTAAATATCACTTACTATTGATGAAAAATTACAGTGAAGTTTTAATTGTCATGGTGGGGGAGGGGGGGGAGTACAGAAGGAAAGAAAATTATTGTTTGTACACTATATTTTACATTTTAATAAAATGTACTATAAATATCACTGAATATTCAGGAAAATGTACGTTGATTTTTATATATGTATATTGGTGGCTATGGGGGGGGGGAGCAAAAGAGAAAAATGGTTGCATAAATACTGGTTGCATAATAAATGGTTGCAATGTTACCAATTTTAATTAAAAATTTTAAAACTATCACTTAATTTTAATAAAAGATTTCAAAGAGTGTTACATATACCTAGAAGGGGGTAGCTAAGGGGGAAAATGATTGTTTTTAAATCACTCTGCTTTGTATTTACAGGAAATTTTGTATAAATATCTCTTATTGTTTATCAAAAATTGCAGAGAGAATTACATTACCCAGTGAGAGCTAGGGGCCACGTGGAAAGAATATATTTTTATACCACCTTTTTGCAGATGTAATAAAACTTTACAGAAATATTACTTATCGTTTATGAAACATTACAGTGAGGGTTACGTATCAGTTTCTTTCTCTTTCTAAGTTTGTACGCAAAAATTCAATATATGATTTAAATCTTTAAAAAAGTTACTCAAAAATGAAATTTCTTCTTTTAACCTGTCACTTTTGTCCCCCCCCTTCCCCTTTCTCCTACGTAGAAATAAATGTTCGCTTTCGTTGATGTTTAGCATGAGTTTTACAAGGAGAAATTAAGAAAAGTGTCCTTTTTCTGCACTTTTTACAGTTGGTACTTGCAAACATTTTTGGAGTTTAAGGAGCAGAGAAAAATAAAATAATATTTTTTATATCATAACATAATTTTCTTTCTCTCTTCCTTTCAGAACCCCCTTGAATAATTTCGAAGACGCGTGTCTTTTACAACCAACTATTTTGAAAAGTGCCCTTTTTTCCGCTATCCAGAAAAAAGGGCACTTTTCTTAATTGTTACTTGTAAAATACTTGCTAAGCGTGAACGATAGCAAAAATTTTTTGTTTTCGCGAAAGGGGGGGGGGTAGGAGATGCGACAGATTAAACAAAAAAATTCTGTTTTAGAATAATCTTTTACCAATGTTTGATATTAACTTTTGATTAATGTCTGATATTAATAATGCATTGAATTTTTTTGCATACTAACTTAGAAACTGAAAGATACTGCGATATGTAGCTCTCTCTGGAAATTTTCATAAACAAAAAATGATATTTATGCAAAATTTCCTATAAATATGAAGCAGTGTGATCAACAATCAGCAAGCAGTGTGAGAACAATCATATTTTTTTCTCTCTGCCCTCCCCCCCTCCCCCCCCCCCAGGTATAGGTAACACTCACCATAATTTTTCAATAGAAGTGGGTAACAGTTGTTGAAATTTTAATTTAAATTAGTAACATTGTGATATTTATGCATTCATTTATCACTTCTGCCTCCCATAGCCCCCCCTCCCCCCACACACATACAGGATATTAACGTAAATTTTCCTAAAATATAAGTGATATTTATAATAAATTTTATTAAAGAGCAAAGCATAATGATATAAAACATCATTTTCTATCTTTCTGTCTCCAGCCCCCCCCCCCCACCCAGACATTTTCTTTCGATCTGGTCCCCCCCCCCCTCCTTCTCCCAGGTATATACTAAATGAATGAATCAAATTAATTGAAATTCCTAAAAATGTAATTTGAAAGTCCTTCTTTAAATTCCTTATTTCATATTTATTATTTTACGATTTGCGTATTGGTAAAGTGACGTTTTTTCCGGGATCCGAAATAATCACCCCTTTAAAAAGTACCACGGAAAAAAGCACCCTTACATGAACTATCCTCAAAAGGAGACCGAATATTAGTGTAGTAAGAATTCTATTATGGTATTGCGGGTAAATCAAAAATAAAAACTACTATTAAAAATTACTATTACAAAAATAATTATTAATAACTATTAACAGTTATAGCGTTTCTGAGTAAAAAATATCTTTTAAATTGAGTTTCTTAGGAAAACAATATAAAACAAATGTTATCACAAATTAAAAAAAAATAAATAAAATGGAATGAAATAATAAAAATCCAACACTTCAATTACAGGGGATATTTCACCTAATTTGACTGGCAATGTAACTGTTAATTAATAGAGAAATTAATTTTTTAAATTACTCATTTCCTAATGTATTTTTTTTATTCTGTTTTCACATTTAAACGTATGCAACTGTTAACATTTTTATCGTTTTCCAAATATTGAATTTTTAGATTTTTAATATTTCATTTTGAAGCCAAAAAGTGATAAAAATTATCTTATTTAATTTTTCACATATAACACCTTTAAAGCAAAATGTTAAAATTTTTTAAAAACTTTTGAAAAACAAGAAGCATTTTAGTGGCAGTAAGTGGTATTTACACAAAGTTTTATTTAAATCGATAACAGAGTGGTTAAAAAGAAGGAAAAAAAAAATCTACGTGCACCACTGTGTGAGTGTTCTATCACATATGTCCTTTAAAAGCTTATTTATTTATCCAAATTTAATATATAACAAAAAGGAGGGATTAATATAGATTATATAAAATAAATCTTTTTAAATTTATCTAATTCAATTAATTAATTATAGAGAATTTCCCGTTTTATTTTTAAATCAAAATTTTCATTTCTTTGTTCTTCTATCGTTACAAACACATTGATCTAGGAATAAAATAAACAATTTTTATATCAGTGTTTTTGAAAAATAGTATGTTTATACATTTTCCCCGAATGGATTAAATCAATTTAGCCATAATTATTTATTTTCAGAGGGTAATTTAAAATTCGTTTTCAGCATATTTCTAGCATATACAGCTATTACTAAAATAAAATAATCATTTGATTTCATGTTTATTACCCTTGTATGTTTACGTTAAAAACCTATTATTATTTCAAGAGGGTCATTATAATTCTAAAAATAGATTTATAGTGTTGTTTTTATAGTCTAATCGTCGCCGTCTTTGTTCATTGAAAGTTGAAGGTCATTTGGCATGGCTTCTCAATGTCAAATCGATTTAATATTTGTAACGAATTTTTATATTCAAAAATTTAGTATGAATATGTTAGAAGAACAAAGAAACAGTTTGGCATTCTTTTGGCTGCATTTCAACGATGCCAATCTTTGGGGTTGCAATTTAACTTCTAGGAAGCTGCGAGATTTAGTGAAGCTTTGCGATTTTGACGTCGATAGAGTAAGCCGTCTTTCTGTTGTGTCCTCCTCTCCCCCCGTCTCAATTTCCGTGGGAGATTGATATACTCATCTGTGCTTCAAAAAAGATGTACTTCATGCTTGAAGAGGATTCTTTTTGTGATTTTTTTCAATAAATGCAAGTTAATCTTATTCTGCCTGATTACTTCTTCTGAAAAGGAAAATTGCTCTCTACAGTTTTTTTTTTTTGTGTACTTCTACACGGCCCGTACAGCTATGGACCTCGTTATTGCGGTGACGGAAAATCATCGTCATATATTTATGGTGCCTTCAGGTTCTCTCCGGACTTTGGTGATGCGGGGGAGAGGAAGGAAAGGAATGCATCGAACATTTTTATGATCCTCATTCCCAGTGAGATATATTTTAAAAAGACATCGAACATTTTTTTAGACTTTAATTGCCAGAAAAATTTTTACGAGCCATGCAAGGAAAGGAAAAGAAAAACATTGACTTGCAGATGTTTAATTGTGAAGAAAAGTAGTAATCTGAGGGTTAAAGTGTTACGAGTGTGCCGCTCCTCTTCATCATATATGTGTTTCCGGATGTGTGCCAGCCAGAGTGTGTGTACAGTGATCAATGCTGTGTTTCTTTATGGGTGTGCGTATCGTGCGGATTTTGTTCATGAGGAATGATGTCAGATGTCGCTTCACATTTTTTTTTTTTTTTTTTTTAAAGGGATATATTCGACGACATTATAAGTTATTTTCTGTGTTCTACGGAGAATTTTTTTAGTTCGCTGGTTCGAGACCAGCACCGCAGAATGTTTTGTAAGATTTTGACGTCCGGAACAATAATTTCGTGCACATAATCAAGATATATATATTTTTTTTTCTCTTCAAGTGAATAATTTTGTGTTCATTTAAAACTGATATATGTAGGTAATGGTACTGTGAAATATAACTATTACGAAACTCGTTTTAGGGGAAACAAACTCATACTATAAAGAGGAATAGAATGAAGAAGGTGCATAAATAAATATCTTATAACTTTACAGAACATTCAATTGAGGAAATATAATAAAATTAATTGAAAAATATTAATAAAATTAAATGATAATTTTTTGTTTACAGAATATTTTTTTAACCAAGTTATGTCCAAGAATTGGTAAGTTAAGTTTATCTTATATTTTGGATATTTCATATAAATATATACTGTTGGTTATACAATATATAATTTTCAGTTGTTAGTGAAATTTTTTTTTCTTCTTTCTTTCTCACCAAGGATTCTTGTTATTTGGTATAAGATTAAGATTTTTTTTTTAAGAAGAAATAATAATAATAATAATGATAATTATAAGAGAAGCAGGGAAGAGAATTATTTAATATGATATATAGATTTATATATGAAACATAATTGATTTAAGAATTCTATTTTGACATTTTATTGAAATTTTAAGCAAAAAAAAATCTTCCTTATTCTTTTGAAATTTTTTGAAATATATATATTTTTCGTAATTTTTAATAAAGTATTTCATTTGATATAAGTATATATATATATATATTGTTGTTTTTCATGATGATTGGTATTTTTCTATGCTTATAAAGCTTAAAGTGATTTATTTTAATTTTTGTAACATTTTGATATATATAATTTTTTTTTTTTGGTAATATGTTTACATAATATTTTGGTTAGGTATTTTATCATTTGCATTTTCTGTGAGTAACAAAAGGAAAAATGCATAATATTTTGTGCTCATAGATCTTAACGCAATTTATTTTTTTTGCTCGGACAATTTTGAAATATATTCTTATATAGTTTGACCTAACAGAAGTAATCAAGATGGCCACTAAAAAGAATATCAATATTAATATTCTAAGCTTTGATGGTGATTCATCCTTACTTGAATTTTTTTTTGACCAGATTGAGTCATATGCAAAATTAAATAGATTAAATTCAGAAGAGGCAGTGGCAATTTTCAAAGGTAAATTAACTGGCCCTGCATTAAAATCCATGACTCAATCTCCTTTATTATATAAATCTACAGATTTAAAATTTATCAAGGATGAATTCAAAAATTTTTTTGCTCCAATGAGCAGTACTCAGGCTCTTGTGGAATTTAACAGTTTAATACTCTTACCACAAGAAACTATTAGAAATTTTTCCCACAGGCTAAATATTTTAGCCGATGTAGTATATTCTCAGATTAATGATGCTAATGCTTTAAATTCCATTAAGTTTACTAAATTTATTTCAACCATTCCCTCAAATATCAGAGTTAAGATTCAAGAAGAAGGAATCACTGAGTATCATGAGGCGGTCAACCGAGCACAGAAATTACAAGACATTAATGCTAATGAAACATTATTACAATTGAGCTTAAATAACCCAGTCATAAATACACTGTCT
This sequence comes from Salticus scenicus, assembly GCA_963930645.1. Lineage (NCBI taxonomy): Eukaryota > Metazoa > Arthropoda > Arachnida > Araneae > Salticidae > Salticus > Salticus scenicus. The sequence continues at coordinate 113,408,260 of OZ005661.1, read as the reverse complement.
GAAAAGTTAGTCGAACTGACAGATAGAATGAATAATCTGTCATTCGCTAGTAAATCTGATGAGGTTAATCATACACACGAATCCCCAGTGCAAGATAGGCAAAGAAACAATAACAGGCAAAGTGAATTAAGACATAATTATAAAAGTAGAAATCAAAATTTCAGGGGTAAACAAAATTTCAGGGGTAATCAAAATAAGAACAGATATCATTCTTCTCCTATTTGCCAATTGTGCAATAAAAAAGGACATGTTGCTACTAGGTGCTTTAGATGGCAAAGAAATCAGACTAGGGGTAAAAATTATGACATAAATAATTGTAGTAAAAATCCAAGTAATTTAAACGAGTGCAGAGATGTAGTTTAGCTGATGCAAGTACATCTCAGGAATTGAATAGAGCATCAGCACAAAATTTTTCTCTGGACATTGATAATAACTTTAATCTACCCAAATTATCTAGTGTGAGATTGGTGAATTCTACTGCGTCTCAGACACAACAAATCTTGAAAATTTCTGATTCTAAATGTACTCAAACATATAACGATGAAAGGGAAAACATTTTTAATGACCATGTAAATTCTCCAAAGTTACCTCTTATTAAAATTTTGTTAGATAAACAAAAGGTAAACACACTTCTTGACACTGGTAGTTCTGTTAGTCTGTTAGCTGAAAGTACATTTAATAAATTAAAACATAGTTTGAAATATAAACATTTATCTTCCCATGTGACAATCAAAACCGTGAACTCGAATGTACAGTTTTCATCTTGTATACAAACCACTTTCAAAATTCAAAATCAGTTTTTTTCACAAAAATTCTTCATCGTGGATATCCCTGAAGGTTCAGCATTTAGGGTTATTTTGGGTTATGATTTTATTCAACAATATCATGTAATATTAGATATGCAGAGGTCCTTGTTAAAAATAAAAGACCTGAGTATTCCCATAACAAACACATATAGCGACCATGAAGAAAATCTTAATATGCATACTCAATGTAAGAAACTTTCAGTAAAAACGGGGCAAAAACTTATTTTACAACCCAAAGAGGAATCTTCTATTACGGTTTATTGTCCCAAAGTTTCTTCGGGTGATTATTTATTTCAGAGTAAAAAGAGTTCTTCCAAATTAATTTTTTTTGGATTCAATAGTTAATATTGATCATTCCCAGAAACAAAATTGCAATAGTAAATGTGATAGAGTAAAATTTCAGTTATATGTTAAGAATAACACTAATAGAAGTATGCATGTAAACAAACATTCAAATATTGGTACAATTAAAGAAATCGAACAAATTATAGACTATGTTTCAAAACAAAATGATAATGTTGAAATTTCAGAGGATTCGCAATTTATTAATTATATTCAACCTTCTAGTGATGTGTTAAAAATCAGAAAACAAGATTTAACACCCATGGACTTTGATGTTAAACATCTCAATGGGGCTCATGCAACAAAGTTAAAACAAATTTTATTAAGTAATTTCGCAGCATTTTCTAAAAATATGAAAACCCTTTGACAAGGTAGTACCAGATTTAAAATTTTTAAATGACTATCCAATTAAGACTTTGCCCTTTCCCATTCCTCAGGCTTTACAACAGGAAGCTAGAGATCAAATTCAATTGGTAGAGGCTGGGATTATTGAGCGAAACTGCTCAGAATGGGCTTGCCCAATTTTATTGGTAAAAAAAAACAAGATGGATCTGGTAAACAGAAATTTCGCCTCGCGTTAGATTTAAGAATGTTAAATTCTATTATTCAAGGTTCTTCTTATCCGTTACCTAAAATTCAAAATATAATAGCTGATTTATCTGCGTATAAATTTTTCACTTGTCTTGATTTCCAACAAGCGTATCATCAAATTGATTTACCTGAACATTTACAAGATAAAATTACTTTCACATCAATGTTTGGCAGTTTCAAATTTAAAAGACTATGTTTTGGTCTTAAAAACGCGGCTTCTCAGTACCAAGCGCTTATGGATTCTTTAATTGATGAAATTAATATAGATGGAATTTACGCGTATCAGGATGATTTAATATTTGGTGCAAATAGTTTTGAAGAGACATGTGTCAAACTTGAAAGAATTCTTAAGATTTTAATTAAATATAATTTAACCTTAGCTCCTAGTAAATGTACATTTCATAAGAGTGCTGTAAATTATTTGGGATTTCACATAGAGAATAATTCAATTTCTCCAATTGAGTCAAATATCATTAAAATAAACTCATTCCCTACACCTACAACAAAAAGACAATTAAAACGCTTTATAGGAGTTGTAACCTTTTATAAGTCTCTTATTCATAATTTTTCTAAATTAATTCAACCACTTATTGAATTGACTAAACCGAAAACAAAATTTGTTTGGAATAAACATCATCAGGATATTTTTAAGAAATTTCAAGATATATTTTTAAATTCACCTATGGTAAGATTACCGGATTGGAACAAGGCTTTCTTTCTCAACACTGATGCATCAAATATTTCTATTGCAGGAGTTTTGATGCAGAAATATGACAATCAATTATTACCTGTCGCCTTTTTCTCTAAATCACTTAAACCGTCTGAAAAAAGATATCCGGCTATCAAACTTGAATTAATGGCCATTTATAAATCTGTAATTGCTTTCAAATATTACTTATACAATAGAAAGTTTATCATTTTGTCTGACAGTGCTCCTTTAAAAACATATAGAAAAACAAATAGTCCTGCTGATTTAACTACTAAATGGCTGTTAGAGTTGTCAGAATACTCATTTGAATTTGAACATATTCCTGGCCCTACAAATGTTTTAGCGGATTATTTATCAAGATCAGACTTCTCAAATAATCAACAAAATTTAAAAACAAATCCAGAATTAATATTCAGTTCTCAACCTCTTCCTATTGTACAAGATGACACACATTCAATTAATCAAATTTCCACTTCTACTCAGTCTGTACAACAAAATCAATTCAACAATTTTCTAGTTTCTGGTAATACTCAAAATAAAGATCCCCTTTTGGAAATTTCAAATAATACATTTATATCTGAGCAAAAGAATGATCCAAAATTGTCAATTATTTACAGACAAATTTTGAGAAAAGGTTTTTCAAAAAATAATGATAATTTTTTTATTCATCCAGATTCTAAAGTTTTAATGTACAAGAAACAAAATTTGCATAATAATACTTTTTCATATCTCATTGTTGTACCACATTCTTTAAAATCTAAAGTTTTAACCATTTCACACCTTTCTCACTTTGGGTTGACAAAAACATACGAATTTTTATCAAATAGATATTATTGGAAAGGTATGTACACAGACACTTTAAATTTTGTTGCTTCGTGTACTTTATGTTTACAAAATAAACATCATAACACACCACCAGCTCCTCTACAACCCACCTATACTCCAACACATCCAGGGCATACTATTAGTGTCGACTTGGTTGGTCCTTTTATAGATGGACATTCAGTTTTGACTGTGATTGACCGTTTTTCGCGACACATTGAATTATTTCAATTAAAAGACACTTCTTCATCAAAAATAGTTAAATGTTTATTTAATTACATTACAACATTTGGTAGACCATCAGTAATATTATCAGATTTAGGCAAACAGTTTACATCAACTATTTATAATATTTTTAATGATAAACTTGGCATAAAAATTTTACATTCATCTGTTGCTCACCCTCAAAGTAACTCTATTTCTGAGAGGGAAAATAAATCTATAAAGTACTCAATTAACACTTTAATTTCTGAGGGGTATTCTTTTGAAAATTCACTAGCTATACATAAATCACTTTACAATGGTTCAACACATTCATCCACATTGTTTTCACCTAACCTACTGCATTTTGGTAGGGAACTGTCTTTAATATTTGATACATTTGACCAATTTATAAATCAGCTATTTTTGGATAAAAATGTAGACATATATAGATTATTACACGACTTAGATTTTTTTTTTTTTTTTTTTTTTTTTTACTAGTCGAAGGGGAGATATATGCGTGAGTGTTCTCACACATATGTCCTTTAAAAGCTTATTTATTTATCCAAATTTAATATATAACAAAAAGGAGGGATTAATATAGATTATATAAAATAAATCTTTTTAAATTTATCTAATTCAATTAATTAATTATAGAGAATTTCCCGTTTTATTTTTAAATCAAAATTTTCATTTCTTTGTTCTTCTATCGTTACAAACACATTGATCTAGGAATAAAATAAGCAATTTTTATATCAGGGTTTTTGAAAAATAGTATGTTTATACATTTTCCCCGAATGGATTAAATCAATTTAGCCATAATTATTTATTTTCAGAGGGTAATTTAAAATTCGTTTTCAGCATATTTCTAGCATATACAGCTATTAATAAAATAAAATAATCATTTGATTTCATGTTTATTACCCTTGTATGTTTACGTTAAAAACCTATTATTATTTCAAGAGGGTCATTATAATTCTAAAAATAGATTTATAGTGTTGTTTTTATAGTCTAAGCGTCGCCGTCTTTGTTCATTGAAAGTTGAAGGTCATTTGGCATGGCTTCTCAATGTCAAATCGATTTAATATTTGTAACGAATTTTTATATTCAAAAATTTAGTATGAATATGTTAGAAGAACAAAGAAACAGTTTGGCATTCTTTTGGCTGCATTTCAACGATGCCAATCTTTGGGGCTGCAATTTAACTTCTAGGAAGCTGCGAGATTTAGTGAAGCTTTGCGATTTTGACGTCGATAGAGTAAGCCGTCTTTCTGTTGTGTCCTCCTCTCCCCCCGTCTCAATTTCCGTGGGAGATTGATATACTCATCTGTGCTTCAAAAAAGATGTACTTCATGCTTGAAGAGGATTCTTTTTGTGATTTTTTTCAATAAATGCAAGTTAATCTTATTCTGCCTGATTACTTCTTCTGAAAAGGAAAATTGCTCTCTACAGTTTTTTTTTTCTGTACTTCTACACGGCCCGTACAGCTATGGACCTCGTTATTGCGGTGACGGAAAATCATCGTCATAACCACATTCTTGGTCCTTTGAGCTATATATGACACTCAATGGCGTTCATATATACACTGCATAAAAAAAGTAGAAGGACACTAGATATTGTTAGAAAAAAAGGGAATCTTTTATTTTTAATGAAATTATTTTTATGTGTAACATTTTAAAGATCATTTTACAAGAAAATATCAGTATCATTATCATGATTTCAAAAATAACTTATTAAGGACAACAAAAATAGTTTCTACGTTTTTAAACTCTGTAAAAAAAGTAGAAGGACAGTAATACAAAATGTAAAATATAAGCGATATTCGTAAGTAATACTCTTCCCATTAGCTTTTTTAACTTCGAATACTATATTTGGAAGTGAATCATAGAAAGATTGGATTCCTATTTGGCCAAAATTAGCCTATGAGCTATTCAAAGCTTCTCGAAGTTCAGCAAGGAATTCAAACATTTTTCCACCAACATATACTTGACGAACAAGCATTGGCCATTTGTTTTCCACGTTGTTAATATCATAGCCTTTAGCTGACTTTGTTAAAACCTGCACATTATTTGCAGATTACCAATTTTTAACTCTATTGTTGGTGTGAATGGAGGCTTCATCTTGTTGAAACATACACTCTTCTCCTCCTAATTCAGACCCATAACGAAGAAGCTCAGAATTCAGTACTTCGATATAGTCTGTATACTTCTGCCTACCACTGAAAAAGACCAGTCTTGTTCTTCTTCCATATCCAAATGCTTAAAAATCCCATTTATCGAGTTGAATAAAATTCTGCATTACTCAGACAATGCCAGTGTTATTGGTAACCATCTAAATCGTCTAAGTTAAACTTCTTCCCGTCTAGAAATATTATAGAAGTCCCATCTGAGGTCCATGACATGTTTTACTTGGCCCATGATAAACGGTAATCAATCTGTGTTTTTTTTCTACTTTGGATGATGCTTCCGCTTTTTGAAAATTAATTATTTGGATCTTGTTATGTAGTTTTAAACTGTTTGCCTTGACACATGAGTAAGTCCTGATTGATTTTGGACCTTTGTGAAACTTCTACGGCTTTTTTTGCTCATGAGCAAGTTTTATTCGATCCTAAGGAGTTAAATTTTTAGGCCTACCAGTCTTCTTTCTTTTCCTATTTCTATCTGGCTTTCTGATAAAGTTAGAAACTGTATTGGGGAGGACGTGCAGTATGCGAATAATCTGTCTAACACCTTTACCATTAATTTTATATGTAACAATTTGCCCCTTTTGGAAATAATTTAAAGGCATTCTTCTAGGCAGTCTGAAAAGAAAATAACAATGCAATTTTTAACAAAATACGTTTTCCTCAACAAAAGTAATTCAAAAAATCTCAATATTTACTCTTTTATTCGTGCACAGTCCGCCAAATAAAAAATTTTGAAAAGTGTCGTTCTACTTTTTTTACACCCTCGAAATCATTAATATTAGTTTTTCTACAATACATAAATCACCATTTGTAGTAGAGATTTCATTTTTACGTGAAATTAAAGAAAACTTTATTAAACAAAATCTGTATAAAAATCTGATAGCCAGGATAAGAATACGGAAAATAATTTACAAAAATCAACTGTCCTTCTACTTTTTTTACACAGTGTATATATAGCAATGTTTGAAAAAGTTTTCAATATGCCCCCCCCCCCCCCCCCCCGTATATGGAACACTATAATTTTTTCCTAAATAGTAAGTGACTATTATACAAAGTTTCATTAAAATCAGTAAGACGGTGATATAAAAATTATTATTTTCTTTCAGTCGTCTAATAGCAATCCCCCCCCCCCCTCCGACCTTTCAACAGGTATATACTACGTGAATGTTGTACCAATTTAATTGAAATTTCTAATTTTTCTTCTAAAATTACACTTAAAATCAATACTTTCTATAAAATATATCTATAATATTTCTATAAAATGTAAAAAAAAATTCAGTTGTTTTTATTGATAATATAGATAATTATATGTGATGGCCAAATATATCATGGCGGTCAAACACAGCTCAAAATGCTTCCTAATTTTTATCAATAATGCGATCATTTTTCATTTTAGTATATGTTTAGCAAATCGCAGGTGCCATTTTTACCGGTGCCATTTTTTTCCGCCTCTCTGTTTATAGATACTGTAATATGGTTTTTGTACCCTCTGCGGTAAAGGAGTTTTTCCGAGTACGATTTTTTCCTGTGCGATTTTTTCCGCCTCCCCAAAAATTCCTATGTAAAAAAATACACTTCATACGGTTTTGTTAAATAAATCCCTATCGAATCATGTTCTTACACTGACTAAGAACTGGAATCGTCAAGAATTTATTTAACAAAGCCGTATGAAGTGTACTTTTTTACATAGGAATTTTTGCTAGTATTCGGACACTTTTGTTACCGACTGTACGTATATGCAGAATGTATTTTTTTAAATTTTAATTCTGTTTTTCTGTCCAGGAATACGTGAAAACTTCACACTACAAATATGAAAAAGTCAATTTTTGAAAAAAAATTTTGACCAAAATATTTGCTTTAAAGGAAAAAGGAAAATGTCATAAAATTTTCAGGAAACTAGACTAGTACGTCCAATATATTTTTGTATGTCAAAGTAAAAGCTGATTTTATCCTTTAGTAGAAAGTATGCCCAACATTCAGCTTCTCATTTGAGTACAGCCTTAAGTAATTTTGGATATGTGTAATTTTCCAAAGATCATCTTTGTTTTTTTTCTGACAAATACTATTGAAATAACTGTTATAACAATAACTTTGTTATAACAATAACAATATATTGTTATAACAATAACTTTTGAAACGCTGCACTGATTTGAACCAAAGTTGGGCAGTGAACTTATGCTTCAAATATCTTGGATGAGTTTGCTGGGCAACTTGCTACGTTTCATTGCATCCAAGTGGCGGCCACTTGAAAATTTGTTATCACGATAACTTTTGAAACATTTAACCAATTCAAACCAAAGTTGAAAAAATGATTTATCATTCAAATAGCTACGATTTCGGTGGGAGATTTTCTGGGCAATCTGGTTTCCAAGTTGCATCCACTTGAACACTGCCACTTGAGACTTTGTTATCGCAATAACATTTGAAATACTGAATTCATTCGAACCAAAGTTGGACAGTGGACTTATCTTACAAATATCTTGGATTAGTTCACTGTGCAACTTGCTCCGTCATTTTGATCCAAGTGGCGGCCGCTTAAGTTTTCAACACGATGACTATTGAAATTCTCAATTAATTCGAACTAAATTTGTATAGTAGACTTATCCCACACTTGCATCTGATATATTTGTTTGCCAACTTTTCCTGTCGTTTTGTTTCCAAGTACCTGCCACTTGAAAATATTAAAATCACATAAAAAGGTATTTATGATCCGATTTGCTTAAAACTCCAAATGTACAGTCAGGGGAAAAAAAACGCAACACCCGCAGTAATTTCGTTATTAATTGACGCAGGAACATCTAATAGACATAACATAATTCAACAGGGAATTAAATGCACTTTCTGAAAATGTCGTTGAAGTTTGAAGTAGGGGTCATCTACATATTGAAATAAGCGCCAAATTTGATATTTTGAATAGTAACACCCAATTTTGACTTCATAGTCGAATTTCTGAGAGTCTGGCAGTGCGGAAAAGTATACTGTTTTTATACTTTATCTTTAGTATTTATAGAGTTATAATCAAAAATGTGTTAGGGGGTTATCTGTAAATGTAGAAAAATAAAATGAAGATCCTCCTATAAGAAATAGGCAAAATTTTAATGCTTCACACCAGAAATTTTTCAGGAAAAAAAGAATTATAAAAATTTATAAAAACATTGAACCCTTTCCAGCTCTTTAATTATCCTGAATTCACTTTTTTTACTTTCCGAACACTATAGTGAGGAAAGTATTGTAATCATGTCAAAAATCCGAATTCAAGATTTTGATGTTTCTATACGTTTTGAGGTCCCTTGAGTCCGTTTTCACTATTTTTACGATGATGTATGTATGTGTGTGTGTATGTGTGTGTGTATGTGTGTATGTGTGTATGTGTGTATGTCTGTGAGTGAACACGCTAGCGTCTAAACGCTTTGTTCGATTAACCTGAAAGTTGGTACGCATATTGTAAGTCTCCATAGTACGAACCCTATAGATTTTGGTGAATCTAGCACTTATAGTTTTTTTACAGGGACACAAAGAAAAATTCTTTATCATTATGGCCTATGGGAGCAAAATCTTAAAAGTGCGATAGCATCTAAACGCCTTATTCAATTGAGCAAAATTTTATACACATATTATAGATCACAAATACTCAATCTGTGTAGATTTTGGAGAATCTAGCACTTATAGTTTTTTTACAGGGACACAAAGAAAAATTCTTTATCATTATGCCTATGGGGCCAAATTTTTAAAAATGTGATAGCGTCTAAACGCCTTATTAATTTGAGCAAAAAATTTGTACACATGTTATAGATCACAGTTGAACTAACTGTATATAGATTTTGGTGAATCTAGCACTTACAGTTTTTTTACAGGGACACAAAGAAAAATTCTTTATCATTATGGCCTATGGGACTAAATTTTTAAAAGTACGATAGCATCTAAACGCCTTATTGAATTCAGCTGAAAATTTATATGAGTATTATAAATCACTGTTGCACTAACTATATGCATTTTGGTGAATCTAGCATTTATAGGTTTTTACAGGGACACAACGAAAATTTCTTTATCATTATGATCTAGGAGCTCAAAGTTCAGTAGCGTTAAATAAAACAACGTGTAATAGATGGAGAAAAATACTCAAACACTCTATTATGGTTTTCTCTCTTTTGTTTGTTTAACAACTACTCTTTCTTTACTTTATCTACAAAACTGTTAATTACTCAATGTTCGGAAAGTCGAGTGGAGTCACTCCAGATTTTTTTAGATTTGTATATACTTCAGTACTTTTTTAGATAATTTTAGGTCTATTTAAATACATTACATTTGCGATTGGTCCAGATCATAACCTCCTAAACTAGATGCCTGTCACGTTGCTCGGACACTTGGCAACAGTTCAAGCGGTAGACAGAGCCACCTAGTACAAGTTGCGTAGCTTTTTTTATTCATTTGCCCCCAATAATTTTAAGAAGTGATATATAATATATATAATAGACGCTTCTTCGATACTATTCGCCTTTTATGTGTATCAAATCGCACTTTTAAAAATTTGTGGCGGCTGTTGAATAAAAAAGTTGCGCAATCTATACAAGGTGGCGCTGTCAGCCGATTAAACTGTTGCCAAGATTCTGAGCCACGTGACAGGCATCTAGTATAGGAGGCTATATCCAGACAGTACTCTATGAAAAAAGTGCAATATTTTTCAAGTGTCTATTATGGCTGTACTGATCACCAATAAAGCTTAAATTTTCTTTCGTAGGTGTAACATAATATACGAAATGAAATAATATAGATATATATATATACAACAACACAAAAATTAAATCTTTTCGGATAAATTATTGTAAGGGTTCATGAAGTAAATATTAAACAATTTTAATCGCACTTACCAGTTTTGGGTCAGTTGAACTCTTTCGAACTGCACGATTCGTTTTATAATTTCTATGAAAGTACAATTTCTTATTTAACCCTTTCGCGACTGCCAACGTAGATTCACGTCATTTGAAAATCTGTAAATCTGTCAGTGGGCGTTTCTTTTGTAATTTGTGTGTTACGTATTCCTTAAGTGTGTACCCAGTGTTCATATTTTTGCAATAAAATATACTATGGATAGAAATATATTGATTAGAAAGAATATAATTATAATGTATATCCATTTGTAATATAATTGTAAATACAGAAAATTTGTACTGAAATATTTTATTTTGAGAGAATAACGCCCGTAGGCGGATCTTACTGTCAAAAAGACAAAATCCTGTTGTCGCGAAAAGTGTTAAGATATATTTATAAAAGTTAAAGTATATTTTTTAAAATATATAAAGTTAAAATACATTAATAAAATTTTAAAAATCCTAAAATAATAATCCTCCTCCCTACAAAATAAATAAATAAATAAAAATAAAGCAATATACGAAGCAAATGATTAAGACTTGCAAATGATTAAGCAAATGATTAAGAATATGACGGTAGTTACTGTGATGTAAATACATCACCTCTTGTTTAATTCCTATGCCAAAATACATCGTTTTGCAGGCATCTCATCGCAACCGTTCGTTCCTGGCTCAACGCACCCTGTAAAGTTTGCTTCCCGCGACACTTGTCAACGGGAGAATCGGCGATTGTTTCTCTTGCGTGCGCGTACTGTTTAATTGGTTACTTTTGAAGTCCGATTAACGAATCCAAATCGCGTATCCGTGATTTTAGGTGTGCGGACCTGTTTTTTCTTTAGGAGCGATTTTTGAAATTTAAAAATCAGTGAGTTGGTGTTCCACCTTGGGGTAGAGAAGAATGGCCGGGCAACTACGTCCCTACATTATATTTTACCGTTATTTTTATATATGTGGTCCCACACGGTTATTATGACTTGAAACGAAATTGTGACAGTGACCGGAGATGAATTTTTTATATAAATATTTTGTGAAGTATCTTGAATTTATTTTAAACAAGCATGGCTATGTATTAGAGATTTGAGATTTATAACAGTTGTCCGGATTCTGCATTCTTGAAGTGGGAAAGCAAATTAATCTTAATAAATACTATTAAATTGGAATTGAAGACTGCCTTTCCTTTTTTTCAAGACTGGGTATGTTTTATTCTAAACTTTAAAATATCTTAAAAAAGTAAAAATTGAATTTATCTTATACTTGGTATGTACCCATGTATGATCAGATCGAAGCCTAGGGTAATTCATCATTATTTCATACGATCACAATTTGTTAACATATTTTGTTTTAAATTAAAGGCAACCTCTATCCATTATTAAATAAAATAAAAAGTACCACCACATATGGTGCCGATCGTAAAAAATTAAAGATTGCATGAGGTACATTGCCAGTTTTGGTCTGAAAGTGCTTTATTTAAGAAATTATTAGAAAGATGTATATTTTTGTTATTATTCCTATTTTCATATCCATAAGTGCAGTAATTATTGAAAGTAGTACTGTTTGCATGGGTGAAATTTTATTTTAATATGCCTATTAGCCATTTCATTAATAACCCCTACTAAAAATGATCCGTAGAGATCAATAAAAAAAATTTGTACGTGGAAATGGCCAACGGATATCAATTGACATCCATAGAAATTAATATCCGTAGAGATCAATAAAAAAAAAATTTGTACGTGGAATTGGCCAACGGATATCAATTGACATCCATAGAAATTAATATCCGTAGAGATCAATAAAAAAAAAATTTGTACGTGGAATTGGCCAACGGATATCAATTGACATCCATAGAAATCAATATCCGTAGAGATCAATAAAAATAAATTTGTACGTGGAAATGGCCAACGGATATCAATTGACATCCATAGAGATCAATATCCATAGAAATCAATAAGAAAAAAATTTTATGTGGAAATGGGCAACGGATATCAATTGATATCCACAAAGATCAATATCCGTAGAGATCTATTGCTATCAGTAGTTCACATCAATAGATAAAACAAAAAATCTATAGAATATTAAATGAAGATCCACAGCATATTGCTCAATTAATCTTTTCAGACATCCATCAACCTACTAATATAAGCACACGTATAGGTCAATACGTAACAAATTTGAGATAATAAATTTAAAATATAGAGAAACAAACTTTAATTTATAAGAAGTACACACTCATGTTTGTGAAAATTGCAACACCATAAAAGAATTGTCAGAAATTAATGAAATTTATTCCACATATTACTGATAGTAGTACAAATAAACAATCACATGTACAAAACAAAAAAAAGGCTGAAATCAGTACTGTGTGTGTCCACTACGCCGAGCAATGAGAGCCTGTACACGTCGTGGCATTGAATCATACAGGTTATGAACGAAATCCTGGAGAATAGCATTCCAGATGACTTTGACTTGATGCTAAACTTGAATCTTACTGTGTGCCCCCCACCAGTTGTTTGAGCAAGTCACCGACCAATGAAATCAGAGACATGCTCGATGAGTGACATATCCAGGGAATAAGCAGGCTATGGAAGAAGCTAACCCTGTGTTGCACTGAAGAAGGCTTGTGCAGTATGAGAAACATGCGCACGGGCATTATCCTGCTGAAATACAGCATCAGAAATGCGTCGAAGAAGGGGAAGGACCTCTGGCTTTGAAACTTCCCTTACGTGTAGCAATCACTGTTGAGTTGCATACAATGTGCACTAGATGGGATCGACAATTATATCCAATAGCTCACCACACCATGATGCTAGGCATTTGTGCAGCATGATGCTGGAACTAGATAACACACTGTGGGAACAGATGTTTCCCTCAGTAATGTTTTATGCACACTCTTCCATCATTGTACTCCAGATTGTAGCGAGATTCATCGGAGAAAACAATTTGTTGCCACTAGGCACGCCACGTGCTGTGTTACTGAGCCCTTTGAAGTTGGAGGCGTCCGTGATTCAGTAAGAGCAGAATCCTGTGTAGAGGAACCCTTGCATGGAATTGATGCTGCAGCAAATGGTGATGATCCATGGAGCTACACAACAAAACACCTGTAACCGTACTCGAACATTGTAGTAACACACAAGAGGAAGCTGTATGGTCCATCACAGCCATGTGGATGGGGTGTCTGTCGTCTCGTCGTTCTATTGCGTGCCCTACTGCCAGGTTTTAGGCTTGTTTGATTCTCCTCTGTCCATTTCTTCCAAACACGCATCACTGTTGCGGCATTACACTGCATGCGGGCTGCGATTTCTCAATACGAAAATCCTCTCTCTCGCATACCAACAATGTGGCCTCGCACGAACTCCATTAATTGTTCGTATAGCATCTTCCTCTTTGATGTGGCATACTGACCATTAATGAAACGTTTACCGCCGACACAGGACGATAAACAGATTTCAATGCACCTTTACAGTCCTTTATGTACCTGGAACATGCGACTGATAAGGATTCAGATCTCGTTCCATGCATGCCCAATCGTTTTGTAATTCTAATCATTTGCATGACTCACCTTACTTTACATTTCCTGTAAGTTTGGTTCAATTTGCATAATCCCTTTATGGTGTTGCAATTTTCACAAACATGAGTGTAATTTTAATTCGCAATATTTTAAATAATAGCAGTTTACATATTCTAAGTGAAATAATGATTTTTTTTTTTTTTTTTTTTCAAAAAAAGTATATATATATATATATATATATATATATATATATAGCTAACTCAAAATACTCAAACTAATCAATCAATTAACTTTTTAGATCTTAAAATAATCATTGATGGTAATAAAATTTACACAGATATCTATGACAAATGGCAAGATTTTAGTTTTAAAGTAAACTTATTTACACATTTTAATTCCTGTTTGCATCTTTCAGTATTTAGAAACATCATCATCAACCATTTATTTCAAATTAATAATTTATGCTCTGCGAAGTTTAAAAACAAGAATATTAATAAACTGATCACAGCCACTGCTAAAATGGGTTTTCCTAAAAACTTTGTATTTTCTATCCTTAACCATTTTTTTTTTTTTTTTTATGTAAACATAAAAAATAAAAAAATAAATAAAAATAAAAAACTGTGTACACTTTTGTGTATATTAACAAAAAAATTATAAAATAATAAAAGACAATAAAAAAGGTAGTGGTTGGGTGGGCAGATGTTTGATTACGGAGGTGGGGTGGTGTTGTCAGGCTGGATGGTTGGGTGGGATTGTTAAATTAAAAAAAATAAAATAAAGCAGAAGGCTTGTTGCATTTACTTTGTATTATTATGCAAACTTTCTTTTTTCATTAAAATTTCAGTTTCTTCTTTCTTGAGTTGGCAACTATTCTTAAAATTCTAATCATGCTATTAAACACATTGTAATCCATCATTGTTGCTTCGAGGTCTCATTGTTATTCATCTGCTTTGAAATTCTGCTTTTTTAAATCCATATGACTCCTATTCTGGTCTTGGCTGGCTGGGGAAGTGTTGCCGGCCTGAAACTAGTTTAACTCCATAGTCAAGTCACAAGTCTTGCCGCCTGCTTCCTTCCTTCCTATCTTAAGTTTCTTAAATTATTTTTTCATAAATTTTGATATAGTTTATGGTTTTAAGTTAAGATTTGTTGTGTTACTTTATTGATTCGTTTGTTTTCAGGCTGTTAACAAATCTGGTTTCTTTAAATTTATGTATTTAATCCCCTGAATTTTTTTTTTCATTTTTCTGAACTTCTCAAAGAAATTTTTAATCTTATTGGTCATTGGTGTTTCAGTGATCTTGTATCTGTTGCTTGGCTTTTACTATGCTTAATAGATCATCATTATTTTATATATACAGTAGAGTCTCGGTAATTCGAGGTGGACGGGACCGGACGTAGCTCGAATTATTGAAAACTCGAATTATCAAAAATGACAAAATTAATAAAATAGAAATAATATGTAAACACAATTTTTAAATTTAAGTGTATATTTCAATTAAAAAAAAATGTACTTACATAATGCTATTACATTAATTTCTGAAGATAAGTTAATTACATCTTAAAGTAATTGTCAATTGTTTTCTGTTTAAATACATTGTTCCTTTTACGTGCGGCAATATCACGCCATCTTCTGAGCATCACATTGTCGACTGGAGTCGCTTCAGGCTGTTGTTCTACGTATCTCATAGCAGCCTCTAGCGCAGCAAGACCCTCGCTGTGACTCATACGTGGTGTGGAATCATTTGTTACGTCCTCCTCCTCACTATCATCCTGCTCTACTAAATTAATCATATCAACTATAGCTGCATCCGTAAATTCTAGTTGGTCGTCATTATTTTGCCATTCTTCCACCACAGAAATACTATCTGTGTTTTCGCACCCTGGGATTTTTTTAATAAAATTAAACAACGGCATATCATCTTCACTAATGTTCTGATTAGTATTGTTTTCTGCCCCCTCGTTCTTCAAAATTTTATTCCAAGATTTCTGAAGAGTCTCTGAGGTTATTTCATCCCATGCCCCAGCCACCCAATACACAACGTCTTTCACGGTAATTTTTTTCAAAACATCTACAATGGTTTCTTCACCTTCTATGGATTCTAGAAGAGATTGCAGCAATCTACGGCGATACTTTTTTTTTAAGCATTGTAGAATCCCTTGATCCATGGGCTGAATTAAACTAGTTACATTTGGGGGTAAAAACATGGCACGAATTCCATCGCAATTTAATTCATCTTCATTTGGATGGGAACCCGCGTTATCAAGCGTCAAGATGGCTTTACAAGGTAGATTTCTTTCTTTCAAGAATTTTTTAACTTCTGGAACAAAATCGGAGTAAAACCAGTCTTTAAATATCTTTTGCGTCATCCAAGCACTTTTTTGGCTCTTATACGTAACCGGTAGAGACGATACACAAATATGTTTAAAGGCTCTTGGCTTAGTCGATTTTCCGACAACAACAAGTTTCATCTTATGATTTCCTGAAGCATTTGATGTCGCGAGAACTGTCAATCTCTCTTTGCTCTTTTTGTGACCTGGAGCACTTTTCTCTTCACGTGACGCGAGTGTCTTAGAAGGTAACATTTTAAAATTAAGGCCAGTTTCATCGCAATTATAAAGCTGGTCATTTGTAAGTTTTTCATTTTTTACTATCTCCTGTAATTTCTTGCAGAATTTTACGACGGCTTCAGAATCAGCAGATAATTTCTCTCCACACATCTCTAGTTGCCGAATGCCGTATCTTTTTTTCCACTTGTCAAACCAGCCTACACTAGCAGTGAAATTTTGATCTCCCTCTTCAAATTCTTTTTGAAACAGCAAAGCTTTTTCTTTTAGAATGGGACCTGAAAGAGGGCATCCTTTTTGCCTTTGTTGGGTAAACCACATAAAAAGTGCCTCGCCTGTTTTTTCATAGTCAGATTTTTTTCAAAGATTTTCTATCCAATGATACGTCTGAGCACTTGTTACCGGAAAACGCTTCTAATTTGCTTCTGTTTCTACGCCAATCACCAACTGTGACTTCACCTACGCCATATTCGACTGCAAGTTTTTTAAGAGTTTCCCCCTTATCCAGTCTTTTTAATGCTTCTAATTTCACTTTTAATGGAACGAATTTCCTTTTCCTTTTTGTAGAATCCATTATGGAAAAACAATTACGTTTCTGTAAACAGAATTAAAAAATCTTTCAAAAGTGACTTAAATTCCGCGAGCTAGTACCGAACTAATCGAACTGCACTATTTTTAGAATATGGAAAGATACATTTGGAGAAGTGGAAACAGGTGATTGGCTGAAATCGGATTGCACAACTTTCTCTCCAAATTGAAATAGCACGATTCCCTCCCCCCTCCTCCAAAACGCGCACCTGCAAAGAATACAAAATGCGTTTTCTTTGAATGGAAGGATTTCTTCTCATAGCATGAGACCGGTGAAATAACAATAAAAGATAGAAGTAATTTTTTCATGTGTTGGTCTTTTTTTTTTTTTTTTTTTTTTTTGGTGAGTCGAATTTAACTCGGATTTATGGGAAACTCGAACAATCGAGACTCGAATTATAGAGACTCTACTGTATATATATATTTGGACAATGCAGGTCTTTTCTGCTACAAACTTGACTTTACTAAGTGCTTTTTTGTTTCTTCAAATGGGTCTTCTTGTTTTTCTTTCTAAATAATCCTTTCATGAAATAATTCTATAAATGGAAAGAAAAAGTAAAATTAGATATTTAACATAGAAAATGCTACAATAGAAAATAAAATAACTGAAAAATAGAATATAATGGAGTATCACAGTGTAAATTGGGTAAAGAGTCAATTACGACCAAAATAACCATTCGTATGTCAATTTTTTTTTTTTTTTAATAGATATTTAAAAAAATAATCACACTTTTTTCCTATGGGAACAAAAAACTAAGATTTTTTGGATAATAGTAGTGCTGACTCTAGGCTAATTTGACATCCTGCAGTCCTTTTTCAACCCATTTTATCATCCAGCTGTCATTCTAAATGTTCAGAGGCATTTAGGTACTTTTCTTCTTGACTTTTCAACCTTCTAGCAATAATTCTTCAGCATTCCTGAAAGAACAAATGCATATAGAGTATATATATATGTATACAGTCATTCCCACTTAATTGGGTAATTTATAATCGAATACCCCACTTATTCAAATAAAATTTGTTAGAACCAAAATCAATCTCATAAGATCAATGTTAAATTTCCCCATTAAAACAAATATTCGTCACATACTGTCCCCAGTTATTCAAATAAAATTTTAAGTCTTTCTTATTAAAAATGATTCTCAATCAAAAAATACCAGATTTCCTTTTCTAAAAGTAATTAAAAATTGTTCATTGTTGCTGCAAAAAGCAAAATTTGAAAACATCGAATGTGAAATACGGCATGATGAAAAAGTAATTAATGATTTTGAGAACAGTGAAATTCATTCAGATGGAGCTTGTGCAATTTAAAGAATTAGATGGAGATGAAATGACAGAAGATGGCAAAGAAACTTTCACATCTTCCTCGCAAGACAAAGATGAAAATGTAAGTAGTAATGATGAGCTAATCTATCCAGTCCCACCTCTGAAACAAATGAGTCTTATGCTATAATTCGCCGACATTTTAAGGCTTGTTTAGGTGACTATAATCTACTTTATAAATTAAAAAAAGAATTGTAGAAATGTTCAGCATCCGTGAAAACATAATTAATTATCGGAGCTTTCTCCAAAGAGGAAATAAATATTATACGAGTGAGTGATAGTGAATATTCTACTTCTTTATAAGCTCTGGAATCTAATTAGGTAAGATTTACTTTATACTTTTATCTATTTTCTTTAAAATGGAGCAAAAAAAAAGCTTTTAAATATATAAATCTTTGAATATGAGATTACATAAGTTTTCACTTCCGGGCAACATTGTACGGCGAAATCCGAAAACTAATTTCTCAAAAATTTCCCTCAAAAGTCCCTTATTCTACATACTTATACTTCAATGCACAAAAGGAACATTATATTCACCTAAAGTAACACACATTTAAAAATTCTTACTGTATATTTACAATAAAACTTACCAATAATTGCTAATTTTTGCGAAGCGCTAATAGAAATTTGTTCAACATTCAAAATTGTGCAAAACATAAAAATCGTAAAATATGTGTTCACTTTTTTTTCACAAAAAACTGAAAATTCAGCAATAAAACTGAATTTCAATTGTTTATAAAATTTGTACATGTTATTTATTTCAAAAGTGAATAAAAAAATCCATTTTTAACTAAAAGATTTCTTACTAATGGCTTAAATTAATTTCTGGGAGGGTGCGAATATAGGCAATGAAAATAAAGTGTTATTTTTTTTAATTCCCATGAAAATACCTGTATCATTCTATATTTCATCAGAACAAGGCAAAATAATAATGAATTACACTTCAAATATGCCTATATGAACATTTTTACCATACGTTAGCAAATAATTTGCTCGACATTGCAAATTTTTACAAACATAAAATTTTGAAAGCGTTTGTTTACATTTTTTGAAAATATACTGAAAATCCATGAATAAAACTAAATTTTAGATCTTGAAAATACAGTTATGTACTATTTATTTCAAAATTAAGCATTTGAATTCATCTTTATCAAAAATATTTCTTACTAATGGTCAAAAATCAATATTTGCAAAACTACCGAATGTTGGCGATGAAAACCAAGCGTTATATTTCAGAAATTTCCAAAGAAATACCCATATTATTGCATATTTCATCTTAATAAGGTAAAACAATCATGATTCATACTTCAATTAAACCTAATTATGAATATTGTTAATATATTTTTGCAAGAAATCTGCTCAACATTCAAAATTATGCAAAACAAATATCGTAAAATATCTGTTTACTTTTTTTCACAAAAAACTGAAAATTCATCAATAATACTGAATTTCAATAGTTTATACAACTTTTATATGTTAATTATTTCAAAAATAAGTAACAAAATCTATTTTTAACAAAAATAATTCTCTCTAATGGCTCAAATTCATTTTTGCAAGCTACCGAATACAGTCGAACCTCGTTAACGTGAACACGCTTAATGTGAATTACTTTTAACGTGAACTGTTTCCACAATCCCTGTCAACAGGAAGATTAGTTTTCGAATTACTTATAGTTATTAACCACTGACACCATGAACAGATCTGTTACCACCGTTGAGATTCACGATAACAAGGTTCGACAATATTGGCGATGAAATCGAAGTGTCATTTTTTAAAATTTCCATGAAAATAACTTTATTGTTGCATATGTAATCTTAATGAGGCAAAACAATCATGATTCATACTTCAATTAAACCTAATTATAAATATTTTTAATATATTTTTGCAAGAAATCTGCTCAACATTCAAAATTATACAAAACATAAATATTGTAAAATATCTGTTTACTTTTTTTCACAAAAAACTGAAAATTCATCAATAATACTGAATTTCAATAGTTTATACAACTTTTATATGTTAATTATTTCAAAAATAAGTAACAAAATCTATTTTTAACAAAAATAATTGTCACTAATGGCTCAAATTCATTTTTGCAAGCTACCAAATACAGTCGAACCTCGTTAACGTGAACATGCTTAATGTGAATTACTTTTAACGTGAACTTTTTCCACAATCCCTGTCAACAGGAAGATTAGTTTTCGAATTACTTATAGTATTAACCACTGACAACATGAACAGATCTGTTACCACCATTGAGATTCACGTTACCAAGGTTCGACAATATTGGCGATGAAATCGAAGTGTCATTTTTTAAAATTTCCATGAAAATAACTTTATTGTTGCATACGTAATCTTAATGAGGTAAAACAATCATGATTCATACTTCAATTAAACCTAATTATGAATATTTTTAATATATTTTTAAAAGAAATCTGCTGAACATTCAAAATTATGCAAAACACAATATATCGTAAAATATCTGTTTACTTTTTTTCACAAAAAACTGAAAATTCATCAATAATACTGAATTTCAATAGTTTATACAACTTTTATATGTTAATTATTTCAAAAATAAGTAACAAAATCTATTTTTAACAAAAATAATTCTCTCTAATGGCTCAAATTCATTTTTGCAAGCTACCGAATACAGTCGAACCTCGTTAACGTGAACACGCTTAATGTGAATTACTTTTAACGTGAACTTTTTCCACAATCCCTGTCAACAGGAAGATTAGTTTTCGAATTGCTTATAGTATTAACCACTGACAACATGAACAGATCTGTTACCACCGTTGAGATTCACAAATAACAAAGTTCGAAAATATTGGCGATGAAATCGAACTGTCATTTTTTTAAATTTCCATGAAAATAACTTTATTGTTGCATATGTAATCTTAATGAGGCAAAACAATCATGATTCATACTTCAATTAAACCTAATTATGAATATTTTTAATATATTTTTTCAAGAAATCTGCTAACATTCAAAATTATGCAAAACAAATATCGTAAAATATCTGTTTACTTTTTTTCACAAAAAACTGAAAATTCATCAATAATACTGAATTTCAATAGTTTATACAACTTTTATATGTTAATTATTTCAAAAATAAGTAACAAAATCTATTTTTAACAAAAATAATTCTCTCTAATGGCTCAAATTCATTTTTGCAAGCTACCGAATACAGTCGAACCTCGTTAACGTGAACACGCTTAATGTGAATTACTTTTAACGTGAACTGTTTCCACAATCCCTGTCAACAGGAAGATTAGTTTTCGAAATGCTTATAGTATTAACCACTGACAACATGAACAGATCTGTTACCACCGTTGAGATTCACGTTAACAAAGTTCGAAAATATTGGCGATAAAATCGAAGTGTCATTTTTTAAAATTTCCATGAAAATAACTTTATTGTTGCATACGTAATCTTAATGAGGCAAAACAATCATGATTCATACTTCAATTAAACCTAATTATGAATATTTTTAATATCTTTTTGAAAGAAATCTGCTGAACATTCAAAATTATGCAAAACATAAATATCGTAAAATATCTGTTTACTTTTTTTCACAAAAAACTGAAAATTCATCAATAATACTGAATTTCAATAGTTTATACAACTTTTATATGTTAATTATTTCAAAAATAAGTAACAAAATCTATTTTTAACAAAAATAATTCTCTCTAATGGCTCAAATTCATTTTTGCAAGCTACCGAATACAGTCGAACCTCGTTAACGTGAACACGCTTAATGTGAATTACTTTTAACGCGAACTGTTTCCACAATCCCTGTCAACAGGAAGATTAGTTTTCGAATTGCTTATAGTATTAACCACTGACAACATGAACAGATCTGTTACCACCGTTGAGATTCACGTTAACAAAGTTTGAAAATATTGGCGATGAAATCGAAGTGTCATTTTTTAAAATTTCCATGAAAATAACTTTATTGTTGCATATGTAATATTAATGAGGCAAAACAATCATGATTCATACTTCAATTAAACCTAATTATGAATATTTTTAATATATTTTTTCAAGAAATCTGCTTAACATTCAAAATTATGCAAAACAAATATCGTAAAATACAGGGTTGGCAAGTTTCTTCCAAGGTGGAAAAAACCATGGAAAAAACCGGCCGGAAGAAATAGGTTTCTTCCAAGTGGAAGAAATGGAAGAAACTGTTTTTCTTAAAAATTTATCCTATAAATTGCAGATTTGTAAGATACAATGGATGCATTAATCTTATAAACAACTTTAAGTAACTTTAAATATACCTATACAAATTTAATAACATATTTAGTTAATAATTATGAGTTTTTTCATCAAAATGAGCTAATGAGCCTCGGTATCTGATGATCACGTTCCAAAATACTCAAAATCCAGTAAAAAAATCAATTTCAATTTAAACAGTATAAAGTTTTATAATTTAGACAATTTTATTTCTTTAACTGGTAATAAATAATAATTTGGATCACTTGCTTATACTTTCTGATAAAACAGCTCTTAACATAATCCAGTTAATTAAAAGAACCAGTATGCAATAATTACTATTTACTGTATTACAAAATGTCATAAAAACTTTATTTTCCTTATAGTCACATAAAAGAAATTTACATCTCATATTTAAAAAAAATTCACATTTCTCACATTTTTACTTTTTATTACCATGTTTTTGTTAACTTCAATTCTTGTTTGTTTGTCCGGTACAAATCTTGCAATCTATTTTTAACTAATTTCCCTACTAGCTAGACATTTGAAATTTCACAGTAACTCAGAACCCAGTGACAACACAATACTTCGAAGTCAGATTTTCGAATAGTTTTCTTTTAATTAATTAAAATATGAAAATAATAAGCTCTTAATATCAATAAAATAGCCATTAAAAAATTAGCTATAATTTAATTGTTGCTGAAAAAAAAATTACGAGTTCATTTTCTTTTGACATAAAAATAAATACATTTAATTCAACGTGAATGTAAAAAAATTATAAAAAGTTAAATTCTGCATTTCATAAAAATTGACGTCATTATCAATTTTAAAATTTTATACACATTGATAAGTGCTAATGTATGATGTTATGTACATTGCTCTAAAAGGAGTAATATTTTATTTTAAAAACCAACTTTTTTTTCACTATTATTATTATTTCACTGAATGTATGATGCTATGTACATTGCTCTAAAAGGAGTAATATTTTATTTTAAAAACCAACTTTTTTTTCACTATTATTATTATTTCACTGAACTGATTCCGCATGCTTAAATATTGCTTAAATATTTTTTAGCCTCACGTATTTTATTAATGACTCACCAGAAAATTTAAAAACATTGTATATAAAAAGTTTTTTTTTTTTTTTTAATCTTATAATTATTTTTTATCAAACTTTTAGCATAATCCTTACTTTAAAACACAAATAGAGAAGGCGGGGGGGGGGGGGGGGGGGGGGGGGTAACATTCTTATATTTATTATCCTGCAATTCATACAGACTAGCGCTGAAAATAAACCACTATTACATGAATGTTTACCAAAATTAAACAGCGATGAATATTATTTCCAGACTTTCAAAAATATTTTGTTTCGTATTTTTTAAATATGTTTGTTTACATTTTATAGGTACCAATTATTTGAATATGCTTAAATTATTTACCATCATATATGAATGTGATAGATTAGTTTTATTAATATTGAAGAAATATTTATTCTAAAATTTATTAAAAATCCTCTTTCCGTTTTCATGTCTATTTAATTAATAATATCTGACTTTGTATCTGCAAAAGAAAACTGTAAACAAAGGCAATGATCTCTAATTTGCAAATTCCTATTATCTGCACAACCTCTGGACAAAACTTTTGAGAGTTAGAGGGAGTTGACTGTAAAACAAATGAAAAGTTTTTTCGGAGTTCAATACTGCACTTTACTTTTCAACTTAAAATAGTTACTAAATACAAACTATGGATTTTTTTTTTTTTTTTTTTTTTTTTTTTTTAATCCTAGAGTGCTTGCAGGACAGTTTAAAAGTAGGTATTTTACTTATTGATACAGTTCATTGGGTACCAGCTTTGAGTTTATACAAAAAGTGTTATCTTTAAAAAAAAAAAAAGTGCAAATATTATGGCTGAAAATTCCATAATTATTATCACTTGTACTGTTTGAACATATAAATAATATTATGAGATAGTATCTATGCAAAAAATTCTAAAAATATTAGCATTGAAAAGTAAAAACCCATCACCTGTATGTACTTAGTGTTTGTTATCAAATAACTTATTTTTCTAAAGATATTTTTAATATTAATTGAATTATAGTTTAGATTTGGCATTATATTTATACATTGAGTTTATATAGTTCATAAATTTTAACTTTGAACATCTGTTTTGTTTTTTGGTTGGTTTTTTCCATTTCTTCCAGTTTCTTCCATTTCTTCCAGTTTCTTCCGGTTTTTTCCAGTTTCTTCCACTATCCTGGAAGAAACTAGTTTCTTCCGGAAGAAACCCAACCCTGGTAAAATATCTGTTTACTTTTTTTCACAAAAAACTGAAAATTCATCAATAATACTGAATTTCAATAGTTTATACAACTTTTATATGTTAATTATTTCAAAAATAAGTAACAAAATCTATTTTTAACAAAAATAATTCTCTCTAATGGCTCAAATTCATTTTTGCAAGCTACCGAATACAGTCGAACCTCGTTAACGTGAACACGCTTAATGTGAATTACTTTTAACGTGAACTGTTTCCACAATCCCTGTCAACAGGAAGATTAGTTTTTGAATTACTTATAGTATTAACCACTGACAACATGAACAGATCTGTTACCACCGTTGAGATTCACGTTAACAAGGTTCGACAATATTGGCGATGAAATCGAAGTGTCATTTTTTAAAATTTCCATGAAAATTAATTTATTATTGCATACGTAATCTTAATGAGGCAAAACAATCATGATTCATACTTCAATTAAACCTAATTATGAATATTTTTAATATATTTTTGCAAGAAATTTGCTCAACATTCAAAATTATGCAAAACATAAATATCGTAAAATATCTGTTTACTTTTTTTCACAAAAACTGAAAATTCATCAATAATACTGAATTTTAATAGTTTATACAACTTTTATATGTTACTTATTTCAAAAATGAGTAACAAAATCTATTTTTTACTAAAAGATTTCTTACTAATTGTTCAAATCAATTTCTGGAATGGAGCGAATATAGGCGATAAAAACGAAGTATTTTTTAATACTTCCATGAAAATCCCTTTTCTATTGCATATTTCATCTGAATATCATAGAGCATAATATCATAGATCATAATATCATAGATCATGAATATCATAGAGCATAAATTTTTCAATTTAAAAAATTCATAAATTATTTGGAATTCACGATTTACTTAAAATGGCAGAATAGGGTAAAATTGAGCATAAATGTCTATTTTGAGGATCATAAATATATCAGACAACTTCAAAAAACATTTATGACACTTGTTTGAACATAATTGACTACAAATATTCTAATAGGAAAATTTTGCAAGTTACTCATAATATAAGATTTTATCAACATAGCAAAATGGGGGGGATATCCCATATAAATATGCATTTTGAGGATTGTTGAATTGGAAATTGTAGCATGAAAACAAAACTACAAAATTGATCCTAATATAATAAATTAATAGATTAGAATAAGATAAATGTATCAAAGTGTACGGTGGATAGCCTATTAGGTGGGGATTTCATTCTGTCTCTGTGTCAAGTGTTTGGTCAGATTCATTTCTCTTAACATAATAATCATGTTAAGAGAATGTCCTGTACTAGAAATTTATGAGAACATATATATGATGGGGAACTGAGCAGAGTTCACTTATGCTAACTAGTTTTAATTATAAAAATAAGTTGCACTGCTTTATCTTTTTTTTTTTTTTTTTTTTTTTTAAGTATTTTAATAGTTGAAGCGGTTATAGAAGAAAATTTTATTTTATTAGATTTATAATTATGTTGGTACTAAAATTAAAATTAAATTATTATAAAGTTTTAAAACTAAGCAATTTAATTAGTTAAATATTGATTCTGGACAACATTTATGTCCACTGTTAAACAAAAATATCATTCGGTTTTACAGGAATAGGAAAATTGAACCAATTATAAAAGATAAACTTGCTTTTATTATATTTATAACTGTAGTTACTTTTTATGTTTAATACTATTTTATAGAAAATAAAAGAGTTTTCTTTAAAGGTAAGGTGTTTTTCTATACTTTATAGATGGGATTTGTAAATTATAAATAATTTTTAACAAAAATCCACTTATTTGCAAAAACCCAGTGGGTTTTTGTTGGTGGGCCCGCCCAGAAAAACCCGCCCGGGTTTTTCTGGGCTGGGTCCACTTTGCCAACCCTGCTATCAGCTATATAAAGATATCGTGATTTACGAAAATCAGCTTTTAAAGTATTGCAACCTTTATCAATTAGGCTAAACTAGCAAAGCCCCAGTTCGGGAACAAACCAAATTCCGAATGCGGGAAAAATTTCAAAATCAAACTTGAAATGCACATAACTCATCCTGATGCAGCCTACGTGCTTATAGATCAAAGTTTCTTAATGAAACCATTTTTTAATTCATGAAATCAATGAAGGTCAACGAAGCTTTCTCTCGCTTTGCTGGTCACTATATTTAAAGGAAACTCTTTTCTATACTGCTTCACAAACAAAAATAAAATTTAAAGAAATCATGAAATTGTTTTAAAGCCCGTTTTGGTTCCCTGCTGCCTTCGGCAGCGGTCCACTCCTTTGCAGACTCTCGGGTGTCTGTCCATATTGCCTGTGACAATAGCTTACCAGTGGGCTTCCATTTGGGTGCTTATCAGATGAAAGTTTCAAAACAGACAGCATCGAAAAAAATTATCAAAACAAATACATACATATATATATATATATTAATTTTGCAAAAAATACCACCTTTCTTAACAGTAACTTTTTTTTCTTTAATTAAAATATTCAAAACTATTATATACTACAATATTCAAAACTTATCAATATACATTAGTCGATTTAATGTGGTAAGTCAAAACAAAAATTTAACAAACCCCATATTTTAGGAAGTGCATCAGCCAAGATGTACTATGCCTAATGGTCCAGACTAAAGGGCAAAATTAACGGTCGCCACCGGCCACGTGGCGACTAAATAAAAAAAGATGGCGATTAAAAGTTATGCATCGATCGCCACTAAAGTCGCCACTTTTTGTGATCATTAAAAGATTCTAAAAATCGAGCGATGATAGGGAATCTAAGCTTTATGATTTCCAATCTTTTTCCATCCATGGCATAAATGTCAATGTTCATTTTAAACTTGCTTTATTATATTCTACAACCTATAAAGAAGTAGAATTGTTTAATATATCTCACTCATATAATTTTTTGGACTCCCCCCCCCTAACGATCTGTGATCACACAGCTTATAGAAAGCTTTATAATTTCTAACCATTTTCCATTTGCTGCAAAAATATAAATATCTATTTTAAACTTACTTTATTAGATTCTAGAATCTGTAAAGAAGTAGAATTGTTTAATATCTCTTACTCATAATTTTTGTAATCCCCCCCCCCCCCCTCGAATGTTTGGCAATCACATGCTCCACTGAAGCCTTGTGATTTACAATCTTTCTCCATCCATTCTCCATAAATGTAAATATTCATTTTAAACTTTCTTGATTAGATTCTAGAACCTATAAAAAAATATGGATGTATTCCCCCCCTCCCCCCCCCCCCCCACACTTGTGCGCTCCAGTTCAACCAGCAGTTAATGATCAAATGTCCTGCAAAGCACAGTCTTTTTCCATTATTATCTCCATAGTATTTAGTGTATATTTTACCCATTTAAGATATTTGACAAATGTGTGTATCAAAATTTGGTTTGACTTAAATGTGTATTTTTCAAAATTTTTTTGTAGAAATCTTCCTTTTTCCTTCCCATTTTAAAGTAGAAATCTCCCTATTTCTAAAGCTACAAATTTGGCAGTTAAGTAAATTATTTTTAATGAAGCAGCTAAGTTTCCATATCTATACTTTTTAAGAGGAAATATTTTAACTCTATTGAAATAAAATCATTTAAAAAAGTGTGTCTTTAGAAATAAGAAAATAATAATAAAACTGCTAACTGTATTTACACATGACCATGTAAAAGGTTGTGATGATGATGAATCATTCATTCATTTACTTAGAAAATAGCAATGTGAACTGTGAATGATAACAGCTTATTTCACTTAAATAAATTGAAAAAAAAAAAGTACTACTAAATTATCTGAAATATAAAAACTTTTGCTGTTATTATTACAGCCCTAAGCAGATTTCAATTTAGGATGTGCAATTTAGGATTTTTAAGAAGAGCGTAATTACAATTTCAGTGTCCCTGTGTTAATTTTATTATATGTATTTCTTATTTTCATATTTTTCTTGTGGTAATTATACCACAAAATGGTGACAATGCTTTTTGCAGTCTGAAAGAAATAGTCTTATCATGTGAAAAGTGGCCACTAACTTAAAAAAGTGGCTACTAATGAAACTGACAGTACCGGCCACTGGCCACTAATGAATTTTCCCAGTTTTGTCCTTTAGTCCAGACCTTTTTTTTAATCGGGCCCTTAACACAGAGCTTTTGTTCATTCACTAGTATATTGTGTATTTAAAAATAAGACTACCATTCAGAATCGAAAAAGAAGAATTTATTATGTTCCAATAGAATTTCAATAATTTTGACTTTCTCGTGTGCTGTGCTTGTTGTGGCCTAAATCAAATTAATAAGTTTTTGTTAACTCTTTTATTTATGTAACTGTATTTCATGTACAATCTCATCACTACTAATAGAGTGAAGTTACTTTATGTTTTAGGCTGAAAAATTCATTTTACATATCTATACTAATATTTATAAATGCAAAAGATTGGATATGTATGTTTGTTACTCAATCATGTCACAACGGCTAAATGAATCTGTATAAAATCTGGTACAGAGATTGATAATAGTCTGGAATAGGACATAGGCTACTATTTATGCCGGAAATTTGATTAGATCTTTTAAAATTAATTAAAATATGAAAATAATAAACTGGTAATTGCCTTAATATAAGCCGTTTAAATTTTTAATTGTTGCCAAAAAAGTTTATGAGGCATTTTTATTTAATTATTTTTCCAACATAAAATGAAATATGCTTTCACACGAAAAAAAAAAAAAAAAAAACTAAATGTTAAATTGAAAATGAGAAAATGACATCTTTATAACTTTAAAATAAAATAGTAATAATACAAATCTAACATGTTTCTTCTGAATTTTATTTCACAGCACTTTTCTATATACCTCAACTTTAATTTTTTTTTAGCACAGATGAATCACGCTTGGCATAAAAGCTAATTCAGCATTATATCGGCCATATTTCGCCAAGGACAACCACTTAAAGCCAAGTAGCGCATAAAAATATAACTAGATTATAAAATATTAAAAAAGAAAGAAAGAAAAGATAGAAAGAAATAGGAAAAATAATCGCATAAATTATAATTTGGTCTAAAACGGCGACAAAATTTCAAAAGTCGCCAAGGGGAGCTATATTAAGGCTGTACCATGATCAGGTTTACATATTAATTAATTTATTTATTTTTCTATATACCAACTACTATTAACTAAGCATGAAGTATATATAACCAAAAAATAAAATAATAATAATAATTATCTCATGCCATAGACGTAGCCGATCATACCATATTGTAATATTATATTTGGCTTGAAATTGCTGTCATTTTATGATTGATCGATTAATTCAAATAAATATAGGAAATAACTTGAAAGCAAATATTATATACATCACGTATAATGTTGTTCATATGTAACTGGGATTCAAATATAAAAGGGCTACTTCAAATTTATCGAAACTGTCATATATGATAAGCACCCAAATGAAAGCTCACGGATAAGCCATTGTCGCAGGCAATAGAGACAGGCACTGGAGACTGCGAGGACAAACAAATCGCTGCCGAAGGTGCTGGGAACCCAAAGTGAGCTTTTGAGCGATTTCAGTATTTTTTTCTTTTTTCATAAAGCTATATAGAAAAGAGTTTTCTTTAAATATAGTGACCAGCGAAAACGGGCAAAGCCTGCTAATTTGTTATGTATTTTTTAAACATTTCCACAAAAACACTTATGAAGCATCTTCTCAAACTGATTGGGTGACACCCGGAGCAGATCATCCCTGCCGCCCCCACCTAGCTGTGCCACTGACACCACGTTTTTATTCTTACATTATTTTAGAACTTAATTCTAAAAATGAAAACTGTGGGCCCTGACAAATTATAATCCTATGCAATGACACAATCTATGTTTGGAATGTTTATTGCTTCTTGTCGTATGAGATTAAAATTACCCTACTACAAGGAACTCAGTGACAGAAAATTTTGTAGATGTCTGCAACAGGTTTTTAAAACTTCATAATCTGTCTGTGATATTTGCATGTAGTCAGGGGTGAAAATGGCTTACACTCAAAAAGCCTGAAAGATGATAGCAGCAATCTGGGGGGGGGGGGGGGCGTTAACAACAGTGGTGATCTCGTGCAACAATACAATACATAATACAATTTTACTACAGAACAATTTAGTATACACAACTGTCAAATAATAAGATTAACCTATTCAATTAAATATTTTATAGCAATGTTTGACACAACACAATAAAAATAATTATAAATAATAAAAGTATTAGTTTTAGTTTTGATACAGAAATTTTTATAAGTGAATTTTGAAGTGGAGGAGAAGTTTTGGAGCAGTTTTTAATGAAATTAGCACTTTCTACATTCCCGTAGAATCTCAGTAACAGGTAACAGGATACAGGTAACAAGTATAACGCTGCCTATAAAGGGAGATCTAGGCTCCTAGGTAAAGGTAGAAATTAAGAAATTTGGTTGGTGGTCAGTGGCCACTAGCCTTCATTTTTTTAGTGGCCACTAGCCACTTGCTGATAAAAGTTAAAGTAAAATAAAATTTTCTTTTCTTTAATTTTTTCGATGTTCAGTCTCGACAAATCATTAAGAAAATAATTAAGGTAGTCAACTTTTTGAAACTCATCCACAATAAAACATTTCTGATAAATTTTAATAAATGAAATAGGAATAGATTTACATAATTTATACTATGAATGTAAGAAAATACTATTCAATACAAAATTCATATGTTTAAAATGCTCTTTTGGTTATATTATTTTATAACAGAAAAATTCTGATTTTTTGCCCCTTCACTATCCTGAATGGTGTCGATTTTCTACTTTAAAAAAAAAAAAAAAAACATCTTTGATTCATGAAAATATATTAGTATATGTAAATAAAAAAAAATATTTTTTTAATAATACTTTTTTATTTTGCAAGTTTCTTTTTCCTTTTTTTTTTTTCTTGTTACAAATGAATTATAAATTAATTTTTCTTTAATAATAATGAATTTTTAATAATTTGCAATTATAATCCCCCTCTCTAACTGAATTTAGAGAGTGTGGCTGTAGTCGAGATTTCACAATGTAATTGTAGCTGTCACTTTTTAAAAAGTTAATTTTGACATATTTTAAAATTAGCAGCACTAATTCATCTTAAGGATAAACAAGATCTTAAGCTCAATCATTAAATGATAATTCAATAGAAAAAAAAAAAAAAAAGAAATCAATTTTAAGATATTATCAAATTTGTAATTTAATGGTCTGTAGTATGTAGTACATCAGTGTAACTCAGATTAGGCATAACAAATTACATATAATTGAAAAATAAAATAGTAAGAGAACAGAAAATATTTTACAATACATAAAATTGTATAATCAAAGTGCACAAAAAATTAAAAAAAATTATTAACCTGTAAAACTAATAAAATATGAAATTAATTAATAATTAATGCAAAAAGTAGGACTTGTGCATGAAAAAGAAAATTGCATAATTTATTTTTTCTTAATATTAATTATATCTATTTTATTCTATTTCTTTATATTATTAAGATTCAATTATTAAATCCATGTTTTTAAATGCAGTTGTTTTTAACTGTGGCAATCTTCTTATCCTAAAATGCGAATTCAACAAAAACAAGCCAGGTGCACATTTTTGTTGAATAAAAGGATTGAAATTTTCTTTCCCTTTTGTAAAAAAAAAAAAAAAGAGGCTTTAAATGTGCGTTCTAACTTTCTTTTGAAGGACTTCTTTACTTTTTTTGGATGAATGTGAATTAATTTTGGACATTCGGAGACGGGGCTATTGAAGTGAAAATGCGTCGAATGACGTTTTTAATTTTTCTGCGAACGTAATACAATCGGAGTTTCAGCCGATTGATTATCTCACGAGCTTCCTTTTCGTCTCTTTCTCCCGAAAGTCGAAACTCTCATTTTGACATTTTTTTTAAATCAAAATCTAATACTTTTATAGAAAAATGGAAAAAAGTCGTACATTTTTTTAGTATATGAATAAGACTACCTGCCAATTTCCAGTGTTTACTGTTAAAATTGACTTCTGAAAATGTCTGTAAGTGGCGATGTTAGATTTGAGAAAGCCTGAATTCGAGGCGCACGGCGCGTTTACTGCGAAAATGCCGCCGCACGATCCAAGTTTGCATTGGAATGGGGTATTCTATAAAGAATGGATAGAAGAATTTTAAGTGTTTACTATTAAAATTGACTTCTGAAATATGTTTGCAAGTGGCGAGGTTAGATTTTAGAACAGCCTGAATTCTTTGCGCGGCACGTTTACCGCGGAAAAGCCGCCGCGCGATCCAAGTTTGCCTTGGAATGGGGTATATTTTATAAAGAATGGGTAGAAGAGAAGTGGCCACTGCAGTGGCGACCAAAGGCAATTTCTTTAGTTGCCACTTTTAAAAATCTAGTCGCCATGTGGTGAGTGGCGACCGCTAATTTCTAGCTTTACTCCTAGGTCGCCCTTGTTAAGCACTGTTTTGTGTGTTCCTACCAAGGCACCTATAGGGGGCTCTAGAGTTCCTAACAGAGAGCATCTAACACGTCATACATCGGTAATGCATTGTCGTGGGCGAAAAATGTCCGTAAATTGCAGACAATGTTTTATGACTGCAGACAAAAACAGTCTGAAAGTTGTGGACAATTTTTGATTATTAGTACAGACAAACAGTGTCCGAAAGTTGCAGACTAATTTTTTTATTAGTGCAGACAAAAACTGTCTGCAAGCCGTTTTTCTGCGTCCACGACTATGTCGCCGTGTCACGGGGTTTCTGCCACTGGGACAAGAAAGATATTTTAAAATAACATTTGTCAAATAGTGTCTTTTTAAATTGTTTTTAAATTTTTTGAATATTTTTCTCAGATAAATTAAACACAAAAAATTGAAAGAATAAGCTATAACT
Source organism: Salticus scenicus (assembly GCA_963930645.1). NCBI lineage: Eukaryota > Metazoa > Arthropoda > Arachnida > Araneae > Salticidae > Salticus > Salticus scenicus. The sequence goes on along the minus strand of OZ005661.1, from coordinate 113,374,371 downwards.
TGCAAAAGTAAATGCTAAGAATTGGGCGAGTATTTAAATTCAGATTACAGTCTACACCATAGATTAATTCAGATATTTTAAAATGGTACCCCTTTCGTAAATTTATAAAATAATTTGTGAAAAATCAAGTAAGTTTGTGAAAATTGATTACGCTTCCCCAAACAATTAACCAAAATTCACAAAGCAGTTTATTTAATTTTAAAATACATTTAAAGGCATCAAAACATAGCATTGGAAAGGGTTGCCAGAAGCTAAAGTTTAAAGAGGGCCACTGGATATTGTGCGCTGCCAAATTAGTCAAGAGTCAGGTCTAAGACCTTTTTTAATATATTTAATAAAATTTTGTTTTATAAAAAATAATGATCCTTTCACAAAATTTTTTACACATTTTTGAAAAGCAGTTTAAAACATTGCCTGTACTAGTTTCTACCAAATATTATTATATAGAGTAAATGCTAAGCTAAACGGCTTTACAATGTTTTTTTTTCCTATAAATATATATTTTTTAAACTGTTCTAATAAATTACTGTTCCTGCTATCTTGTGTTTTGAACACTTTCAAGTTTCATTGTTTTAATTTATTGTGATATGTAAGTTTCTAGAATTTGTCCGTTTAAGAAATGTGCGTTTTTGGGAGAAGACTATATTTTGAAAAATACTGTTTGGTAGAAAAATTAAAACGATAATAATAAAACAGAAAATTTATTTATTTTTTGTTAAAAACATACAGAATCAAATTTAAAACATTACTGTCATTAGATTATAGGCCCATACAAGCACTAGAAAAATATGTTCGTAGAAATTAGTTAGTTTAATTTACAGTCGAACTCGAAACAGTGAATCGCAGTGTAGAAATAGTATATGGCAAAAGTAAGTTTTAACAATAAGTGCACTCTGAATTTAAAATGAAAACATTTTAAAATGTAACAAACATTTTATTCATGAACTTACCTTGATAATTAAAATATTACGTATTTGCAAGACCACGTCCTGCTTATCACGCGAGGCGGCATCCATCTTTAATTTTCTCCTCGATCTTGTAAACAAACAGCGTTCGTTGCCATATCTGTTTTTCAAAATACTGCAATCTGCTAAACAAAAAATAGATATATTCTTTCAAGTTGAGATTGAGTAGATTTTACTTCGTAAGTAAATTAAATAGAAGATAGCTTGATAAACCAATTAATATTTGTATGAGAATATATTAAAAAATGTTTAACCAATATTAATAAAAAATCATATTACTTTCTTCTATATGTAATATAGAGAAAGTATTGGATTCGCGAAAATTTTCGACTTCCGTTTTTTGATGGATTTACACGTTTTGGGATTTCCAGAACACGAATTAATAGTTTTTAGAAAATGTCTGTCTGTCTGTATCATTTTTTTGTGGACGCTGTATCTCACGAACCAATGAATGAAATTTAACCAAACTTGGTATTTAGTTGCACCCTGACATGAACTGGCGCTGATTAGATTTGGGGATCAATAGCTCAACAGGTGGCGCTGTGATCTCATTTTATGCAAAGTTTTAACATGGCAGTATAGGACAAAATTTCGTATAAATGTGCACAATGAGAGTTATTTTAAACTTGTGATTGTAAAATTAATATGAATTATTGATAACAGTAGTAGTTAACTAGGTAAAAATTTTTGTGCAGGTGGGGGCATTGGTCCCCCCCTGGGGGGGAAGTACCCCCCGGGGGAGTAAGTTTTCAAGATTGTATCTTTCGAAAGGTCTTGTTGATAATAGTAGTAGTTAACTAAGAAAAAAATTTTGGGCATGTGGGGACATCGGTTCGCACCCCCCTGGAGGGGGGAAGTACCCCCCTGGGGGGTAGAGTTTCAAGATGGGTGTCGTTCGAAAGGTCTCGTCAATACCTTTAAAACGAATGATTGAACCATAAATCTGTGATAATTTAAAACAAAGTTATCGATTTTTTTTTACTTTTAACAAAAAAAAAAAAAAAAAAAAACTTCGAAAAAAAATCGTATATATACATAAATTTTTTTAAAACGAAATATAATCAAACTTGGTATTTAGTTGGTCCCCGACATAAACTGGTGCTGATTGCATTTGGGGACCAATAGCTCAACAGGTGGCGCTGTGATCGCATTTTTTCCAAATTTTTTAACATGGCAGTAGGACAAAATTTCGTATAAATTAAAAGATGAGAGTTATTACTTTCTTCTATATGTAATATAGAGAAAGTATTGGTTTCGCGAAAATTTTCGACCTCCGTTCTTTGATGGATTTACATGTTTTGGGATGTCCAAAACACGAATTAATAGTTTTTAGAAAATGTCTGTCTGTCGCTGTCTGTATCATTTTTTTGTGGACGCTGTATCTCACGAACCAATGAATGAAATTTAAGCAAACTTCGTATTTAGTTGCACCCTGACATGAACTGGTGCTGATTAGATTTGGGGATCAATAGCTCAACAGGTGGCGCTGTGATCGCATTTTATGAAAATTTTTAACGTGTCAGCATAGGACAAAATTTCGTATAAATGGGCATAATGAGAGTTATTTTAAACTTGTGATGTAAAATTTGTATGAATTATTGATAATAGTAGTAGGTAACTAGGAAAAAACATTTGTGCATGTGGGGGCATCGGTTCCCCCCCACGGGGAAGTAAATTTTCAAGATGGGTATCTTTCGAAATGTCTCGTTGAAAATAGCAATAGTTAACTGGGAAAAAAATTTTGTGCATGTGGGGACATCGGTTCCCCCCACTGGGGGGGAAGTACCTCCCGGGGGGGCAAAGTTTCAAGATGGGTGTCTTTCGAAAGGTCTCGTCAATACCTTTAAAACGAATGGTTGAACCATAAATCTGTGATAATTTAATACAAAGTTATCGATTTTTCTTACTTTTAACAAAAAAAAAAAACTTAGAAAAAAAATCGTATATATGTATATATATGTATATATATATATTTAACGAAATTTAACCAAACTTGGTATTCAGTTGGTCCCCGACATAAACTGGTGCTGATTACATTTGGAGATCAAAAGCTCAACAGGTGGCGCTGTGATCGCATTTTATGCAAATTTTTAACATGGCAGCATATTACAAAATTTCGTATAAATGTACATAATGAGAGTTATTTTTAACTTGTGATTGTAAAATTAATATGAGTTATTGATAATAGTAATAGTTAACTAGGAAAAAATTTCTGTGCATGTGGGGTCATCGCTACCCCCCCTGGGAGGGAAGTACCCCCCTCCCCCTCCGGGGGGGGGTAAATTTTGAAGATGGGTATCTTCCAAAAGATCTCGTCAATACCTTTAAAATGAATGGTTGAACTATAAATCTGTGATAATTTAAAACAAAGTTATCGTTTTTTTTTACTTTTAACGAAAGAAAACTTAGAAAAAAAATGGTATTTTTTTTTTTTCCCACGAAATTTAACCAAACTTGTTATTTAGTTGGCCCCTGACATAAACTGGTGCTGATTACATTTGGGGATCAATCGCTCAACAGGTGGCGTTGTGATCGCATTTTATGCAAATTTATAACATGGCAGCATAGGACAAAATTCCGTATAAATGGGCATAAAGAGAGTTATTTTACACTTGTGATTGTAAAATTAATATGAATTATTGATAATAGTAGTAGTTAACTAGGAAAAAAATTTTGTGCATGTGGGGGCATCGGTTCCCCCCCCGGGGGGGAAAATCCCCCCCCGGGGAAGTAAATTTTCAAGATGGGTATCTTTCGAAAGGTCTCGTTGATAATAGTAATAGTTAACTGGGAAAAAAAATTTGTGCATGTGGGGGCATCGGTTCCCCCCCACCGGGGGGGGGGCAAAGTTTCAAGATGGGTATCTTTCGAAAGGTCTCGTCAATATCTTTAAAACGAATGGTTGAACCATAAATCTGTGATAATTTAAAATAAAGTTATCGATTTTTTTTACTTTTAACAAAAAAAAGCTTAGAAAAAAATCGCAATTTTTTTTTTTTTTTTTTTTTTAACGAAATTTAACCAAACTTGGTATTTAGTTGGTCCCCGACATAAACTGGTGCTGATTTTGTTTGGGGATCAATAGCTCAACAGATGGCGCTGTGATAGCATTTTATCTAAATTTTTAACATGGCAGCATAGGACAAAAATTCGTATAAATGTGCATAATAAGAGTTGTTTTAAACTTGTGATTGTAAAATTAATATGAATTATTGATAATAGTAGTATGTAACTAGGAAAAAAAATTTCTGTATGGGGGGGCAATACCCCCCCACCCCAGGGGGGGTAAATTTTCACAATGGGTATCTTTCAAAAGATCAGGTTGATAATAGTAGTAGTTAACTAGGAAAAAAATTTTGTGCATGTGGGGGCATCGGTTCCCCCCCCCCCACCGGGGGGGGGGGGAAGTTCCCACCCAGGGGGGCAAAGTTTCAAGATGGGTATCTTTCGAAAGGTCTCGTCAATACCTTTAAAACGAATGGTTGAACCATAAATCTGTGATAATTAAAACCAAAGTTATCGATTTTTTTTACTTTTAACAAAACAAAACTTAGAAAAAAAATCGCAATTTTTATTTATTTTTTTTTTTTTAACGAAATTTAACCAAACTTGGTATTTAGTTTGTCCCCGACATTAACTGGTGCTGATTATGTTTGGGGATCAATAGCTCAACAGGTGGCGCTGTGATAGCATTTATCTAAATTTTTAACATGGCAGCATAGGACAAAAATTCGTATAAATGTGCATAATAAGAGTTGTTTTAAACTTGTGATTGTAAAATTAATATGAATTATGGATAATAGTAGTATGTAACTAGGAAAAAAATTTTCTGCATGGGGGGCATCGGTCCCCCCCTGGGGGGGAAGTACCCCCGGGGGGGGATAAATTTTCAAGATGGGTATCTTTCGAAAGGTCTCGTCAATACCTTTAAAACGAATGGTTGAACTATAAATCTGTGATAATTTAAAACAAAGTTATCGATTTTTTTTACTTTTAACAAAAAAAAAAAAAAAAACTTAGAAAAAAAATCGTACTTTTTTTTTTATTTTTTTTTAATATTGTTACTGATTGAATATGTATAGGTAAATATAGAAGAAAGTCTTGTGGTGGCCACAACATACTAGTTTAATTCTGTTTTATAATAAAATGTCAATAAAATAAAATGGAATATTTTAAAATTTCGATCAAAACTTCGCATTTTATTCGAATATTGCAGTTTTGTTAACGTTATACCTGACACAGGGTAAAATTGTGTTTAAAAATACATAAAGAGGCTTAGTTACTGAAAAATCTTAATGAAACTTCTTGTTTTATTTGTTATCGTGGAAAGAAGCCGAAATATAAATTTTGTGTTACTGAACCTGATTTCCCATTCCCCCCCAAAAGGGGGGGGGCTGAGGAGCATGAAATTTTTTTTTTTTTTTTTTTTTTTTTTTTTTTGAGGAATGCTTTATTGCGTTTAAAACAATGCGTAGCACGTGATTGTGCATGCTTGGAAACGGGAGATACAGATTTTTAAACATTTTAAACTTTTTTTTTTTCGGGACTTGGAAAAAGAAATGAACAAAATTTACAGCTATCATTTTTTCTACTGATACCAATTGGGATCAATAGCCTACCGATCGAATTTCTACTGATGTATGTAAAGATCTATTGATATCGATTGAGGATGTAATCAATAGGTTACAGACGTCAATAGCTTCTATTGATAGCGGTAGGGAAATCCATAGAAATCTATTGATATCAATAGCCTACTGATCATATTTCTAATGATGTCAGTAAAGGTCTATTGATATCAGTTGAGGATATAATCAATAGGTTACAGATATCAATAGCTTCTATTGATAGCGATAGGGATATCCATAGAAATCAATTCATACCAATAGAACTCTATTGATGTCAATAAGTTTTTGTATTGATCTCTATGGACCATTTTTAGTAGGGACAGTAATAATAATAAACTGAAATAGTTAAATAAGAATTCATATATTTTTTCGAAGACATACTCTTGAAAAGTGTTTTTTTTTTTTTCAAAAAAAAAAAAAAAAAAAAAAAAAAAATTCCATTGTGGCATATTGAACTAAGTATTATAATCTAGTCTGTTGAATGTATTTAAACAAATAGTTTATTAAGAATAATAATTAAAAGCTTACTTTCACATTTGAAGTGTAATATATTGGTATGTATTTCTGGATTATATAGGGTATTATTCATTTGCAAAATAAAAATACTGTTTTGATTTAGAATTAATGCCAAGATAATAGAGAGAGAATATTTTGAAAATAGGCTGTATGATATTTTTGTATTTGAAGGAATAACATGTTATAATTTATTGTGTTTGGGAGTTTGCTATCACTTCTAAAAAAAAAAATAGACATAATAAGATGGGTCAACTTCAATTAATATGAAAATTTGTTATGAAATATAATAAGATGAAAGTAGATAAGTATGTCTGCTTGATATTTTGAAAATATATGACTATGCATTAACTTTTTTTGTCTCTGCAAAATTTTGACAAATTTTTCTTAAAATCATGAATGCTGAAAAAACTTATTGTCTTAAATTCACAGTAACACCATTTAATGGTGATCCAGATCTTTTGGATTTTTTTATTGAACAGGTGCAAACTAAAATAGATATTTTTAAATGGCATCCTAAACAGGCCCTTATTTTTATTAAATCAAAACTTTGCGATAGAGCTTTAAAATTTTATACATCGTCAATCCCATGCCAAAGAGCCAAGTCTCCTGATGAATTATTTCAGATTTTACGTAAGAATTTTAAAGGTGAAACAGAACAGAGTGTAGCATTACAATATAATGCCATTAAATTTGATGGTTTGGAGAATATCCGAAACTTTGCTAATCGGCTCCAACATCTTGTTTATAAGAGGTTTCCAAAATTTCCACAAGAATCAATGGACCAACTACTCATTGCAAAATTAACGGATACTCTCACCCCCGATTATAAGTTACATCTTTTAACGAGAAAGTGTAGTAATTTTGAGGAAATGGTTGACAATCTGGCTGCATATCAGGAGGTTGTTCAATCAGGTGAATCTTTGGCTGTTTCCCAGCCATCATTTTCAAATATAAATCATTGCATAACTGCTGAAAATGCACAGCATAATGCCGCGGATCGGGACTCCAAGCTGCATCATCTTGAATTAAATTCAGATCGGCCCTCGCGGTCTGATGGTCATAAACCGACATGTCAGTGGTGTTCTCGGGTTGGACACACTGCCCGATTTTGTTACAAATTAAAAGATTATCAGGGTGGCAGAAGATTTGACACAGATCGACAGGGATTCAAATCATGTCAAAGAAATAAAATTAGATCCAAATATAACCGTAGACATTCTCCTTCGGATGGACACTCCTCTCACACACACCCCCGGTCAGCACAGGCTCAATCGGAGTCAGCAACTTTTGAACATAAGCGTAAAGGGCTCAACTACAAAAATCGTCAGTTTCATAAAGACTGACAAATTTCTGGGAGAGTTCAGTCCTGCACTTGCTCTCCCATTCATAATAAACATTCGAATGGTCTAAAAATTTGTGGTCAGGATATAATCCTAAGATCACCAAGCACTAGATTAAAATTTCCTATCTCATCAAAAAGATTGGTCAGTTCAGTAAGTACTCAAACCATTGTTCCTGCAAATATATCATCTAATGCTACATCCCAAACAGAAAATCAGCCTGATGAGGATGTTATTTTTATTCATTCATTAAGATTTCCATTGTACACTCAAGCTGCCAGTCCTCACTTACCTATTGTTAAGTTAAACATAAATAAGTCATTACACAACTTTCTTTTGGATTCAGGTGCGAGCATTTCAGTTTTAGCCAAAGGCTATTTCGATAAATTCAGAAATGAATTACACTTTAAAAGAGTCGCTACAAAAGTTAAAATTGCTACTGTCAATTCAGCGGTATTTTGTGCGGGATGTATCAATCTATCATTCAAAATTGGCAAATTTTTTTTCAGACATACATTTTTTCTCATAGATATTCCTACAGACTCAAAATTCATTGGTATATTGGGATTTGATTTTCTGAAAACCCATAGGGTCCTAATTGATTTAAAACAAAATCTCGTACAAATTAACGATTGTCATGTTGACATTTATAGCACAATTCATGAAGATGAGTATGAGATTCCTGAATCCAAAATTAATTGCCTCCAAAATTTACCCGCTATTCCTGAGACCAGTACTTCTACCTCTAATCCTACTTTCGTAAACGATAAAAATTCTCAATTTGACTGTCAAGATGAAGTTAATAAATGTACACTCAAAAACAAAGTGATCATTCCACCGCTACAAACAGTTTATGTCTTTGTTATGTGCAAACAAATATATGCTGATAAACAGGTAATCTTTATTCCCACACTGAATAAAAACAAAGATATAGGTTTGTACACTGCAATTGTCAACCTTGAAGAGGGTTCACATAGTAAAAATATTGAAGTAATGTCATTTTCAGTTCCGTTAACAAATTATTCTAAAGTAGATCAACATTTAAATAAAGGTACCAAGCTTGGAATAATTCACCAAATTGAAGAAATAGAGGAAATTAAACAAGAGCCCAGAGCACAAGTTAATCTGATTCAAGCATCGGATGAGATCATTCAACTCCGAAAATCTGAATTTAGTATTGATAATTTTTCCTTACACCATTTGGCTACCAAAGAAAGATTGACTATCCAGAAATTGCTTATGGAGCATCAAGTGGTTTTTTCCTCATCACTTAAATCACTGGGACACACTGACCATGTGACCCCGCATATACAATTCACAAGTGATGTTCCTGTAAGAACGTTGCCTTATCCAGTTCCTGAAGCTATGCAGGAGGAGATAAAGAAACAGATTGATGCTCTACAAGAGGCTGGCATCATTGAAAGGATCATTTCTGAATGGGCGTGTCCCATGCTTGCTGTGAGAAAAAACCCACATCTCCTGATGAAAAGCCATCTTTTCGCCTAGCCCTTGATCTGCGACTCATCAATGCCATGATAAGGAGTTCATCGTATCCATTGCCCCGAATTGATTATATCATTAATAACATTTCAAAGTATAAATACTTCACCACGCTGGACTTCCCGTCTGCATATCATCAAATACATCTCCCAAAGAAGTTCAGAAAAAGGTTATCATTCACAACTCAGTGGGGGACCTATTCATTTAGTCGTTTAATGTTTGGACTAAGATCTGCAGCAAGCAGTTTCCAAATGTTGATTGATGCGATAATTGAAGAAACAAAATGTCTTGGTATCTTTGCATACCAGGACGATATCATTGTAGGTAGCAATTCATTTCCAGAAATGTTAGAAAAACTGACTCAACTTTTCAAAATTTTACTAAAATATAACATCACCTTATCTCCGAAGAAATCCCAATTTTTTAAGAAGGCTATTGATTACCTTGGATTTCATATACAAGACCATACTATAAGTCCCATATCATCAAACATCACCAAAATAACAGCATTTCCAACTCCCAAAACAAGAAAACATTTAAAGAAATTTTTGGGTTTATGTGGTTTCTACAGAAAAATTCTTCCAAATTACGCAAAACTAGTGGATCAACTAACACAGTTAACTTCAACGAAGATCCCGTTTAAATGGACACATCAACACACAGAAGTTTTTCAGAAAATTCAAAAGATATTTTTTACTAAACCATTTCTAAATTTACCTGATTTTGACAAGCCTTTCTTCCTGAATACCGATGCTAGCAATGTAGCTATAGCTGGGGTTCTGTTGCAAGAACGCAACAATGTATTACAACCAGTTAGCTATTTCAGCAAAACACTTTCTAATTCTGAGAAGCACTATCCGGCACTCAAGAAAGAACTTATGGCAATTGTTAAATCAGTTCAAGCATTCAGGTTCTACTTATATAATAGACAATTTACAATTTTAAGTGATACCAAACCCATAGAATTCTATCGCAGTACTACTTCACCTGTAGATCTTACTACAAAATGGCTAATAGAGTTGTACACATATGATTTTACATTTCAATACATTAAAGGTCAATCTAATGTTCTAGCAGATTATTTTTCACGTGATGACTTTTCAGAATCCACCCAAAATTTTACAACAAATCCAGAGTTAATAAATGATGAAAACATCTTACCTGTATCATCCAATTAACCCAGCATACAGTTGCACAATATAAATCACAGCAACCTAAACCTAACTAATAGAAAAAATAATGACCCAGAACTACAAGTTTCACAAGATACTTTATTTATTGAACAAAAACATGATGATAATTTATTGAAAATAGTACAAAATATTACGTCTGAAAATCCAAAACAGAAATTCAAAAATTATTTCATTCATCCAGATACAGGTCTATTGATGATAAGAAGAAAATTTAATAGCAAACAAGATAGTAATTCCTCCAAGATTCTTGTACCAAATTCACTAAAACCTAAAATTTTAAAGATAGCTCATATGCCACATTTTGGTATTTATAATACATACCGTAAAATCCTGAAGTCATATTACTGGAGAGGAATATACAGAGATACCAAAAATTACGTGCTTTCTTGTAAACTGTGTATCAGAAATAAGCCTCACAAAATTCCTGCAGCTCCCTTACAGGAAATGTTCATTCCAAATAAACCTGGTGAACTGGTATCTATGGATTTTGTTGGACCATTCTCCAACAAAATGTTTGTACTTACCTGTTTTGATCACTTCTCCAAATTCTTAGAACTTTTTCCAATTAAAAAACCCACGGCACAGTCTGTTGTAGACTCCCTAACAAAATATATCACATCATATGGACGTCCTGCAGCATTAATGTCTGACCTTGGACCTCAGTTTACAGCAGATATTTTCAACCATTTCACCAAAACCATGAAAATAAGCCTTGTTCATGCTTCGTCTGCACATCCACAGACGCAAGGATCTTCTGAAAGAATAAATACTAGCATCAAATCATCTATTGCTTCATTAGCAGGTGAAGGCTTCAACTTCAAACAAGCCTTGATGATACATAAAAGTATATACAACACTTCTATACATTCATCAACGGGGTATTCACCAGCATTTTTACATTTTAGTAGGTCAGTTTCTAATATATTTGATGTATGTGAATTGCATGAAATGTCAAATATGGAATTCCCCTTTGAGTATTATCAATACATGAAGTCGCTAAATAGAGTTTATGAAAAGGTACATAGAAATATGAAGGATGCTCAAAATTACAGAAATCAAAGACAGCACCAGAGGGCTTCCCTCAGAGTGTTCAAGACGGGCGACCTTGTTTACATGAAAACACGAGACACTTTCAAAGCAAGGTTTATCGGGCCTTTTATTGTCACTAAAGTAATTTCTAAGGTGCTGGTTCAAATTAAAGAGTATGAAAGTGTTACAGCAAAACCGTTCCACATTAATATCGATAGACTTTTAATTGTCCCAAAAAGGAAACAATATCTTATACAAGACAATACAAATTCTCTGCTTACAAACAATAAATTACCAGTTCTAGAAAATAGTCAATCTCCTGCTCCTATTGTCAACAAGAAAAATAACACTTGTATACCAGATAGCTCGGCCTCCAGGTACAACCTGAGGCCCAGGAATAAAAAATAGTAATCTTTAACAATATATATATATATAAATATTTTTTTTTTTGCTTTCTGTGTCTTTCCGGAGTGCTTCAGAATAGGACTGATCAACCTGGTTGGGAGTACTCTTGGAGAGTCACAGCCAGTAAATTATGTTTTATAAAAGAGTTAATTTTTGAAAATATAATATTAATATCTCAAGATTATCATAGTAAAGTATACAAAAATTAAAAAAAAAAAAAAAAAAAAAAAAGTGTTCAATGTGTTAGATGGTTGGATTTTGCTGTACCACACTTCTGTTAAATAATTCCTCATTCATATATGTATATATATATATATTTTTTTTTTTTTTAGAGTATTATTCAGATATAGATATATATATGTGAAAATAATTGTGTAATAGTAGCAAGTCAATTGGAAATAACATTTTTTTTTTTTTGTAAAGTACATTCTTTTATTTTCATTTTAGGGTTATTATTTTAATTGGGTTTTAATTTCGTTTGATATTTTCTTGATCTATTTCCAAGGGGCTTTCTCACATGTAATAATTGGGCCCAAATATATTGCTATTTATTTTATAAACAATTCTTATGTTACTGGTAACAAATATAATATTTCTTTCATGACATGTCACTTGTGTAATATGATTTCATGTTTATATTCATACTTATATATATTAATAGATATCTATTTTCATGTGCTGTGTTTACATTTAAGATATTACATTTATATTTTATGTGTATCTTATTTTTCTATAACAATTGAGATTATTTAATTTTATGAGCCAAGTTATTGTCATTCGCATGATTTCCTTTAAGGAGAAATTGAAAGAAAGGAAAAAAAGAAATTTTTTTTTTTTTTTCTCACGTGAGTGTTTTCAAATAACAAGCTCATGTGTTCAGTGATTTTTTTTTTTTTGTTGATATTATGATTATATTATTTCTTCTTATAACAAGTTTGTATGTGTAATAACGATAAGTTTCTTTTAGTTGTAAAGTAATTGATATATATGTTATATTTTGTAATGTTTCTGAATTTTTTTTTACATTATTCTTTTATACAATTTATTCACAAAAAATTTTATGTCTTTTGTCAACAAAAACCGTCTCTGGCTCTGTTCACAATTTCACCATATACGGTTCGTGTTTCCAGTGCCATAAAATTTTTTGTAATTGGTCATGTGGGGATATGTGATGTAAATACATCACCTCTTGTTTAATTCCTATGCCAAAATACATCGTTTTGCAGGCATCTCATCGCAACCGTTCGTTCCTGGCTCAACGCACCCTGTAAAGTTTGCTTCCCGCGACACTTGTCAACGGGAGAATCGGCGATTGTTTCTCTTGCGTGCGCGCACTGTTTAATTGGTTACTTTTGAAGTCCGATTAACGAATCCAAATCGCGTATCCGTGATTTTAGGTGTGCGGACCTGTTTTTTCTTTAGGAGCGATTTTTGAAATTTAAAAATCAGTGAGTTGGTGTTCCACCTTGGGGTAGAGAAGAATGGCCGGGCAACTACGTCCCTACATTATATTTTACCGTTATTTTTATATATGTGGTCCCACACGGTTATTATGACTTGAAACGAAATTGTGACAGTGACCGGAGGTGAATTTTTTATATAAATATTTTGTGAAGTATCTTGAATTTATTTTAAACAAGCATGGCTATGTATTAGAGATTTGAGATTTATAACAGTTGTCCGGATTCTGCATTCTTGAAGTGGGAAAGCAAATTAATCTTAATAAATACTATTAAATTGGAATTGAAGACTGCCTTTCCTTTTTTTCAAGACTGGGTATGTTTTATTCTAAACTTTAAAATATCTTAAAAAAGTAAAAATTGAATTTATCTTATACTTGGCATGTACCCATGTATGATCAGATCGAAGCCTAGGGTAATTCATCATTCTTTCATACGATCACAATTTGTTAACATATTTTGTTTTAAATTAAAGGCAACCTCTATCCATTATTAAATAAAATAAAAAGTACCACCACAGTTACGAAACGATTTTACAAGTCTGTCTTGCATTCCAATTCCATTCGTTTTTTAGTGCTAGAGGCCTATTTCAGTCGGTACAGTAGTCGAATTTTTATACGTCACTCTTAATAGTGCTAAGGGCCTATTTCAGTCGGTTTATTGAATGGGGATTTATTGAATGAAGTTCCCCCAAGGCACAACTTTGACATGAGTCCCCCCCCCAGGCCTACCTTGACATGAGTCCCCCCCCAAGGTACCCCTATTTCAGTCGGTACAGCGTTGTCGAATTTTTATACGTCACTCTTAATAGTGCTAAGGGCCTATTTCAGTCGGTTTATTGAATGGGGATTTATTGAATGAAGTCCCCCCAAGGCACAACTTTGACATGAGTCCCCCCCAGGCACAACTTTGACATGAGTCCCCCCCCAAGGTACCCCTATTTCAGTCGGTACAGCGTTGTCGAATTTTTATACGTCACTTTTAATAGTGCTAAGGGCCTACTTCCGTCGGTTTATTTAATGGGGATTTATTGAATGAAGTCCCCCCAAGGCACAACTTTGACATGACCCCCCCCCAGGCCCAACTTTGACATGAGTCCCCCCCCCAAGGCACAACTTTGACATGAGTCCCCCCCAAGGTACAACTTTGACATGAGTCCCCCCCCAAGGTACAACTTTGACATGAGTCCCCCCCAAGGCACACCTTTGACATGAGTCTCCCCCAAGGCACACCTCCCCCTCGTTGGGAAAAAGAGAAAAAACGTTGTTTTGCGGCTATAAGACAGTTTGGAATTCCAACGTTATTTGTTACAGTATCTGCAGCTGAAACACATTGGTTTGATTTAATGAAAACTTTATCATGGAATTTAGATCGTCACGAATTAACTAAAGAAGAATTTGTCGATATTAACAAGTTTAGCAGTAGGCCTCTGGCACTAAATTAAAATCTGTCAACGTCAGATTTTAGTGTTTTAAATAATGAAATAATGTCGTGTCTGTATAATTTATTATTATTATTTTATTTTTTATTGTCAATTTTTACATTAAACCTATTTTTCTGTTTAAAACAGTAAACCCCGCCTATTTAGTTAATTTTTTTCTTCTAGTGTTCGTTTAAAAGATTCAAAATTTATCACCAGTAATCAATGAAGTAAATATCATTTTTTGCAAAAATAAAATAAGGGGTTTAATACGAATACTCAATGTCACATTTACTTTTCTTTTCTATATTGTTTTGTTTTGAAGAACGATGAAGGCAGGGCTAGTTTTCTTTAGAAGACAGGAATTCTTGATGTCAACACTGTCTAAAAATCATCATTTTTGTTTCATTTCTTTGCGTTTAACGTTGTTGTTATATAATTTGACCCGTAAATAAAAAATAAAAATATTTTGTTTAATTTTCTTTGTTATTTTTTAAGATTTGATTCGTTATCTCATGCAAAAATTTATAAGAGACGGCCCCCTAAACCACTCCAGAAGAAAGATTTATTTATATCTCGAAAACTAATATCCTGAATGAGCTGCAAATTTGCACACCCATATTTTTCAGCATTAGGATTCATTTTATTATTAAAATTAATATAGGTCATAATTCATAATTTTTATGGAAATGAATTTATTAATATTTTTCAGAATTAAAAATATTTTTCAGAATCAAAAGTAAAGATGGATTATGTTTGGGAAACTTCACTGCATCTCTAAAAAAAAAAAAAAAAAAAAAAAAAAAATCAATCAAGTTATTTTTTGTGGAGATATTAATAAAAATTTGAAATATGAATTTAACATTAGCACCTTCAAACTTTCTCTGTGAAAAAATAAGTAAAATATACAACCAATATACTTTTTCGCGTTGTCGCGATCCCAGGAATTCAAATATAAAATAAAAATGGGGCATTACATTGAAAACTAGTATGTTGTGGCCACCACAAGACTTTCTTCTATATTTTCCTATATACATATTCAATCAGTAACAATATTTAAAAAAAAAAAAAAAAAAAAAAAAAAATTTGTTAAAAGTAATACATATTCAACCAGTAACAATATTTAAAAAAAAAAATAAAATAAATAAAGTACGATATTTTTTATTGTTAAAAGTAAAAAAAATCGATAACTTTGTTTTAAATTATCAGAGATTTATAGTTCAACCATTCGTTTTAAAGGTATTGACGAGATCTTTCGAAAGATACCCATCTTGAAAATTTACCCCCCCCGGGGGGGGTGAACCGGTGCCCCCACATGCACAAAATTTTTTTCGTAGTTAACTACTACTATTATCAATAATTAATATTAATTTTACAATCACAAGTTTAAAATAACACTCATTATGTACATTTATACGAAATTTTGTCCTATGCTGCCATGTTAAAAGTTTACATAAAATGCGATGACAGCGCCATCTGCTGGGCGATTGATCCCAAAATCTAATCAGACCCTTTCCATGTCAGGGTCCAACTATACACCAAGTTTGGTTCAATTTCATTCATCGGTTCGTGAGATACGGTGAAACATACGAAATTTTGCGATCACAGCGCCACCTGCTGGACGATTGATCCCCAAATCTAATCAGCACCATGCCCCATCAGGTTCCAACTATATACCAAGTTTGGTTGAATTTCATTCATTGGTTCGTGAGATACGGTGAAAAATACGAAAATTTGTCCTATACTGCCATGTTAAAAATTTACATAAAATGCGATCACAGCTCCACCGGATGGGCTACTGATCCCCAAATCTAATCAGCACAATGCTCCACCAGGGTCCAACTATATACCAAGTTTGGTTGAATTTCATTCATTGGTTCGTGAGATACGGTGAAAACACTAAACCACAGACAGACACACAGACACACAGACAGACACACAGAAAGACATTTGTTAGAAACTATCAATTCGCATTCAGGACATCCCAAAACGTGTAGATCCGTCAAAAAACGGAGGTCGAAAATTTTCGCGAATCCAATACTTTCTCTATATTACATATAGAAGAAAGTAAAAATCAAAGTTGGTGCGCGTTTAAATATGTAGATGACTCCCAATTCAAAATTTCAGTTCATTTTCTGAAACTACTCACAATTCCCCGTCGAATGATACTTATAACATTTTTCTACGTTGATTAGCAACGAAGTTACGTTGAGTGTTGCGTTTTTTTTTTCCCTGACTGTACATAGCTTACATCAATATTTCTATCAAGTCCATTGATAATTTGCAGGCGCCATCTTTGATCGAAAATGGCGGCTACTTGATAAGAAAAAATAAACCTCCTACCCTTCCAAATGAGCCGAAAGGACTTTGTTTTTGCATTTAACCCCCGAAGAACACGATTAATTGGTTCCATGTTCTTTGAAACCGTGTTGTTCGAAACTAGAAAAGTTACTTTTTTTTTTTTTTGTTTTGTTAAATGTAAAATTAAACTAGTATGTTGTGGCCACCACAAGACTTTCTTCTATATTTTCCTATACATATTCAATCAGTAACAATATTAAAAAAAAAAAAAAAAAAAAAAAAAAAAGATTTTTTTTTTTTTTCTTTCTTTCTTTTTCTTTTTTTTCTTTTTTTTTTTTTTTTGTGAAAATTAATACATATTCAATCACTAACAATAATAAAAAAAAAAAAAAAAAAAAATCGAATTTTTTTCTAAGTTTTTTTTTTTTTTTTTTTTTTTTTTTTTTTTTGGGGGTAAAAGTAAAAAAAATCGATAACTTTGTTTTAAATTATCACAGATTTATGGTTCAACCATTCGTTTTAAAGGTATTGACGAGATCTTTCGAATGATACCCATCTTCAAAATTTAACCCCCCCGGGGGGGTACTTCCCCCCCAGGGGGGACCGATGCCCCCCCATGCACAATTTTTTTTTCCTAGTTAACTACTACTATCATCAATAATTCAAATTAATTTTACAATCACAAGTTTAAAATAACTCTCATTATGCCCATTTATACGGAATTTTGTCCTATGCTGCCATGTTAAAAATTTGCATAAAATGCGATTACAGCGCCACCTGTTGAGCTATTGATCCCCAAATCTAATGGGCACCAGTTCATGTCAGGGTGCAACTAAATACCAAGTTTGGTTAAATTTCATTCATATGTTCGTGAGATACAGCGTCCACAAAAAAATGATACAGACAGACAGACAGACACACAGACAGACAGACAGACAGACACACAGACAGACATTTTTTAAAAACTATCAATTCGTGTTCAGGACATCCCAAAACGTGTAGATCCGTCAAAAAACGGAGGTCGAAAATTTTCGCGAATCCAATACTTTCTCTATATTACATATAGAAGAAAGTAAAAATGCATCTCTTTTTCGATTAAAATTACATTACCATGCCATCTAGTCCTCATAACTGGAGTCGTCCAGGAATTATTTTTGAAATTTCGTGATAAAAGTTATAATTCCCTTATAATTCTGAACAATTTAGCCTTTGATCATAACTCTCTATTTTATGAAATGAAGGACATATTTGAAAATAATTTTATATCAAATAACATATGTGTTTTATTCTTTTTCAAAAAAAAAAAAATCACTCAAAAATCGTGTAGTTTGAAATCATGTAATTCGGAGGAAGGCATCTATGTTCTTTGAAACTCGTATATTCTTCAAGTACCTTGTTCTTCGGGGGTTATCTGTAAATTCCAGAAGGAGGAAATAATATGTAAAATGTATCGGTTTGATTTAAGGAAGCAATTTAGATATATATCATCACAATTTTAAAATTATTGTAACTTTTTTTTTAATTTTCCGACTCTAAAAGCTGGCGTTTGAAATTTCAGTAGAACGCAAATAAATGTAAGATTTTGCATTTCGAAAAATTACGTAATATAAAATTTTAACATTTGAAAAATTGTGTTAAAAGAAATTATTCTTTTCTAAACATCATCTAACTTTTGTGATCCTCAATTACCTTCAAAGAAAAAAAAAAATTTTTTTTTCATGTTGTGGATTTCTATACAAAATAATCTGGTGCGTCATTCACACGACTTTCTTTTACCCTGAAATTAAAAACTATAAATACAGGTTGGAGATTAAGGTGTAAGATAACGAGTACTGTTATGTAATCTTATGTTATAACAATTCAAATTAGGCTTCCAAACAGCTTTATTTGACAAATAATTTTGTGTGAGGGGGGAGGGGCTACTGCCCCCTTCAACCCACCGTTTCATTATTGTACATTTATATAGAATTCAATTCAGTTATTAAGTTCAAAAGCTCATTTACAATTATTTAGACAACTTTCCCACGCATCATTCCTTGAAACTTATCAATCTTGACCAAACTTTCCTAGTAACAAACGTATTAACTTCAAAGTATAACATTTGAGTCGCCTGAAATTATGTGTTTTTAATTTACTTTAAAAGACAGACAAAGATCAAACGTTAAAAATTTGACTTCGGTATTCAGGAAGCCTCAAAACGTGTAAATATACAAAAATATGCGATGAATATTTAATTAAAAAGACTATTAAAAGACTATTACTATCAGACGACTATTTTATTTATTTAACGTCCATTTATATTTCCATTAATTTTTGGAACTCTCGTGCAACTTTATCTAAATTGTTTTTTTACTCCATTTTCAATTTTCATTTTTTCATGAGTAGGAGTAAAATATTTTATAATTTTTTATTTTTCGCGTGAAAGCATATTTAATTTTATGTTTGAAAAAAAAAGTAATTTTTTTTTTCTTTTTTCTTTTTAGCAACAATTAAAATTTTAAATGTCCACATTTAAAGCTTTTACCAGGTTATTATTTTCACATTTTAATAAGTTTTAAAAAATCTAATCAAAATTTCGTTACAAATAAGGTACCAAATGAAAGGCACATTTTTTCTAAATCCTTCGGTTTAATTAACTTATCGATCGGTCAATTAGATTTTTTAAAATTAACTAAAGTAGGAAAAGCTGGTGACATTTTTTTAATTAACTAATGTATGAAAAACTGGTGGCAACAATACACAGACAAACAGAAGAAAATCTCTCTTAGCCAATATGAAGTTACTGAGACTGACTAATGTTGCCTGTCGTCTCGTTTCGGTCTTTTATCGCCTGTACGATGATAAATTATCAAAAATAGATGATATATAGATGATGATGATAGATGATATGATAGATGATATTTCTTATGAATAGATGTTGTTTTTCTTGGTCCATCAGACCGAACTGTGCTTTTTTTTTTTTTTTTTTTTTTTACTTTGCAAGATCTTGAAACAATGCTTTAATTAAATTCAAACTTTTGACAATCCGCGATTGTAATGATCGATAGATGGCGCTTTCTCAACACTGCAGTTGTTAGTAAACATAGCCACATGTGTTCCATTAGTGTTCTTTTTGTTATTCTACTTAATATTCGTACTATAATTTCTCCGCCATTACATTATGGAAAATTGATTGCTTTTGGAAAAAATACTTCAGTTTATTCAAAGTTCGATCGGAAGTAGATTTTTAACTGAAGTTGAACAAATATTAATTTCAAATCATCTGATTAATTCTTTACTTCCATTAGCCGAAGCAACTGAAATTTTAAATTTGTCATTTGGAAATAAATGGAAGCTCAATTCTGGATTTCTTGATCCTTTGGAGTTAGATTGTAGCACACAACAGTATGTGTTATCTTTTTTACCGTATTTATTCATTTTTATTCAATAAATATATGTGAAACTAAATATCGGCAAGCAATGGCGGCTGTATGGAATTCGAATTAAACCATGTTTATTGTAATTTCACCTTAGCCCACCAGAGGGCGAGCATTTCATTACAATCGCGGATACTCGTCTCACTACGCTCTCCCCAAGCTTGCCGATCAGATTATTTTATAATGTGTAAACGCATTCTGATTTTTTCCTTGTAGCCATGCTGCCCATACAATCGTACTTTACCATGAACAAAATGCTGAAAATCCACATTTTATTTTATTTGTTTGTCACCTTTGGGTTTACCGAATCGGAGAAGCCATCCCACCATATTGCACGTATAACTTCATTTTCTTATGAATCAAATGCTGGGAATGCGCATTTTCCTATTTATATTTTATTTATTTATCACCTCTGGGTGTTACCGAAGCGGGTGAGCGATTCCCTCTGCGAAGGATCAAAATTGTGATGACTGTCTACGAACCGCTTGTAGTGGTGAATTTCCGACAGTCGCTCTAGGATTTCAATGCATGTTTCCTCATATCATTTGCTAACGAGCGCACACCTGTCATGACGTCAGATGTGACGTAACTGTATTACGTAATCAACAGCGCATCTTCGCTTCTCAGAGAGAGATAAGTATATATGAGTCTGTTCGAGAAAGCTTTGCTAAGAGTGCGGCAAGAAATGCCAGCATTATGTTATTCTTCTTTTCTATATTATTAAATGTTGTGATTGTGTAAAAGACTCTGCTTTTCACTCTGTGGACCCATTTAAACCAACAATGGTTATGGGCCCAGAGACACGCATCTTACTGCGGACTTTTTAAAAATTTAAATTAACATTCGCTAAAACGAAAGTGCGACTTACTGTTAAGCCTAAGGGCTGAAATCGAAAGTATTTTTGATTCTGTTTTTATAACGAAGCTATTATATAACGATTAAATATGTCGCAAATATTAAATATAGAAAAGTTATCCAAAAATAATTTTGACACATGGAAGCTGCAGATACAAGCTGTTTTAATCAAGAATGATCACTGGAGTTATGCTAACGGAACGAAAATTAAGCCCGATGAAGGCGCCGAAGACGAAGAAAAATGTCTGGAAAGTGACCGTAAAGCAAGAGCCGATTTAATCCTAGCAATTACCCCAAGTGAGTTGTGTCATATTAAACATTGTACCACCTCAAATGAAGTATGGAATAAATTAAAAGAAGTTTACGAATCGAGAGGACCGGCAAAGAAAGCCACCCTATTGAAGCAGCTACACTTTAAGAAAATGACCGATAGTGAAAATATGTCCGATCACCTCAATGTTTTCTTTGATATAGTGGACAAGCTAAAAGAAATGGACATTCAAGTAGCGGAAGATTTATTATCAATTTTGCTCCTGTACAGTATTCCTGACAGCTATGAAAATTTTCGAGGCGCTATCGAAGCAAGAGATGAATTGCCGCAGCCTGAAGGTCTAAAAATTAAAATGATGGAAGAATATGAATCAAGAAAAAATAAAAAGCACCAAGAATCGTCAAATGCGTATTTTACGACTCACAAGAAAAATCTTCCTGAAAAGAACAAAAGAGAAATCTTAAAGCCTGTGCAGAACAAGAACACGTATGGCGAGAGAAATTATGCAATCTTCAAATGCAATTACTGTTCAAAAGTAGGGCATAAAGCCTCAGAATGCCGAAAGAAGATCTCAGACAGAAAATTCACTTCATCGAATAAATACAAAGAAAGATCTTTTATGGTTGACGATAGTACAGAGTTCACGATGGCAGCCAGTAACTCTTTCCAAGAACATTCCGAGTGGTGTCTCGACAGCGGTTCGACATCACACATTGCACATGATAAAATTTTTTTTACAGATTTTGAACCTAGAATTGGATCATTTATAAAATTAGCTGTAGATGAAACAGCGGAGATCACAGGTGTTGGAACAGTCAAATTAAAAGTTCCCGGTAATCACGGTGTAACCAATTTAAAGTTAACAAATGTTTTGTGCGTTCCAAAATTAAAATGCAATTTAATTTCTATATCAAAAGCTACAGCAAACAACTGCCGAGTTGTATTTACCGAAAAAGGTGCGAAAATTACAGATAAGTGCTACGAGAAAAGGTGATTTATATTTTTTTCAGCCGCAGGTGGATATAGCTGCATCAACTCAGGTAAGCAACTTTCATAAATGGCATTTAAAATTAGGACATTTAAATGAAAAAGATTTAAAATTATTAAAATCTCAAAATATGTTAAGAGATTTAAATTTTAATGAAAAAGATTCTTTAAAAGATTGTAAAGTATGCATTCAGTCTAAACAAACTGTGAAACCATTTTGTAAAGAAAACAAATTTCATAGTAAGGAATTATTAGAAGTAGTTTATTCTGATTTATGTGGCCCTATAAATGTTAAATCCCATGGCGGATCACGTTACTTTATTACTTTTTTGGATGATAAATCTCGTTACATTGAAGTAAATTTTCTAAAAACAAAAGATGAAGCTAAGTGCGCGTTCCGGAGATATAAAGCAGCAGTCGAAAATCGATTAGAAAAAAAATTAAAGTACTGCATACTGATAATGGTTTGGAATATTGTGGCGAGGAATTCAATAAATATATTGAAGAATGCGGTATCAAACGCGAATATTCATCTCCAATGACGCCTCAGCAAAATTCTAGAATTGAAAGACAAAATCGTACATTATGCGAAATGGCGAGGTGTTTATTAATGCAATCAAACCTTCCAAATACATTCTGGGCTGAAGCAGTAAATTGCTCTGCATGCATTAGAAACAGGTGTCCCACTAAAGGAATTAAAGAAAATAAAACCCCTTTCGAATTGTTTTTCGGTTATAAACCAACTGTTAACTATTTTAAAATTTTCGGACAGAAATGTTTTGTTCTAAATAAAAAATCAAAAGGGAAGTTTAAAGCTAGGTCAAACGAACATATATTCGTTGGCTATTCAAATGAATCACGCGCTTACAGATTATGGAATAAGGATACCAGAAAAATTGTCATAAGTCGTGATGTTCGATTTATAGACGAATTTGAAACAAATGATTCAGCCACTACTGATCAATTAGAATTAATTTTTCCGTCTGAGAATAAATGCAATGATTGTAATATTAAAAATGAAACTCTTTTTCCTACTGAAAGCAAAAACATCAACAAGGGGGGAAACAGCGGATCGATTTCCCATCCCCCTGAATTCAACGAAGAAAGTTTCTCTTTTTGAAAAGGGGGGAAGTGAGCCACTCTCTTTCTGAAGGGGGAAACGTAGAAGATGTGAGTGGAGGGGAGGAGAGTGCTGACGGTAAATGTAAACAAGAGGAAGGGATTGGCAAAAACAATCCTCCTTTTAAACGCGGTCCAGGTCGATCTAGAAAAATTAAAAGTTGGAACTTTCAAAAATCTCGTAAGGAATATATTACAGATACAAAATATAAAGATGAAACTTCTCAATTAGTTGATAACTCATTTATTGAAATTAATCCCGGCGTAATCGTCGCGCTAAATGGAGATTAAGCTAAAAACTGGGAGAACGCGATGAAATTAGAATATGATTCTTTAGTTAAGCAAAACGCTTGGGAAATTGTAGATAGACCAAAAGATAAAAAGGTAATTGGGTGTAAATGGGTTTTAAAAACAAAATTCAAACCAGATGATCAATTTGAAAAATTTAAGGCCAGATTAGTTGCCAAAGGGTGTTCACAGAAACAAGGTATAGATTTTGAGGAAAATTTTTCACCAGTAGCCAGATTAAGTTCTATAAGAACTGCAATCGCGTATGCTATTCAAAATGGTTTCATAGCTCTCAATGCTCCATAGCTCTCGTTATCACCATTCACAGACAAAACCCCACTCCTGACACCAGAAATGTAGCGTACTTGGGGGTTCGTGAGTTGTCTGAGAATGAAAGGCCAAACGTACAAAAATTCAGTAATTTATTCACAGAAAATTCCAGAAAAATGCAGGTCTATAAACCAAGTATCAGCTTCAATTCAAACAGTAAACACAGCTTAAACAACAGCTGTCAATAGCTAATCCACAGTACAAACTGTATACCAATAACACTTGAAGCAAGTCTCTCTCAAAGAGGCTTAAGAGCAATGCAAGCACTAGCGAAGCTGGCTGAGATCTGAACTGAACTGACTGCCTTGGCGAGGAAGCGCTCCTTATATGCTGTTCCATGGAGCCCAGATTTTTCGAGAAAACTCTAGAAAGTGGTCAACCAATCAACTTACAGCTTCCATATTTGGTATATCCCATATAAGGATTTTCTCGCCAAGGTCGCCAAAAAAATCGCCAAGGTGGGAAAAAGTCGCCAAATTTGGCGCCAAACCATTACCTGCGTTACTGGGGCTTTTTAATGCGTTTTTAAGGGAAAATAAGGCTATTTCAACGCTAAAACGACTAGAAATGCACAAAATTAGCTCTTTATCAACTTACTAAGCCTCTTTGAAAGAATTTATACAAAAATAAACACAATTATTTACAATTTCTTAACACTGCCCCCCTCCCAAGGACTGCACGTCCCGGGCAGTGCAACCCTTGGTCAAGAGGCGAAACTAAACAAATTTACATAATCTAAAACACAAAAACTAAGTTGCACATAAAGATAACATAGAAATATAAATTAAGTGGGAAATATTTACAAAATTCACAAATATGTACAAATATTTATATACAAATATTTACAGTGCGCATGCGCAAATTTTACCAGTATTTACATTTTAAATTTTAATTTTACCGTTACTTGTGGTACTTGGCTAGCCTATTATAGTGCACCACCTTCGGTTTTGATGAAGGTGTTTTAGTGATCCGCACCACTACATCATTCACCCTTTTTAAGACTGTGTATGGTCCGTCCCAGTTGCACTGTAACTTGGGAGAGAGCCCTTTGCGTCGAACAGGATTCCACAACCAGACCTTCTCTCCTTCCTGGAACTCATATTGTGTAGCCTTCAGATCGTACCTTGTCTTCATTTTCTCCTTTGCCATGTTAATCCGCTCCCGAGCGAAGTTGTGTACGTCCTCAAATCGTGCCTGGAGATCTTGGATGTACTCCTCGGGCGATGAAGGCGCATCGGGTGGACAACCAAACAGGAGATCACAAGGGAGACGAAGTTCACGTCCGAACAGCATCTGGGCTGGAGTATAGCCGGTGGTTTCATGGACAGCACTTCGATAAGCCAGCAGGAACAATGGCAACTTCAAGTCCCAATCTTGCTGGTTCCTTGATACTAGAAGGGAGAGGTTATTCAGGATGGTACGATTGAACCTCTCGACCATGCCGTCCGACTTGGGATGTAAGGGTGTTGTCCGGGTTTTGTCTATGCCGAGTAGTTCACACAGTCCTTTGAAAACATCAGAGGTAAAGTTCCTACCTTGGTCGGTATGAA
The DNA here is from genome assembly GCA_963930645.1 of Salticus scenicus. Classification (NCBI taxonomy): domain Eukaryota; kingdom Metazoa; phylum Arthropoda; class Arachnida; order Araneae; family Salticidae; genus Salticus; species Salticus scenicus. The sequence goes on along the minus strand of OZ005661.1, from coordinate 113,348,801 downwards.
GTTGTAGGGGCGTGCCGTACCTTGACACCCATTGCTGCACTAGGACCTCTGCGACTGTGCATGCCTCTTGATTGGGAATGGGATATGCCTCAGGCCACTTGGTGAAATAGTCCATCACGACGAGGATGTATTTATTTCCACTGGAGGTCCGTGGCAAAGGACCCAAGATGTCGATTGCAATCCGTTCAAATGGTGCTCCCACGTTATACCGTTGCAGTCTTCCTCGACTTCGTTTCTGCGGGCCTTTACGTGCCGCACAAGCATCACAGGATTTACACCATTTCTCCACATCCTCCTTTGCCTTGCACCAGTAGAAGCGTTCCCGAACTTTCTGCAGAGTCTTCATTACCCCAAAATGGCCTCCGGTAGAGCTACTATGCAGTTGTTCTAAAACAGCTGGAATTTTTGATCTTGGTAATAAAATCTGCCATCTGAAGCTTTTCGCATCATCAGATTCCCACTTTCTGTATAATACGCCGTTTCTGATATGAAGAGAGTCCCAAAGAGCCCAATAACTTTTCGTAATGGGACTAAATCTGGAAATATCCTGCCAGATAGGTCTGTTGCTGGTCGTCTCCTTCAGCTGTAATATTGGTTTTATGTCAGGATCTTCCAACTGGGCTTTTCTAAGTTCTTCGTCACTCCATGGATCGGGATCTTGATCTGATGGTGTTGAGACAGTAACTTGGCAGGCAACCGAATTTATCGGCAGGTATTTCTGTATGGGCTCTAGAGCAGTACTTGCAGCTTTCCGAGCAGGGCTTCCGTGACAAGGCATCTGCATTACCATGTAGAGTCCCTTTACGATGACGTATCTCGAAGTCATATTCCTGCAGGCGTTGTATCCACCTGGCAATCTGTCCTTCCGGGTTCTTGAACTGGAGCAACCACGTTAGAGATGCATGGTCAGTCCGGAGCAGGAATCTTCTGCCATAGAGGTAATGATGGAAATGTTCTACGGCTTTTACGATGGCGAGTAGCTCTTTCCTGGTGGTACAGTAATTTCGCTCCGGTTTAGACAGGCATTTACTCCAATAGGCAATGACATGTTCTTGACCATCAATTTCCTGCGACAGAACAGCACCGACACTCTCATGGCTGGCATCTGTATCAAGTATGAACTGTCTGTCGGGCTGTGGATACGTCAAGATAGGCGATGATGTTAAGACCTCTTTAAGTCGCTTGAAAGCTTTTTCACATTCATCTGTCCACAGGAACTTCTGTTTGGCTTCCGTCAGCTTGTGGAGTGGTCTGGCAATATTTGAGAAACCCTTGACAAACTTCCTGTAGTAAGTACATAACCCCAGGAAACTTCGTAGTTCGTGTACATTTTCAGGGCGACTCCAGTTCTCGACTGCAGAGATCTTCTCAGGATCAGTTCTCACACCTTCGGCAGAGATGATATGGCCGAGGTAGCTCACTTCACGACGGAACAAGTTACACTTGCCTGGATTCAACTTGAGGTTAGCCATTCTGAGTTTCTCCAGCACCTTTCGGATATTTCGAAGATGGTCTTCAAAGGTGCGCCCCACAATGATAATATCATCCAAATACACCAGACAGGCTTCATAGGAAAGTCCTTTCAGCACTGTCTCCATCAGGCGTTCGAAGGTGGCAGGTGAATTACATAATCCGAATGGCATAACTTTAAATTGCCACAGTCCTTGCCCCGTGGTGAATGCAGTCTTCTCACGATCATCAGGATGTAACTCTACTTGCCAGTAACCGCTCTTCAGATCCAAAGTCGAGAACCATTTATTGCCAGCAAGTGTGTCTAATGTGTCGTCAATTCTGGGAAGAGGGTAACTGTCTTTCGTCGTGATGTCATTCAAACGACGATAATCCACACAAAACCTTGTTGAACCATCTTTTTTCCGCACCAGTACTATGGGAGAGGCCCAAGGACTCGTTGATGGCTCGATGACATCATTGTGCTGCATTTCACTTAGAAGTTCAGTGACCTCTTCCTGTTTAGCAAAGGGAAGTCTTCTTGGATGTTGTTTGATTGGAGGATGATTTCCCGTATCAATTCTGTGCTGGGTGATGTTCGTTCTCCCGACGTCTTCAGGTGTTCGAGAAAAAAGTTCTTTAAATTCTTGGAGTAGCTTCTCCGCAGCACATCTCTGTTCTTTTCCTAACTCTGCATTCTTGAGTAATTCCGTTATTAATTGTTCAGAAGACTTGGATTCAGTTGATTGCGTGGGGCGGTTGATGCATGTTACAAGAGTGCAGGCTGCTAACACCTCATCCTTCTTCACTGTTCGGACCTTATCGCTGATGTTTGCGACTCTCACAGGAATAGTACTCTTTGAGAGATCAACTAGAGATGAAGCTACCAGAACTCCTCTTGGGCTGTTGTCTGTATTCGGGTATTCAATCAGTCCATAGCGGAAGTATTGCTTTGTAGGTGGTGTTCCTGAAACTATTGTCTCTGTGTGTGGAGGGATGGAAATTTCAGACTTGGCTGTTATCTGGCAAATTGTCTGAATGTCCTGATTTTCAGTATTGAACACAGCTATGTCTTCCGAACTCGAATGCAATTCATTATTCTTGAAGTCCAATTTGAAGTTAAATTTTCTCAGGAAATCAATTCCAATGATTAAAGGATCTCTTATATCTGCCACATATGCCATATGATGGTAACTGGCATTCCCAAAAGTGATAGTCAAGTTCATTTTCCCATATATTTTGATTTCGTCTCCGGTCACAGTCTGGAGTTTAACACAGGGCGGCGTCCAGATGATCTTCTCTTTTAGTTCTTGAGCCAAATCCGTTCTAATGATGGTCACGTTGGCTCCCGTGTCCAGAATCATCCGGCAGGTGGCGTTGTTGACTTGGCCATAGACGTGAAGTCCATTATCGCCGCCACTCATCGATGAAACATGAAATACTGTAAATTGGGGCTCTTTAATTTTAGGCAACCTCCGCCCCGCGAGATGGCCTCCTCTTAGTTTCCCTGCAGTGATGGTGAAGCCGGGTGATTTCCTATAGTTGGTCGTACAGGGCAGTTCCTCTTCACGTGACCATACCCTCCACAGCCCCAGCACTTTATCTTCCGATCCTTTATTTCCTTATTATTCTCCAGGCTGCGCAATCTCTTTAAGATCTCTTCGATACTTCTCTTTATTTCATTTTCACCAGCAGACGTATCGTTTAATGAGACTGCTCTTATGGTATGGCGGTCTTTACGGGAGACTTGTTGGGCTGCCTCTATCCTAAGTGCATAGCCTAAAGCTGATTCTACGTCTCTGATGTTGGAAAGTCTCAGCGCTTTTTGAATTTCTGGATCCCGAACAGCATCGATAAAGTACTGAAGAGCTAAGTCGTTTCGAGTTTCAGCTTGACAGTCTGAGAATGCTAGGTGTGACAATCTCTGAATGTCCGCTGCCAGCTCTTGCAAACTTTCGCCCGTTTTCTGGTAGCGGGACTTTAGCTGGAGGCGACTATAGTCCTTAGAACACTTCTCTCCGAACCGTAGCTCCACTGCTCTAGTCAGGGCCTCGAAGTCGTTCCTTTCTTCTTTAGAAACATTTCTCAGTATCTCGGCTGCATCTCCCCGTAATGAAATGTGTGTGAAATTAGAATATGATTCTTTAGTTAAGCAAAACGCTTGGGAAATTGTAGATAGACCAAAAGATAAAAAGGTAATTGGGTGTAAATGGGTTTTAAAAACAAAATTCAAACCAGATGATCAATTTGAAAAATTTAAGGCCAGATTAGTTGCCAAAGGGTGTTCACAGAAACAAGGTATAGATTTTGAGGAAAATTTTTCACCAGTAGCCAGATTAAGTTCTATAGGAACTGCAATCGCGTATGCTATTCAAAATGGTTTCACAGCATACCAGTTAGATTTCATTATGGCATATGTTAACGGTGATATACATGAAGAAATTTTTATGGAGCTTCCTGAATTTTTTGAAAATGATATACACGAAAATAAAGCGTGTTTATTAAAAAAAATCTTTGTATGGTCTTAAGTTTCAGCTTGACAGTCTGAGAATGCTAGGTGTGACAATCTCTGAATGTTCGCTGCCAGCTCTTGCAAACTTTCGCCCGTTTTCTGGTAGCGGGACTTTAGCTGGAGGCGACTATAGTCCTTAGAACACTTCTCTCCGAACCGTAGCTCCAGTGCTCTAGTCAGGGCCTCGAAGTCGTTCCTTTCTTCTTTAGAAACATTTCTCAGTATCTCGGCTGCATCTCCCCGTAATGCTGCTGCTAAGTGGACCGACTTGGCGGTAGAGTCCCAGCCGTTAGCTTCAGCTACGATGGAAAACTGCGTCTTATATACATGCCAGGAGGAACTGCCGTCGTAGGTAGATAGCTTAATAAATTCGTGATTCTGGTTTCTTCTCTCTTTCTTTTCAGTTTCCTGGGGCTTGGATTCTAACTTTTCTTCGAGATTCCGAATCTTGCTCTGCAGTTCATTCCCTATTACCTCTCCGCTCCACTCTTCTCTCATTTTTCTCTCAAGATCTTCCTCCATTCTCTTCAGTTTACCTTCTATCTCTGAAAACCTTCCTTTCAGTTCCTGATCAAAATTTTCTTTAACTTTCTCCTCAAAAATCCGTTCTATTTTCGTAACACTCTCTTCAAAATTCCTTTCTACTTTCATAACATTTTCTTCTATCTTCATAGCTTTCTCTTCAAAACTCTCTTCAATTTTCAAAACTTTCTCTTCAAAATTTTCTTCTATCTTTATAACTTTCTCTTCAAAATTTTCTTCTATCTTTATAACTTTCTCTTCTATTCCATCCATTCTATTTTCCATCACCGTTAATTTACCCTCGATTGATTCTTTCACCGTTGAAAGCTCTCTCTTCATCTCATCTTGATTAGATTTAATTTCTTCCTGAACTTCACCCAAACTGCTTTTCATATGCTTCATTTCTTCAGTCAAACCGTCTTTCAATTCTCTTTGCGATGTTTCCATTTTCTCTTGTGCTACTTTCATTTCTTCAGTCAAACCGTCTTTCAACTCTCTTTGCGATGTTTCCATTTTCTCTTGTGCTACCATCATTTCTTTCATCTCTTGACTCAGGCTAACTTTCATCTCATTCATCTGGGTAGCTAAGCTTTCTAGAAGTTTTTTCATCTCTTGCTCCATAGCTCTCGTTATCACCATTCACAGACAAAACCCCACTCCTGACACCAGAAATGTAGCGTACTTGGGGGTTCGTGAGTTGTCTGAGAATGAAAGGCCAAACGTACAAAAATTCAGTAATTTATTCACAGAAAATTCCAGAAAAATGCAGGTCTATAAACCAAGTATCAGCTTCAATTCAAACAGTAAACACAGCTTAAACAACAGCTGTCAATAGCTAATCCACAGTACAAACTGTATACCAATAACACTTGAAGCAAGTCTCTCTCAAAGAGGCTTAAGAGCAATGCAAGCACTAGCGAAGCTGGCTGAGATCTGAACTGAACTGACTGCCTTGGCGAGGAAGCGCTCCTTATATGCTGTTCCATGGAGCCCAGATTTTTCGAGAAAACTCTAGAAAGTGGTCAACCAATCAACTTACAGCTTCCATATTTGGTATATCCCATATAAGGATTTTCTCGCCAAGGTCGCCAAAAAAATCGCCAAGGTGGGAAAAAGTCGCCAAATTTGGCGCCAAACCATTACCTGCGTTACTGGGGCTTTTTAATGCGTTTTTAAGGGAAAATAAGGCTATTTCAACGCTAAAACGACTAGAAATGCACAAAATTAGCTCTTTATCAACTTACTAAGCCTCTTTGAAAGAATTTATACAAAAATAAACACAATTATTTACAATTTCGTAACAACAATTTATAATTATTAGTTAGTTAATTTATAATTATTAATTAGTTTATTTACAATTTTTAAAAACAAAATTCAAACCAGATGATCAATTTGAAAAATTTAAGGCCAGATTAGTTGCCAAAGGGTGTTCACAGAAACAAGGTATAGATTTTGAGGAAAATTTTTCACCAGTAGCCAGATTAAGTTCTATAAGAACTGCAATCGCGTATGCTATTCAAAATGGTTTCACAGCATACCAGTTAGATTTCATTATGGCATATGTTAACGGTGATATACATGAAGAAATTTTTATGGAGCTTCCTGAATTTTTTGAAAATGATATACACGAAAATAAAGTGTGTTTATTAAAAAAAATCTTTGTATGGTCTTAAGCATTCAGGAAGACAGTGGTTTAAGAAATTAGATGAGAAATTGAGAAAAATGAAATTTAACCCTTTGAATTCCGACAAATGTGTCTATTACTCAAAATATCCTTTTGATGCTATTATAATCGTCTATGTCGACGATTTAATTTGTCTCACTAAAAGTGAAGAGCACTATTTTGATATTAGAAATAAATTAGCAGAATCTTTCAAAACTGAAAGATATGGGCCTTCTGCATTAATGCTTAGGCATTGAATTTAATCAAGATAGGGACAGCATCACTATAACACAAAAGAAATACATTGAAGATTTATTAAATAAATTTAATATGGAAGATTCTAGAGTGATAAATACACCTTTAGATAACAGTGTAAAATTAACTTAACAAATGTGTCCAAATACAGAAGAAGAGAAATCATACATGTCAAAAATTCCTTATAGACAATTAATTAGTTCTCTTATGTATCTGTCGGTTGCTACCAGACCAGATATCACCCATGCTGTAAATTATTTAAGTCAGTTTAATAACAATCCAGGAAAACTTCACTGGATAGCTGCTAAAAGAATACTAAGGTATCTCAATGGCACTAGAAATTTAGGAATTGTGTATTACAGAGACGATAAACCATTGACAGCATTTTTTGATGCCGATTGGGCATCGGATATAAATGATAGAAAATCATATACAGGATATGTCTTTAAATATGCCGGTGGACCTATTTATTGGGAATCTAGAAAGCAGCGAACCGTTGCTCTATCCACAGCAGAATCTGAATATATGTCTGTGTCCGAATCCGCAAAAGAGACAATTCATGTTAGAAATTTCTTAAAAGAACTGGATCCTGAAATTGTATCAAGTCCGACAGCAATAATGTGCGACAATTAGTCCGCACTGAGATTAGTAAAAAATCCTGTTCATCACAATCGCTCTAAGCACATTGACATTCGCCATCATTTTGTGCGAGAAGTTTACAATAATAAACTAATAGACATTAAATATATATCATCAAATGAACAACCTGCTGATATTTTAACAAAGAGTTTAAATGCATATAAACATGAAAAATGTTGTGATATGATAGGACTTAATACTCAGGGCTGATGAACTTAAAAAAAATATTTAAACTGTGTTTTCATTAAGAAATTAACTGCTTATATTTTATATATTTTATTTTATTATATTAACCGTAATTATTTGCTTATAATTCTATTTCTTTACTAACACTTTTCTCATTTTAAGTAACTTTTGCATAAAAATAATTTTCTGTAATTTTTAATATGCTATTATAATGCATAAATATGTTTTATTTTCGAAACATTTATTGAATAAGGGGAAATGTAGGATTTCAATGCATGTTTCCTCATATCATTTGCTAACGAGCGCACACCTGTCATGACGTCAGATGTGACGTAACTGTATTACGTAATCAACAGCGCATCTTCGCTTCTCAGAGAGAGAGAAGTATATATGAGTCTGTTCGAGAAAGCTTTGCTAAGAGTGCAGCAAGAAATGCCAGCATTATGTTATTCTTCTTTTCTATATTATTAAATGTTGTGATTGTGTAAAAGACTCTGCTTTTCACTCTGTGGACCCATTTAAACCAACAGTCGCAAATAGCTCTTGTGTGACGTAAAATTTACTCAAAATCCACAAAATTTTTTTATTACTTCCATTACCCGATTACCGTGGTAATGGAAGTATTGTATTCGGTCAAAAAATTCGATGTCGAGATTTCACCTGATTTACATGTTTTAAGGTCTCCTGAGTCCAAAAAAGTAGTTTTTGGCAATTGGTCTGTGTGTGTGTGTGTATGTATGTATATGCGAAATCTTCTGGCTATATCTCCGAAACTAATAAAGATTCAGCTAAGGAACTTCAGAATTAAGACATAACTGGTGACAGATGAATTTTCCAAATTTTGGTGAAAGTTGGAAAACCGGAAGTGGAACCGTATGTCCGTATCTCAAAAACGGCTCTAACGATTTTCTTCAAATTTGCTACATAAACACTCTATTAGATATTCTTTCGAATGACATAGTTGGTTAGTTCGGGAAAATTAATAGGCGCCCTGTATAAATAGCTCAATTTCAGGTCTCACAAGTGCGTTTTTTAAAAAACAGCTGTACGGATTTTTTTCAAACTCGCCATATTGACTCTCTTTTAAATATCCTTTTGTATGTAATTATTGTTTTCTGTCAATAATTGAGTATGCCAAGTTCTGGTAAAAGTTAGTATCTCAAAAACGGCTCTAACGATTTTTTTTGAAAATTGTTACATAAACCCATTTTAGATATACTTTCTCATGCTTTACGTAGTTATTACAGGAAAATTAATAGTCACTCGGATCAGATAGATCAGTTTTAGATCGCGGAAATTAGTGTTTAAGAAAGAAAAAAAAACTCTACTTTTTTTTTTTTTTTTTTTTTTTTTTTTTTTTTAAAGTCGCGATATACACTCTGTTTCACAAGTCTTTATACATGCATTAACTTTCTCTTAGCAGAAAATTTTTAGTTGTCTATTTCATTAGGCCAATTCTATGTCTTCTAATCACATTATCTCCAAAAAGTGCATATAATACGTGTAATAGTGTGTAATGGAAGTCGTGTGGTTGTTTCACACCAAATTTTTTATTTAGTTTTAAGTTTCCATGCACTATGAGTGCTGACTCAATAATTTCCTTTAATTTACGTCTTATCTGACGTCATGTTCTTGACACTTGAATATGTATAACATTTCTACCGAACTGGTTTTTCCTTGCACTGATAGCAAAGAACCGCTTTCGCAATTTCATGACTGTATAGTAAACTTGTCTTCGTTGCTTAACTTTCGCGCACTAATATATACACATTAATAAGAATTTTAGATATTATATAAGATCTTACCATGAGAAGCTGAGATATTCAGGATCAGAGAAATGAAGAAAATACATAAAAAAGCGAAAATTTTCATTCCGCTTTCCAGTTATCTGTGAGTAACAAATAAGTAAGTAAATCTATATTAATAAAATCAGACTTTTGTCTGTAAATTTGTCAGAATCACAAAAATTTGCGATATCTTCACGTTTCATCCACCATGAAAGCCAAAAATGACTTCAGGCAATTTTGTCTGTATGTGTATATCAGTACAAAAAACCCTTAACGGCTTAAAAGTTTGTGACGCCGCTACTTTGTGGCTATAAGAATTTGAAATATGAGTCTTAAAAATAATGATATTAAATTTTAAGTGACGCTTTGCAATTAGTTGAAATATACATAGATTTTCTTATTTGATCATTCACTTTTATCTTTTATTTATATTTATAATGCAAACGTAATATTTTTAACTTCAAGATCAGACAGATATTTAAAATACACTGATGCTTTTTCATTCGCATTTCAAATTCAAAATAACAGTTTTAAAAGGAATGATATAAAAATTCCAGTGGCGCCTCGGTGTTATTTTAAAAGATTTGTTTTTAGATTCCATTAAAATTACTTTTGTTTTGCTAATAAAATATATTTACACATTTAAACAGTTCTTTTAATTTTCAAATATACTGTCAAATAATTATACTTTCACTGAGTTAGCATTATAAAGTACAATTATTTATTTCAATAAATTGATTTATATTTTGTATCACGCTATCCAAAACATAGTATCATAGTGTCCAACTAAGTGAAAATTTGCTCAAAGAGGTAGTGTGACGTAAAGAAAACATTTACACAAATTTTACTTGCAGTTTTGGATAGCGTGACGCAAAGGATAAATCAATTTATTGAAATAAATAATTTTACTTTATAATGCTAACTCAGTAAAAGTATAATTATTTGACAGTATATTTGAAAATTAAAAGCACTGTTTAAATGTGTAAATGTATTTTATTAGCAAAACAAAAGTAATTTTAATGGAATCTAAAATAAATCTTTTACAATAACACCGAGGCGCCACTGGAATTTTTATATCATTCCTTTTAAAACTGTTATTTTGAATTTGAAATGCGAATGAAAAAGCATCAGTGTATTTTAAATATCTGTCTGATCTTGAAATTAAAAATATTACGTTTGCATTATAAATATAAATAAAAGATAAAAGTGAATGATCAAATAAGAAAATCTATGTATATTTTAACTAATTGCAAAGCGTCACTTAAAATTTAATATCATTATTTTTAAGACTCATATTTCAAATTCTTATAGCCACAAAGTAGCGGCGTCACAAACTTTTAAGCCGTTAAGGGTTTTTTGTACTGATATCATTACTTTTTGTGGTTATTGATCAAAAAATTAAAACAAGTCCTTCTGGCTCCTAGGAAGGGTAAACTAATTTATCTTTTCGTATGAAGTTGTCACCATTTTTTTTCAAAATGGCAGCTACAATTTATTAATTGACTTAGTGGATTTATAAATGAAGGCTATTTATATATGGAGTTTTAAGCAAATCGGTTCATAAAACCTTTCTAATGTAAATTTGAAATTTTCAGTGTGTTGGCACAGGGAAACAAGAGGGTGGATTAAGTTGTCAAATGAACATATCAAATACATTTCTGAGATAAATCCACACTACAAATTTAGTGTGAATTAATTCAGTATTTCAAACGTTATCATACTCACAAATTTTCAAGTAGCCTGCCGCTTGGAAACAAAATGGAGAAGCTTCGCACTAGAAAAATTTATTGACTGGGATTCTCAAACTCTTTAAAAAAAAAAAAAAAAAAGTAAGTGAAAATTTTCAAATTTAAGTTAGAATTACGTAATTTACATTTTGCAAGTTTCTTTTTAGAGAATTACAAATTAAACAATTAAAAAAATATATCAAGTAAATATTAAAAATGGAATTTTATATATTTTCTTTCCCCTTTTGAGGCTAAGTATACTGCTCCAATATTCACAATTTAAATTTTCATCAAAAGTGCAGGTAAAAATTACTTCCTATATATTTTCATATAAAACGTTTTGGGGGAAAAATAGACAAAATATAAATTAAGCTTTACATTTCTATAATTTTAAAAATAAGATAAAATCACCTGGAGAAAAATTTTATGGAAAATATAAGTTAAGTTTAAAAAAAAAATGAAATTTCTGCGTAAAAGTACTATTTTATAAATATATTTACAACTACAATAAACAAAAAACGCTCCTTTAATTTTAAATAATTATTTCTACATGTTTCGAAGCTATTAAAAGTTTTTTTTTTTTCTTTCTTTCTTTCTTTCTTTTTTTTTTTTTTTTTTTTTTTTTTTTTTAAGAAAAATAAATTAAATGTAGTGGCGCCATCTAGTAGTTTTTTTTTTTAATCATATACATACAGATTTAACTTTTTTTTTTCATTAAAAAAAAAAAAAAAAAAACTTGTTTAGAAACAGGTAGAAATAGTTATTTAAAATTAAAGGAGGATTTTTTGTTTACTGTAATTGTAAATTATGAAATAGAATTTTTCATGCACAAGTTAATTAATTAAAAAAAGAAAAGAAAGAATATTTTTTTTTAAATAAATTATTATGGGTTTCAAAGTAAAGATGTTATTTATTTATTTTGACGTGTTTTTTAATAATTGCTATTTGACACATTTTTCATGAATTTTACTGAAATTCATGAAAAATGAATTTTATTAAAACACTGTTTAAACACTGTTTATTAAAACACTGTTTTTTCTAATAAACAGTGCAAACACTGTTTCATCCTCTAGTCATTGCTTTGAATAATAATAATAAAAAAAATTGATTATGTTAATATTTAAAATATGTATTATTTTAAAGTCTGAAAAATAAATAAATGAATAAACACTAACTGTATTTCCAAAAGAGATTTTTAATTTTTAAAAAGAAATCTATATATATATATGTATTTACGAAAGAGTATGTTTTAAATAAAAACGATAGATGGCGCCAAAACTGTATTTGCTGTTTTTTTCCATTCCCGGAGCGTAAGGATACATGAATAAGAATCGCAAATCATTGAGTTATTATAAAATCGATTTTCATGAATGATTAAAAAAATTTTTCGCTTTAAAAAATTGTAAATTCATGATTATTATGATAAAATGGAATATCTAAAATTACAAAATACTTCCTTATTTAAAATATTATCTAAATAATTCTTTGACTAAATATGAAATTTTGAAATCAAAACTATTTTTTTCATAACAGAAGAGAAAATATATTTAAGTGAATTTGACTTAGTATATATACAATAAATATTTTAAACATGTAATAAAGTACTTTTGCGTTAAAAAAAAAAATTCTAAATAATTCATTGGCTGCATTCAAGTCGGTCAACAAACCAACCCACATACCTTACAAGTAAGAACCGAATAACAGCGTTTTCACCCGAAGAAACATATGTAATTGGCGGAGTAATATAGTTCCATATTTAAAGCGATTTATATAAAAAACAAGAGTTTTCCTGAAAAAAACAAAAACGTTACTAGATTCAGAAAGATCCCATTAACAACATATATTAATTAAATTAAAATCGTTCGTGCGGTTTTAGAGATATTTTTATTACATCCTTACATCGTTACACCACACATTTTCCCTTTTCGCTTTAAATTGAGATTCAGATCTCAAAACATACTGCATGTAGAAATGTAAAATTTTCAGGATAGATTAAGACCGAAGATAAAAGACTATTTTGAAAAAATCAGAACAAAATATGGCTTATTTGCTGAGATATTAAGTGTCGGCTTTTACAAATCTCTTTGATGTCAGACTAGGCGTATATATGAGTTCGCAGCTTTCCGTCCGTTTGTCCTTCCGCTTGCGTCACTCGAAAAACTGCCGTTTTTCATGATGTATGTAAATGTATGTATGTGGGGAATCTTCTGACTATCATATCTCCTAAACTAATAAAGATAGAACTACGAAACTTCAGAATTGAGATAAGTCTGGTGTACAGATGAATTTTCCAAATTTTGGTGAAAATTGGGAAACCGGAAATGGGATTGCAAGTCCGTATCTCAAAAACGGCTCTAGCGATTTTCTTCAAAGTTGCTATATAAATACTCTATCAGATGTCCTTTCGAATGATAGAGTTTGTTAGTTCAGAAAAATTGATAGGCATTCTGTAGGAATGCTCAATTTCAGGTCTCGTAAGTGCGTTCCTTTAAAAACGGCTGTACGGAATTTTTTCAAAACTCATCATATTAACTCCCTTTTAAATATCCGTATATCCTTTTGTATGTAATTATTGTTTTCCGGTCAATAATTGAGTATGCCAAGTTTTAGTAAAAGTTGGTATCTCAAAGACGGCTCTAACGATTTTCTTGAAAATTGTTACATAAATCAATTAGAGATATTCTTTCTCATGTATTATGTGGTTATTACGAGAAAATTAATAGTCATCCTGCTTATGCAGGTTAATTTTAGATCTCGGAAATTGGTGATTCAAAAAATAACTCTCCCATTCCCCCCCCCCTTTTTTTTTTTTTTAACTTGCTATGTAAACTTCGTTTAATATCTCTTTACTCGTGCATTAAGTTTCTCATACCGGAAAAATTTTAGGTTTTTATTTCGTTAGGTCAATTTTATGTCTTCTGATCATATTATCTCAAAAAAAAAAAAAAAAAAAAAAAAAAATGCATATAATACGTGTAATATTGGGTAATGGAAGTCGTGTGGTTGTTTAATACTAGATTTTTTTATTTTAATTCTTTTTTCTTTTTAGAGTAGAGATATTACTGTAAGCGTAATTTTTATCGATTTCCATTGAATCGTTCGTTTTTAAATCATCTCAATCTTACAAATAATTATTTAGAAATCAGATTTTAAAAATAGATTCATTGTCGGGGGGAATTTTATGAAGTCTTCATAAATAATGTAATCACAAAATAGCCTGCCACACACCACGCACTGTGGTGTGTGGCAAAAATGAAATCACCATGACTTACTAGATCTCATTTGTTAACTTATCTTAGTTATTAACTTAATAGGGAGGCGGTATTCATCAAAATTTATAATCTCAGTAGATATGAATATAACAATTCTTCTTAACATGCGTGATAAGCTATCAAAACGAAATGCCGTTAACTCAAAATTGTTTTTCTAAAGATATTTAAAGATAAGCAGCGCTTACATTTTACCTTTTAACACATCAAGCAGATAATCATTGTCTAAAGAAAGCTCTGTATTAGTGAAATGTTTGCAGTTATTATCTGTTATTATTAATGAATTTCTTTATAAATTTTTTAGCAATGCAAGAACAAACCTCAGGTAATTTTCGACATTTTTTCTATGTTTTTTAACACCTTTTTTCATTTTTTTTTTTTTTTTTTTAATTTATTTCCAAGTTTAAATTTTACATTGGAAATTCAAAGCTGTATGTATATCTATATGCACAGCTTTATATACAGCTTTAAATAGCTGTATATCAAAGCTTATATATATATATATATATGCAATATATTTTAATTAATTTTCCATTACTTGATAACTCTTCCTCTTTCTAGGAAACTTTTGAAACGTTTTCCACATTTTAGGCGCAAACATTCAAACCATGTTTTCTCCTTCGGATACAATTTTTTAGAAAACATTAAAAAAAAAAAAAAATAATAATAAAAAACTTAATTTAAACGCTAATTGTTGTTTGTTTAGATATAGGGGAGAGGGGGGGTTGAATGGGACGCAGGATGAATGGGACAATAGCTAGATTTTTATGTTTTGCAAGCACCAGAAACTTGACATTTTTTCTGATATATGGCAGTACTGAGATCATTCATCAAGTGTAGTTTCGAAATTGTGCTATCCATAGAAGGGCAGAAGAAAATTAAAGTGTGTTTTTCAGCTGCCAAAGTAAGTTTTTACTGATTCAATTAAGTAGTAGTTAAGACATTAACTATTTGCTTAAAGTTAATATAACTGTTATATGGTGAAAAGGCATAATCTTTTACTGTGTTTACGATATTCAAAAAGAATATTGACAATTGTTCCTTATGTCTATTTCCTGTTTTATATGATCATGTGGTGGTGGGGATGAATGGAACAGTTTGAATGGGGGTGAATGGGACATTCCCCACTATGTGCTAATTGAAAATTGTACACAAGAATTACAGTAAAACAAATCTTAAATAGATTTTCAATATTTTTATAACCTATAGTTCAGTAGTTATAACATGGAATTATAAAATTAGCATAGATTTAGGGAAAAATAGATTGAAATTAATTGTTCTGATTTTTGTTTATAATAATTATGATTAAAAAAATTATAAGTTAGAATAGTCAATGCAACTTAAATCAATATATAAAAAAATAAATAAATAAACTAATAATAATTTGATTAAAATCCCAATTTCAATCAAGCTAATTAAAGAAATCCCGGTGATTATTAATGTAATACAGAATAGAATGCTGATTTTTCTCGATCAGTCGTAAACAAAAATTTATCTGGATAATTTGTACTCTATTATAAAGATTTATCTCTTTCTAGTGTCTTATTTATTTTTAGATTAGATCGTATTAGATTAAATTACCAAAGCCTAAAGCACTAGAAACTGTGCGAACCAAAGGACTTTTGCCTTTTGATGTTAATTTGAGTCAATACATGAGTTTATGTTAATTACAGTAAATTCATAGTGTGTAATAAAATCACATAAACCAATTAAACTTTAAAAATTTATTTACTTTCCATTTTGTTTTCTTTTCTTTGTTAACTCCAGTCCTGTCCCATTCATCCCCAATCATGTCCCATTCATCCCCATAGGTGGGGATGTATGGGACAATACACATGCATGTAAAAAAATATATATATTATTAATTAAAAATTATAACTTTTATTAAAGTTAGCATGTTTATATGTAACTGATAAGTGAAGTGTACTTATGAGCAATGTTACAAAATTCTGAATTACATATGGTGAACGTATTAGTAAAAACATGAAAAACGTCCTATTCATCCCCACTCTCCCCTATTACTAGTTACTAGGAGGATATGTAGATATATTTTGGAAGATATGTAGACATGCTGTTTTATGCTGTTTAAACAAAAATCACTAAATCAATCTAAAAATCAATCTTTTTTTTATTTTTGAAGAAAACACGGTTTGAATGTTTGCTCCTCATTTATAGTGTACTAGCTGTTACCCGCGACTTCGTTCACGTGGAAATTTTGATGTGTATGTGTGGGAACTGACGGTTTGATCATAATATATAATGAAATGAAACCTTATCATTGTGGTGCTGTGCAAAACAGAGTCTGATAAAGTACACTCAAAAAAATTTGTAACTCATTGAAAGCCAAAATAAAATGCCAAAATAAATAAATAAAAAGTTATCGCCAACATGGCGATAAAAATTTAAAATTCGTCCATCGTACTAAAACAGTACTGCGTTGTGGAAGTATAAAAACTGGGTCGTCAATTATGAATTTTATTTCGAAACCTTTCTTTGTATGATTTTAGTTCACTATTGTACAATATTAATCTGGTTCTAATAATAATTTGGTGACTGGTTAATTAAAATTTTAACTATGTGGTGAAATTCATTAATATTTATGAGTTTCAATTTTTTTTTTTTTTTTTTTTTTTTTTTTTTTTTTTTACAGATAAATGATTTTTTTTTTTTTTTTTTTTTTCATTTCCCGGCGAATTGTTGAATAATATTTTAGTTCTTAAACAATTTTGGACGGCTTTGCCCGCTTCGCTGGCAAACTCTTTCCTATATGCTTTATGAAAAAAAAAAAAAAAAAAAAAAAAAACTGAAATCGGTCAAAAGCTTGCTTTGGGTTTCCGCTGCCTTAGGCAGCGCCTTGTTTGTCCTTGCAATCTCCGGTGCCTGTCCCTATTGCCTGCGACAATGGCTTACCCGTGGGCTTCCATTTGGTTGCTTATCATGCATAACAGTTTCGATACGGACAGTATCGAAAAATTTGAAGTAGCTCTTTTATATCTGAATCCCAGTTACATATGAACAACATTATATGTGATGTACATAATATTTGCTCTCAAGTTATTTCCTATATTTATTTGATTTAATCAATCAACCATAGAATGACAGCAATTTCAAGCCACATATAATATTACAATATGCTATGATCGGCAACTTCTATCGCATGAGACAATTATTATTTTGTGGTTATATATACTTCATGCTTAGTTAATAGTACTTGATATATAGAAAAATAAATAAATTAGTATGTAAACTTAATCATGGTACAGCCTTAATGCCCTTGGCGACTTTTAAATTTTTGTTGCCATTTTAGACCAAAATATAATTTATGCGATTATTGTTTCTATACGCAAGCGAAGTGTGACGTCACTGACCGTCCGTGGATGCAAGAAAATGATTTCCTATGTCAATCGCCCATTGGATTTTTTGTAAAAAATGATTAAAAATCGAAGAAAATTATTTCCCGATTTTAATCCCCATATTTGGGTACACATATGTATTAGTTATCATGTGCATGTGTTAGATTGAGTTATTTTGCTGTCAAATTGACAAAATTTTAATTTTAAATTTCAAAACTCTGTCGTTCTTGGCGCTTATTGTATTTGGTGATCAAAAACGTAATACGAAAATATACATGCCAGATGTATATTTTCGTAATATGCATTGTACGAAATATTGTTTCATATTATTCATTACTGTCTTAAAATAAGTTGTTAAAATAACCATGATTTTTGAAAGGAATTAAATTATGTTCGCCAAATAATTTGGCGATATTTTATTTTTCTACCAAGGATGACCGATATCAAATCTATTCCGCTACAACATATTTGTATCTTATATCAGATACTTTATTTAGACATTTGAACAAAAATTTGACTTCAAATTATGATAGAATATTTATCATTTCCCTTTTAATCAGTATATTAGTTGGATATTTATTGTGTTAATATCATCCTTTGAAATTAAATGTTTGTGTTTTCAATCGAATATGGAAGTTTGCCATTTTTTTTTTCTTCTAGAGTTTGAAATTAAAAATTCAAATTTTGTCAATTTTCCAACAAAAATAATTTAATCTAATGCATGGACATGATAACTAATACATGATAACTATACCTAAATATGCGGATTAAAATCGGGAAATATTTTTCCTCGATTTTTAATAATTTTTTACAAAAAATCCAAAGGGCGTTTAACATAGGAAATATTTTTCTTGCATCCACGAACGGCCAGTGACGTCATCACTTCGCTTGCGTATTTCTTTCTATCTTTTCCTTGGCGAAAAATGTCCGATCTACTTCAGCAAATTATAAAAAATTGTCAAGAATTATCAATAAGAAAATACCTTTACCATAATGCTGAATTAACTTTTATGCCAACCGTGTTTCATCCGCCATACTAAAAAAAAAGAAAAAAAAAATCTGAAGTTGAGGTATATAAAAAAAATGCTGTGAAATAAAATTCAGAAGAAATATGTTAGATTTGTAATATTACTATTTTATTTTAAAATTATAATGTGTCATTTTCTCATCGACCAATTTAACATTTAGTAATTTCTTATTTTTCGCATGAACGCATATTTCATTTTATGCTGAAAACAATAAATAAATATATCTCGTAAACTTTTTTTGGCAACAATTAAAAATTTAAATGGCTTATAATTAAGTCAATATAAGTCAAAAAGTTTTTTATTTTCATATTTTAATTAATTTTAAAGATTTTTTCAAATTTTTTTTTCCTAAACCATCCCTGGCCTATAAGGAAAAAAACAAAAAATGAATGATCGAAATCGGTCAAGCCGTTTACGATTTTATAAATAACATACAGACAAATATATATATATATATATGTATGTATAATAATTTATTAAAATGATCAAACACCAGGAAAGAAGACCAGTATATATATAAATCATATTGTATATTACCTTGACATATATATATATATATATATATTATTTTTCAATTAATTTTCCATTTTTTCATAGCTCTACCTTTTCTTCCTGTGAAACGTCTGTAAATATATAATTACTGTAAAAATTGAAAATGAGTGCAGGTAAAAATATTAAATCAGAAAGCAGACAGAAAAAAATAATTTACCCAAAAGACTTTTGTTTGACCGGCAGTCTAACCCCATATTATTCCATGGAGAAGTTTGTTTTATAAATTATTCATTAACTAATGTATTTTTTTAAATTCCATTTTCACATTTAGAAGATTCCCAACCGTTAAAACGTTTCTCGTTTTCATGCATCTCGTTCTCGCTTCATCTTGAAGCTTATATAAAATGCAAAAAATGCTTTAAGATAATTTTTCGCACTTTACAGCTTTAAAACGAAATATTAAAAATTAAAAAATAGAATTTTGGAAAAGGACAAACTTTTGTAAATTTTCTAAATATGAAAACGGAATTCAACAAAATACATTAGGTAATGTGTAATTTATATTAAAAAAAAAACCTCCATAGAATAACATGGGGGTTGGACTGCGTCTAACTAAGTGAAGTATCCCTTTAACGTTTTATATTCTTGATACTGTTTAGTGTGTTTTTTTTGGTAAATGTGTTTTTACAATCTTTTTATAAGTTTTTATATTTATATACATTATGGTGTATTTTTTATTTTTTCCTTTGTATATAAACTATTTTTCATTTTTAACACGCTTTTATTAGCTTCACCTGTATGCCCTGTGGCAGAAATTTACTGTGCTTTCTGCGACAAGCTTCATCAACACCAAAATCTTTCTGCAGGAATAGTTTGTGAAGTTAACATTTACGAATTCAAAATAAATTATATTTAAATAGTATATTCAGTATAACCAATGTATTTAAATTTTAACTAGGCACAAATGCATATATCTGCACTATTGCAAGAAAATACTCTTTTTGCTTCAGATTTTTTGTTCACATTAATATACAATATTGTTTATAAAATATTCAATGAATTCAAATCATAAAATGCAGTAACACATAAAAAATAATCTGCAAATTTTTTTAAGGCATTTAAATCATGAAATGTCTAAATTAAACAAATGTTACAAATACTTTTAAAATTTCATTACTTTTTTTTTATATTACTAGGGGGCTCTGCCCCCTGCTCGCTCCGCTCACCAACCCCCGAAAAAGGCTTTCCCTCACCCCGACTTGCTTCGCTCATTAACCCCCGCTGGCTTTTGCCCGACTATTCGCAACTTTGCCTTTCATTGAATTGGAATATTAATAATACATAACACAAGAGAAAAGTTGAACAATATTATAGAAATCCACCATATATGGTATCACATTGAAATACACAATATTTAATATTATATCGTTTAAAATATGTAAAAAATCTGTCTTAACGTTCGACAGTTTAATAACAATTTGCCATTATTTTGAGAGAAAACATATGTTAAACAGCTAGACACACAAAATAAACAACGATAGCACTAACTGTTTAGAACAGAGAGAAATTCTTATCTAAACGATTTAGCGCTACAGCTTTGGTATACGTTCCACTTGTTACATTTTTGTCATTGTTGGACGATGAATTTTTCGGGCATTATTGCTTGATTAAAGAAATTATGAACTTATTTTTTCTAATGCCTATATTTTTTACTATTAAATTTTTTTTAGTTAATTTAGGGCAATATGTAACACTCTGCATTTATTTCTAAAGTACAACAATGTTTAAAATGGTGCTTACAACAGTAAAGATGCAACTTTTTAAAGTGCATTTTTCCTAGAATATGATTTAGTCAGATCTATTGAAATTAAATATCTTATGTGATAATTGCAATTATTTTAAACATTTCATTAGTAGTAGTACGACAGGACAATTTCTTTCAGATAGCGATTCTGCATTGTCGCCATGAATGTGCCGAGATGTCCGTCAATATCGGATATTACCATTTCTTAAACTATATTAAATACTAAGTTAAATCGAGAGGGGGGGGGGAAATCACACTTTTCGAAACCTACTGATAAGAGAAAAATTCATCCTTGATTATATTGTAAAAACGAATTGCTGATTTGGAGTATTCAAGATAGACCATCACCATTCATAAATTGGATGGATTTTGAATGTTTGTTCACAATATTTTCTGAATAAGTATTCATGATGGCTCCTGAATACTTGTTGGCAATATATTCTGAATAATTATTATTGCTTGCTATATCTACTGGTATATATTGAACGTGACATCTTAATAGTTGTTGGCGATATCTCCTGAACTTGTGTTAATGATTGGCTTCTAAATATTTGTTGGCTACGACTTCTGGATGTGTACTGGTTACACCTTGATTTTTTTACATATATATTATATAATATTGAATTTAGAAAGTAAAAAATGCGTGTGGAGAATGAAATATAATGATATTGGATAATATAATATAATTTAATTTATAGAGACATCAAAGGTACAGGAAAAACTACTTTAGCCATTTTCTTTCTAATAGTACGGATGATATTTTACCTGGAGATATTTTGTATATTTAGCTCAAATAAAAAATGTTCTTCTTTTTTTCTCTCTTGAATTAAGTTAAAAAATATTTAATATAAAATTGAAAAAAAAAAAAAAAAAAAAAAAAAAAATGTGCTAAAGCAATGGAACAGTTTAACCTCTTGGCGAAATTTTAAATTTGGCACCGAAGTAGCTTAGACTTTTCCCGCAAAAATCTTGACATGCATAACTGAGATAGATAATTTAAGTCATCGTCAAAATAAATGAAAAATTTAAAATCTGGCAGTGAGGTCCTGTATTAGGTGTAACTAAAATATTTTAGCAATGCAGTTACTTCATTCCATTACATGGAAAAATAGACAAAAAAAAAAGTCCTGTTGTATTAAATTAAATTCTGTTTTCTGCAAAGTTTTACATCAATGCTTAAAAAACAAAAATGGGTTGTGAATTTTATTATTATTATTGCACTATTTTATAATTTTTCTCGGTACTTACGTACTAACGCCACCGCAGCAGAAGTTGCACTAATGCGCCAACAAAGAGTAATCTTGTTGTTCGCACACAAGAGACATAAGGGGACAGCGAGACATCTTTTGGAATCTTATTTATCAGAGTGAACATCTATAGTGTCTCCCCACAACTGAATTTGGCGATTTATATTTGGCGATTATGACTAAATCATAAATCTAAAAATCATAAATGATAAAATCATAAGCTAAATCGTAAATCATAAGCTAAATCATAAAATCATAAATCCAAAATAAGCAGCATGCAGGCTGCCATATTATATCTCAAAGACGACATCGTTATCGTTCAAAACGGCGCCAAAGAAAAATCACTAAATTCAGTTGTGGGGAGATACTATAGTTGTACCTAGCTGCAGTGGCGTTAATACGTAAGTACCTTTTTCTCTGTATTTAATGCATAGCTAGAGTTAAAATGGCTATTGTGGTTGCGTAAATGAATTCCTTGGCGAAAAACGTACGAGTTTCTTCATTTCTAAATTTTAAAAATAGCTAGATTGGTCATAGTAAAGATCCATCATTTTAAATATATTTTGAGTGAAAAAACTAAATCTTTATATAAAGTAATCTATGTTGTTGTCTCGTAAATTTCATTTAAAAAAATTCTGGGCTTTACTTCTAAATTTATACCAATCGTTGTTTATCATAATTATTATATTCATTACTAAATCTTTTTTGCCTAACGTTAAAATATAAACTAATAATATAAACTAAACTAATAGTATAAACTTAACTAATAATATAAAATAAAATAAAAATATAAACCAATTTTCATTTCATTTTTATTAAATTTTTACTTAATGTTTTTAAAATATCGGTTATTTTCATGTTTTGCTATTCTAAATAATTTTTTTCTTCTCTCGAGCATCTCAAAGATGCTAATATTTCAATTTTCTTACTTACACCATTGATCACATTTTAATTTTCCTGAGGAAAGTGACGTCAGAGACACTGAAAAAAAACGTCATAAGAGAAACTTTTCCCTCCGGTGGCAAATAGAGTACCTGCATAAACCCGACGTTTTTCTTAATAACTTCGTTAATTAAAATGATAGAAATTTCTAAGCAGCTGAAATGCCTTCCTTGAAGCAGTCGGAATACACTGATACCTCTCATGATGCAGAGCACTTTGCCCTCCGCGAGAAGATGCTGTCGCAGACAAAAAAAATTGACGCCAGCTACAGTTACTTTTTTTTAATATATAGAGAAATATATATATATTTAAATACACAAATGCACTTATTTCATAAGATGCAAACCAATCAACATAAAATATAATACAGAACTCAAAAATAAAATACAACAAATTAAAAGTAACAATTAATATAGAATACTGAATACCATAATGAAATATTAATAATTTACAACATTTATAGTTTTTGAGATTATTAGAAAGATGCACAATAACATTCTAATACACAAGATTCATTTTTTGTATTATATACAAATAGCATAAAGATGTGTATTTCAAATCTAAAAAATGTGATTTTACATTAAAGAATTCAAAATGTATAATTATTCCATCATTTAAATTCATAAAGTAAAACAGAATACAAGATCTAAGTAACACAATTATAGACAAAACATACTCGAAATATTTTCATAAAGATTGATTTTAGCTAGGCACAAATGCACTATTGCAAGAAATGACTCTTTTTTTTTTTTTTTTTTTTTTTTTAAGAAAGGTGAAAATAAATATATTGATCTTAATTGCTTCAGATTTTTTGCTCACATTATTACACAATATTTTTTATAAAATACTCAATAAAATCAAGCCATAAAATGCAGTAACACATTAAAAAAAATCTGCAAATTTTTTTAAGGAATTTAAATCATGAAATGTCTAAATTAAGCAAATGTTACAAATACTTTTAAAATTTAATTACTTTTTTAATATTAAATATATATATTTAAATACACAAACGCACTTACTTCATAAGGCGCAAACCAAACAATACCATATAATACAGATATATAACCATATAATACAGAACTCAAAATTAAAATACTACAAATTAAAAGTAAAAATTAATATAGAATACTGAATATCATAATGAAATATAAATAATTTACAACATTTATAGTTTTTGAGATTATTAGAAAGATGCAAGATAACATTCTAATACACAAGATTCATTTTTATATTACATACAAATAGCATAAAGATATCTATTTGAAATCTAAAAAATGTGATTTGACATTAAAGAATTCAGAATGTATAATTATACCATCATTTAAATACACAAAGTAAAACAGAATACAAGATCTAAATAACACAAATATAAACAAAGCATAGTCGAAATATTTTCATAAAGATTGAGGCAAGTGAAATATATAATTTTTAAGGAAATGTTGAAATCTGAAATGTAACAGATTTCATGGATAAAATCTATAATAGAAAATAATGATTACAGATGAATGAAATAAATAGAAATCAATTAAAAGTAATATTTTATATTGATATCTATACGAATAAGTAAATAAAAATAAATAAATAAAAGCATTTGCTGTTTAATTAGTATTTATTCAAAACAACTACTATTAGATAAAATTCCTTTTGCTTACAAAAAAAAAAAAAAAAAAAAAAAAATCAACAAAACCTTTGGTTTGGTTTTTATTCAAAATAACTATTTAATTTGCAATATTTCAATTAAATAATCTGGCGTGTCACTCACACGACTTTCTCTTACCCTGAAATTTAATACTATAAATACAGGTTGCAGAATAAAAGGTAAGATAACGAGTACTGTTATGTAAACCTGTGTTAAACAATTCATATTAGGCTTCTGAAGAGTTTTATATGATAATTAGTTCTTTGTGAGGGGGCTATCGCCCTCCTCAAACCCCCGTTTCATTAATGCACCTTCATTTATGTAGAATTTAATTCGGTTATTAAAAAATAATTTATTAAAATTATTATTTAAAAAAAATTATCTTTTATGATAATGCAGACGATTTCCATATTAGAGAAGTAGTATAACACCAAATGTCCAAAAAAAGTCCATTTATTATCAATATTTAAAAAAAAAAAAAAAAAAAAAAAAAACATTTTTTTTTCTAAGTTTTTTTTTCGTTAAAAAAAAAAAATAAAATAAATAAATAAATAAATAAATCGATAACTTTGTTTCAAATTATCGCAGATCGATGGTTCAACCATTCGTTTTAAAGGTATTGACGGGCTCTTTTGAAAGATACCCATCATGAAAATTTACTCCCCTGGAGGGGGGACTTGGGAGGCGAGGCTCCTACATACACAAATTTTTTTTCCCAGTTAACTATCTCTATTACAAAAAATATATATTCGTTTCATTTGGTTTAGTGCAGTCTATAGACGTTAAATTCTACTTACCTGCAATTTCCCCCATAGTCCTAATTTATTAGAATTCTCTTGATTGTCCCTGTACACGAACCATTTGCTTGATCTTAACGAAAAGCTTACTGTAGCATCCCTATATGATACACATTTAGAATACCAAGTTTGAACTTTCTGCCATAATTTGTTTCTGAGATATGCTGATAAGAGACTGACACACAGACACGCACACAGACATACAGACACACAGACATACACACAGACCATTTACTAAAAACATTATTTTCGTATTCAGGGGACCTCAAAACGTGTAAATATAACAAAATCTCTCGTTCGAAAATTTGACCCAAAAACAATACTTTCTCTACCTTATGGGAAAGATAAAGTAAAAAATGAAATGAACAAGCTGTAGAAACTAATGATAAGAGTATTTTTGTAAACTAAATTAATAATTTTTTTTAACGACTTCATATGCTTAAACAACGAAATTTAAAGCTAAGAATTTTAATCACAATTAAAATACTTAATGATTAGTAAAGAAAAAAATTAGAAAAGTTACCAATTTTATAACTTAAGATACCCATTAATATTTATTGCTAAGATCTTTTACTACATATAAAATGCTAAATATCAATAAAGTATTTTAAAGATTAATTTCTTTTTTTTTTTTTTTTTTTTTTTTTTTTTTGAAGCAAGGTTTGAAGCTTCATTTTTTATTTTGCGTATAACTACAGACGTTACAAATTTCCACATAGTCTTATTTCTGTATATATTTGTGAAATGTATTGCATAGTTTGAACCAAACATTAAAATTAATGCAGGTTTAAAAAAAATACGTGTATTCACTACCACGCACGTATGCACGCTTCGCATACATTAAAGACAAAAAAATCACCAGATGCAACTAATTTGTCGTGCGTAAATCAGAAAATGTATGAAAATCGGTACAGCAGCAATCACGCACTTAAAAAAAAAAAAAAAAAAATCACTGGATGCAGCTATTTTGTTATGCATGAATCTGAAAATGCATGAAATATGAAATTCGGAAAATAGTCGCAAAGCCACATTCTTTCGAAAAAACATCTTTTTGCAATACAATAAATACACACGACACGAGCGGTAGGCTCGGCGCGAAAACAAAGTTTGAAGACACGAAAATGAAGTTCCGATGTGAAGAGGTTACCAGTGAAAAGTGACGATACACCGAATCATATCACCGCATCACGAATCACTAATGCATGCCGTATCAAAGCTAACCCAAGTGAGTTACATCCGCTTTATCTCCTCTACTTATTCAGGATTGAGGCGATCGTACCAGCAGAAACGAAAATTTGTTCTGCAGAACAGTTTATAAACCATTCTTCACGTTTCTTTCTCTCTCTCTCTCTTTCTTTCTCCCTCTTTTTTTTTTTTTTTTTTTTTAACACAATGGCAAAATTTATTTGACTTAAGCAAAATCTTTCTGCAAGAACAAATATCTGTTTCTGCGACATTGTCGCCGTGTCGCCGTGTTTCTGCCACGGGGCCTGTATGTATGTGTGTATGTATGTTTGTAACCGCTCTGGGAGAAAACAAAAAATCTATATTGTAAAAAAAGACTTTCCCTACATGAACACTGTGGCTGTGAGGTAAAGCTCCGGGCTGCGAACCTAAAGGTCTAACGTTCGAGCTGAGTCAGGGGAGATTTTTTTTAAAATGGTTTTTGTTTAGTTTTAAATTATTTACGTGGTGTGTCTAAAAAGTTCGGTGAATAGTCCGATATCTCAACGGCAACATGTGCTACGCGCACGCGCTTGCACATGACGATCCAGAGACATGTCAAGGAGCGCCACCTAGCAGGAAGCCTCGTAGCTGTCATGGGAAAACCCGCTACGGGCAGTCGAACGTAGGCAGTGTGAGAGGTAGTGTCACCGTGCAATGGAGCAACGAGTGAACATCAAATTCTGTTACAAATTGGGAAAAACGGCTACGGAGACACATGGAATGTTGGTGCAAGTGTACGGGACGGAAGCCGTGAGCAGAAAATGTGTTTACGACTGGTTCCGTACTCGCTCAATCATGTCTGGTGTTCTGCTTGTCGACGGCCGACCCGACCGTGGCTCATCTTCAGTCGTTTCTTTGCCGTCGCTAAAGCGTTTGAACCAGTCGTAAACACATTTTCTGTTCACGGCTTCCGTCCCGTACAGTTGCACCAACATTCCATGTGTCTCCGTAGCCCTTTTTCCCAATTTGTAACAGAACTTGATGTTCACTCGTTGCTCCATTGCACGGTGACACTACCTCTCACACTGCCTACGTTCGACTGCCCGTAGCGGGTTTTCCCATGACAGCCACGAGGCTTCCTGCTAGATGGCGCTCCTTGACATGTCTCTGGATCGTCATGTGCAAGCGCGTGCGCGTAGCACATGTTGCCGCTGAGATATCGGACCATTCACCGAACATTTTAGACACACCACGTATTTATTAAAGATTTAAAAATATGTAAATATTATGATGTGTCACTCTCTTACCCTGCAATTTAATTTTATAAAGTTAGATATTTTGTGCTTTTTAGTTCACATTTCAATAAAAGCGTGTTCTTTAATTTTTTAAAAGTATAATTTTATTGTATTCAGAAGTATACAGAGATTAGGTTTTTTTTTTCTCTTGCTGAGATGCAGGGAGCAAAGCTATTTTCAGCTTTTATAGTATATACTCTTGAAACATCTTACTGTTTTCCCCCTGCACTGAGAGACTCTCCTAACGATGGCCTTGGTGTTTAATGTTAATTAATATTTTTTGTCTGCTTTCATTGTTAAGTTTTTTGCCTGAATTTATTTTCAATTTGTACAGGATAAATTTGTTCACATATCTTCTATATGTTGCATTTTCTTGCGCATTGAATAGGTGAATTTGTTGCCGTTGTATTACTTATTTTATTTTTTGGTTTTTTAACATTCCAAATTATTTCCTTAAAAATTTCAAATTCACATTGTATAAAACATATTTAAGAAGGGATTTTTTTTTTAAATTCAACACATATATAGTCCATATCAGGGTACCAACCAAGTTTATTATTCAACTTGGTACTGCCATCTTTTTTCAAAATGACGGAAGTTTGAAATCACGGAGTGTCTTGAAATTATGCGGCTACTTGAAAATTTGTCATCGCAATAACTTACGAAATACTGTATTAATTCGAACCAATAGTTGGGCAGTGGACTTATCTTAGAAATATCTTAAAGGAGTATGTTCCTTGATGTATGTAAATATGTATGAAAGTAACTTTATCTTGGATAAGTTGGTTTGAGCGACTTCATCCGCCATTTTTTTTCCAAGTGGCAAACTCTTGAAAACTTAAAATTTATATAAAAAACATATTTATGAATCAGGTTGCTTAAAACTCCTTAAATGTATGTACATAGCTCAAATCAAGATCGCAATCAAGTTTGATATTCAACACTATCGGCCATCTTGTTTCAATATGGCGACATTTTGAAGTAAGCCACTTGAAAATTTGTCATCACGATAACTTCTGAAATACTGACCAACCCGAACCAAAAATTAACAGAGGACTTTTAAACATATCTTGGATGAGTTTGTTGAGCAACCTGACCCGCCATTTTGTTTCCAAGTGGAGACCACTTAACAAACGGATTTAAAAAAATTGCATAAAACAAATTTAAGAACGGATTTCCTTAAAGTACGATATATATTCGTAGCCCATATATGTGTCTCAATCAATTTTATTAATTAACTTGATCCGCCATTTTATTTCAAAATTATGATTTCTTCAAATACGGCGGCATCTTAAAGATTTGTCATTATAAAACTTTTAGAGAATTGGAATTAATTTAAAATAAATTTGGGCCTTAGACATATCTTAGAAATACCTTTGATAAGTTCTTTGACGAACTTGATACGTCTGTCAACTTATTTCATAAAAAATTTGCGACTATCTGAAATTTTTGTATTCTAAGAAAAACAGTAATTTTTAAAGGTTTTCTTTCCTTCTTTCTTTCTTTCTTTTTTTCTTTCTTTTTTTTTATTTTTGGTATGTACATATCTGATGGTGTTCCTTCACATATATGAGTTTTAATTTCAGTTTTAAATAAATGTAATAATTAATTGCTATATTTTCAATAAATTAAATGTCTATTAAAATATCTAACGAAATTCTAAATTATCTTTTATATTTAATCACATTTGTCTCTCTATAAATAAATATCTTAATTCTAACAATATTTTATCTGTTAATCTATTAAATAAATCTGCTGAGAACAAAAACGTATTCTTTAAAATTAGTAATTTATTCTGAGTAATATAAATGTCTTTTATTAAATAACGCTCTTTCAGATTTCTTATTCTTCCAATGCTAAACTATTTAATAAAATATTAAAAAAATATTACTTTCATCTATTAACCGTTGTGTATCCATAAATTACATTTCATTCTTTTAAATTGCGTAAGTTTATTTATTATAGCTAAATTGAGCAATGTCTGTTGAAATATGATTAAAGGGTAATTTATATTTCTAAATGGCAGGATGTGGCAATAATTCATAGTCTTTCCGTCTTCCTTACGCAGATGATTTTCTGGCGATAAAATTTGGCTTAACTGATTGGCAAAAAGTTTTATAACGAACTCTCTAAATTCAAAATATTTGTATTAATTTATTGGTGAGACAAAGGGATGTAATTAGCTATGTGTTTGGCGCTATTTTAAAAAAGATTGGCGTTATAAGCAGTCGGATCGTGACTGCGAGATTGAGAACCACATATTTCGCTCTAAATCACTGCTCGAATAACACGCGATCACAAAGCCCTCTCTCTCTACCTGAAAATTTGTTTTACACCACCTGAATGTCTCGAAGACAATAATTTTACATATCTTTTCAAGTATATTATAAAATAATCTTCAGTCCATAGCTGTGATGTTAAACTTGAAAATAAAGTGCTGTAAGACAAGAATATTATTTTTCTATTTACGGCTTATTTTATCTATGGTTCCTGGTATTGCGGTATTCATTTAAATAGCTCAAGAATAATTTTATCCTTATAAACTTTAGCACAAGAACTCTTTAGTACAAGATAGCTTCTATTAAAGCTTCAACCGAATTTAATATTCAATTCAATCCACCATTTGCTTTCAAAATGATGGCCACTTGTAAATTTTAAACTCACATTAAAAAAAAAAATGGATTATATTACATAAAATCTAATATGTATATCGCCCCAATCAAGGTCTCAATTATGTTTATTAACACGTTGAGTGCCATGTCAGCCATCGGTGGCTGACACTGAACTTTCCGTTTAGGACGCGTCAACCACCGGTGGATGACAGTATCAAATATGATATAAAGATGCCTCAACCACCGGTGGGTGACAGTGTAAAATATGATATAAAACTATTAAAAAAAAAAAAGAAAAAAAAAACCATTGTTTTAAGCAATTACTGAAAATTTATTTATTACTTATTTTATTTACTTAATTTTTATTTATTACAGGATTATATCATTAAGGAATTTTAATGGATTTTATTAAGAATTCGCGTGACGCTCAACGTGTTAATCAGCTCGATCGGCTATCTTGTTTCAAAATAGCGCGGCTGCTTGATAAGGGAAAAATAAATCAATCATTCCTTCCGGTGTCTTCCCATATGCGCGATTATCATTTGCGCGAAGTGGTGGAAAATTCCCACTTGCGCGATTTTTCTTCCCATTTGCGCGAACAAAGCAAAAATACAAGAATAGTACGAGTTACAGTCGGTAACAAAAGTGTCCGAACACTAGCAAAAATTCCTATGTAATAACAGTAGAGTTACTACTGTTTTGTTAAATAAATCCTTGTCGAATCATGTTCTAAGACTGACTAAGAACCGGATTCGACAAGGATTTATTTAACAAAACTGCATTAAGTGTACTTTTTTTACATAGGAATTTTTGCTAGTGTTCGGACAATTTTGTTACCGACTGTACATGCGTTCATTCATACACAGCAAGGTAGAGGTGTCCAGGGATTTTTTTTTTTTTTGGTGTGGGGGTGGGGGTGGGAGGGGTATTTATGTGCGCGAAGCGTTAATACGCGCGTGATACTGATTGCTGCGAAAACGAGTTACCAGCGTTTTGAGATTCATGCACAGCAAGGTGGGTGTCCAGTGATTTTTTTTTTCTTTTTTTACGTGTGTGGTAGTGATTGCGGCGGAACTGAGTTACGGGCGTTCTCAGACTCATGCACAGCGAGGTAAGGGTGTCCAGCTGTCCATTGATGTTCTTTTTTAGTTTTTACGTCCGTGGTAGTGATATCCGCGGAACCAAGTTACGGGCGTTCTCAGATTATCAAGTAAAAATGGAAGAAACCATACCTGCACGTCCGGTCGTGCGATTTCTGGTCGCGCAAATGGGAATCGCGCAAGTGGGAATAATTCACTCTTCCTACTGAGTCGGAAGGACTTTTTTTAATAGCGTAGTGAATATGAGCTTGAATGGAGAATTTTCATACTAAATATCAATTTTCTAGCTTAAGTGTTTTGCAACCTGTACAACAGACTTCTTACTTTGCACACACACAAATTAGACATTGCTCAGTTCTTTTCACTCTATTACACCCCGCTTCAAACGCTTGAGTAGTTTAGTAAATCTAATCTTGAATGAAAAATTTTCATACAAAATATCAAGTTTCTAGCATAAGCAGTTTCTAAATTGCACACGAAACCCCCTTTTCTATCCCCATTCCTCCCTCCTTGAATGGGTTAGGCAGCTTTTTAATAATTTAGTGAATGAGAACTTTAATGAAGACCTTTCACTCCAAATATCAAATATCTAAATCAAACGGTTTCAAAATTGAATGTAGCCCCTCTTTTTCACCCCATTTCAATTTCCTTTAAGAGGTGGGCAACTTTTCAATAGTAAATACGAACTTGAATGAAGAATTTTCATTCAAGCCCAGCAGCATCCACTTTCAAGTTCAAGCGGTTCCCGAATTGCATAGCATACTTTTGTGAAATGGGAGGGACAACTTTCAGTAGCGTAGTGATCCCTACTCAGTGCTAAGGAGCATGCGTGCCAATTTCCTTTCGTCTCCGTCAAAAGATGTGGATTTGTATAACAAACAAACAAAAAAGAAAGACTTTCGAATTTATATAAAATAGAGGGCTTTGTCCGCTTCGCTTGTCACTATGCAGGGTCACTGCAATGGACACATTTCGAAAGCTCATAATTCTAAAAAGAATCGATCAAGCGCAATAATATTATTTTCAAACAACTTGGCAAGTGTCTAAAATTTTTAGATGTAGTTAATACGCAACTTTGACTATGAACGTAACGATGCAAGGTGCAAGAGGTGTTCGTTCAGCTTTTCGCCAGTGCAATGGCAACCGTGCAGGAGAAAGCTTAATGTGTGTTGTAGTTAGCCTCCGAGAAGACCCAATTTAACACCTATCGACTTCTTATTCTAGGGTTATATCACAAACACACATTTATGGGCGCAAACTGTTGATGCTACCAGAGTGACGCCGAACACACTCCGTAACACATGTGATTGATTATCGACTTCATATGTGCAGAGCAACCAACGGTGCTCATATTGACACTCACTGAGGTAAAATTCTATTAAATTCTGTATATTACAACGAAAGTATTGCTTCTTCTGTTAAGTACAGTCGGTAACAAAAGTCTCCGAACACTAGCGAAAATTCCTATGTAAAAAAAGTACACTTAATACAGTTTTCTTAAATAAATCCTTGTGTAATCCTGTTTTTAGACTGACTAAGAACAGGATTCGACAAAGATTTATTTAACAAAACTGTATTAAGTGTACATTTTTTATATACGAATTTTTGCTAGTGTTCGGAGACTTTTGTTACCGACTGTATAAAGAAAGCGCACGTGACGTCACACGCAGTCAAATTATGGGTAAAGTGGCAAAACATTGGTATTTCCACCAATAGAGATTGATCTTTTGCCACTCGAGAGTGGCAAAGATTGATTTACGGAGCATTTGTTTGTAAACATGCCCTTTCTTTATTTCATTAAATCTGATTGTATAAAATATGTCCAACCTTTTTCGATGACTCTGTACTTAAATGATTCATTTATAAAGTACCAAAAAATATAAACTCTTAAACATAATTTTATTGCAATCGTTCGGTATGAGACTTCTACATAATTTTTTTACAGCTTTCTCAATAACCATGCCATTTTTCTTCTTCGGTTTTCCAATGTAGCTCTTAAAAAATGAAACAAACACCATATATAGATCAACATCCCCTACCGCATATAATATTTCACCTACGTCCATAAATATTAGAGTAGCTGAAAATATTTTTTCAAAACACTTTTTAAGAAAGTTAAGAAGTATTTGTGTTCCTCTGTCTGTCTTTTCAAGCTCTTATTTCTGTAAATATCTTTTAAATACCTTCAAACTGATGTATTGTGTAACCACGTTTCCTACGCCTAGCAGTGAGGACGAGTCGAAAATCTTGGAGGGTTTCCAAGTTGACCAACAGGTTTGAATTTAGTAAACATCCAGTCATTCGGTATTCCCTTATCGCTTATTTTCTCTCAACGAAAAGCTTGTCTCCCCTATTTTACTAGTGGACTCGCTGAATCCGTACTTGCGCAGAGGCTTCCATGATCGCAAGAAATGCAGTTAAAGAGTACAGTCGGCAGCAAAATTATTCGAGTGCTAGCCAAAAATTCCTATATAAAAAATTACATACTGTTTTGTTAAATAAATCCTT
This sequence comes from Salticus scenicus, assembly GCA_963930645.1. Classification (NCBI taxonomy): domain Eukaryota; kingdom Metazoa; phylum Arthropoda; class Arachnida; order Araneae; family Salticidae; genus Salticus; species Salticus scenicus. Next base: position 113,314,808 of record OZ005661.1, on the reverse strand, counting down.
GTAGAATCATGTTCTTAGACTGATTAAGAACATGATTCGACAAGGATTTATTTAACAAAACAGTATTAAGTGTACTTTTTTTACATAGGAATTTTTGATAGCGCTCGAATAATTTTGCTGCCGACTTTATGTGTTATTCAGTTTACTGTAACAGGTTTATAATTGAAAATATATAAATAGCACTACTGGTTTGTGTACAGATACATTAAACACTAAACACAAAAGAATTTGGATACATTACGACTAGGAATTTTGGTAAAGCATACTTTATATCTTCATATTCCACAAAACATAACCAAATAGCAACCAGACGTATAAAAAGTATGGAGAAAATGTTTCATTATAAACGATATCAATGTGATTTTACTTTCATGTTTAGATTTAAAAACTTTTCATAAATATATCCTAGAAAATTATGTTTCCTCCTAGAAAAATTTCTACATCCTCTTTAATTTTGTTATCTATTTTTAAGGTTCAATACTGGATGAAAATTGGCGTGGAAGCTATAAAGGTGTCCTGAATAGATTTAAAAGCGTACTCCTGGATAATGGTTTTCTGTGGGATATTGCATTTCAGGTTGGATCTAAAGTTTTCAAAGCTCACAAATTGGTTTTAGCCATTGGAAGTCCTGTGTTTGAGGACATGTTCTATACTAACCAAACAGAATCAGAGTACATGATAGTCATTAAAGATTTAGATTCTACGGCTTTTCAAAATCTCCTAAGGTAAGGCTGAAAACAGCTGTATAGTTAAAAAGTTGTCTTTTAAACATGCATATGTTTTTCGGTTGGGATACTTTTTAAAGTCAGCGTTATAATAAATCTGTAACGCTCGCTATTGATGAAGCCTCCACCCACTAGCAGCTCTTGTTGATATTTCGTGACGTTACCAAAGGTCTCTTTTGATTAGCTTATTTGATAGAACTGGAATATCACGGTTCATACACGTACATATTCGCTTAATATACAGGGTTATTACAAAAGAATCATCGGGTTTCCGAAGCGTTTATTTCGGAACATAATTCGGTTACAACAATGAGTTATACAGGAAAATAAACCAAAAGCAAACAAGATTGACGTCCATACTATAGATGCAAGAAGCCTGTGAGGACGGCGACTTTTAAAGCAAGCTTGTTTTCAGGGACGAAGCTACCTTTCATCTTAGTGGCAAGGCAGGCTGGCTCATCAGGCATTTTGTTTCCCACTCAGCGATTGTTGCCCACGCGGTCCGAATTTCAAGTATTATCAAATCACATAAAATGGGGGTTTTGCTGCCGAAAATTTCTCAAATCCTACCCGAACTGCTTTTAGAACGTTTAGATTTCCAACAGATGAAGAAAGGCGAAAGAAATGGGCTATTAATTGTCCAAAAGAAAATTGTACGCTTAGCTTTCAATCACAAATATGAGGTGTAATTATGATATGTTTTCTTGCATTTCTTGTATCAATTATTTGTTTTTATTGCTGTTTGATTATCTAAATGTTGTATTTTACAACCTACACAAGTTTTCAACGTGTATAAATATTTAAAATTAACTAATTTAACAGTAGCAGTGATGGCTACTTTTTACAAGGGTTATAAGAAAATTTCGCCAAATATTACCGCCAAACATATCAAGTGCAAACAATAATTCACTGTTCTGTATAGGCAAACTCGCATTTTAGGCGATAAAGACGCCGAGTAATACGTCTGCAACTAAACGTCGCCAAGCTATATTTCCGCTGGGCTACAATGAACAGCTGTGAGTCTGCTCGTATTATAGGAGCTTTAGCAAGGCCAACCGACACAATGTACGGATATGGGGCACGGAAAGTCCCCATGAAATTGTGTTACACGAACGCGATTCCGCAAAAATCAATGTTTTTTGGCTGAGTTGCGGAACCGCATCACGACTGCATTCGCAACCATCGACGCGACCAAGCTGACTGAGTAATGCGTGGAGCGAACTGAACTATCGCCTTGACATCTGTCGTATCACTCAAGGAGCACATATTGAACATCTATAGCATGGACGTCAATCTTGGATGCTTTTGGTTTATTTTCATGCGTGTAACTCATTGTTGTAACCCAATTATGTTCCGAAATAAACGCTTGGGAAACTCGATGATTCTTTTATAATAACCTTGTATTATACTCACGTTTTATCATTATTACTCACATAATATATATACGTATTACACACATACACATTGTAATATACATATATAATTTTAATACACATAATTTGATAAACATATCTATAATTTAAAGTTCTTGCATACAGAGTAGAATTTTTTTTTTTTTTTTCCCTCGCTTTCTATAACCATATTTTTATCAAACACGTCGTCACTATGGAAAACATTGCATAAAAATATCTCAAAAATTAAAGTTTTATAAATACAATTGAAAAATTCTGAAATATTTTGATCAATGGAATATCAAAATTTAAATATCTGGAAGCTAGTAGACGAAAATTGCCAAGTTCGATACCAGATCGCTTTCGTCGACATATACATTTGGAGTTTACTATGGTTTTCTCCAAAACTAAAATAAAAAGGAATATCTAACACTTAGAAAGATTTTCTACAAAGAGTACACCACTAAGGTCTAGGACCCTCTTTTAGTCAACTGGCTTTAACCCTAACACTACACACCATTAAAATTTAAATTCAAATGTCTCAGAGTGTAATATTATTTAGCTTACGCTAATTATATCCCTAAATCTTTTAATAATAAAATTTCAAGTGTTATATTCATGTTTCTTATCTTAAAAAATAAATAAAATAAACCTTAACCAATCTGTAAGAAGTTATATTGGAATTTAGAAAGTCATGATTAATGTAATGTGGATACATATTTAAAAAAAAAAATGATTCTTACTTTAAGAGTTTAATTTTAGATAATTTAAATTAACTTTCAATAAATAAAGAAATAAAACGGGCTATCATCTTTAAAAAAAAAAAGAAAGGAAAGGAAAGAAAGGAAAAAGAAACATTGCGGATGTTTCTATTAAATCGCATTTAAAAGAAAAATCCTTTAATAATAATAATAAATCACAATTTTATGTAGCTATTTAATCCATTTATCCATGTAAATCTATTAATTATTTATCTAAAAATTTTACAATTTATTTACATAAAAATTTTAATACACTAGTCTGAAGGAGAAAAAAAAAAAGAAAAAAATCGCATATTATTTTTATTTTTATTATTTTTTTCCCCTCATTTAAATTCAAAACACTTTAGTTAAAGAGGTTTTAAATTCTTATACAAGCTTTTATCTCAAAGGCTAGTCTAGAAAATATTTTTGACATTACCCGATTTCTTTTTTTTAAACTCTAAAATTTTAAACTGTCATATATAACTCTAAAAAATTCACCGAAAAATCAGTGAGGGAAAAAAAAAAAAAAAAAAACGTAATGCAGAAGTCGCCAAATTTAATCCGTGAATTGCATGATTAACAGACAGTTTTTTTCCCTATAGTTTTGTTCCAAAGGACAGGACTCCGCTGGTCCATCGACGAAAAAGTTACAGCGTGCTTACACCGATAAAGCAGTTCGTCGCCAAATTTGTTAACCCGATCTTCTAGTAGAATAAACTGTACAAATAAACACGCCAATTTCGGGTCGACTGGAAACGGCCCCATTCTCTTAGGTAAGGAAGAGAAGTAGGAGTCGTTCAGTCATTAGTGATTTGTGACAGCTGAAAAAATATATTGACAAATAAATAATAATGAAAGAAGATTAAGAAAAAGTTAGATAGACGTAGTTTTTTTTTTTTTTTTTTTTTTTTTTTTTTTTTGGTATATGTGTTTTTGAACAGTTATAAAAAACAAAATTATTATTATTATTACTATTACTATTTAAATCGAGAAAAAATTTAGGTGGGGCCGTGCCCCGCTGGCCCTTAATGTAGAACCGCCACTGACGATTTGTATATGTTGTAAACATGTCTTACAATTTCGATTGCAAATGAATGTAGTAATATATGTGTGTATTATGGAACTATGGATGGTTGTATTTGACATTGATATAAATAGGTAAAATTAACCAGTTATGTTAGTATGTTTTTATTAACTCGCTTTCTTGTTTGTTTGTTTGTCCAGTAAAAATCTTGTAATCGATTTTTAACTAATTTCTCGACTAGCTAGACACTTGAAACTTTTAGAATAGCTCAGAACAACATGATAACGCAATACCTCGAAGCCCGATTTTCAAATTTTTTATTAGTTTTCTTTTAATTAATTAAAATATGAAAATAATAATCTCCTAATAGCTTTAAAATTAACCATTTAAATATTAGCTATAATTTAATTGTTGCCAAAAAAAAAAAAAAATACGAGTTCATTATCTTTCGACATAAAAATAAATACATTTAATTAAACGTGAACATTAAAATATTATAAAAAGTTAAATTAGGTATCTCGCAAAAATTGACGTCATTATAACTTTAAAAATTTTCTACACATTGGTAAAGTGCTAATGTAGTTCATGATGCTAATATATGTTGTTCTAAAAGGATTAATATTTTATTTTTTAAATCAACGTTTTTTTTTATATTGCTTTCAAACTCGCTTTCTTGTTTGTCCAGTACAAATCTTACAATCGATTTTTAGCTAACTTCCCGACTGGCTAAACATTTGAAACTTTTAGAATAGCTCAGAACACGGTGACAATGCATTTGTAATTATTCCGGGTAATGTTTCAAGTTTTTATGATTCAACAGAAAATTTAAAAACATGGTAGTATATAAAAGGTTTTTTTATCTTTTAATTATACCAGATGTAAGTCATATTTTATTGCATGATGGTACCTGCGTACCTAATACGAATATTAGAAAAGTCTCAAAATCACACACTGGAAAATTTCAGTTCTTTAAGAGATTTAAATCTTTGATATTTGCCTTATAATTTCAGTTTTAGAAAACATTCTCCCCCCTCCCTCCACTGTTAAGTTAAAAATTCTTAGAATTAAATTAAGTTATTTTTGTATTAAAAATCAAATATTTCATAAAACTTGACGTAATTAAATTTTCATATTACCATACATAACAGAAATTCCATAGTTAATAAAGGTATCTACAGTTGAAATAAAGAAATAAAAAGAAATAACGTTCATACTATTTATAATTAATGGAAAAATCTAAAAAATATATATAATTTTGTTTTTATTTTTTTAAATTTGTGTCTTAATATGATTATTTCGATTAATGTCAATAGATGGCGTTACCACGGCTCTACATAATATGGTTTTTTGAAAAATATCTTTTCTTTTCTTCTTCTTCCTTTTTTTTTTTTTTTTTTTCCCCTTCAATAAAAGAGATTTAATTTTTTTTTTATATTTGTAATATAATTTCAATTGAAGAAGACAATTTTTTCTTCCACTAATTTAATTTTTTTTTTTTACAATTAAATTATTGTTACACTAAAAATCAAATATTTCATAAAATTTGACGTAATTGAATAACTATACATAATAGAAATTCTATTGTTAATAAACATATCAGAAAATAATAATATTAATTAATTAATTAAAACAAATAACGGTCATTCTATTTATAATGAATGAAATATATAATATATATATAAATATATAAATTTGGCTTTCATAAATTTGTATCTTAATATGATGATTTCGATTTAGATCAATAGCACCGCCACCGCTCTACCGAATAACCAGCCATGAATTCGAGGCTTAACCGGCTTTATATTGTTCCAAATATACTTTTAAAAATGTCATTTTGAGCATACATTTCAGAACCAAAAAATTTTCAATTTCTTTAAGAAAATGAGCACTTATCTGGGTTTACCATTCAGGTAGCACCTTATGTCATGACTGTATCGTTTCGACAAAATTTAATCGTAACTAGTCCGCATTAGAGAGGTATTATATAGATGTTTTAACACACCATAAAAAAAATTCCTTCTCCACCATCAACTTATATATATATATATATATATAATAAGCTCAAAGGACATGTTAATAAAATTTAAGAATATTTTATTGAAAAATAATCTGATGTGTCACTCATACGACTTTCTCTTACCCTGAAATTTAATACTATAAATACAGGTAGCAGATTAAGAGGTAAGATAACGAGTACTGTTATGTAAACCTATGTTAAAGAATTCATATTAGGCTTCTGAAGAGTTTTATGTGATAATTAGTTCTGTGTGAGGGGGCTACCGCCCCCCTCAACCCCCCCGTTTCATTAATGCACCTGCATTTATATAGAATTTAATTCGGTTATTAAAAAATAATTCTCTTTTTAAAAAATAATTTATTAAAATTATTATTTAAAAAAATTATCTTTTATGATAAGGCAGACGATTACCATATTAGAGAAGTAGTATAACACCAAATATCAAAAAAAAAAAGTCCATTTTACTCTCAATATTTAAAAAAAAAAAAAAAAAAAAAAAAAAAAGTTTGTTTTTTCGTTAAATGTAAAAAAAAAAAAAAATCGATAACTTTGTTTTAAATTATCGCAGATCGATGGTTCAACCATTCGTTTTACAGGTGTTGGTGAGCTCTTTTGAAAGATACCCATCATGAAAATTTACTCCCCTCGAGGGGGGACTCCCCCCCCAGGGGGGAGGCGAGGCTCCTACATACACAATTTTTTTTTCCCAGTTAACTATCTCTATTATAAAATATATATATTCGTTTCATTTGGTTTAGTGCAGTCTATAAACGTTAAACTCTACTTACCTGCAATTTCCCCCATAGACGTAATGTATTAGAATTCTCTTGATTGTCCCTGTACACGAACCATTTGCTTGATCTTAACGAAAAGCTTACTGTAGCATCCCTATATGATACACATTTAGAATACCATGTTTGAACTTTCTGCCATAATTTGTTTTTGAGATATGCTGATAACACACAGATACACAGACACACAGACATACACACAGACCATTTGCTAAAAACATGATTTTCGTATTCAGGGGACCTCAAAACGTGTAAATATAACAAAATCTCGCGTTCGAAAATTTGACCCAAAAACAATACTTTCTCTACCGTATGGGTAAGAGAAAGTAATAATTAAATTGAGAGCCACCCATTCTTTGACATTTTATAAATTGCGAGCTAGTGTCCTTCCAACTGACGGAGCAAACTGATTTATTTGATGTATTAAAAAGAGCCGACTGGCTTGACAGGCGTTGTTAATCTAGTATTGATTATTTTTAGTTTCTACTCCTTCTCAAAAATGGCTTTACAATGTGATAGCTTTGCATCTGTATGCATGGCTATAATATTTCATCAGCGAATCGGGCATTTGCCCGAAGCTCCCAGATGTAAATACCCTCCATGTTGTTATAATTTTGGAATAGGGTTTTACCCATACCAATATTTTTATTTTTATTTTTTTAAATAATTATTACTTATTGATAATTAAGATAATTTTAGAAATTCTACAATTGTCTTTTATTAAAATACTTTTTTTTTTCTATTTCTGCAGTATATTGAGCTTTTATGAAAAGTGTGATATCTTTAAAGTAGTATATATATATGTGTGTGTATATATTTTCTTTATTTTGTGTATGAAAATGGGAGGAAGAGACAAAAAATGCCAATAAATTTCAAGTACATTATATATATATATATATATATTGTTACAAAATTGTAAATAATCGTGTTTATTTTCGTATAAATTCTTTCAAAGAGGCTTAGTAAGTTGATAAAGTGCTAATTTTGTCCATTTCTAGTCATTTTAGCGTTGAAATAGCCTTATTTCCCCTTAAAAACGCATTAAAAAGCCCAATAAGGCAAGTAATGGATTTGGCGCCAAATTTGACGACTTTTTCCCACCTTGGCGATTTTTTTGGCGACCTTGGCGAGAAAATCCTTTTAAGGGATATACCAAATATGGAAGCTGTAAGTTGATTGGTTGACCACTTTCTAGAGTTTTCTCGAAAAATCTGGGTTCCATGGAACAGTATATAAGAAACGCTTTCTCGCCAAGGCGAGTTAGTTCAGTTCAGTCTGAGATCAGCTTTTGTCAATGTTGCATTGCTTGAGCCTCTTTGGAAGAGACTTGCTTTAAGTGTTATTGCTATACAGTTTGCACTGTGGATTTGCTATTGACAGCTGTTGTTTAAGCTGTGTGTACTGATTGAATTGAAGCTGATACTTGGGTTATCGACCTGTATTGCTCTCGAACTTTCTGTGAATAAATTACTGAATTTTTGTAAGTTTTGCCTTTCATTCTCGGACAACTCACGAACCCCCAAGTACGCAACATTTCTGGTGTCAGAAGCGGGGATTGTCTGTGAATGGTGATAACTAGAGCTATGGAGCAAGAGATGAAAAAACTTCTAGAAAGCTTAGCTACCCAGATTAATGAGATGAAAGTTAGCCTGACTCAAGAGATGAATGAAATGAAAGACGGTTTGACTGAAGAAATTTAAGTAGCACAAGAGAAAATGGAAACATCGCAAAGAGAGTTGAAAGACACTTTGACCGAAGAAATTAAATCTAATCAAGATGAGATGAAGAGAGAGCTTTCAACGGTGAAGGAATCAATCGAGGGTATATTAACGGTGATGGAAAATAGAATGGATGGAATAGAAGAGAAAGTTATAAAGATAGAAGAAAATTTTGAAGAGAAAGTTTTGAAAATAGAAGAAAGTTTTGAAGAGAAAGCTATGAAGATAGAAGAAAATGTTATGAAGGTTGAAGAGAAAGCTATGAAGATAGAAGAAAATGTTATGAAGGTTGAAGAGAGTGTTACGAAAATAGAACGGAGTTTCGAGGAGAAAGTTAAAGAAAATTTTGATCAGGAACTGAAAGGAAGGTTTTCAGAGATAGAAGGTAAACTGAAGAGAATAGAAGAAGATCTGGAGAGAAAAGTGGAAGAAAAGTTAGAATTCATGCCCCAGGAAACTGAAAAGAAAGAGAGAAGAATCCAGAATCAGGAATTTATTAAGCTATCTACCTACGATGGCAGTTCCTCCTGGCATGTATATAAGACGCAGTTTTCCATCGTAGCTGAAGCTAACGGCTGGGACTCTACCGCCAAGTCAGTCCACTTAGCAGCAGCATTACGGGGAGATGCAGCTGAGATACTGAGAAATGTTTCTAAAGAAGAAAGGTACGACTTCGAGGCCTTGACTAGAGCACTGGAGCTACGGTTCGGAGAGAAGTGTTCTAAGGACTGTAGTCTTTCCAGCTAAAGTCCCGTTACCAGAAAACGGGCGAAAGTTTGCAAGAGCTGGCAGCGGACATTCAGAGATTGTCACACCTAGCATTCTCAGACTGTCAAGCTGACACTCGAAACGACTTAGCTCTTCAGTACTTTATCGATGCTGTTCGGGATCCAGAAATTCAAAAAGCGCTGAGACTCTCCAACATCAGAGACGTAGAATCAGCTTTAGGCTATGCACTTAGGATAGAGGCAGCCCAACAAGCCTCCCATAAAGACCGCCATACCATAAGAGCAGTCTCATTAAATGATACGCCTGCTTATGAAAATGAAATGAAGAGAAGTCTAGCAGAGATCGTTAAGAGATTGCGCAGCCTGGAAAATAATAAAGAGATAAAGGAAAAGTGCTGGGGCTGTGGAGGGGATGGTCATGTGAAGAGGAACTGCCCTGTACGACCAACTATAGGAAATCACCCGGCTTCAACATCACTGCAGGGAAACTAAGAGGGGGCCATCTCGCGGGGCGGAGGTTGCCTGAAATTAAAGAGCCCCAATTTACAGTATTTCATGTTTCATCGATGAGTGGCGGCGATAATGGACTTCACGTCCATGGCCAAGTTAACAACACCACCTGTCGGATGATTCTGGACACGGGAGCCAACGTGACCATCATTAGAGCGGATTTGGCTCAAGTACTAAAAGAGAAGATCATCTGGACGCCGCCCTGTGTTAAACTCCAGACTGTGACCGGAGACGAAATCAAAATATATGGAAAAATTAACATGACTATCATTTTTGGGAATGCTAGTTACCATCATATGGCATATGTGGCTGATATAAGAGATCCTTTAATCATTGGAATTGATTTCCTAAGAGAATTTAACTTCAAATTGGACTTCAAGAATAATAAACTGCATTCGAGTTCGGAAGACATCGCTGTGTTCAACACTGAAAATCAAGACATTTGCCAGATAACAGCCAAGTCTGAAATTTCCATCCCTCCACACACAGAGACAATAGTTTCAGGAACACCACCTACAAAGCAATACTTCCGCTATGGACTGATTGAATACCCGAATACGGACAATAGCCCAAGAGGAGTTCTGGTAGCTTCATCTCTAGTTGATCTCTCAAAGAGTACTATTCCTGTGAGAGTCGCAAACATCAGAGATAAGGTCCGGACAGTGAAGAAGGATGAGGTGTTAGCAACCTGCACTCCTGTTACATGCATCAACCGCCCCACGCAATCAACTGAATCCAAGTCTTCTGAACAATTAATAAGAGAATTGCTCAAGAATGCAGAGTTAGGAAAGGAACAGAGATGTGCTGCGGAGAAGCTACTCCAAGAATTTAAAGACCTTTTTTCTCGAACACCTGAAGACGTCGGGAGAACGAACATCACACAGCACAGAATTGATACAGGAAATCATCCTCCAATCAAACAACATCCAAGAAGACTTCCATTTGCTAAACAGGAAGAGGTCACTGAACTTCTAAGTGAAATGCAGCACAATGATGTCATCGAGCCATCAACGAGTCCTTGGGCCTCTTCCATAGTACTGGTGCGGAAAAAGGATGGTTCAACAAGATTTTGCTTGGATTATCGTCGTTTGAATGACATCAAAAAGAAAGACAGTTACCCTCTTCCCAGAATTGACGACACATTAGACACACTTGCTGGCAATAAGTGGTTCTCGACGTTGGATCTGAAGAGCGGTTACTGGCAAGTAGAATTACATCCTGATGATCATGAGAAGACTGCATTCACCACGGGACAAGGACTGTGGCAATTTAAAGTTATGCCATTCGGATTATGTAATGCTCCTGCCACCTTCGAACGCCTGATGGAGACAGTGCTAAAAGGACTTTCCTATGAGGCTTGTCTGGTGTATTTGGATGATATTATCATTGTGGGGCGCACCTTTGAAGACCATCTACGAAACATCCGGAAGGTGCTAGAGAAACTCAGAATGGCTAACCTCAAATTGAATCCAGGCAAGTGTAACTTGTTTCGTCGTGAAGTGAGCTACCTCGGCCATATCATCTCTGCCGAAGGTGTGAGAACTGATCCTGAGAAGATCTCTGCAGTCGAGAACTGGAGTCGCCCTGAAAATGTACACCAACTACGAAGTTTCCTGGGGTTATGCACTTACTACAGGAAGTTTGTCAAGGGTTTCTCAAATATTGCCAGACCACTCCACAAGCTGACGGAAGCCAAACAGAAGTTCCTGTGGACAGATGAATGTGAAAATGCGTTCAAGCGATTTAAAGAGGCCTTAACATCATCGCCTGTCTTGACGTATCCACAGCCCGACAGACAGTTCATACTTGATACAGATGCCAGCCATGAGAGTGTCGGTGCTGTTCTGTCGCAGGAAATTGATGGTCAAGAACGTGTCATTGCCTATTGGAGTAAATGCCTGTCTAAACCAGAGCGAAATTACTGTACCACCAGGAAAGAGCTACTCGCCATCGTAAAAGCCATAAAACATTTCCATCATTACCTCTATGGCAGAAGATTCCTGCTCAGGACTGACCATGCATCTTTAACGTGGTTGCTTCAGTTCAAGAACCCGGAAGGACAGATTGCCAGGTGGATACAACGCCTCCAGGAATATGACTTTGAGATACGTCATCGTAAAGGGACTCTACATGGTAATGCAGATGCCTTGTCACGGAAGCCCTGCTCGGAAAGCTGCAAGTACTGCTCTAGAGCCGAACAGAAATACCTGCCGATAAATCCGGTTGCCTGCCAAGTTACTGTCTCAACACCATCAGAACAAGATCCCGATCCCTGGAGTGACAAAGAACTTAGACAAGCCCAGTTGGAAGATCCTGACATAAAGCCAATATTACAGCTGAAGGAGACGACCAGCAACAGACCTACCTGGCAGGACATTTCCAGATTCAGTCCCATTACGAAAAGTTATTGGGCACTTTGGGTCTCTCTTCATATCAGAAATGGCGTATTATACAGAAAGTGGGAATCTGATGATGGGAAAAGCTTAAGATGGCAGATTTTATTACCAAGATCAAAAATTCCAGCTCTTTTAGAACAACTGCATAGTAGCTCTACCGGAGGCCATTTTGGGGTAATGAAGACTCTGCAGAAAGTTCGGGAACGCTTCTACTGGTGCAAGGCAAAGGAGGATGTGGAGAAATGGTGTAAATCCTGTGATGCTTGTGCGGCACGTAAAGGCCCGCAGAAACGAAGTCGAGTAAGACTGCAACGGTATAACGTGGGAGCACCATTTGAACGGATTGCAATCGACATCTTAGGTCCTTTGCCACGGACCTCCAGTGGAAATAAATACATCCTCGTCGTGATGGACTATTTCACCAAGTGGCCTGAGGCATATCCCATTCCCAATCAAGAGGCATGCACAGTCGCAGAGGTCCTAGTGCAGCAATGGGTGTCAAGGTACGGCACGCCCCTACAACTTCATACCGACCAAGGTAGGAACTTTACCTCTGATGTTTTCAAAGGACTGTGTCAACTACTCGGCATGGACAAAACCCGGACAACACCCTTACATCCCCAGTCGGACGGCATGGTCGAGAGGTTCAATCGTACCATCCTGAATAACCTCTCTCTTCTAGTATCAAGGAACCAGCAAGATTGGGACTTGAAGTTGCCATTGTTCCTGTTGGCTTATCGAAGTGCTGTCCATGAAACTACCGGCTATACTCCAGCCCAGATGCTCTTTGGACGTGAACTTCGTCTCCCTTGTGATCTCCTGTTTGGTTGTCCACCCGATGCGCCTTCATCGCCCGAGGAGTACATCCAAGATCTCCAGGCACGATTTGAGGACGTACACAACTTTGCTCGGGAGCGAATTCACATTGCAACGGAGAAAATGAAGACAAGGTACGATCTAAAGACTACGCAACATGAGTTCCAGGAAGGAGAGAAGGTCTGGTTGTGGAATCCTGTTCGACGCAAAGGACTCTCTCCCAAGTTACAGTGCAACTGGGACGGACCATACACAGTCTTAAAAAGGCTGAATGATGTAGTGGTGCGGATCACTAAAACACCTTCATCAAAACCGAAGGTGGTGCACTATAATAGGCTAGCCAAGTACCAAAAGTATCGGTAATATTAAAATTAAAAATGTAAATACTGGTAAAATTTGCGCATGCGTAATGTAAATATTTGTATATAAATACTTGTGCATATTTGTGAATTTTGTAAATATTTCTCACTTGATTTTTGTGTCTATTTTGTCGTTATATGCAACTTAGTTTTTATATTTGAGATTGTGTAAATTTGGTTAGTTTCGCCTCTTAACCAAGGGTTGCACTGCCCGGGACGTGCAGTCCTTGGGAGGGGGGCAGTGTTACAAAATTGTAAATAATTGTGTTTATTTTCGTATAAATTCTTTCAAAGAGGCTTAGTAAGTTGATAAAGTGCTAATTTTGTCCATTTCTAGTCATTTTAGCGTTGAAATAGCCTTATTTCCCCTTAAAAACGCATTTAAAAGCCCAATAAGGCAGGTAATGGATTTGGCGCCAAATTTGGCGACTTTTTCCCACCTTGGCAATTTTTTTTGGCGACTTTGGCGAGAAAATCCTTATAAGGGATATATCAAATATGGAAGCTGTAAGTTGATTGGTTGACCACTTTCTAGAGTTTTCTCGAAAAATCTGGGTTCCATGGAACAGTATATAAGAAGCGCTTTCTCGCCAAGGCGAGTTAGTTCAGTTCAGTCTGAGATCAGCTTTTGTCAATGTTGCATTGCTTGAGCCTCTTTGGAAGAGACTTGCTTTAAGTGTTATTGCTATACAGTTTGTACTGTGGATTTGCTATTGACAGCTGTTGTTTACAGTGCGTTGCATGAATATAAACGCACCTTAGCTTTAAGAATTAGAATGGTATAGAAGAGTAATAAAAAAATATGAATAGGTGACACTTGATGCAAACTGTATGTGCATGATTCAAGAAATGGAATTACGAGTCAGAACAATGAAAAACCAATATGATTTTTTAAAAAATAATTTTATTGAATTTATGACAAATATTCATGTTGCATGAATTTAAACGCACATGTAAAAAATAAATAACTGAGTAAGAAATACTGTATATAATACTTTGTAAAGCCACCGTGGGCTTCTAGAAGAGCCAGTAAACGCCTTGGCATTGACTGATATAGTGGCATGAGGTCATCAAGCTGATTGTCTTTCAAGCTAATGGAATGGCCGATTTTAGTTCATCTTTCGTCTTAAACTGCTTTCCGTTTACGTAAACACGGTGACCCAGAATACCCCATATGTTCTCCATTATGTTTAAATCGGAGCTTTTTGAGGGAAAATACAGAACTTTAATTTTATTGTCACGGAACTATTTTTTCATGATATGTGCTGTATGTACAGATGCACAATCTTGCTAAAAAATATAATTTCTTCCAACTTTCGTGACTGCTTGACGGCGGAGGTTCCTTGTGAGCATTTGGACATAATCTACAGAGTTCATAGTGTTCTCCACGAACTTTAATTCGAAAATCCCTTTAAAACCTATTGCTGCCCACACCATGACAGACTCACTTCCAGATTGACGTCTTGAACAGTACATTTCTTCGGTTATCATATCGTGCCAGTAGCTATGAAATCCGCCCTGGTCATCAAGATTAAGCACTTTTTCATCTGAGAAGATGACTTTTTCCCAATTTAGTTGATCTAGAATCCATTTTCTTGCCCTTTCCAACCGCATATCCTTCTGCTTTTGAGTGAGGGGTGGTTTTGCCTTCATTTTCTTAAATTTAATGAATGTTGCAGCTTTGATAGTTCTCCATATGGTTGTCCGATGAACACCCAGCTTGTATTGAGCCTTTATCTTCGCACAGGAAATATTCTTATTTTTTTCAGCGTTGCATATTCGACATTTGTCGTAACTGGTGAGCTTTCCTGTTCGCTTCTCATGCGCTTTTTCCCCATAGTTTGCTTCTTTCTTTATATAATTTCGCATAACACTCTCACTACTTCCGATTCAGAGTCCTGTTTCGCGATTGCTAAAGCCTTTACCACGCATAAAGTCGATTTTTATCCTCTCGTCTACTGTCAAAGTTTTTCCTCTTGCCATCCTGTACAAACTCCGTAAATTTTGCACTCAAGCATTAAAACTGATTTTAGAGAATTTTAGCAACACGACTATTTATGTTTTAATTTAATTCCGGCGGCTCTGTTAAATTTTAAACGCAAAATACAGAGTGCGTTTAATTTCGTGCAACAAACGAAAAACAGTGAAAAATAAGAAAATGCTTAAACATTCATTACATAAGATTGCATGAGCCTAAACATACTTGCTCAAAGCACCTTATTCAGTTGTTAGTCATATGCAATAACTGCAAGTCACATTCCTTCTTCAAAACTTTTAAAAATTCTATTTCTGGTATTGGAAAAGGTGCGTTTATATTCACGCAACGCACTGTAAGCTGTGTGTACTGATTAAATTGAAGCTGATACTTGGGTTATCGACCTGTATTGCTCTGGAACTTTCTGTGAATAAATTACTGAATTTTTGTAAGTTTTGCCTTTCATTCTCGGACAACTCACGAACCCCCAAGTACGCAACAATATATATATATATATATATATATGGGATCAATATAAGTATATAGTGTAACCACGTTTCCTACGACTAGCAGTAAGGACGAGTCGAAAATCTTGAAGGGTTTCCAAGTTGACCAACAGGTTTGAATTTAGTAAACATTCGGTATTCCCTTATCGCTTATTTTCTCTCAACGAAAAGCTTGTCTCCCTTATTTTACTAGTGGACTCGTTGAATCCGCACTTGCTCAGAGGCTTCCATGGTCGCAATAAATGTAGTTAGAGAGTATTCAGTTTTACTTGAAAATATTTAGCTGTGCTGTGCATCACAGATTAATTTACATTTAGAACACTGAAGCTAAAATGTGAACCATAGCGATTGTAGCACCACTAGGGACAACGGATAGGAACTAAGAACTTTCTCATTTTGTATTTGTATGTATAGTTTACATAAATAGCTTCTTTGATCAAACATTGGTTTCTGGATTTCGCGAGTAGTATGGCTTGTTAATAGGTAAAGTTGTTTTTCCTCGCTTTCAAAATGTTTTGCATTCATAAAAGCATACTTAAAAGTTTCACAGTTATTCTTTTTTTTTTAAATAAAATTAATTTTCGTAATGTTTAAAAATATGCTTTGTCGAGCGCATTTTTGTTTTAACAGGAACAAAATTTGCAAACAATAATTCTAAAATTACACACAAAATCTTTAATTATTTAGCATTTTTTGTTTTAAATCATAATACAAAAAAGCATAAACTGAAAAATTATTCTTGTTGGTGTAAATTTTCAAAACGTACTTAATATTTAGTATACTCGTTTTTAAAAATAAATTACGACTAATATTTTTTGGTATTTGGTGTTTATCGGACAGCTTTGAGACATGTAGGAGTTATAGTGTAACCTAAGGCTCCTATATATACGAGCTAGCGCATCAGGCATTTTGTTGCCTTAGGGTTGCCACATGTACCCTGAGCGTTTCTCTGATAAACAAACCACAAACACTTATTTTTATCGTCTTACGTTACTTTAGAGTAACTTATTTTATTATTTTTCATAATTTCAGCTAAGTAAACTATGATATGGAAATTTGTTTAGTGATAAACTGCTATAATCTTTCAAGAAGTGATTATAAAGTGTTCACAGACCTTCTGTTACTGTGTATTTGAGTTTTGGCGACATTTTGTAAAAGAAACAGAAACCGCTCTAACAACACATCGTACATCCGTAGGATATCTCAGAATAAAATGACATCCTGAGAATGTACTATGAAAAAAATGTGTTTTTAGGAATATTATTGTTGCTTATTGCTCTTAACTTGACCGGATTAGCTTCAGATCAAGATTTCTTAAAATCATTAAAGAAGCGATAAGGACGCCAAGCGGGAATTCTGTCCTCTTCGGAGGCGAAAAAATGGCGGTGATACGCCGGCCTATTATTTTATTAAAGGGCTCTAGTGTAACCACGTTTCCTACGCCTAGCAGTGAGGACGAGTCGAAAATCTTGGAGGGTTTCCAAGTTGACCAACAGGTTTGAATTCCCATCCAGTTGAATTTCCATCCAGTCATTCGGTATTCCCTTATCGCTTATTTTCTCTCAACGAAAAGCTTGTCTCCCCTATTTTAGTAGTGGACTCGTTGAATCCGCACTTGCGCAGAGGCTTCCATGGTCGCAAGAAATGTAGTTAAAGAGTACAATGACTTTTGTCTCATTTGATCTATATTATATCAATTCACAGTAACAATGCGCAATACCTTGGTTACTTTGTACACCATATGGACACCACAAGCATCCATGCCCGCATCGGGATTCGAACCTAAATTGCGATTAACGGCCAAGTTTGTAAACAATGATAAAACTAAACTGCTTTCAAAAGAAAAAATAACAATAAAAGAAAACGAGCGTTTGCGAAAGTTGGTACCATTGAGCCTACGGAAGTGTCCTATCTGTATAGTAATCAGTACTGTACGTGTGCATTAAATTTAAAAGTAGCACAAATATGGTAAGTCTCAGAAAAAGTTACGGAACATTTATCGCATAGCCTATCTAAATGCAAGATGAATGGATGATAATATAAATTGTTGGTTATAAAGATTTTGTGCTTTTTAGAGATATTTTTTTCTTATATTAAATAAAAAATGACACTTTAAAAACTGTTTTTCAGATACCTTTATTCGGGCCACGTTTCATTCAAGGACGTATCTGAAGCAATATCCACATCTAAAGCAGCTGTAATATATGATGTTCCTGAATTAAAAGATCTCTGTGAAATGTTTTTGATAGAGCAAGATTATAAGCCCTCCATTGTAGTTCCTGTACTTGAAAAGGCAGAATACCTTGATATGCCCCTAACAAAGAAAAAGTGCTTGGATTTTGTACGGACAAATACACGAGAAGTTTTAAAATCGGAAGGTTAGTCAGTTGCTTTTTAAAATTGAAAGTTTTATCAGTTATGTTATATAGGATGGTCGAGAAATTTTGAGCCCGGTTTTAATTGCTTAAATACTGATAATAGGTATATACAGACAAATTACAAGGATGTGTAACAAAAATTGTAAAGTTATGCAAAATCAAAATTTTAAGGGGTTCAGCTTAATAAATTGCAAAATTTTAATTTTGATACAGTGCCATATATAAAATTAGCATGTTTATGTTGTCGCCATCATAAAACTTTCTTACGTATTTTCCAATACAAAATCACTTAGGTAGTACAAGTACAAATTATTTATAAGGAAAATATTTATCTTATACTATTAAGTGAGTAATATTTGTATATATGTGTGTATATTTCACTGTTCTCGAAAACGGTAGCTCGGACAGTCACGTGATTTAACATAAAGGTGCCCTCCGTAGGGTCATTGTGCACACCGAATTTAGAATTTTTGATTAGTTTTCTTTTAATTAATAAAAATATGAAAATAAACTCCTCATTTCTGTAATGACGCAGAATGGAGAATCTTAGGAGAGATTTGATTGGTTTATTTGATTTTTCATTGATTTGAGTGTATTTTACATTGAACTACAGCTACGTTATGAGGAATTACAAGAGATTTGAATGGTTTATTTGATTTTCATTGATTTGAGTGTATTTTACATTGAACTACAGCTACGTTATGAGGAATTACAAGAGATTTGAATGGTTTATTTGATTTTCATTGAATTGGGTGTATTTTACATTGAACTAGAGCTACGTTATGAGGAATTACGAGAGATTTGATTGGTTTATTTGATTTTCATTGGTTTGAGCGTATTTTACGTTGAACTAGAGCTACGTTATGAGGAATTACAAGAGATTTGAATGGTTTATTTGTTTTTAATTAAATTGAGTGTATTTTACGTTGAACGAGCTAACGTTATGAGGAATTACGAGAGATTTAATTGGTTTATTTGATTTTCATTGTTTTGAGTATATTTTACGTTGAACTAGAGCTACGTTATGAGGAATTACCAGGGATTTGATTGGTTTATTTGATTTTCATTGATTTGAGCGTATTTTACGTTGAACTAGAGCTACGTTATGAGAAATTACGAAAGATTAAATTGGTTTATTTGATTTTCATTGATTTGAGTGTATTTTACGTTGAACTAGGGCTACGTTTAGATTTTATTTAAAAATATTTGAATTTTTAATATTTTAATATTATGCGACTTTTACAGAGAACAAATTACAATTGACGCCGCAGGCTCCCGAGATCATGTTTTTTGGTAAAAATTTTCATGGGTCTCTGGCCAGCTAGCTGGTGAAGCCAGCTAGTTTTCTATTATGAATGCAGACAATTTTCATCTCCGAGCCTATTAAACGTTAAAAGAAACTCCATTTTGTGACGTCTGTGAAAAGCTTTTTTTTTTTACTTTCCGAACATATTAAGTAAGGAAAGTATTGTAATTATGACAAAAATTCGACTTTGAGATTTTGGTGTCCCCTGACCTCATTTTTGCTAATTTTACAAAGATGTGTGTGTTTGTGTGTGTGTATGTATGAGTGAACACGATAGCGTCAGAACGCTTTGGTCAAATGAGCTTAAAGTTGGTACATATGTTGTTGGTCACTGTAGAACGAACCCTATTGATTCTAGGGAATCTAGCACTTATTATTATTTTTTTTTTTTTTTTTGCTGGGACACAAAGAAAATTCTTTACCATTACGGCCTATGAGCTCAAATTGTTTAACGTGCGATAGCGATCAAATACCTTATTCAATTAAACTGAAAATTCATATACATGTTATAGGTCACTGTCGCCCCAACTATATAGATTTTGGTGAATCTAGCCCTTATAGTTTTTTTACAGGGACACAAAGAAAATTGTTTTTATCATTATGGCCTACGGGCGCAAATTATTTAATGCGCAATAGTGTCTAAACGCCTTTTCAAATGAACTGAAAATTTATATACATGTAGTCATGTACCATGATGGTACATGTATATACATGTACCATCACACAAACTGTATGAAATCTGGAAAATCTAGCATTTATAGTTTTTTTTTTTTTTTTTTTACAGACACACAACGAAAAATTCTTTATTATTATGGCTAACAATAGCAAATATATATCGTTCATGCCTCGATCGAGCAGCAAAACCATTTTGAATGAGAAATGAAATAAAATATTAAATCAAATCATCAAGGAAAGTAGAAAGAAAAATATAAAAAACAGAATAACCACATGTAAAACTTTCAGACAACATGGAGAATAGCAAGTTGCCATCATATTAATGAAATTAAAAATAAATGATATGCAAATATCGATTAATCGATAAATAATTAGCATCTGAGCATTTTCATTAACGATAACATTCACTGTGTAATTGTTTAATAAGTTAGTTAAAATTAATTTTTTTTATAAATCAACTAGCAGGCTTTGCCCGCTTCGCTGGACATTAAACTTAAATGAGTTGTCAAAATCCCATATCTTTATTAATAACCCAAGTTCTCGCTGTGATTGGTAGAGGTTTTCTCGCTCGCAAAGTGAGGAGTCTAGGTCTCCACTGTCTTCGGCACAACTTACCCACTTCTTACTTCCCCTTCCTCAGCGGGTGAGTTCGAAGTTTTGCAAAATCACACTAATGTACATAATGCGTACACTTAATCAATATACAGTCTGGGTCCCCACTGTCTTAGGCACAACTTACCCACTTGTTACTTCCCCTTCCTCAGTGGGTGAGTTCGAAGTTTTGCAAAATCCCACTAACGTACATAATGCGTACACTTAATCAATATCCGCACACCAAAATTCGCCATTCTAAGATAATTCAAAGCGAATTCAAACGGAAAAACGTGTTTTTACACATGTTTATTGGGAACGACTTCAGTATAAACCCACAACGATATTTGGCGATTTTTTTTGTTGGCGATTATGGCTAAATCATAAATCTAAAAATCATAAATCATATATGATAAATGATAAAATCATAATCTAAATCATAAATCCAAAATAAACAAAATATTAGGCTGCCATATTATATCGCAAACAGTCCAGAACGACATCGTTATCCTTCAAAACAACGCCAAAGAAAAATCGCCAAATTCAGCTGTGTGGTTATACAGAAGTTATACCGTTTATTGCCCTCCGACTCCGAGAAGGGGGGGGGGAGATTTCGAATTTCGTGAAATCCAGTTACAATAAGTGCCGGATGCAAACAAACAATTTACGCACCAAATTTCGTGACCACAGAAGTCTTTAATAGAAAATATAAATAAATAAGTACAAAATGCACAGCTTTAGTATGGGAACCCTTTGGTGACTTTAAATATTTTAAGCCATTTTTGCGATGAACTGAATTGGCTATCTCAATTGTGCAATCAAAGATCTTGGCGAGAAACGTCCGAGCTACTTCGGTTCCGAATTTCAAATTTTGCCAAAGGGATCCAATACTAAAGCTGTTCCATATCGAATCTAGGTTGAAAACGGAAAAAGGGTAAAATAAATTAGAAATATCAGACCTATATTTATAAATTTGGTACCAAATGAAAGAGGCAATTTTTCTGAATCCAGGGGTGCAAACAGTTTTTCGATGCGACAATTAGATATTAAAAAAATAACTAAAGTATGAAATTTAAGTGGCAACGGAAAAACGGAAAAAGGGGAAAATAAATTAGAAGTATCAGACCTATCGTTACAAATTCAGTACCAAATTAAAGAGATGATTTTTCTGAATCCTGGGGTGTAAACAGTTTTTCGATACGACAATTAGATGTTTTAAAATTAACTAAAGTATGAAACTCAGATGGCAAAACTTCATTTAAATCTTTTCATAATTTGTAGTGCGATTCACGCGAATGAAAAAAGTCTTTATCTTAAAAATTTATTTTTGCATTTTATTTTTCCATTCAAAGCGTTTTAGTGAAAAAATATTTATGGCGCATCTGAACTTCGAAAATAAATAGAATTTGGCTGGCAATCAAAAGCTCCAGGAAAAAATTGTGGACGAAAGGAAGTCTTTGGTGAAAAAAAAAAAAAAAAAAGCTGAAAAGAATTATCGCTATAGAAAAATCTCTGCCTCAAAGAACTTTAGCAAAGAAACTACAGGTATCGCAATCGACAATCTGTCGTCAGATAAAGAAAATTGGCTATAAAAAGTGAATAAAGCAGTCTGTCATCAAACGTCTGCAAAAACCATAGAAAAACGAAGAAGACGTTCTTGGCCTCTGTATTTAATGTTACGCAAAGGTAGATACAAAACATGGATAACTTTGGATGGAGCAATGTTTCATATGTCATCCAATACCGGAAAAAAGAAGGTGCAATATATTTCACGTGAAAAGCGTTGCAAAGACGCAGCTGTTTTGCAAAAGGCAAGTTGACCGTCAAGGTGTTATAGCATTTATGGCAGTGTCCTCTCAAGGCTTAAAAAAACTATTTTTTACAGAACCAAATTCTAAAATTGATGCTAAATACTATCAGAATGCAGTTTTCAAGCGCATGATCAAAGAAAGTAAACGGCATTACCCTCAAGTAAACTTCGTTTTTCACCAACATTCTATACCAAGTCACACTGCAAAATCAGATATAAAATGGCTGAAAGATAAAAAAATATATATATTTTCTTCCTCCTGAGTGATGACTACCATCATCCTCTGACTATGCTGCTTACGATTATGTTTCATGGGTATACTTAAAAAAAGAAAAAAAACAATTAAGTAGACGTAAAGTAAGAACATTTTAAGGGCTTCAAAAAGCAGTGAAAGAGGAAGTTGGAAAAATACCTCCAAAATGGTCGAAAAAGCTCTTCCGGCTTGGTTTAAACGTTTATGTAAAGTGTACTATGCTAAAGGAAACCACATTGAAAATTTCATGCAAAATAACTTAATTCAATAAATATTTCTGATGCTCTGAAATCGGTCACACTAATTTTGAACCAACCTCTAAAGCTTTGATTTTAATTGTTTTGATTTTTTTAATTATTATTATTATTATTATTTAATTTTAAATTGGATAATTTTACAAATTAAACGTAGGAAGCCACTAATACCCAAATGCACTCAATTAAATCTAACGAAAAAAGAGTTCAAATGCACCCAATTAAAATGTATATTACCGTGAGAAATGGAAGTACTTTTAATGCAGTTTATTCAAATTATAAATGAACATAGGATATAAAATCCGTACTGATAAGTATAAAGGATTTAAGTCCATATTCTTCATTTTTCAGAAGACGAAAAATAAAGTTAAACTAACTAAAAACTAATCAGCAGAATTGATTAGGAAAAAGGGATTATGTTGGTTTATACGCTTATACCATTCAGTGATTCTCAATCTTCATTTAATAAAGGGAAAAAACTGAATTAAATATTTTATACTAAAGATTAATGCTAAATTTCTGACTTGAATCTTTTTCTACCAATGGATTTTCTCAAAGACTAAATGGCATGGATTTAAATCCTTTGTACCAGTCGATAGAGAATTTTTTTTCTGAGTCTGACTATGTACTTAACTCAGAATCGACATTTTTGGACTTAAATCCTTTATACTTATCAGTACTGAAATATTATCGCAAAATCTATTTAAATTTGAAGAAGGGTGCAAGAGTTTTCATTTCAAGACGGAACACTAACACCAGTATTTTTTATCGACAATTTCTATCATATTCAATCACAATAAATTGCTGCACAAATGCGATAGAAATTATATATATATATATAGTACAGTCGGTAACAAAAGTGTCCGAATACTAGCAAAAATTCCTATGTAAAAAAAGTACACTTCATACGGTTTTGTTGAATAAATCCTTATCGAATCGTGTTCATACACTGACTAAGAACAGGATTCGACAAGGATTTATGTAACAAAACCGTATGAAGTGTACTTTTTTTACATAGGAATTTTTGCTAGTGTTCGGACACTTTTGTTACCGACTGTATATATATATAAAACTGGTGTAAGAGTTCCACCTTGAAACGTTGCACCCTTGCATTTGAAATATACATCGCTCAAAACAAGTAAGATGTATTTTGATTTTGGGTAAAATTTTCCAATGTGGAAATGATTTGTTGACTAATATAATATCTATAGGTGTTGTAAGATATGAAAAAAGAAATAATAATAACGCAAAAAACAAAGGATACTTAAATTTTATTGACGATATTTATCGGCAAACAAAGCAAACACAATTTGTGCATATCATTAAAAAGGTTAGTTCTTGAAGAAAATTGAGTTTTAATAACGGGTATGTTGTTCCCGGATAGACAGCAATGTCCCACATTTCGTGGCAACGAATCAATGTTGATATTACTGTGAATGGATATTCTCTTTCAATTCTGAAGAAGAGAACTTTCCAACTGTCAACTGTTTTTAGGAGTGATAAGTGACCAGCAGCCCTTCTCCCTAGAATGTCCTAAACTTGTTCTATTGGATTCATATCTGGTGAATATGCTGGCCAGTTCATTAAGAGAATTTCTTCGTCGAAAAGGAAATTGTACACTACATGACTACACTGTAAAAAAAAGAAAAAAAAAAGGAAAAAAAAAAAAAACTGATGTAAGCTTACAGCGTAAAACGTTGACAATTTCAGTACAGCACTTTATACTGAAATATATGATTTTTTTTTTTACCCGTACGTTATTTGTATTGTAAATTTACTACACTGACCGATTATCCTCCAAGCTAGCGTTTCAGCTAAGTTATGTTGTTGAAATGTCGTATTCACTTACAAATCCCCTCCTATACATGAAGAATGCTGCAGGTCGCTTTTCACTCTTTATCCAAAATCATATTTTTTTATGCCACAGAAAAAATTTCCATATTTCCAACTTTGTAAACGTTATAATTTTCCTTTTTGAACTCTTTTATTTCATATTTGTTGTCCTTTATATGGTTATTTCTTACCAAACTCACAATATTCCATAATTATTTTGAGTAGTATATATGAAAAGACGGCATATGACGCCCACCGTCTTTATGCGTAAAGGCTTAGTTCTCATTATGTTTTAAAATTTTTAATCAACGAGATCCAGATGTGCCCGATCCACCTAAATTCTCGAAATCCACAATATACGAACGCATAAATATTATGTTGGAAAAATGCTACTTTTATCAGTGAATTACACTCTAATTAATTAGCTTGCTACAAATCAATATATCACTCACATGAAAAGCTATTATCCTATTCTAATACTATCAGACTAAATGAATATATCTTCTACTGTATTTTAAAAGCTTCTTTGAAAATATATTTTTCAAGGTTTTTTCAGAATGCATAATTTTTAGTTAAGCAATTTTTTGGTGTAATAACACAGGCCTACAAAAATGAAGTTGACAAAATTTGATTTGACAAAATTTGATTTTCAACTGATCTTTACGTTCTTTGATATGCTGAAACCGAAAATGCAGTCCATTTTGCTCTATCACATATAGATTTTTGTCAATACAGGGTGTTTACCGACACGATTTCTTACATATACCATCATAACAATCGGTTGGTTGGTTGATATGGTTTTAAGTCGCACTAGTGCTTCACAATTACAATAATAGGCATCTATGATTAATTAATCATGGAAACATACTATAAAACTTACTATATTGGTGGAAGAGTAATGGAAGAAATTGTATAGGCAGGCACCCTGTGTTGACAAAAATCTATATGTGGTAAAGAAACACTGGCTTCATTTTCGGTTTTGGAACACCAAAAAACATAAAGATCAGCCAAAATTATAAAAACAAAATTTTACGTGTCGACCTGTGTAATGTATGTTTATTTTTCTTTTTTTGTGTAATTGCATATTTTTAATATTTTTACAGGTTTCTTTGCATCTGGTTTTCGTGTTATTCAAACAATATTAGGTTTAAATGAACTGGCAGTGAGAGAAATCGAACTGTTGGATTCCTTAGCATGTTGGGTGAAAAAGAATACTGGCCGCAATTCTTCAGCATGCCAATCTGTATTTAAAGCACTTGCACCGTACATTCGCTTCAAAGCTATCAAACCAAAAGAACTTTGTGATTTCTTGGAAAAACATCCTGAACTTCTAGACGATCGTGAATCTGCCATGATACTAAAACATTTGGTTAAACCTGAGTCTCATTATCTTCCACCATGGTGCAGTCGTCAACCTCCCAGAAAAAATTCTCTGGAACCAAGAAAAACTTTTGCACAGAAACTATGGAGCACTTTGAAAGATCCTCAATTGTTTTGATTTTTTTTTTTTTTTCTTTTTTTTTTTTTAATGAATTTTAAAGTAATTATCATACTAGCAACAACAAACTGAAAAAGCTTCACGCTTTGGTGAAAAAAAAAATCAAGCTTCCTGATGAAATTTATTTTATGATGGTATTAAATGAACTACGTCTTTTACAATCAAAGGATCGCGGAAAATCAACAGAAACTATACGTCATCTGAAAACCATTCTGAACACACTTCTCAGCCTGTCTTGACTAGCAAATACTATTCGACTGAAGATGAAATCAAAATCTACAAAAATAAATGCCTAAAACTATTAATTTCATTTCAGTAAGGAAAGCTATATCAACTTCTTTTTATTGTTGACTTTAGCATTCCGGTCCTATAGTTGTGTGAGATTAAGGTCCTTAATTAAATGCTTTTAAGGATTGGCTTATAATATAATGTATAGAGAATCTAATACTTGGGGAGGGGTGGGGGGATTACAAATTTTAATTTCAGTTCCAGAATATAGGAAATGGTTTTTAAAACGATTATACGATGATGATATGATAAGGGCCGGCGCGAGGGACGCCCGTAGGCAAAGAAAAATTTCGACCTCCCTTATTAAATGTCATACATTATAGTTCATGAAAAATAGTTCTGAGGTCATTTTCATTAGAAAAAACTTTTTAATAAACAATCAGATAAAAAATGATGGAGCAAACTATTTTTCACACTTTCGAGCAATGTCATTCCATAGATATAGTAATTTATATAGATCTATCATCCCCATGTTAACGAGCAAAGATTTTTGAGGCCGAAAAAGTTTTTTGCATCAGCCATTAGAGAGTTAAAACTCGAAAATAGTAATAGAATAGAATGTTAGTGAATTTTGAAAATGCCGAAATATTGCGCGTCTTTTAAGTGTTCTGATAAATATATGAAAAGAAATGGGATAAGTTTCCATAAGTAAGTTATATTCAAGTAATTTAGGAAAAATATAATTTTTATAATCAATTGTTTTGTTATTATTATGAAATAATTACTGTCTTCATATTTAATGAAATACTTTTTTAAAATTTTAATATTTTATATATTAGTGTGTAATATAGAATTCTCAAAATTTTTTTAAATGTAGTTAGCAGCCGCGGAAGTTTTAATATATAACATAACTAGCATGTTGTGGCCACCATAAGACTTTCGTCTATAATCCTATACAAATTTACGCAATACAAATAATTTATTAAATTATAATTTATTAAAATTATTTTTCATGATGAATGCAGACGATTTTTATCTCAAAGAAGTATAATAATAATAAATGCCGAAAGAAAGACTAGAGTCTAGTAAAAAAAAAAAAAAAAAAGGAAAAGAAAGGAAAAAGAAAGAAAGAAAAAGGGGTATCTGGAGTTTTTCATTCGCTTTTAGTGCATAAATTTTATTTGCTAAATTACCTGTTTGTATTCCCGTGTATATTCACTGGGGGGAAATACATCCATAAGAGAGTAAAATGGCCGTCTTTTCCCGAGTAAAAAAGGTATCATTTTAACCCTCTCAATGATAAATCTACTCTCCAAAATTTCTGGAGTGAGAATCTCTCTCCTTAAAAAAGTGACTCCTATTTTGACACCAATAAAGGTGAGAAAACACTATTATCACTCTTGAAAATGTGACATTTCTCACTTTTTGTGAAAGGGTGACGCATAGTCACTTTGCCACAAAGAGTGAGGTTATCATGTATTGCAAGATCAAACTTTTGTGGAGTGAGAAATAGCTGCCGCCATCTGTTAATCATAATTCGAATGAAAATTGGACAATTTCTGAACGATCTGATGCATGCATTTGTTTAACAGAACTTATTCCTAGACTTATTCTTTATAACTAAATTTCTGCTGAATAAAAAAAAAGGAAAATAATTATGTTAAAAGATAATTCGGTAAATATTTTTTTCTTTGCGATTGACAAAATCGAAGTAATATTATTAGTGAAGAATCGAAAATCTCAAGAAACATATCAAAACTCGCATTGGAAAGTAAATAGTTTTATTCAGAAATATATAAAGTATAAGAGAAAATATCAGTGCAAATATTTAATGCACAATGCCTTAAAATCTATAATTACCATATTTTTATTATATTCATTGACAGCTAACATATGTGAAATATTAAAAGAAATGGGTATAATTCTTTACTAATATTTAAAATCAACAGCGAGTTTTATACTACTGAACGGAAGAGCTTTTCAGGAAACTCTATAGATTTGTATGCGAAAATTTATTTATTTATTTTATTTTTTATTTCTTTAAATATGTACACTTGAGTAACTTCTTTTCTTTATAAGCTAATTTAAATGAATGCTTGTATTAGGAAATTTGTTTTCAAGTACACATTTTCTTTTAAAATAATTCTAATTTTAGCAATTTCAAAATAATTATAATTTTAAAATATCCATTAGAATTCTGTAATTTTATACTGTTGATAAATGAAGTAAAAAATAAAATATGATTGATCACGTATAAGAATGATTTAGTAATGTAAAGTAAGTGACAAGTGTATGTGCTCAGTGGTTCAGTGGTAAGACACTCGCTTGCTACGAGGACGGCCTGGATTCGATTCCCGACGAATCCAAACTCCCATTATTTCCACCGTTGAACTGGAGTTCATTCGCAAGGCGAAATTAAACGATATCGTCTAGTGTACGCAATTTTTTAAAGAAAAATAATCAGTCATATTCTTTAAATTGCTGCGAATAATCTCACTCTTAATAAAGAGTGAGAAATCTCACTCTTTTGAAAAGTGACTTTTCACTCTTTAGAGGTTGGCTCCATTTTGGCATGTTCAAAGAGTGATATGCCACTCTTTTAGAGTGAGATCTCACTCTTCATATTTTAGAGAGTATGTCTTATTACTACATCTATGTGTCATTCCATGTCAAATCGACCAGTATTTTTAAAATAATTATAAGATAAAAAAAACATTTTTTATATACCATGTTTTAAATTGTCTGATGAATCATAGAGCTCTTTCTTATCAATGTGCATAAAATATTTAAAGTGATATGACGTCAATTTTTCTGAGATACATAATTTAACTTTTATAATATTTTAACGTTCACGTTTAATTAAATGTATTTATTTTTATGTCAAAAGAAAATGAACTCGTTTTTTTTTTTTTTTTTTTTTTTTTTTGGCAACAAATAAATTATAGCTAATATTTTAATGGCTATTTTTACGCTATTAGGATGGATGGTTGGGTTTTACGTCGCACTAGTGCTGCGCAGATGGACAATTAGCGACGGTCTGGGACGCACCCCTAGAAGGTGGTCCGGAGACACGCCATCACAATTTTGATCCTCCACGGAAGGGATGGCTCTCCCGCTTCGGTGACCCCCAGAGGTATAATTTTTGATGGGAACATGGAGGACATTGCGGCCACGACAGATTTTACGTGCACTAGCCACCATTAGTGTACACGACGGTCTTTGGCCGGATCGAGTACCGAACCCGCAATCTTCCAATTACGAGGCCGGTTCTCTACCGACTGGGCTACCCCGGCCCTAACGCTATTAGGATGTTATTATTTTCATATTTTAACTAATTATAAGAAAACTAATAAAAAATTCGAAAATCGGACTTCGAAGTATTGTGTTGTCACCGGCTTCTGAGCTACTGTGAAAGTTTCAAATGTCTAGCTAGTAGCTAAGTTAGTTAAAATTCGATTGCAAGATTTTTACCAGACAAACAAACAAACAAACAAGAATAGAAGTTAATAAAAACATGGTAAAATTAAACCCACCAACACAGATTTGGATAAAATTAGTTGTGCTTATAGGACTTTTCATATGATTCTAGATATGTCAATTATTTTGAGATTAGTCAAAAAATTTTCAAATTATGAACTTTCAAATAATATATCAAAATGACTCATTTGCTGTCATTTTGAATGCTGCACATAAAGATACAGATGTAGAACAAAATAATCGAAACATTTACATTTTTTTTACATTTTGACGAATATCTTGAAAAATACTTAATGTATTGTTCTTGAGTTTTGTGAATAAGGAAAACATGTCATTCCTCATATTTTTCAGCAAAGATTTTGTCCCGAAGGAGGGACGAACAACAAATAGAATAAAATAAAAAATATTTGTGATTACCCTATATCTGGTAGAGGGTCGATTAATCTGCAAATTTAAATATAGTTGTAAATGTTATAGTTTATACGTGTGTAGTGTTTTGTGAGGATAGCTCGAATATTTAAAGAGATAGAAATATTTTATTAAAAAATGCAAATATTTTTCGCAAGTTTTTACTTTATAACTCCAAAGGTTTTTCTCCAAATTTCATGAAACTTCCAGAAACATAACAACATATGCCTAAATCATTATACTATAGTTTAAAACAAATACATTTAAATATTCAAAGATATATGGATAATTATAGTAAATAATTCCTTACTGCGCATGCGTGGACTGTAACAAAAGAACTTTGACATAGCTTAATCTCAACTGTATACAGCACCTTATAAAAAAAAATCCAGTTGAATATCATGAAAATTCATAGAGATAGCAGTGATTAAATGAGCTGTTTTTAGGTACTTTCAAAAAAAGTTTTTAAAGGGTCATACATAAATGGAAATGTGTATCAGAAAAAACATTGCATTTTTCGTTTCAAACAATTCGCTTTTCTTTTTTCTTTCTTTTTTTTAATTGGTAAGTAGTATACATACATAAATAGTATATAGTAAGTAGTACATACTTATAGATCAGTAGTTATAAATAAATAGTGCATAAAAAAAAAAAAAAAAAAAAAAAAAAAAGGCAAATGAATCACAAATATTATATTGAGTTTCACTGTGTAACATTTTTTTCTGATACAAATTTTCATTTTTTAATCATCCCTTATTGTAAAGAACTTTTTAAAAAACAGCTGAAAAACAGCTCATTTAATCACTGATATCTCTACGAATTTTCATGATATTCAATTGGATTTTTTTTTTTTTATAAGTTGCTCTATACAGTTGAGTACTAGACTATGTCAAAGTTTTCTCTCTCACACTATGCAGTCTGCGCATGCGCAGTAATATATTATTAACTACAATTGTCCATATCTCCTTGAATATTAAACGTATTTGTTTTAAACTATAGTATAATAATTCAGGCTTATGTGTCATGTTTTCTGAAAGTTTGATGAAATTTGGAGAAAAAACATTCAGAGTTATAAAGTAAAAACTTGCGAAAAATTTTTGCATTTTTTAATAAAATATTTATAACTTTTTAAATATTCAAGCTATTCTCACAAAACTCTACACACGTATAAAGTATAATATTTATAACCATATCTTAAATTTGCAGATGAATGGACGCATTTCCACACTTAATCACAAATATTTTTTATTTTATTTTATTTGTTTTTCGTCCCCTAAATGGCTTCGCGACAAAATTTTTTCTGAAAAATATGAGGACAGACATTTTTTCCTTATCCCCAAGATTCAAGTGCACCATATTAAGTATTTTTCAATAAGATATTCGACAAAACGTAAAAAAATGAAAGTGTTTCCATGATTTTGTCCAACACTTGTATATAAATGTCTGTAACTCATTATTTATAAATTGAGTTTTTATTATAGAACCAGCAAACTTTTTTTGACTTGTTTAGAAATAATTATAAGATAAAAAAAAAAAAAAAAAAAAAAAAACTTTTTATGTACCATGTTTTTAAATTTTCTGATGAATCATTAATAAAATACGCTAGGATAAAAAAAATAATAATATATAAGCAATATTTAAGCGCGCAGACTCAGTTCAGTAAACTAATAATAATGTAAAAAAAAAAAAAAAAAAGTTTTTTTTTTAAGGTTCACGTTTAATTAAATGTATTTATTTTTATGTCAAAAGAAAATGAACTCGTAATTTTTTTTTTTTTTTTTTTTTTTTTTTTTTTTTTGGCAACAATTAATTCTAGCTAATATTTTAATGGCTATTTTTATTGCTATTAGGAGCTTATTATTTTCATATTTTAATTAATTAAAAGAAAACTATTCGAAAGTTCGAAAATATGACTTCGAAGTATTGTGTTGTCACCGGGTTCTGAGCTACTGTGAAAGTTTCAAATGTCTAGCTAGTAGGGAAGTTAGTTAAAAATAGATTGCAAGATTTGTACCGGACAACAAACAAACAAGAATAGAAGTTAATAAAAACATGTTAAAAAAAAAAAAAAAAAAAAAAAAATAGCCTCCTGTACTAGATGCCTTCAGAGTGACTCAAAAGCTTGGCAACAGTACAAGATAAATATAGTCGAAATATGGCGCCAAATACGGGCTCATTCAGTTATGTTTTGATTCCGTTTTTCAACCGAGTTTTACTAATGTTTTATAGTTATATTTTATTAATTTTATAGACGTGAGAGTTTAAGTTTTCATCATATATGTAATCTAATTTTGATGAAATTTATATGGCCATATATACAAAAATCTGGTGTGAAACAACTGCACGATTACCCACTATTACACGCATTATATGCATTTTCGAGAGATAATGTGATCAGAAAACATAAAAGTGACATAAAGAAGTAAAAACCTAAAATTTTTCCGGTAAGAGAAGTTTATAAAGACATATAAAACGAAGCTTACATATAGCGAGGTAAAAAAATAAGAGAAAAAATTGTAGAGTTATTTTTTGAAACACAAATTTCCGAGATTTGAAGATCTACCTAAGCAGGAAGACTGTTAATTTTCCTCTAATAACCACGTAATACACGAGAAAGAAATGGATTTATATAACAATTTTCAAGAAAATCGTTAGAGCCGTTTTTGAGATACCAACTTTTACAAAAAATCAATTATTGACCGGAAAACAATAATTACATGCAAAAGTATATTTAAAAGTGAGTTAATATGGCGAGTTTGAAAAAAAATCCGTACAGCCGTTTTCAAAGGAACGCGCTTGCAAGACCTGAAATTGAGCTATTTATACAGGACGCCTATCAATTTTCATGAACAAACCAACTATATCATTCGAAAGGACATCTAATAGAGTGTTTATATAGCAAATTTGAAGAAAATCGTTAGAGTCGTTTTTGAGATACGGATTTACGGTCCCACTTCCGGTCTCCGACGTCTCGCTTTCAGTTTTTCAATTTTCACCAAAATTTGGAAAATTCATCTGTACACCAGACCTGTCTTAATTCTGAAGTTTTGTATTTCTATCTTTATTAGTTTCGGAGATATGATATCCAGAAGATTCCACACATACATACACACACACACACACTGACCAATTGCCAGAAACCACTTTTTGTAACTCAGGTGACCTTAAAACGTGTAAATCAGGCGAAATCACGATATCGAATTTTTGGACCCAAATACAATACTTCCATTACATACGGTACTAGGGTAATGAAAGTAAAAATTTGGAATGAAATTCATAGATGATTTTGTAAACAAAAATTCTTTAAATAACAAGCCTATATGCAAGAATTTTTTAAAACTGTAAATCATATTCTAAATTAAGAGTTTGGGAGATTTTTTTTTTTTTTTTTTTTTTTTTTTTAAATAAATATTTCTAAAAAGTAGATGCCACATTTTTTACCCCATTATTCTATAAGCATGGGGAAATTAGGTATTCCTTAAAAAAATTTCAGCCTCTATTTTGGCGTTTTTAAACGTATTATAGTTTGAGCTATTCAAAAAATCACAGAATCGGTTTGAACGCTCTACTTTGTAAACGTCATAAGTTATTCGAAATTAAAAATGTTCTTAACATGACAGAATAAGTAAAAAAAATCGCTTAAATGTGCATTATGTAGCGAGCATATTTACAAGTAAAGATGTCGGATCATTTTTAAAACATTATGTTTCTAGCATAAACATTATTGAATTTCAACATTCCACTATGAAAGCTTTTTTCTTTTTATTTATTTTAATTAAAGAATATTTTTAAATGACGGAAGACGGGGATGTTTCACTTAAACTTTTGCTATGATAATTATTGTATTATTGCTTAAAAACTAATATTAATGACCAAATTAGAATAAAGTAAATGTATTGAAGCGGCGGAGTGTAGCCTAGTAGATGGAGAATTTCAGTTTCTCGTTGGGCCCCGCATCAGCCGAGTTTATTGCTCTAATCATAATTATATTATACCCTAGTAGCTATTTATGGGACCATGAACAAATATATGACGCGGAAATGAACAGAGTTCACGTATGCCAAATGGTTTTAATATTTTTTCTCTATATATTAAAAAAAAGTTTCTGTAGCTGGCGTCAATTTTTTTTTGTCTGCGACAGCATGTTCTCGCGGAGGGCAAAAGGCTCTGCATCATGGGAGGTATCAATGTGTTCCGAATATTTCAAGGAAGGCATTTCAGGAAGTTAGAAATCTGTATCATTTTAATTAACGAAGTTATTAAATAAAAACCTCGGGTTTATAAAGGTACTCTATTTGCCATTAAAGAAATAATTTCTCTTATTACATCATTTTCCACAATGACGTCATTCTCCACAGAGAAATAAAAATGTTATAACTGGTGTAAAAAAATAAAATAAATTCCGCAAACACCCTTTTTTTTTTTTTTTTTTCTACTTTTAGAAAATTAATGTTATTACTGGCAATATTTATGTTTATTTTATTTATTTGTTCTTTTTTTGTGAATAACGAAATAATGTCGTGTATGTATCCGCGATTGTAATGAAATGCTCGCCCTCTGGTGGGCTAAGGTGAAATTATCACACCACTGATAGCTTTCACGATGAAACAATGATAGAACAACAAGAAAGAACAATAATAAATGCACGTGGCTATTATAATTTACTAACAACTGCAGTTGAGAAAGTGCCATCTATCGATCATTACAAACGCGGATAACTAACTGAATTTCTCTTTACCATTAAAGTGTATTTATTATTTTTATTTGAAAACGTTTTTTAAAATACTTTGGATAGATTTTGGTATACAAAAGTATCTAGATTTAAATTCAAACTCAATTATAAACGAAACATCTTCTTATTTAGCATTGATAATTTTTTAACATTACAGAATTAGACATTTCCATGATATATTTACTTTAACTATAATATCTTCCCACAGCTGAATTTGGCGATTTTTCTTTGGCGCCGATTTGAACGATAACGATGTCGTTCTGGACTGTTTGCAGTATAATATGGCAGCCTGCATGCTGTTTATTTTGGATTTATGATTTTATGATTTGCAATTTGTGATTTAGCTTATGATTTTATCATTTATGATTTTTAGATTTATGATTTAACCATAATCGCCAAAAATAAATCGCCAAATTCAGCTGTGGGGAGATGCTATAGTTGTTTCAAAATATTTTAGTTACACCTAATACAGGACCTCACTGGCAGATTTTAAATTTTTCAATTATTTTGAGGATGATTTAAATTATCTATCTCAGTTATGCATGTCAAGATTTTTGCTAGAAAAGTCTAATCTACTTCGGTGCCAAATTTAAAATTTCGCCAAGAGGTTAAACTGTACCATTGCTTTAGCAGATTTTTTTTTTTTTCTCAATTTTATTTTAAATATTTTTTAACTTAATTCAAGAGGGGGAAAAAAGAACATTTTTTATTTGGTCTAAATGTACAAAATATCTCCAGGTAAAATGTTATCCGTATTATTAGAAAGAAAATGGCTAAAGTAGTTTTTCCTGTACCATTGATGTCTCGATAAATTAAATTAAATTAAATTATCCAATATCATTATATTTCATTCTTCACACGCATTTTTTATTTTCTAAATTCAATATTACATAACATATATGTAAAAAAATCAAAGTGTAATCAGTGCATATCCAGAAGATGTAGCCAACAAATATTCAGAAGCCATCATTAACACAAGTTCAGGAGATATCACCAACAACTATCAAGATGTCATGATCAATATATACCTGTAGATATCGCCAACAATAATAATTATTCAGAAGATATCGCCAACAATTATCCAGGAGCCATCATGAATATTTATTCAGAAAATATTGTCAACAAATATTCAAAAGCCATCCAATTTATGAGTGGTGATGGTCTATCTCGAATACTTCAAACCGGCAATTCGTTTTTACAATACAATCAAGGATGAATTTTACACTTATCAGTTGGTTTCGAAAAATGTGATTTTTTTTTTTTTCTTTTTTTCCCCCGATTTAATTTAGTATTTAATATAGTTTAAGAAATGGTAAAATCAGATATTGACGGGCATCTTGGCAAATTGATGGCGACAATGCAAAATCGCTATCTGAAAGAAATTGTCCTGTCGTACTACTACTAATGAAATGTTTACAATAATTGCAATAATCACATAAGGTATTTATTTTCAATGGATCTGACTAAATCATATTCTAGAAAAAATGCACTTTAAAAACTTGCATCTTTACTGTTGTAAGCACCATTTTAAACCTTGCTGCTCATTGGAAATAAATCCAGAGTTTTACATATTGTCCTAAATTAAGTAAAAAAAATTCAATAGTAAAAAATATAGGCATTAAAAAAAATAAGTTCATAATTTCTTTAATCAAGCAATAATGCCCGAAAAATTCATCGTCAAACAGTGACAAAAAATTAACAAGTGGATCGTATACTAAAGCTGTAACGCTAAATCGTTTAGATGTTAAGAATTTCTCTCTGTTCTAAACAGTTAGTGCTATCGTTGTTTATTTTGTGTGTCTAGCTGTATAACATATGTTTTCTCTCAAAATAATGGCAAATTGTTATTAAATTGTCGAACGTTAAAACAGATTTTTCACATATTATAAACGATATATTAAATATTGTGTATTTCAATGTGATACCAAATATGGTGGATTTCTATAATATTGTTCAACTTTTCTCTTGTGTTATGTATTATTAATATTCCAATTCAATGAAAGGCAAAGTTGCGAATAGTCGGGTAGAATCCAGCAGGGGTTAATGAGCGAAGCATGTCGGGGGGAGGGAAAGCCTTCCTCGGGGGTTGGTGAGCGGAGCGAGCAGGGGGCAGAGCCCCCTAGTGTTATAAATTTTCTTTATAAAATATGAGAAAAAATAATAAATACACAATTTTTTCTTATAATTGTGTTTCGTATTTATATTCAAGGTTTGATTTATAATTACATTACATTGGTTATTTAAAAAATTGCTTGGATGCATTATGTATTCTAATTTACATAATCTAATCTCAATAAAATAATATTTCATATTGTATCAATTCATTTAATAAAATATATTGCATTTGTTTTTCCTTTGATTGCCTTTTATTTAATAGTTTATTTTCTTAAATAACATTATTAAGGAAACTAGTATATTATGGCCACCAACGAGATAAATAAGGTAACGTGCTGATTCAATGGTAAAGGATTACCTTTCCGTGATTCAACATGGATTACGTGATATGAACCAATAGATTGATATGTTTGGAACTTTATCGCTATTTTGGCATTTAAAATTTCAATTCGGAAAATTATTATTATTATTAGGTAACGCGAGAGTCCTATGACAGAAATAAATTGTTTTTAAAATAATTTTTCAGATATTTCACATTATAATAAATAATAAAATCCCCCTTTTTTTCCCCCCTTATTTCCTAACAAAGTTTAAAAGTGTTTATAAAGAAAAGTTAAAATTTTAAAAGAGTTAAATTTAAAAACACATAATAATGCCTCAAGCCTCAACTATTTTTAAATATTTTATCGATTAAATTTTGACTACACGAAATAAAAAGAAGTAAAATAAAAACAAAAATGACTTAGAACAAAAAATAAGTAAACGTAAAGTAAGTAAATAAAAACATTGGCGGTTATGACTTTCGTCAAGTACAATCTCCAAGTAGTTGCCATAGAAATTTATTGAAAATAAGCTGTAACCAAGAGAATCAATGCATAGATAGTTCATCTCGCATGACTCATGTTGGACCCATAGATATAGTAATAAGACATAGATTGATCATCGACAATGAAAAAGTGATTCCTTTTCATTCGGGGAAAGACGACCATTTTACTCTCTAATGGGTGTCTTTCCCCGAGTGAATACACACGGATAATTTAAAAATAAAATTTATGAATAATTTATGTCCTAATAGTGAATGAAACTCATTTTTCTTTCTTTCTTTCTTTTTCTACTTCTTTTTTACTATACTATAGTATATTCATGTCTGCACAAAATCGACTTTCTTTTGGCATTTATTATTATACTACATCTAGATAAAAATCGTCTGCATTTATCATGGAAAATAATTTTAATAAATTATAAATAAATATATAATTTGTATTCCGTAAATTTGTATATAGTATTATATATAGAAAAAAGTTTTGTGGTAGCCATAATATACTAGTTATATATTAAAACTAGCGAGCATTACCTCCACCACTGCTAACTGCATTTAAACGAATTTTGAAAACTCCATAAAATTTTAAAAAAGTATTTCTTTATATATGAAGACAGTAATTATCTGCAATTGTAGTGAAATGTTCGCCCTCTGGTGGGCTCAGGTGAAATTAACAGTACCACTGAACGGATAGCTTTCACGCTTTCGTGTCGAGATGCCATTGCTTGCTGCTGCTGTATATTCGATAGGATGAATAAATCTGGCAAAAAAGATAACACATGCTGCTGCGTGCCACAGTGTGACTCCAGTGGATCAAGAAATCTGGAATTAAGCTTCCATTTGTTTCCATGTGACAAATTTAAAATTCCAGTTGCCTCCACTAATGGAAATAAAGCTTTAGTTAGTAGAAAGTCTGAATGGATTAGACGTTTACGAATTGGGAAAGAAGTATCGTCAAGAATGACTGTTTGTTCGAAACATTTCGCACCTGAGGATTTCACAAATAATAATACGTTTAATTTTGTTTTAATTATAAAATATTTTAGATAAAGCTGATCGTTTCCTTCGCTAACGAGCAAAAGCAAAACATTTCATGGATGTCATGGAACAACTGTAGTATTGGTCCACAAGTGCATTTGGTGATTTTTCTTTGGTGATTATATAGAAATGCCGTTTTTGCGCAAATGGTTGCGATGGATTCCAAGCGTAAACAAAAGCGTATTGTATTGCAAAGAATCCAGAAAGGCATCGTTATCGTTCAAAATGGTGCCAAAGAAAAATCACCAAATCGAGTTATGGACCAACTCTATAGTTGTACCTTTATTTTTATTTATTTATTTATTTATTTTTTAAATGTGCCTTTATTGTAAGATAACATATAGATGCAGTTAAAATACAGTGAAATTATTAAATAATAAAACGAAATAATTTTCATTGCATCCTATAT
Organism: Salticus scenicus; assembly: GCA_963930645.1. Classification (NCBI taxonomy): domain Eukaryota; kingdom Metazoa; phylum Arthropoda; class Arachnida; order Araneae; family Salticidae; genus Salticus; species Salticus scenicus. Next base: position 113,275,284 of record OZ005661.1, on the reverse strand, counting down.
CCTATTATGCAATCGATTTTCCATAATGTAATGGCGGAGAAAGAACAATAATAAATACACGTGGCTATTATATTTACTAACAACTTCAGTTGAGAAAGTGCCATCTGTCGATCATTACAAACGCGGATTTCATAATAATAACAAAGCAACTAATTATAAAAATTATATTTTTCCTAAAGTAGTCAAATAAACTTACTTATGAAAACTTATCTTATTTCCTTTCATATCCTGGACTGAGGTAGCTCAGTCGGCAGAGCACCGGGCTCGTAATTGGATGGTTGTGGATTCGGTACTCGAGCCGATCAAAGACCGCCTTGTACACTAATGGTGGCTGGTGCCCGTAAAATCTGTCGTGGCCGCAATGTCCTCCATGTTGCCATCAAAATTATACCTCTGAGGGGTCACCGAAGCCTGAGACCCATCCCCTCCGTGGAGGATAAAAATTGTGAATGGGATGTCTCTGGTCACCTCTAGGGGTGAGTCTCAGACCGTCGACAATTACCCATTGCGCTGTACTAGTGCGACGTAAAACCCAACCAACCAACCTTTCATATATTTATTAGAACCATTAAAAACATTGCAAATTTCAACATTTTCAAAATTCATAGACATTCTATTCTGTTATTATTTCCGAGTTTTATACTCCCTAATGGCTGATGCCAAAACTGTTTTTCAGCATCAAAAATCTTTGCTCGATAACATCGTGATGATAGATCTATATAAATTACTATATCTATGGTTGTACCATGTCAGGGTTACCATTTATCACTCTACTTTATTTATCTCGTTGATGGCCACCACATAACTTTCTTCTATATTTTCCTATACAAATTCACTGAGTAAAAATAATTTATTAAAATTATTATTTAATATAATTATCTTCCATGATTGTCGCACACCTAACTTTAATTGAAAATAACTTATGCCGATTTTTCTATTTTCAATTTATTCTTCTAATAATATAATCGCATCAGTTCAGATTTCACTTTCAAAAGAGCTCCAGGAAATATTAAGTGTTTTTCCGTTCCTATCATTATTCCTCAAAAATCCTAATAAAACAATAAATACCAAAACAAAAATAAACCGTTTTTCTATTATCTCCTTTTTCTTATTATTCTTTTTCCTGCCCGTGCGCGTGGTTTTCATTTTCTAAATTCAATATTATATTAATTTTAATAAACCATGGTATATATAATTTAAATTTTATTATCTATCTTTTTACTTCCTTATACAAAGTATAAGGAAGTATATTTAATAAAGAAGCATCACAAAACTGGCGTTGTAAAAATTATTACTTACAAACTTTGAATAAACACCATAAAATGCAATAAACTCGCAACAATTGTTTCGGGTCGAAAAAACACACGACCCTTCATCAGGCGAACAAAGTAAGCACGAGTACTGCAGTCAAAGCGGCAACGCACAAAATCGTTTAAAATGAAAAGAAAAGAAAAAGTTTATAAAGTAGAAACTAAATATAGCTACTGGTGTGAGTAGAATTGTACAAAAAAACAAGAAAATAAATAAATGAGTGAGATTAAACATATAACAATCTAAGGATAACAAAAATTAAACTAAAATCTAAGTTACGTGAGTAATTTCCAAGCATCAGAGAAGAAAGGAGTGGAAAAAATATCATTAACAAGATTTTTCGAATTTTTAAATATGTAAAATGCAGTAAATCCCCAAGTCCCCCCAAGGCACAACTTTGACATGAGTCCCCCCCAAGGCACAACTTTGACATGGGTCCCCTCCCCAAGGTACAACTTTGACATGAGTCCCCCCCAAGGCACATGAGTCCCCCCAAGGCCCAACTTTGACATGAGTCCCCCCCCCAAGGTACAACTTTGACATGAGTCCTCCCAAGGCACAACTTTGACATGAGTCCCCCCCAAGGCACAACTTTGACATAAGTCCCCTCAAGGCACAATTTTTTTTTTTTTTTTTTTTTTTTTTTTTTTTTTTACGTATGCATGCATTTTTTAAAATATTTTTAGCCAAATGTTTCGGGTCCAGTGACAATGTTTTTTAACATTATGTATATTTCTAAAAGTGTGTAAGGAAGTAAAAATGTAAAATTTTACATATTTAAAAATTCGAAAAATCTTGTTAATGATATTTCTTCCACTCCTTTCTTCTCTGATGCTTGGAAATTACTCACGTAACTTAGATTTTAGTTTAATTTTTGTTATCCTTAGATTGTTATATGTTTAATCTCACTCATTTATTTATTTTCTTGTTTTTTTGTACAATTCTACTCACACCAGTAGCTATATTTAGTTTCTACTTTATAAACTTTTTCTTTTCATTTTAAACGATTTTGTGCGTTGCCGCTTTGACTGCAGCACTCGTGCTTACTTTGTTCGCCTGATGAAGGGTCGTGTGTTTTATCGACCCGAAACAATTGTTGCGAGTTTATTGCATTTTATGGTGTTTATTCAAAGTTTGTAAGTAATAATATAAGGAAGTATAGTAATCCCAATTTGCGAAATGGATTTTGTATTTCACATTGCTCGAAAACGAATGATCGCTGAATATTGCCAATTTATACGTGTGAAAGCCATGATGTCTAGTTGCACACCTGCAAGTTTCGTCTTATCACGAGCTCTCGTTTTAGAGATGTAAGCGACTTTACACGATTTTTCGTGACGTCTGTATGTATGTGTGTCTGTGTGTGTGTGTGTGAGTGTATGTCGCATAACTCAAAAACGGTTGGACGTAGAAAGTTGCGAATTGGTACATAGGTTTGTTATAACACCTAGTTGTGCACCTCCCTTTTTGGACTTTATATGATTTTCCGTTTTGGAGATATTTCGGAAAATTAGGTTCATAATGGGCAAAATGTATCAAAAAACGGTAATAGCTCAAAAACGGTTTGGACAAATCTTGCAATTTAACTGACTTCTCGACTAGCTAGACATTTGAAACTTTCAGAAAAGTTCAGAACACGTTGACATGAGTCCCCCCCAAGGCACAACTTTGACATGAGTCCCCCCCAAGGCACAACTTTGACATGAGTCCCCCCCAAGGCACAACTTTGACATGAGTCCCCTCCCCAAGGCACGACTTTGACATGAGTCCCCCCAAGGTACAACTTTGACATGAGTCCCCCCAAGGCACAACTTTGACATGAGTCCCCCCCAAAGCACAACTTTGACATGGGTCCCCTCCCCAAGGTACAACTTTGACATGAGTCCCCCCCAAAGCACATGACTCCCACCAAGGCCCAACTTTGACATGAGTCCCCCCAAGGCCCAACTTTGACATGAGTCCCCCCCAAGGCACAACTTTGACATGAGTCCCCCCCAAGGCACAACTTTGACATGAGTCCCCTCCCCAAGGCACGACTTTGACATGAATCCCCCCAAGGTACAACTTTGACATGAGTCCCCCCAAGGCACAACTTTGACATGAGTCCCCCCAAGGCACAACTTTGACATGAGTCCCCCCCAAGGCAGAACTTTGACATGGGTCCCCTCCCCAAGGTACAACTTTGACATGAGTCCCCCCCAAGGCACATGAGTCCCCCCAAGGCCCAACTTTGACATGAGTCCCCCCCCCAAGGTACAACTTTGACATGAGTCCTCCCAAGGCACAACTTTGACATGAGTCCCCCCCAAGGCACAACTTTGACATGAGTCCCCTCAAGGCACAATTTTTTTTTTTTTTTTTTTTTTTTTTTTTTTTTTTTTTACGTATGCATGCATTTTTTAAAATATTTTTAGCCAAATGTTTCGGGTCCAGTGACAATGTTTTTTAACATTATGTATATTTCTAAAAGTGTATAAGGAAGTCATGTGGTGCCCACATCAGATTTTTTTTTCATGCTTTAAATCTCTTCTTTTTATTTACTCTTTGTGATAATTCTAATTTAGATGTTCAACTATTTTGGCTAAGAAAGTATCCCGCAGACTCTCTTCGCTATGAATTTTCCTCACGGACGTGACACACCCCTGCCAATTTTTTTTTTTTTATTCCTTTCTATTTACCTAAAAAATAGCATAAAGAAATATACTACTAAACTCGCGCAACCTGGAACCCTTTAAAAAAACAATTTTTCTATAACAAAATTTTGCCAACATTTCAAAGCATTAAGTTGTATAAAATATACATAACACACATGGGAATAATACTACGTTCACTGTTCATGATATTTATAAATTATAGTTCTGTTTGAATAATGTCCAACAGTTCTGCTATTTTAGGCTCTTTGATCTGATGGTTGGATTTCTTCCTCTATTTTCAGTCGAGATAAACTATCAGCTGCAACATTTTGAGTCCCTTTACAGTAAGTAATAGTGTGTCGCCACTTTTGTAAAGATAAAATCCATCTAGTTAACCAGGCACTTTTCGGTGTGATCTCTAATAGGAATTTGAGTGGATTATGATCTGATATTATTTCCACTTTGCTGGCTATGATCCATTTATTAAACTTGTTGAGTCCAAATAAGATGGCCCACGCTTCTTTCTCTATAGTCGACCTTTTCTGTTCGCTTAATGTAAGTCTCTGAGTTGCAAAGGCTATCACTTTCCAATTACTTTGGGTTTCTTTTTGAGTAAGACAACATCCAACCGCAATATTTGACGCATCAGCATGTAACTGAAATGGTTTGCTAAAACCCGGCGTTGACAAGGGTGTCGTTTGGCATAAGGCTTGTTTTAATTGTTCAAAGGCTTTTTGATGACGTGTTTCCCATAAAATTTTATGAGTTGTTAGTTCCGTTAGTGGTATTGCTGTTTGTGCAAAGCCTGGTATGTAAGACCGATAAAAATTCATTAAGCCTAATATTCTTCGGACATCGTTTTTCGTAGTAGGTGGTTGTAATTTAGCTATTGCTTTTAGTTTTTCTCCATCTGGTCCATGACTACCACCTCCAATTATGTGTCCTAAATACTTTAGAGTTTTAGTAGCAAATGTGCATTTCGTAAGTTTCACTGATAACTCTACCTTTCCTAACTCAAATAGGACTTTATCTAGGTGTACTAAATGATCTTCAAAAGTTTGCGATAAATTATAATATCATCAATAGAAGCTTGAGCATAATCTTTGTGATCTTTTAGTACTATATTCATCTCTCGCTGAAACGTTGCTGCTGCTCCTACTAAACCAAATGGCTTTACTTTCCACTGATAAGTATCATTGTGAGTTGCGAACGTTGTCAGTGTTTTGCTGCTTCCTTCCAATGGTATCTGCCAGTATCCTCGGAGTAAGTCTAAACTAGTCAACCAATTTGCTGCTCCGTCTACATATATCAGTCCATCCATGTCTTTCATCGGAAATGGAGTAGGTTTCGTTGCTGTGTTCAGCGCTCTATAATCTACACATAATCGTACTGTAGCATCCTTTTTAGCAACACATACTATTGGGTATGCGATCTATGCTACTGATCGTTCAATCAATCCAACATCTAACAATTCTTGTATTTGGCGGTCAATTTCTTTACGATAAACAACTGGTACTGAATATCTATGTGGTTGCTTACGAATTACTCCTGGCATAAGTTCAATCCGATGTTTTCCAACTTTCGCAGTTTTCATAGCTGTCACAAATCTTTGTCTCTGTTTTCATAGTAAGTCTTTCAACTCTCGGATCCGATCTATGGTTAACCATTCTGGCTTGATTGTCTTTATTGTTTTCTGAAATTCCTCGTCTTCTTGATCAAATATTGGAGTTTCTTCTACGTTTCCAAATTTTGCATCGACTTCTAATATCAAATTCACTGCCGACACTTTTGCTAAATATGGACGTAATTTATTCTGGTGTACGACTTTGATTGTACCATCTGCCAGTTTCACTACAAATGAATGAGGACTTCTTTGTTTGACTATTTCCGTCGGACCTTGCCATCTTTGTGCGAATCAGGTATTAGAATTACTTTATCTCCTACTACAAATTGTCTATTGGATGACCTTAGATTATAGTAATGTGCCATTCTTTCTTGTTAGATTTGTGTTTTGAGATTTGCTTTTTGCGCTACTTGTTCAAGTTTCTTCTTTAGTTCTTGCAAAAATATTGATATGGGTTTAGTGTCAAGTTGTAAACCTTTGTTTTCTCCTGTCCAGGAATACTTTAAAATAGACAAAGGTCCTGTAGGTTTTCGGCCATACAGAAGTTGAAATGGTGCTACTTCCGTAGTACTGTTTGGTATCTCCCGGTATGCCCATAATATGAAGGGTATACATAGATGCCACTTTCTTCCTTGTTCTCAGATAGTGTGGTGTAGCATCTGCTTCAAAGTTTGATTAAATCTTTCTACTAACCCATTAGATTGGGGATGAGATAGAGTAGAGAATCTTGGACTTGATCCTATTATCTTATAAAACTCTTGCGTCAGTTTTGACTTGAAGCATGTCCCGTTATCGGATGCAATCACATTTGATATCCCTGTTCTAGAGAAAATTTCTAATAATGCTTCACAAACGACTTTTGCTGTGAGATTTCTCAATGGTATTGTTTCTGCCCATCTTGTATGTTAATATACGAGACACAAAATGTACTTATGTCCTTTCAAACTCGCTGGCTCAATTGGTCCTATAATATCAATATTTACCACTTGGAATGGTATTTCTGGTCTAAATACAGGAATAATTGGTGGCCTTTTCTTTGTTTTTACAGGTTTTCTTAACTGACATTCCGAGCATGTGGCACAATATTTCCGCATATCTTCTTTCATATTGGGCCAATAAAATGAATAACGAATTCTCTCTGTTATCTTCCTAGCTCCCAGATGACTTCCAAAAACTGAATTGTGGGCTAACTTTAATACTTCCTCCCTTCAACATTTTGGTAAGACCAACTGTCCTGTACCTTCGCCCACCACTTTATCTTTGTGAAAGAGTACCCTTTGTGAAATGTAGAAATTACCCTTTTTCTGTTTAGCTAATTGCCATAATTTTCGCAATTCTAAACATTCTTTCTGCTCCTTTGCAAACTGACTGGATAGAGAACCTTCTGTCTCCTCCTCAGAGTCTTCTTCTGAGAGAACCTCTCCATCGCTCGAGTCTATTCCCGACTCTCCTTTTCCCGTATCAGAAAGAGTTTCACTTTCTTCCTTCTCCTTTTCTTCAAAATTTTCTACTCTCCCATGTCCAACATGGCATCCAGCTACATCCGCTTCTCCTGATTCCGTCTCACCGATTAATTGCTCATGAATGTAATTAACATTTCTTCTGACAAACCGTCAGCTACCGCACATCATACTTGTGTGTGTATCACATTAGTAGATCCTCCCACTGGTACTGCTAATGGGATTTGCGCTAGGTCACACTGTACTGGTGGACCAAAAATACCTTTCAAGCAAATTGTCCTTCCCTTGCCAAAGGGTATATTCCTAACTTTATCTTTTCTAACCACAGTAACTTCCGTTCCTGAATCTATTACTGCCTCTACCATTTGTCCATGTACACTAATCAAGGTTCGGTTTAATATACACAATCCGTCCTTTGCATTGTTTCTATCTCGTACATATCTTAAATTTTCCACTTTTGCCATGACAATTCCTTGCTTAACACTGGCATCTGGACTCTGTGAACTGTTCACCCTGGCCACCCTTTCTGATTCTGATCGTGGCATAAACTTTTTCTCTCGCCATCTTGGGCAATCCCTTTTAAAATGATTCCGTGATCCGCAAATGAAACCTTCAAACTTATTACTATCCAATTTTGGTCCTTCTTTTTTTATCCTTTTCGATTCCAATTCCTTTTTATATGTTCGCTGAGATCCTTTTGTTATTCCTTCAGCCTTATGTGATTTTTGATTGTCATAATATGCATATATGTCAGTAGCCCTTAATTTATATGATTTTCCTTTCGCTGAGTAAAATAAATCACATTCCTTTGCCTCTAGATTCCTTTGCCAACCATCACCTTGTTTTATATTTATGTGTGTTGTTGTTTCATGATCCAGAGTTTCCATCACGGATTAGGATACAGGATGATAAACTAGATAGGGCGGTCAGCGTGGGGAACGGAGCTTTATTTTCCGCATTAATTCAGCCGAACAGAGTAAGCGATCCGATCGCCGCCTGGTGTAGTATCTTTGAAACTCATCGGAAGAAAGGGAAAGCCCGCCCCTTCGGCTTCAGTCACCCAACGAACGAACAGCCAGAAATGTAAAAACGCGCTGATTGGTGTATTTTCGAGATTTGGTCGCCCTCTATCTGTAAGATGAAAATTACTACCTTTCCGTAACATTAGTAATACATCCTTCTCTTTTAATCCGTGGTTTCCATAATACGATCAAAGAATATCTACTACGAGAAGAAGGAAAGCTCCAGTAGAAATAATGTAAAAGCGAACTGGGAGCGTCTGAGCAAGCGCGCGAAGCAAGTATTGTTGCATAGCAAACTTTACAGGGAAGTGACGATACGTAGGATTTTCTATCCCCTCCTTTTATTGCTTTCTGTTCCAGTTACGGGATTTTTGATTTACTGATCATACAGAAACTGGAAAGTTCTTCATAGGCGTTTTCTTTTAAAATAAAAGGATTTTTAAATTTGTCATCAGATTTGTAAGAAAGTTAATATTTTTGTCAAATAATTCTTTTAAAAGGGGTTATTTTATATTTTATTTTAATTGAAAGAAAATCGACGATAAAAATATTAAATTAAAAATATTTCTAAGCACGCACTTTAATGTTTTTTAAAAGTAATATTTTGAAAATAAATAAATAAATAAATAAAATAATAATAAACGATATATATATATATATATATATATATATATATATATATATATCAGTGGCGTATTCTCTGGGTATGCTAGGCATGCGCCGCATACCCACTAAAAACTATCTAAACTTTAAACAGAATTTATTTAAAAATAAATTATTTGAACTAATTTTGTTAAACACTCGCTTCCATTTATACAGTATCAATCATTCAGTTTTGAAAAATTATAGTGAAAGGAAATTTCTTTTTGTTACATTATTCCTGGATCCGAGTGTTTTTTTTTTTTTTTTTTTTTTTTTCTTACTATTGTCGTTACTTCCCTCTGGCTTTGTTTAGGAGACATCTGCTGACCAGTATCGTCCCGAAGATACCATCCCTCTCTTCTGCTGACCGGTTATTGCTTAGGTCATGCTGCCTTTGTAAAGCATGCCCTGATATAGGGATTTTTTGCTATTTGAGGGAATATTCAACGTCCCTCTAATTTTCACTCGTACTAGCTACAAGGGGAGTTCCGCTGTATAAACGACCCAAGGCATGCTACCCTAGGAGAGCATATTCTGGAGTTTTGGGGTATTTTTTAAAGCGTAGGGATTTTGTTACCTTCGGCAGAGATGTTTGCATAGAGGAAAGCTGGCTTTTCCGACTGATTGATAAATTAAAACTTATACTTTATTTTACAATAATGAAAAAAAAAAAAAAAAAAAAAGAATTGATTTGAAAATGATGATTAAATTGCAAAATAAAATTTGGATAAATTTCCAAAAGTTGTTTTATGTGCCAGAAAAGTTTCTTTATTATTATTATTATTATTATTATTTTAAATCTAAATAACTTATTCTAAGCGAAGACTTCCGCCAGAAATAAAAGTATGTACAAATTTTGTTTATTCAATAATATGAATAAAGCATATGAAGGTCAGGCCACTGATCGCAAATTTACAAAAAAATAACAATTGCGTAGCTTTGATCGTGCAGGTGTGCATAGAATTTTTTCTTTCTTTATTTTTACTTTATTTTTCTTTCTTTATTTTATTTTATCTTTTTTCTTTTGTGTGTGTGTATGTGTGCTTATTTTATTTCCTTATTTTCAAATCTGAATTTCTTAAATTAATTATTTTATTTGTTTATTTATTTATTTATTTTGGAATGTTCCGTTAATTTTTCTGCTTTATTTTCTTAAATTTTATTTAAATTGCTTGTTATTTTTTTTTTCATCCATCTGCATTTCTTATAAAAGATCGCTATTGTATTTATTTTTTCCTTCTTTCGCATTAAGTCATGCGATCAAATAGTTTTTATACGATAAAATTTTAATACTGTTTCTTTTTCTTTCTTTCTTTCTTTTTTTTTTTTTTTTTTAATACACATAATAGTTGCGTTTTCAAAAATTGTTTATGTAAAGGTGTAATACCCTCTTTTGAAGAAGAATGTTTATTATTTTTAATGTTTTGTTTCTATCGAAATCAAATGGTAATATGATAGAAAGAATTAAACTTATTAAATTTTTAACTTTATTAAAAATTGTAACAATTAACTTCTTGTGTAAGAACTATCAGAGGTCAGATAAGCACCTACATTGAAACGCTCGCTTAAGGCGCTGCCACTAGCAGTGGGGTCCCCAATCTGACATAGTGCGGTCGTGGAAGACACAGCAGAAAGCAGCGAACACCTGAAGCCAAGTTTTCAGCGATTTCAGTGGTTTTTTTCTTGCCGGTTCTCACTATTTTTTCTTTCTTTCTTTTTTTTTTTTTTTTTCTCTTTTTTGTTTCTAAAGTGATATAAAAGATTGTGATTAAATTTCTTTGAAAATTCATTTAAATACAGCGATCAATGAAGCGACCAAATGGGCCTTCAATAAGTTAATATAAGAGTCCTTTAGTTATATGATATATCTAAAATTACCAAGAAATTGGAAGCCCACCAGCAGCCGAACGGTTCTGTCCTCAAAGCTGGTAGATGGGAAGTGTCGGGTTCCATGGTTTTCTCCGAAAGACGCGTAAATAAGGCTAGGACCCATTAGAAAGACCCACGACGGACGGCATTCCACCCATAGGCCTAGGACACGTGTAGTCAATCGGACTTGAATTCTACCAACCAACCAACCAAGAAACTGGAAAAATGCTAGCTTAAATTTGATGAAATGATATCGTCTTGATCAGTAGTGTTCTTTCCATAGTTCGCTTCAGAGCATGCCCAGATTCAAATGTCACGGTATATATATATATATATATATATATATATATATATATATATATATATATATATATATATTATATATTTATATATATCTATATATATATTATATATCTATATATATATATATATATATATATATATATATATATTATATTTAAAAATCTTATATCTTTTAATATTCTTTGGACGTAGCACCAGTTTATAAGGATAAAATTTTCGCAATTAAAAAAAAATAATAAATGATTTTTTTTTTTTTTAATTCCCTTTGATAATCACATTATTACTTAATTGTAGTAAATAATGCACCTATTCTATTGGGTTGTTCGATAAATAATGTCGTTTTTTAAAATCTTCGCTTCTAAAAACTAAGGCTTCTTCGAGCGTGTAATTTTTCAACTTACCGAAAGATGGCAAAAGGTCATCCAACAAAATGGTCAATATATCATTGATTAATGTTTGTTGTTAATATAAATAAATTCACTTTGAAAAACATGAAAAAAAAACGACATTATTTATCGAACAACCCAATATATATATATATATATATATGAATTTTAAATTAAAGTAATTAATGCAAATGTATGTTAATTTTTAAATATGTAAACTGATATGATATTCGACGACAAAATATTAAATAAAAAATATGAGGAAACACATACTTTAACCTTTTATAAAATTAATAGCTTAAGAAACAAAATATCTTTCAATAAATGTATTTATAATATATATATATATATATAAATTCTTTTATATCTTAATATTTTTTCGACGTAAAACCAGTTTATACGGAGCTTTAACTTTTCGCGATCTAAAATAACAAAATCATAGATAAACTTTTATTTTTATTTCCTTTGATAATCACATTCCTATTTAATTATAGTACATAATGCACCTATTCTATATATATATATATATATATATATGGATTTTAATTTAAAATAATTAATACAAAACCTATTTAATTTTTTAATATGCTAATAGATATGTGAATAATAAAAATAAAATAATAATTCAGAACATGTGCACAAACTTTTATAATTAATTACCTAATTTAAATAAAGGTGCAGAATACATACTTTTATTAGATCTTCAAAACCATCATCACCATCAATTTCTAAATATTCTTTAGTCTAAAGCCAGCAAATAGTCATCTTGGAAGGCATAAAAGCAATAATATTTAATGCCTTCTAAAATTATATCAACTAGCGTAAAAGACCATGTTGATTGTTGAAAAATATATTCTTCCGTGTTATAATAATTCATAAAAATGGTTGTGAGATCCTCAATACACAGTTATTACAGAAATTTAAAAAGTAAGTATTCTATGCATGTAGGTTAATAAATACACAAGTCATAACATGCAATTCAAATTCATCCTATTATTATTTTAATTATACATTCTTTTAAAACAGTAGGGAATCGATCTGATAGGAAAATGTGCGTAAAAAATATTATACATAGGAAAAATTTAAGTTAAAAAGTGAATTCATTTCATAGACTGAAGAAAAAAGCTTAGAAATTAAATAAAGCAAAACTGATCCTAAATTAACTATAGCATTTAAGGGGGATCGTCAGTTACGGATTTTCTAGATTATTAATGCTAAAATTCTAAAATCAATCCCGTGCATTGTTAATGCAATTAATTTGTTTGAATTTTTTTTTTTTTTTTTTTTTTTTTTTGGCGTTAGATATAACTTTTATCTCTCAGACGATATAATTTTTAAAACGAGATGTGTTCTCAATCTTTTTTAAATTTTAACTTTTCAGAAAATTGCATTTTTTCGAAAAATTTCATTTTGTTTCTTTTAGCTATTAATAGATGGCGTTGCTATTACGGATCGTTTCTCCTATTTATTGAAAAGCTTTTATTTTTGTCATTTTTTAAATTTTTCTCATAATTTTATGTCATTTTCTTATAAATAGCTGTATAAGGGATATGTGTAGAGCAATATGATACCGAAATATCCTTCAGAAAATGCTTTTATTATTTTCTAAACTGATTTTTTTCATGGCATACTGCAGCAGAATGACAGATATTTTTACAGTAACCCTAAGCCGTCTGCTTCAGCTCCGGTAAAAAGAGCGCTTATGTTTTGAGTTGAGTTTTAGTTTCAGTAGAAAATATCAACTGAGCTTATTACGTTGTTTTTCTCGACTATTGCAGCGACTTTAATTAAGATTAAGAAGATTAAGCTTTCTTATTTATCTATTTATTTACTTAACATTTTATATTAGGAATGTTTTTTTCGTCCATTTTATTTTTGTAATTAGACAGAATGTCGATGTTTATAACTTGTTCATTGTTGTCATTTGAAATAGACATTTCGGAATAACTTTTTCGATAAATTCGTTGCTTACAAATCATTACAAGCGCAAATCACTGACGTTTCAGTAAAAAAACTGGAAAATATGAACTATTTTTTTTTTTTTGTGTGTGTGTCTTTTAATCATTATACAGAAAAATAAACATAGACAGTATTTTTAAAAGGGATCGGGCTCATTTTCATGTGACAATATCGCATAGGCAAACTTTCGCATATCTCTTTTCTCGGATAGTGGGCGACGGACAAAGAGGGTTTCCATTCGTCTATTCTCACTCTGTTTGGAGAAATAACAGAGTAAGAAACGAAACTGCCGAAGATATCAAAACTTTTATGTATAAACCAAGCATTTTTCCTTTTCCAAGCTGGCGCGATCTCGGGCAGCGCACACACAGACTCGGGTCTCCGAGAATCTAAAAAGGAGAGGTTAAATATGAGGTTATAAGATGGCACGATTTTGCCATATTTAAATCTATAAAAAAATTGTTTTCTGTTACCGTATCGTGTAAGAATTGTATCTATAACTAGACCAAATTTTTACTCGCCACAGTAAAAATTTCACTCGCCAATGGCGAGCTGGCGAGCGGAAATTGTGCGCCTTGTATATATATTAATAGAATCGTACATCATAATCCAAAATAACAAATATGACAAATTTCCTTGGAAAAGAATAAATAAATAAATAAAAATAAATAAAAAAAAAAAAAAAAACCTCTATAAATTTTTTTCTAAGAAATTTGAAATTGATAAAAAACAGAATTTCCAAATCTTTTATTTTCTATTGTTTGATACAACAAATGCATAGTAATCTGTTTTTTATTGGTGTTTATGCACAAGGAATGGTAATAAAAAACATTTTTTTTTTTTCTAAAAGTAAAAAAAAAAAAAAAAAATGTTAGGAAGTCGAAAATTTGAAATCATTGAATTGACGAGATTTTCGGATTATTGTTCATATGTATGGTAACAAAGTTGTAAGATGTAAAAAGACATAGATGATAAAAAGCCGCCGCAATGCTGAAGAACCAAAATGAATTTATGCATTTATGTGCGTATGCGTGTATATATATATATATAAATTTATTGAAACTAGTGGATCTGCAGATCAGGAGCCTCAACGTCCTATTTGCACCAGACATTTTTCAATAGGTCACTTTTGTTTATTCCTTATTATACAATAGTATATATTGATTCGATTGACTTATTACCATAATCAGATACATTCCTGAGGGGGGCTGCCGCCCCCCTCAACCCCCCGCTGTATCTCTCTTTGTATACCTATTTGTATATCATATAAAGTGTTACGGAATTGAAAATAATTGCATTTATTTTTGTATAAATTTTTTCAAAGAGGCTTAGTAAGTCGGTAAAATGCTAATTTTTTGCATTTCTAGTCGTTTTAGCGTTAAAATAGCCTAATTTTCCTTTAAAAACGCATTAAAAAGCACCATTTAAGGGAAGAAATGGATTTGGTGCCAAATTTGGCGACTGTGTCCCTTCTTGGCTATTTTTTTGGCGACCTTGGCGAGAAAATCCTTATTAGAGATATACCAAATACGGAAGCTCTAATCTCATTGGCTGATGAGATACGATAATTTTCCAGAACAGTCTGTGTACGATAGAATAGTATAAAAGGAGCATTTTTTTAGCCAAGGCGGCCAATCTCAGATGTGTGTCAGTTTCGTCAAATGCTTGCTTTGCTTTGAGCCTCTTTGAATGAGACTTGCTTTATGTGTTATTGATAAACAGTTTGTACTGTTGTTTTGCTGTTAACGGCTGTTGTTTAAGCTATGTTTACTGGTTGAATTGAAGCTGATACTTGGTTTATAGACCTGTATTTTTCTGGAACTTTCTGTAAATAAATCACTGAATTTTTTCAAGTTTCACCTTTCATTCTCGGACAACTTACGAACCCCCAAGTGCGCAACAATATGTATTCTTAATAAACGACGGTCTTGTATTATATCCCTGAAATTCATAAATACCAAATTTCATACAAAAAAATTACATAGCATATCGGAAATATTTTGCGTATTCATTAAACTAATTATCAATTCTTTGCCCACAATTTTCAACAGAAAAACATGCTTTTAAAATTCTAATAAAATTTCATTATATTTGATGGGGTGTAACCATGTTAAAATACACTTTTAAGAAATACCGACTATAGGCCGTAATAGTACGAAATTCCTTTATGTATCCCGGAAAAGTAGCCACAGTCATTATAAACGCCAATAATAAGAATAAACCAAATTAATTATAACTCATTACTTTTTCGAACTAATTTGACATCATTTGGATGATTACAGTACATACTCGGAATTATTTTGTGTGGTCCCATAAACTATTTAGTCTATACATAACCTTTTTTAAGAGAAAACATGATTTTAAGCATCTTTATAATGTATGTTAACTTTATTAAGTTCAATTCAGCATAAACGCATTAAAGAGCGCTCTAAAATTAAAAATTTGTCCATAGGCTCTAATGTTACGAAATTCTTTCGTGTGTCTTTGTAAACGAACCATAAACATTGTATACACCAGTAAAAACTATTCAGCTTATTTTGCGTTTAAAATTAATAATTGTTCCAAATTTAACATCGTTTGGATGACTAAGTGACATTGTCAGAACACTTTTGTAAGGTCCTGTACATCAATTAGAAAGCTTAAGAGCACATATTTTCTTCAAACAACATAAGTTTAATAAGCATCTTACTCACGTACTCTAGTTTCATTTTCTTCATTGCAAAGTAATGATATTAAAATGCGTTTAAACGAAATTCACCCCATACGCCGTAATGTTAAGAATTTTGGCGTATCCCTGTACACAGTTTATAAAAAATATAGCAATAAAAATTATACAGCTACTTATATGCAAAGCTGGAACGTGTGCGCCAATTTGCAAGTCAATCGAAGGATTATTGCGGCTGCTATTGCGGTACATACAAATTTTTCCCATAGGCCGTAAGGATAAGAAAAATTTTGGCGTGTCCCTGTACACGAACAACAAATGGAATACACACCTAACACTATACAGCTAATTCCGTTGGGCTCATGAATATGTGTACAAAATTGCAAGTCAATAGCGTTCTTTTTTGGGCCGCTATCGCGGTACATACAAATTCTTCCCATAGGCCGTAATGATAAAAAAACTTTGGCGTGTCCTGTATACGAACTACAAATGGAATGCATACCCAAAACTATACAGTTAATTTCGTGGGGATCATGAACATGTGTACAAAATTTCAAGTCAATAGCGTGATTTTTGCGGCCGCTATCGCACGACAGACAGACAGACAGACGGACGGACAGACAGAACCCAAAATCCTTTTGAGTCTCAACAGAGGGCTTCCACTGACGTTTCGGCAAAAATTGGAAGTCAATAGCTTGATTTTTGCGGTGGCTATCGCTGTACATACAGATTCTTCCCATAGGTCGTAATGATAGAAAATCTTTGGCGTGTCCCTGTACACGAACTGCAAATGGAATACACACCTAAAACTATACAGCTGATTCCGTTGGGCTCATGAACATGCGTACCAAATTGCAAGTCAATAGCGTGATTTTTGTGGCCGCTATCGCGGTACATACAAATTCCTCCCATAGGCCGTAATGATAAGAAAAATTTTGGCGTGTCCCTGTACACGAATTACAAATGGAATACACACCCAAAACTATACAGCTGATTTCGTGGGGCACATGAACTTGTGTAACAAATTGCAAGTCAATAGCGTGATTTTTGGAGCCGCTATCGCGATACATACAAATTCCTCCCATAGGCCGTAATGATAAGAAAAACTTTGGCGTGACCCTGTACACGAATTACAAATGGAATACACACCCAAAACTATACAGCTGATTCCGTGTGGCACATGAACATGTGTACCAAATTGCAAGTCAATAGCGTGATTTTTGCGGCCGCTATTGCGATACATACAAATTCCTCCCATAGGCCCTAATGATAAGAAAAACTTTGGCGTGTCCCTGTATACGAACTATAAATGGAATACATACCAAAAACTATACAGCTGATTTCGTGGGGCTCATGAACATGTGTACCAAATTTCAAGTCAATAGCGCTATTTTTGCGGCCGCTATCGCGCGACAGACAGACACAGCCCAAAACCGTTTTGAGTCTCAATGTAGGGCCTCCACTGACGTTTCGGCAAAAACTATTCAGCTTATTTTGCATTTAAAATTAATAATTGTTCCAAATTTAACATCGTTTGGATGACACCGTGACATTGTCAGAACACTTTTGTAAGGTCCTGTACATTAATTAGAAATCTTAAAAGCACATATTTTCTTCAAACAACATAAGTTTAAGCATCGTACTCACGTAAGCTAGTTTCATTTTCTTGATTGCAAAGTAATGGTATTAAAATACGTTTAAACGAAATTCACCCCATACGCCGTAATGTTAAGAATTTTGGCGTGTCCCTGTACACAGTTTATAAACAATATAGCAATAAAAATTATACAGCTACTTATATGCAAAGCTGGAATGTGTGCGACAACTTGCAAGTCAATCGAAGGATTTTTGCGGCCGCTATTGCGGTACATACAAATTCTTCCCATAGACCGTAATGATAAGAAACACTTTGGCGTGTCCCTGTACACGAACGACAAATGAAATACACGCCTAACACTATACAGTTATTTCTGTTGAGCTCATGAACATGTGTACCAAATTTGCAGTGAATAGTGTGATTTTTGGGGCCGCTATTGCGGTACATACAAATTCTTCCCATAGGTCGTAATGATAAGAAAAACTTTGGCGTGTCCCTGTATACGAACTACAAATGGAATACATACCAAAAACTATACAGCTGATTTCGTGGGGCTCATGAACATGTGTACCAAATTTCAAGTCAATAGCGTGATTTTTGCGGCCGCTATCACACGACAGACAGACATACAGACGGACAGACGGCACCCAAAATCCTTTTGAGTCTCAACAGAGGGCCTCCACTGACGTTTCGTCGAAAATTGGAAGTCAATAGCTTGATTTTTGCGGCCGCTACCGCGATACATACAAATTCCTCCCATTGGCCGTAATGATAAAAAAACTTTGCAGTGTCCCTGTATACGAACTACAAATGGAATACATACCAAAAACTATACAGGTGATTTCGTGGGGCTCCTGAACATGTATACTAAATTTCAAGTCAATAGCGCTATTTTTGCGGCCGCTATCGCGATACATACAAATTCCTCCCATAGGCCGTAATGATAAGAAAAACTTTGGCGTGTCCTGTATACGAACTACAAATGGAATACATACCAAAAACTATACAGCTGATTTCGTGGGGCTCATGAACATGTGTACCAAATTTCAAGTCAATAGCGCTATTTTTGCGGCCGCTATCGCGCGACAGACAGACAGACAGACAGACACAGCCCAAAACCGTTTTGAGTCTCAATGTAGGGCCTCCACTGACGTTTCGGCAAAGAATTTATATATATATGAGTTTAAAGATTAGAAAAAACCAAAACCATCCTCCATGACAAACTGTGTAATTGCAGGAAATATAAAATACAAAACCGACCATTATAAAATTAACAAATTAGGATTAAGTAAATGTGTGCGTGTATATATATATAAATATCAAAACTAATTATCTTACACGGTACATATTTCTAAAATAAAGATATCGGAAATAAAATATTCATATTCTAATAAAATTTGAAGTCAACCTGAAACCCAAGTCAAACTCAACGTAGAAATTTTCATCAGCCCGAACCCGGAAAAGAAATTTTTGTTGGTAAAATAAACAAACACTAGACACAAACTGCCGTTCTCTCCGCCACCCAAAATAAATAAATAAATAATAGTGATTAATAAATAAACCAAATGACATAATTTATAATTTTTTATTTTAGAATAATATTTTATGAAATATTTTTCAAACCCTTGCAGTAATATTCTAATTATAAAGTAAAGTAAACTAGCGGTGTCACACAATTATTTATAAGATATTTTTGAGCGGGATACGAATACATAATTTACAACAATCATTTTAATTCTCCTGTATACCGTTATGGTAAGCGTTTTAGATCCAATGCGAGATCACTTTCCTTTTTTTTATGTTCTGTGCATCTAAAATTAGCTTTCAAACATGAAAAATAAATGAAATAAAATCTTGGAATATCGCTCAAATGATTTTCTGAAGATAGAATACGTCGCTTTTTCACATCGAACTTTTTCCCCTCTTCCAGTTCTCGGAAAAATAGACAAAAGAAAACATTCACATAAATATTCTCTTCTGATTATGAAGTTTGAATTATTTTACAAATATTGTAATAAATACAAACAAAAACCTTACCTTTTATAAGCTTCTAAAATGCATCACATAACATACAGTAATCCGATTTAGCATATCAATCCAACTTAGAAATTTGGCTTGAAAAGCAAATCAAATGATAATCGAAATCCAACAATACACGATAAAATAATGCAGCTTTTAAAAAACTGTAATTTCAGAAAAGTGAGTAATAAAAGATTAAATACCCATGAATATTTAATATACGTGAAATACATAACATGCACGCAAGTATTTTTGCATAAATTACGAAGCAAATACTTGTGCAAAAAAAAAAAGATTTGAAATCCGAATTCGAAAATGGCGGCGAAAACACGTTATCAAGGAATTACCACTTGCCTCTCGTCTCGTTGTTTACGATTGGAGAGCGCATGCGCGCGGAATTGACAGCATCTCGGGCAGATCATCCTGTATCCTTGAATGTTTTCTTTTCCTTCGTACTCACCCGGCGCCGTTAGATGGCAATACTTACGCTTTTTTGAAGCTTTCCTTCTTTACGTAGAAGATATTCTTTGATACGATCCCATATTATGAGTTCTTTCAATGTTTCTAAGTCTTTCACATCCCTCAATTTACAATAATATTCCCATACAGAAATTAATCTTGTTGTAAAGTGAATAAAATTTTCTTTATCTCTCCTTCTTGCTTTCTTGAAATTTTCTAAACATGTTTGTGCCGAAGGTTGATATTCTCTTAGTATTATTCCCTTAGTAAATTATTTGGAATTTACGATTTATTTAACACATCAGAATAAGGCAAAATTGAGCGTAAACTTCCATTTTGAGGATCGTAAATACATTAGACAACTTCAAAATTACATTTATGATATTTGTTTGAACACGATTGAATACAAATATTCTAATAGGAAAATTTCGTAAATTATTCGTAATTTACGATTTTATCAACATATCGAAATTGTAAATTTTTCATATAAATATGAATTTTGAGGATTATTGCATTGGAAATAGTAGCATGAAAACTAAACAACGGAATTGACCCTGATAAAACAAATTAATAGATTAGAGTAAGATAAATATATCGAAGTGAACGGTGGAAAGCCTATTAGGCAGGGATTTCATTCTGTCACTGCATCAAGCTTTCGTCAAATTCATTCCTTTTAACATGCTTATAATATGTCTCGCACTAGAAATTGATGAGAACATAAATATGATGGGGAACTGAGCAGAGTCCACCTATGCGAACTAGTTTTAAATTATTGTAGATCAATGGTTCAGCGATTCATTTCAAAGGCATTGACGAGCTCTTTTGAAAGACACCCATAATGAAAATTTTCCCTCTTTAACGGAGGAGGGGGTTTGGGGGATCTTCTATCTTGGGGGAAAGCGATACTCCTACATATACAAATTTTTTTCCCCAAGTTGACTATCACTATCATAAATAGTTCTTTTTTATTTCACAATGGTTATTAAAATATAATTCTCAATATGCACATTTATACGAAATTTTTCATATACAGTCATGTTAAAAATTTAGAAAAAAACAGGATGGCAACGCCACATGTTGGACAATTTTCACCAAAAGTTGATAGGGTCTAATTTATGTCAAGGTGCAACTACATAAAAAATTGTATGAATTTCTGTGCAGTAGAAGAAAAAACAAAAGAAATATACAACCAT
The DNA here is from genome assembly GCA_963930645.1 of Salticus scenicus. Taxonomy (NCBI): domain Eukaryota; kingdom Metazoa; phylum Arthropoda; class Arachnida; order Araneae; family Salticidae; genus Salticus; species Salticus scenicus. Next base: position 113,254,142 of record OZ005661.1, on the reverse strand, counting down.
CTGGAATCAAATCAATACAAAGTATATTAAAACCATCGCTTAATAAAATCATCATCGCCGGTTAATAAACTCAAAAATATCTCTTCAGCAGCAAAAATGTCATTTATGCACGCTAAACATTTTTTTTATTTACACTGTTATATATATATTTTTACTTTCCGAACACTATAGTGAGGAAAGTATTGTAATCATGTCAAAAATCCAAATTCGAGATTTTGATGTTTCTATACGTTTTGAGGTCCCCTGAGTCCGTTTTCACTATTTTTACGATGATGTATGTATGTGTGTGTGTATGTGTGTATGTGTGTATGTTTGTGAACACGCTAGCGTCTAAAGGCTTTGTTCGATTAACCTGAAAGTTGGTACGTATATTGTAAGTCACCATAGTACGAACCCTATAGATTTTGGTGAATCTAGCACTTATAGTTTTTTTACAGGGACACAAAGAAAAATTCTTTATCATTATGGCCTATGGGACCAAAATCTTAAAAGTGCGATAGCATCTAAACGCCTTATTCAATTGAGCAAAAATTTTATACCCATATTATAGGTCACAGATACTCAATCTGTATAGATTTTGGAGAATCTAGCACTTATAGTTTTTTTACAGGGACACAAAGAAAAATTCTTTATCATTAAGGCCAATGGGGCCAAATTTTTAAAAGTGTGATAGCGTCTAAACGCCTTATTAATCTGAGCAAAAAAATTGTACACATGTTATAGGTCGCATTTGCACCAACTGTATAGATTTTGGTGAATCTAGCACTACAGTTTTTTTACAGGGACACAAAGAAAAATTCTTTATCATTATGGCCTATGAGACCAAATTTTTAAAAGTGCGATAGCATCTAAACGCCTTATTCAATTGAGCTGAAAATTTGTATGAATATTATAAATCACTGTTGCACTAACTATAAGCATTTTGGTGAATCTAGCATCTATAGATTTTTACAGGGACAAAACGAAAAATTCTTTATCATTATGATCTAAGGGCTCAAAGTTCAGTAGCGTTAAATAAAACCTCGTGTGATATATGGAGAAAAAAACACTCTATTATGGTTCTCTCTCTTTTGTTTGTTTAGCAATTCCTCTTTCTTTATTTTATCTACAAAACTGTTAGTTACTCAATGTTCGGAAAGTCGAGTGGAGTCACTCCAGATTTTTTTATACAGTTATCTCTGTCGAAAATATTACACTTGCAGTATAATTACAAATTAAACACGGCCCATCACTTGTCTCAGTAACTGTTTCAAAGAACGCATTCTTCAAATCGTGGTAATGAGTTACAAATTTGATTTGACTCGCAAGTGGTAATTTTTTTTTTAAAAATATATCATTATTAAAAGACAGTTTCTAATAATTATTTTGAAATAGCTAAGAAGCAAGAAATTAAAACTTAAGGATTTTTAATTTAAAGAATAGTGTGAACTTTCGGTACAGTAATGAGGATTTTCCTCAAAGAAAACTGCATCGTAACTTGGGATGTGTTTAATTCATTATATTGAAAGAACTATTAATCATTTATCTTTCAAAAACTAATTACTATTGTTTATTAATTCCATTACTCGTTACTTTTTGAAATTTCTTTCCAAATTCAAGAAAGTAATATTTTTTTCTTGTGTGCAGAAACGTTCGCCGGATTTAAAAATCAGCCGCTTAATAAAATCGCTTTGGCTTAGGACGAATGTGATTTTAATAAGCGGCAAGTACAGTATATTTGTTTGCAGACAGAAGGGGGAAGGCAGACGCTAGTAGCCATAAAGAATAAAGATGTTTCGGAAACAAATAATCAAAATAAAAGTGTTTCTGTCGAAACCGAAAGCAATTCTTCTAATATGCTTCAGAATACTGTGTTAAGCAATCATTCTAATATAAATGGAAAATATGTTTTGTTATCTACTGGAAAAATTATTTTGCAAAGAAACGATGGGATATTAATTGAATGTAATGTAATATTTAATTCTGCGGTGAATTTAAATATATTATCTAGAAAAATAAGTTATATATTAGGAATTAAGTTGGGAAAAAATACAAACTTCTGTTTCAGGTTTAAATTCAATGAAACAAAACTGAAAGGCAAAACTGTGTACAGTAATTTCGAATGAAAGTGGTAGTTTTAAGGAACCTATTGAATTCTTAGTTACTGATAGCATTACGGATTTGACATCAAGTGTTAATTTAGATATTTCAAAAATAAAAATTCCTGAAATTTTGAAATCAGCAGATCCTTCCTTCCATGAAGCTCAAGAAATTTGCGCATTAATAAGTGCAGATAATTTCTTTAGAGTCGCCCAGACGGTGTAGTGGTCAGCGTCCCTGATTCCTACATGGTTGGGCTTGGGTTCGAATTCGGAGAAGTGATGGATGTGTTGTCCCTGTTAGGGGTAGCGATGACCGCCCATTGGGTGCCCCTTCATAAATGGTCATCAATTCGGCGACCCCCAGGCCAATGCTGTAAAGTTGCAAGTGCCGCGCCATTAAAATATGTATATATTTTCTTTTTTTCTTTAGAATAATGTAAGATAATATCTATAGGGTGTAAATGACGAATGAGAAATCACGTTTAGAGAAATTGAGTTCGGCCGGGTCGCTGGAGGGCGACTCGATGAAATAAAAACTAATAATGAAAACTCGTGTCTTCTTCTAAAAAGTGATTGTTTTATAGATGATAACTTAAAACAATTTTTAACTTTTAACAAATTGTTTAACCAAAAAGAAAAAAAATAAAAAAATAAAAAATAAATAAAAGCAAATAAATACGTTTCCAAGCATGTACAACTTTGCTTCAAATTATCTCAGTAAGATTATTTTTATGTGTAGATTGTTTGTACGTTTCCAACACGCAATATAAAGGGATTTTGCGAAATTTCTCCCTCCCCCCCCCCTTTAAGGGCGGGGAGCAAATACATGCTTTTAAAAATAACTCTGCTACAAAGTATCTCAAGATAGCAATTTTTTGATATGTCGATTGGTTATGCATACTCAAGACACACACTACAAAAGGATTTTGTGAAATACGCCTGTGAGGTAGATTCTGGTTAACTTGATCTATAGGATAAGTATCGCAATAAAACTCCAGGAACAGTAAACTTTAGGCCGTGAGGAAATAAGAATCAATAATTTTGCAGCAATCATCTTTATTTAATCAGCATGAAAATCAAGAATGTCTATAATAAAAAGTATTTCCAAATGTCTATTACAAAGTTTAACAGACATACAGAGGGTTAGATGAGAGAGAGAGGGCTTCGCGAATTCGTTGTTTTTACACCAGTAGTTAACGAGAGAATCTTGAAGTTGACTGAGTCGCAATCAAGACCGGACTGCTGGATTACGCCAAAATTATTAAAACAGTGCCAAACTTTCCAGCCAAAGCTAATCCTTTGTTTGTAGAATAATTTAATATAAATATTTTGAATTTAGCAAGTTCGTTACAGCAGTTTATGCCAATGCTTGTGCCAAATTTATCGCCAGACGACCGTTGAATAAGCGAGACCAAAAGTCTGCAAATGATTGCACATCCTGTGATAAAAAAAAATCTAAATTACCCTTTAATGATTTTCGAACATAAACACATTGCCTAATTTATTTTTAACAAAGTGGACTTGCGCAATTTTAGAAGAATAAAAATGTAATTATGTATCCAACGGTTTATAAATAAAATAATATTTTTTTATATTTTATTTATTAAATGATTTAGGAAAGATTATTATTCTGAGAGATGTCATTTAAAAAGAATATGTTTTTTGTTCTCAGAAGATTTATTAATAGCATAAGGGATAAAGTATTATTAGAATTAAGATATCTATTATAGACAAAAGCGAATAAATATAAAAGTAATTTAGAATTTAGTTATCTATTTTTAATATCTATTTAATTTATTGAAAATATAATAATTATTTATTGCCTTTATTTAAAGTTATAATTAAAACTCATATATGTGAAGGAACGACTTCACATATTTCTCCCCAGCGACGAGGGAAAAAAAAAAAGGAATCGTCAAAATGGACGAAAATTATAAAAATATAGAACGCTCTCTCTCACCTTCACAACAGCATTATACAAAACCATTGTGGGAAATCTAAAATAATCTTTTGATAAACAAACAAAAAAAAATTGTAGCATATAACACTAAATCTGGAAAAAAAAAATTCACCTATATGGAACAACATACAAGACACAACTAAACATTGTTATGATAAAGTTGAAGCATCTGAAACAAATTACATAATCAATAAAGTATCTAACTATGACATATAAAATGTGTAAAACATTAAAAATAATCATTCATTACAGTGTATGTATGGTTGATAATAAGGAAAAGGAAATCAGTAACAAAAATATGAAAATCAATTAAATTTGTATTTTGTTAATTTTCAAAAAAAAAAAAAAAATATTGCTGCATTAATATGAAAAAGATTCAGAAAAAAAAAATTTTTCGAGTAAAAAAAAACTATCATCCTACACGTGAAAAATTAAATTCCAACAAAGTGAGCCAGAGTGTGTAGAACAGAACAATAGCTATGACAGATATTATGGTTTTGTGATGCCAAACTGAACATAGCGTAATGAACTATATGTGTGAAGCAGAAGAGGCTTCATGTTGTGCAAAAATGACAACCAGCATTCTGCAAAGTGACATAATGAAATGTCCTTTGTATGTGTAAAAAAATGTGTAATAAAAAAAATCTAGCCCTATGTCACAATAAAAGCGCACATGTAAGAGTTCAAGAAAAATTATTTATTTTATTTTATTTTATTTTAACTTTTGTCTATTTTTATGCCTTCTAATTTATTTTCTTTTGCATAAATTTATGAACCAACTTTATTTCAACAGCTTGTGTTGGTCAAAAAAAAAATATTAAAATTTACTCGTATGAAATAATTTCCTTTTCCTGAACAAAATTTTAATATATGAATTAGCATTTGAATTTCTCAAAGAAAAACATGATCTCAATAAAAATTTAATTTTTAATGCATTAACTCTGAGTAGACCTGAAATAGGTGATAAGAATACCTCATAAAAATTGTCAAAAACAGCAAACAAAATCTAAATACACTATTGTTTTTATAATTACAGTTGAACTATTATTTTATCGAGCCCAATTAATATTCAATATCTTTTTTTTTTTTTTTTTTTTTTTTTTTTAAGAATGATACTGTATGTTACACAGATAATTCCATAATACTGCTCAGCAAGAAATAGTCTTTTAAAAAAAAGTGAACCAGCCACATACTTCTGCACAGACTACCTCTTACAACGCACAGATGATTTCAATTTGGCCATGGGAAAATTCAAAATGCATCTGTGGTGCAAACCTTACAAAAAGGACTTATTTTAATTAAGAAATTTTAAATAATTAAATATTTAATTTAAGCTGACAGAAAATTTTCTGCAAGAGTTTTACTCTTTAAACAAGAAAAAAAAAAAAAACTTTTTTCTTGTTGATAAAAATAAAAATTTTAAAACGTACAGACTATGTACGGAAATTTCACCATCTATGTAATTCTTTTAAATGGCTCAAAAACATATCAGAATTTACTGTAAGTTGACAAAAATATATTTATTTACTTTTGTGTATGTGTGTATTATTATTGTAACTTGTCTTTTGTGAAAACTAACTCCGCGTGAAAATTTAATGAAAGAAAATGTAATTATCTCCACATGTGAACCAATGAAATAGCAACTAAATAGGTCAGATAAAATTTTGTGAGAGTGTGTATGTGTGTGTCAAACATTGGGTTGTGAGTCCAAGTTTGAGAATAATGTAGAAAAGCATGGAAAACATGCATGTGAAAGATAATGAAATACTATTGGATAAATTTGCATTATGACTGACAAACTGAGAAGCGAGCCAATAATACAATGAAATTCCGACCCAAAAGAAAACATATACAGGAACACATGTAGAAACATAGAAAAAAAAATATAACTTTGTGTGTGTGTGTAATAGAATTATTAAATATAAAGTGCTTGTAAAAGTTAAAATAAACTGATCATGTCATACAAATGAGATGTAAAAAACTAGTGTGAATTTGTTAAAAAGAATCATATGAAAGAGGTGATGTGTTCACGCAAAGAATCCTTGAATTTACCAAGCGAAACTTTGACAATAATGAAAATATAATTAGGAAAAATATACAATCCAAATATTTCCAAAATTCACATACATCCTCATGTTATTTATTTACATCTATTAAGTAATTTATATCAATATCTTTTTATTGATCCTTATTTTTATTATTATTTTAATTATTATTTATTTTGTCACCCAAAATATTATAGAACATGTAATAATGAATTATAAGTGTCTATGAAGGCCTATAAAACATAACCTTCCAAAACTGTTGTGAAAGTGTGAAATCCCCTACACAATTACAGGTGTTGAAACCAATATAATGGTCAAAATCCGTAGATTACAGAAGTCATTAATATATTGACAACCAGAGCAACACAATTGTGCTTAGAGAGTAAATGTGTATGTGTGAAAATTAAAAAAAAAAAAAAAAACTAAATGGGTGATATGTCAAAACATTAAAAAAAATGAATATCAAGTGAAATAATTTAAACTATCGAAAATTTAGTATATGTCTGTAAGTGTTCCAACAAATATTAAATTGAAAAGAATAAAAAAAAAAAAAAAAAAATGCCACAAAAATATATTTCCATAGCTGCAGATGAAAGCGCTAGAATTGCGAATTTAACGTGCACTGAAAATTATAAACAAACAGTAAAAGTAAAAAGTCATGACTAAAACAACAGTATTATCTACTGAACTGAGCAGAGCTGAAATGAGCTGAGCTGAGGCCTCAAAAATTAAAAATGCGCATAAAGTAGATATATAAATAGCTTCAAAGGCTATAAATTGCTCAGCAAAATAATAATAAGACTCGAGTACAAGAAGTGTAATCTCACTTCAAAAAGGTGAATAAAAAGAATATCACCAAATCAGCTGATAAAAAGAACAGTAAAATAAATCTGTTCACACATGTGCCATAAAATGTTTTTCTCTTTTCTTCTTTTAAAAAAAATAACTGCAATTATTCAGCAGTGGGCCCAATTCGATGTTAAAGTAAGCTTACCATATATGTATTGTCATAATTATTAGCTAGCAATAGAAGAGAAATATTCCTATATATATACGATATATATATTGAACATAAACCAATAAACAAACATGAAATAGTGAATAAATGCGATAAAAATATATGTACAGTAAAAAAAAAAAAAAATTCTCCTCTGCAATCAACGTATTTGAACTGAATGAGGAAAAAAAAATCACTATTATTATTATTAGAACAAAAACAAATTCAGACAGAATGGCGAGATGTTTATTTCCGTTTCAAAAAAAAAAAAAAAAAAAAAAAAAAAAAAAAAATCAAGCAGTCTTCCCTTTTCCCTTTTTTTCCTTTCCTTTTTTTTTTTTTTTTCATCATGAAAAACGGCAGTTTTTTGAGTGACGCAAGCGGAGGAACAAACGGGACGCTGCGAACTCATATATACGGCTAGTTTGACATCAAAGAGATTTGTAAAAGCCGACACTTAATATCTCAGCAAATATGCCATATTTTGTTCTCATCTTTTCAAAATAGTCTTTTATCTTCGGTCTTAATCTATCCTGAAAATTTTACATTTCTACATGCAGTATGTTTTGAGATCTGAATCTCAATTTAAAGCCAAAAAGGGAAAATGTGTGGTGTAACGATGTAATGGACTAAATTCTGAAAAATATCTCTAAAACGGCTCGAAGGATTTTCATATAATTAATATATGCTGTTAATAGGATCTTTCTGAATCTAGTAACGTTTTCGTTTTTTTCAGGAATACTCTTGTTTTTTATATAAATCGCTTTAAATATGGAACTATATTACTCCGCCAATTACATGTGTTTCTTCGGGTGAAAACGCTGTTATACGGTTCTTACTTGTAAGGTATGTGGGTTGGTTTGTTGACCGACCTGAATGCAGCCAATGAATTATTTAGAATTTTTTTTAACGCAAAAGTACTTTATTACATGTTTAAAATATTTATTGTATATATAGTAAGTCAAATTCACTTAAATATATTTTCTCTTGTGTTATGAAAAAAATATTTTTGATTTCAAAATTTCAAATTTAGTCAAAAAAATATTTAGATAATATTTTAAATAAGGAAGTAATTTGTAATTTTAGATATTCCATTTTATCATATTAATGATGAATTTACAATTTTTTTAATTGAAAATATTTTTAATCATTCATGAACATCGATTTTATAATAACTCAATGATTTGCGATTCCTATTCATGTATCCTTACGCGCCGGGAATGAAAAAAAAAACAGCAAATAGAGTTTTGGCGCCATCTATCGTTTTTATTTAAAACATACTCTTTCGTAAATACATATATATATTTCTTTTTAAAAATTAAAAATCTCTTTTGAAAATACAGTTAGAGTTAATTCATTTATTTATTTTACAGACTTTAAAATGATACATATTTTAAATATTAACATAATCAATTTTTTTTTTATTAATATTATTGAAAACAATAATGACTAGGGGATGAAACACTGTTTACACTGTTTATTAGAAAAAACAGTGTTTTAATAAACAGCGTTTAAACAGTGTTTTAATAAAATTCATTTTTCATGAAGTTTATTAAAATTCATGACAAATGTGTCAAATAGCAATTATTAAAAACACGTCAAAATAAATAAATAACATCTTTACTTTGAAACCCATAATAATTTATTTAAAAAAATTATTCTTTCTTTTCTTTTTTTAATTAATTAATTTGTGCATGAAAAATTCTATTTCATAAATATATTTACAATTACAGTAAACAAAAAATCCGCCTTTAATTTTAAATAACTATTTCTACCTGTTTCTAAACAAGTTTTTTTTTTTTTTTTTTTTTTTTTTTTTTTTTTTTTAACGGAAAAAAAAAAGTTAAATCTGTATGTATATGATTTGAATATAAACTACTAGATGGCGCCACTACATTTAATTTATTTTTCTTAAAAAAAAAGAAAGAAAGAAAAAACTTTTAATAGTTTCGAAACATGTAGAAATAATTATTTAAAATTAAAGGAGGGTTTTTTGTTTATTGTAGTTGTAAATATATTTATAAAATAGTATTTTTAAGCAGAAATTTCATTTTTTTTTTTAAAGCTTAACTTATATTTTCCATGAAATTTTTCTCCAGGTGATTTTATCTTATTTTTAAAATTATAGAAATGTAAAGCTTAATTTATATTTTGTCTATTTTTCCCCCCAAACGTTTTATATGAAAATATATAGGAAGTAATTTTTGGAATATTGGAGCAGTATACTTAGCCTCAAAAGGGGAAAGAAAATACATAAAATTCTATTTTTAACATTTACTTGATTTTTTTTTTTTTTTAATTGTTTAATTTGTAATTCTCTAAAAAGAAATTTGCAAAATGTAAATTACGTAATTCTAACTTAAATTTGAAAATTTTCATTTATTTTTCTTTCTTTCTTTCATTTTTTTTTTTTTTTTAAGAGTTTGAGAATCCCAGTCAATAAATTTTTCTAGTGCGAAGCTTCTCCATTTTGTTCCCAAGTGGCAAGCTACTTGAAAATTTGTCAGTATGATAACGTTTGAAATACTGATTTAATTCACACTAAATTTGTAGTGTAGATTTATCTCAGAAATGTGTTTGATATGTTTATTTGCCAACTTAATCCACCCTCTTGTTTCCCTGTGCCAGCACACTGAAAATTTCAAATTTACATTAGAAAGTTTTTATGAACCGATTTGCTTAAAACTCCATATATACATAGCCTTCATTTATAAATCCACTAAGTCCATTAATAAATTGTAGCTGCCATTTTGAAAAAAAAATGGTGACAACTTCATAAGAAAAATTAAATTAGTTTACCCTTCCTAGGAGCTAGAAGGATTTGTTTTAATTGTTTGATTAAAAACCACTAAAAAGTAATGATATCAGTACAAAAAACCCTTAGCGGCTTAAAAGTTTGTGACGCCGCTACTTTGTGGCTATAAGAATTTGAAATATGAGTCTTAAAAATAATGATATTAAATTTTAAGTGACGCTTTGCAATTAGTTAAAATATACATAGATTTTCTTATTTGATCTTTCACTTTTATCCTTTATTTATATTTATAATGCAAACGTAATATTTTTAACTTGAAGATCAGACAGATATATAAAATACACTCACTGATGTTTTTTCATTCGCATTTTAAATTCAAAATAGCAGTTTTAAAAGGAATGATATAAAAATTCCAGTGGTGCCTCGGTGCTATTTTAAAAGATTTGTTTATAGATTCCATTAAAATTACTTTTGTTTTGTCTAATAAAGTATATTTACACATTTAAACAGTGCTTTTAATTTTCAAATATACCGTCAAATAATTATACTTTCACTGAGTTAGCATTATAAAGTAAAATTATTTATTTCAATAAATTGATTTATCTTTTGCGTCACGCTATCCAAAACTGCAGTAAAATTTGTGTAAATGTTTTCTTTACGTCACACTACCTCTTTGAGCAAATTTTCACTTAGTTGGACACTATGATACTATGTTTTGGATAGCATGATGCAAAAGATAAATCAATTTATTGAAATAAATAATTTTACTTTATAATGCTAACTCAGTGAAAGTATAATTATTTGACAGTATATTTGAAAATTAAAAGCACTGTTTAAATGTGTAAATATACTTTATTAGACAAAACAAAAGTAATTTTAATGGAATCTAAAAACAAATCTTTTAAAATAACACCGAGGCACCACTGGAATTTTTATATCATTCCTTTTAAAACTGCTATTTTGAATTTGAAATGCGAATGAAAAAACATCAGTGAGTGTATTTTATATATCTGTCTGATCTTCAAGTTAAAAATATTACGTTTGCATTATAAATATAAATAAAGGATAAAAGTGAAAGATCAAATAAGAAAATCTATGTATATTTTAACTAATTGCAAAGCGTCACTTAAAATTTAATATCATTATTTTTAAGACTCATATTTCAAATTCTTATAGCCACAAAGTAGCGGCGTCACAAACTTTTAAGCCGCTAAGGGTTTTTTGTACTGATATATATCACGATTACTCTTAAACTTTTTCCTTTTGTACGTAAATGAACAAAATAAAACTATTATGCACATACAATAAATTTCGTATGAAAGGTAATTAAGAGTTGAAATTCTAGAAGATAATGAGAGGATTCATCTTACAAAGTTGAATGAATGTGAAAAGAAATGTGTGAAATGAAAAATTACATTAGATGTCAAATTGCACGACCAGCATAACCATACCTGGATTTACGAGATAACATCTAACCGAAAAAATATACAATGTGTTATAAAATTTCTCAAGGTTTGTGAAATTAGAAAAAAAATATAATTAAAACATTTGCGTTAAAATGTAACATTTTAGTTAAAATGGGCAAAGAAAACACTGTGTTATGTTATTATAAAAATTAAAACTTGAGAAAAAAAAATTCGACAACCAAAAATAATATTAGAATAAAAATTATGTTTATGTGTTTAGGTATCTAAGACATACAACCAATTCTCTTTCTGTATAAGTGATTGTACATGATTATTTAAGAATGCCTAGTAAGAATAATAAAAAAAAACATTGAACCTTATGTTCAAGACTAACAAATTTGCTAGATTTACAAAAAAGGCAATATATTTAATATCCGAAAAAAAATGAGAACAAGAAAAAATTGTATATTATGTGTGGCTATTTTAAACTAGCGTATAAGTAAATAATTGTATCTACGAGCTAGACTTATTTAAATTCACCACAAATGTGTCAAAAAAAAAAAAAATGTATATGTGTACAAATCAGAAAAGAAATATGTAAATTTGGAAAATTGTGTCTTAAAGTTAGGACACCTGCATGCAACAAGATACGGCCAGTATAGATTCATAAAATACTATTATGTACTGGATTTACGTAATTGCAGGAATACAAACTAGAGTTTAAAAAATGAAAATTGTTGGAGAAATAACTAATTGATTAATATCTATCCTCAATATTTTATTTTATTTATTTATTCTGTCAATGTGTGTGTGAGTATGTACCTATGCGTTGTGAGAAAGATCTTTTTATAGAAACAAAATTAGTAAACAATGATAAAAAAAAAAAAATATATACCATAAATGCACACAATTCTAATCGATTCTGTAAAATATGTTAAATTTTATGTAAAATTTAAATAGTAAAAAAAATGTAAGTTAATTGTAGTCATACTCAAATTAAATGAAGTTTAATGTAAAATCATACAAACAATGACAATCAATGCAGGTCCCCTCACCAAGAAAAATTTGGCCAGTAATTCAAGATAAGGAAAAGAGCATTGAATGCCAACAACACAAGTGCAATTAGGAGCTCTACTAGTGCACATTGTGGCACAAAATTACATAAACTTGAATCCTAACATATTAATTGTGCCTCTTTTAATTCAAGGACTTAAATTAGATGTATAAACCTAAATTATTTTATTTGTTTATCTATTTTTAAATGAAAGGATAAATAATGGTATTTAGAGAAAAGTGTAGTGTTGACATTTAGCTTTTGAGACACAGTGATGCATAATTAAAAAGCAATAACAAAAGTATATAAGTTTATGAACAAAAGTATGGGAATACCTGAAATTATCACTCTAATTATTTTATTTATTAATTTGTTATGCACTGGCAGTTCCAAGCAGGTTAAAATAAGTGAACAAAAAAAAAAAAAAATATGTGTGTGAAAAGATGAGAAATAAGTGTCTAGATATCGACTGATATCAAAAACGAATTTTCGCCGACGCATCTCTAAAAAGGTATATAAAAAAAAGGTATGTGTATTTTCAACCAACCTAGAAAATGCCAACATGCGAAATAACTCAAAATTTAATTCTTAAATTAAAAATTAATCAAATTCAATTAACAAACAGAGTGATAATTATTTCGCAATAAAAAAATATAGATAAAACATACAATTAATAATCAATAACGAATTTTATTAAGCATTTGATTAAAAGACAAGAAATTTACTTCATGGAAAATTTAACACCTTAAACACAATAAATATTGCGATGTTAATGAATTAAAAAAAATAAAGCTTCGCTAAAATTCTGCAAACTTCACATAACTCTATATATTCATTTCATTCCATTTTTTATTTATCTATTTATTATTTTTTCTCAACACATGTATATTCACTGTGATAAATAAACAAATTCAATATTAAATTTAAGCTGTGAAAATAATATGTGCTTCATGTCATAAATCTCGAAATAAATTTGCACTAAATGTAAATATTTTAGTCTTCTTCTAGAATATTAATGGATCTATTTCATAATTATTACCAACAAAATTATCAATGAAAAATTATTTTTACACATCACATATAAAATTAATTTATTTCAAACCCCTTTAATAAAAATTACCAGTAAAACATTTCAATTTAGTAAAAATATATGAAACCTTTTTTTTTTCTTTGCATTCTGAATGAAAAAATCAAGCATTCTTTAAAAATTTATCATTACGCATTGTATATCAGTGTATAAAACAACGCATCAATATTATTAATAAATGAAATAATAAAAAAAAATATGTGTCACACTTCATCAGTATTTATATCAATCAAAAACATAAAATACCATAAGAAAGAAAAAAACAACAACAATGTAGATAAAAGCTGTTAAAATTATATGAAAATCATTATTACTATCATTTTATCATTATTAAAATTACAATACGTAAAGATACTCAAAACTTATTTAAGTATTATAAAATGTATATAAATTGAAAAAGTGTAAGTCTGTCAATAAAAATAAAATGTTCATTTTCTTCAAGACAAAAAAAGTACTTACGAATAACTTGACGAATCAATTTTCTGACAGTAGAAAAAAATCACCGAGTTTTGTTCAGTATTTGGTTCACACATACTTTTAGTGTCAATTACACAGTAGCAATCACTTAAAAATAACAGAGTATGATAACCTAACCACTAAGAGACACCATCTTGAAAATATATATACATATATATTCTGTTCGCATAAAGTAATGAATCGCATAATTATGGTTTCACATTTTTCCCAAACAGCATACTTCTCACATAATTTTTACCGCACAGGGAAAATACAGGTCCAATCAACGTAATTATAATGAAAGAACAGAAGCCTGCAAACTCACTGTGAAAGAAAACACGATTTTGAACTAACAGCCAAGTGGCAACCGCTGGCAGGTAATTCGGACTGAAGAGGTAGAATAAAAAGCGACGTAAATTATTTATTTTAGTTTTGCAGTCGAAAGCACAGAAGTAAACAAAATATGTAGAAATTCACTATATCGTTCACTATATCGAATTCTGAACGTCATGGTTTAACTGAAAAAATTTTGGAGTTGATGAAGATCACATTGTATCCGAAACAACCACTCATTATTAGAGGACGAAGAGGGAAAATTGCGACGACCAGGCTGAGTCACTAACATACGGCAGAGGTATCATCAGATGAAGCCATGATTTTGCCGAATTCTGCTCAATACTTATACAGGGCACCAGGAATGCGTAAGGAACAATATATCTTCCAACTTGAGTCGCCATCATCCTCGAAACAGACAGTCTAAGGAATTAACACCGAAAAAGATGCTGTATCTGGACTAGTCTTTTATCCAGAAAATTAATCGATTGTTTCTGCAAGTCAATAGGTGACAAAGTAATGTCACATAAGCAACGAACACTCCACATACATCTATTTTCTTCTTTTCATTTAATAATTCTTCGAATTTTTCTTTAGTTAAATTAATTAAACAATAAACATCTTCTTTAGGCCTTTGGATATTTTCTGTGCTAAAAGTGCAGATAGTTATTTCAACCCTACCAAAATCCAAGCACCATTCTAGAGTCTCTGAAAGTTTTTCAAAACCAAAAGCGTGATTTTGAAGCTTTTCCATAATAAGTTTAAGTAGCAACTTGCGAAAAAAGAAAAAATTAACGAAATATATATAAGAATACATACAGCCCCTCTCTCTCTTTTTATCTCGTAACCACTCTCAAGAGGTCTGGCACCAATTACTTGTGAGGTAGATTCTGGTTAACTTGATCTATAGGATAAGTGTCGCAATAAAACTCCAGGAACAGTAAACTTTAGGCCGTGAGGAAATAAGAATCAATAATTTTGCAGCAATCATCTTTATTTAATCAGCATGAAAATCAAGAAAGTCTATAATAAAAAGTATTTCCAAATGTCTATTATAAAGTTTAACAGACATACAGAGGGTTAGATGAGAGAGAGAGGGCTTCGCGAATTCGTTGTTTTTACACCAGTAGTTAACGAGAGAATCTTGAAGTTGACTGAGTCGCAATCAAGACCGGACTGCTGGATTACGCCAAAATCATTAAAACAGTGCCAAACTTTCCAGCCAAAGCTAATCCTTTGTTTGTAGAATAATTTAATATAAATATTTTGAATTTAGCAAGTTCGTTACAGCAGTTTATGCCAATGCTTGTGCCAAATTTATCGCCAGACGACCGTTGAATAAGCGAGACCAAAAGTCTGCAAATGATTACACATCCTGTGATAAAAAAAAAATCTAAATTACCCTTTAATGATTTTCGAACATAAACACATTGCCTAATTTATTTTTAACAAAGTGGACTTGCGCAATTTTAGAAGAATAAAAATGTAATTATGTATCCAACGGTTTATAAATAAAATAATATATTTTTATATTTTATTTATTAAATGATTCAGGAAAGATTATTATTCTGAGAGATGTCATTTAAAAAGAATATGTTTTTTGTTCTCAGAAGATTTATTAATAGCATAAGGGATAAAGTATTATTAGAATTAAGATATCTATTATAGACAAAAGCGAATAAATATAAAAGTAATTTAGAATTTAGTTATCTATTTTTATTAGCTATTTAATTTATTGAAAATATAATAATTATTTATTGCCTTTATTTAAAGTTATAATTAAAACTCATATATGTGAAGGAACGACTTCACAACCCCCTATCCCCCCTTTGGGGTCAGGGGCAAAAAGCATGTTTCCATGCGTAACTCTGGTCCGAACTACCTTAAAAAGGTTTTATGTGCAGGCTGGTTATGCGTTCCAACACTGGCTCCTAGATAGAAGAAACACTCCCGTCGCGCATACCTAAAAAACTATCTTAACGTCACTGTATTTGGCCGTTTATCGTTCTTTTGGTGAGTTTTATTAATAAGGAAAGAGCATGTTTTTTTACAAATTATTCCGTCCGTCAGTTCCACGGAAGAAGAGTATAGGAATTAAAACGAGATAGGGCA
Organism: Salticus scenicus; assembly: GCA_963930645.1. Classification (NCBI taxonomy): domain Eukaryota; kingdom Metazoa; phylum Arthropoda; class Arachnida; order Araneae; family Salticidae; genus Salticus; species Salticus scenicus. The sequence continues at coordinate 113,237,856 of OZ005661.1, read as the reverse complement.
GCGAGCGCGGGAACAGAAGCTTTCTTTTCCGCATTGACAAACCGAAGTTATAAATACTTTTGAACTTTGTTGGAAAGTGCTAATAACAAGGTAAAAATAAATTTCAGCAGCTGTTTCGTTTTACATAAGTTTTTCTTGCTTATCTTTTAATAATAATAATAATACTATTTATATTCAGAACAAAAAATCGCCGATAACGCGATAAATGCCAAAAGAAGTAACCTTTTTCAACAGTAACGTGGTTTCATCTTTACACCTTTTCTTATACTTCCTCAATAACCACGGATTAAGAGTTTTATAGACTCTTAATCCGTGTTAATAACGGAATGCTCCGTCCATTCTTATAATACGCAAGCGAAATGTGACGTCACTGACCGTCCGTGGATGCAAGAAAATGATTTCCTATGTTAATCGCCTATTGGATTTTTTGTAAAAAATTATTAAAAATGGAGAAAAATTATTTCCCGATTTTAATCCCCATATTTGGGTATATATATATTTATTAGTTATCATGTGCATGTGTTAGATTGAGTTATTTTGCTGTCAAATTGACAAAATTTTAATTTTCAAAACTCTATTGTCCTTGGCGTTTTTGTTTGGTTTTGATGAGTGCATGAGATTTATTGCTTGCCTCTAGGGCCACTTATATCTCGAATAATCCACACCACAAGGGTTTACAAGTTTTTATTTCAAGAACAGATACAGTAACATGAACAAGGACAATACATACATCCATGCCTTCTCCGGGATTCGAACCCGGGCCCAACTGTGTAGAAGTCAGGGACGCTAAACACTCCACCGTCTGGGCGGCGGCGTTTTTGTATTTGTCGATCAAAAACGTAATACGAAAATATACACGCCAGATGTGTACTTTCGTAATATGTATTGTACGAAATATTGTTTCATATTATTCATTACTCTCTTAATATAAGTTGTTAAAATAACCATGATTTTTGAAGGAATTAAATTATGGGTGAGTCCCACTGAGCTGAAGAACAACTGGAGGAAATGCTAGACCGGTTTTCACGTGCCGTTTTTTGAAGGTTTGTCTTCCGAGCATTGCATGGCAAAAAGCATTTGATATATTTATATTTCAAAGTAAAATTGTGTAAAGGTTGTCTGTTCGAACAACCATATGCTAAACATGACATTACAATTTTAAATTTTAATTCTTTAAAAATTATAATAGTAATAGACGACCCGACAAATGTTGCTTGCCATGCAAGGCAGGTGAACGATTGCAGAAAATTTGGCACGCACGAACACTGTGTAAAAGTATTGGAAGCATTTGCTCCAGTTGTTCTTCAGCTCAGTGGTGAGTCCAAACCTCTGGAACACTTCGACCGATCCAACTGGGCCCTGAGTCATTTGATCCACGACCGGTCGAAAGCAGAGAATGAAAGACTCCGATGCATAATTTTTTTTTTTTTTTGTATTCTGCATAGATCGGTATACATGCACTGAAATACAATAATATTAATTATATAATTCTTTTTTGAAAATTATTTAAATAAAAAAATACTAACAATAAAATCAATAATAAAAACAATAAAATTAATAATATTTTAAACGTTTAATATATTTATGATTTTTTATTAATATTATTATTAACTAAATACAAATTAAATGTTGATTTTTAAATATTGTTAATTATTTTTATGTTTGAATGCTGAAATTTAATGCAAATATAAAGTATTCAAACATAAAAATGTTTCATGAAAATTAACTGATCCATAAATTCCTAAATTAGTTCACAAACAAATTAAAATATTCTGTTGAACTCAAAATTAAAACAAATGTTTGCAGGGATCACTTTAAAATTTTATTTTCTTAAATTTAAATAATATTCGATTAATATTTATTTGCACTATTGTATATTTCAATCCATTGCATGCATATATTTATAATTCTAAAACAATTATATAGTTATTTACCCCCAATAAAATGCTTGTATGCATATTCGTGTTTGTAATGACCGATAGATGGCGTAACCAGAGCAATAACCAATGTCCAATCATAGCAATGGATTTGTAAATGGATCAAATGACTCGGAAGAAGTTCTCGGACGATTTGATCCATGACCGGTCCATGGAACACATTACACTGGACGACTTTGATCCAGACCGGTCGATGAGACTGGACGCATTTTGTTCCACGACCAATTGGATCGATCCTGGATCGGCCGAGAGCCTGCACTCGCCCTATGTTCACGATATTTTTTTTTTCTGCCAAGGGGCGAGTCCAGCCCATAGAATAATAATAAAGGAAGAAGGAGCACGCCAATACTCTTAATGCTTACAAACCCCTTCTAGTGAAATGCCAGCGAAAGCTACTTTTGCTCCTCTCAACCTTGAAGTAGGGCACCCATCCTCTGCGCCGTTATCGCTGTTTGTTGTGGCAACACAACAGCTTATGTAGAAACACTTATGCTCCTTCTTCCTTTATTATTATTCTATAGAGCAGGCGCACGCGACGTCACTGCGACAGGTGATTCCGCGCGTACTTTAGAATGTAGGCAAAAGGTGGGATAAAGCACCAATGGAAAGGCAGATGCATGTGCAAAAGTTGTGCAAAAGCGTGTGATTGCCTGCATGTGCAAAAGTTGCAGAATAGCGTCGCTTGTTTATAAACATGCGCCTGCTCTATGGTCCAGCCTGTGGAACACTTCGACCGATCCAACTGGGCCCTGAGACATTTGATCCACGACCGGTCGAAAGCAGAGGCTGGACGATTCCGATCCTTTTATCAGATACAGTCGGCAGCATAATTTTTCGAGCAGTAGCCAATAATTCCTATATTAAAAAAGTACATTTAAAACTGCTTTGTTAAATAAATCCTTGTCGAATCATGTTCTTAGACTGACTAAGAACATGACTCGATAAGGATTTATTTAACAAAGCAGTATTAAGTGCACTTTTTTTAGACAGGGATTATTGCTAGTGCTCGAATAATTTTGCAGCCGACTGTACTTTATTTAGACATTTGAAAACAAATTTGACTTCAAATTATGATAGAATATTTATCATTTTCCTTTTAATTAGTATATTAGTTGGATATTTATTGTGTAAATATAATCCTTTGAAATGAAATATTTATGTTTTCAATCGAATATGGAAGTTTGCCTTTTTTTTCTAGAGTTTTGAAATTAAAAATTCAAATTTTATCAATTTTACAACAAAAACTACTTAATCTAACGCATACCTAAATATGGGGATCCGCGTTTGTAATGATCGATAGATGACGCTTTCTCAACTGCAGTTGTTAGTAAATATTGCCACGTGTATTTATTATTGTGATTTCTTGTTGTTCTATCATTGTTTCAGCGTGAAAGCTATCAGTGGTATGATAATTTCACCTTAGCTCACCAGAGGGCGAGCATTTCATTACAATAATTTTCCTTTAATTTTTTTCTCAAAAAATCCAATGATCCCATCCAGACCGGTTCACTACAGCAATGGACGAAATGACCGGTAAGATCGGTTTTAGATCGAGAAGTTGACTGAACACGCTCATATATTTGTAAAAAAAAAATGGCAACTCTCTTAAATCCATTCCATTTACGCTCCAAAGCGGTTTTATAATTTTTTGGTGAAGGATAAGGATTTCTCTTAAAAATTCAGGTATTGCAACCCTTTTTAATCTGCCTAATTTTATTGTCTTATCGGTAAATCTTTCAATATTCACTAAATACTACGCCGGTACTTGTGTCTTGTTAAAATATTTATTCTTTTTTGTTATCTTATTGTGTTGTAGAAAGTGTGAAAACCCGGTGTATATAATGTGCATTTTCGTTTAGGCTTAAGCGCTTATCTCCCTCATTAATAATGATTTATATATTTTTATAACTTTTATGCAGTTAATAGTTTTGCAAAGTTACTTTCCATATTTTTTTGACAAGGTGATATTGAAAGTTATTTCAAGAAATTAATGCATTTATAATTTTAAAGCTATCATGTAAATTTTGGCGCCCTTAATTATTTTTTTTTGTGGATAAGTATGTGCTTTTATACAATCGTAAACTTTTGTTTTTCAGAATGCAGGTGCCTGGGGATAATATGCCGACATTCAAAGTAAGTTTTTTTAAGTTTCTAATACTTTAATCGTATCGATGTATGCAGAGGTGAAACTTTTTCAGTGATTTTGAATATATGTTTGTCGCTAAATTATTTAATTTGTCTTAAACTATTAAGAATTGAATTTTCTATCTCTTATTATAGGTGTAAATAATTTTTAGCTATATAATATGTAATATTGATAAACTCTTTCCCTTTACTCTTCATTCTGCTGCTAACTAGCAGTTTTCAGGGTTTTTGCATGTTAGGTAGTTCCACCTCTTAAAGTTTAACTGTTTCAAGTAATTGCCGACTTTCTTGTAAAAATTACTTCCATAAAACAAATCAAAGTACAGTATTACCCAGAAATATTACCTCCAGAGTCGCAATTGAAGGGGAAAAAATATAGATAAAAGTTTAATCATGTTTTAGAGAGTGGACACTGTAAACATTTTTAGCAAATTTAAGAATTAAACATTTGCTCATGTCATTCATTGAAATATAATATTGAATATATTAAATTTTCTCAAATTACTTAAAAATATTAATATATATTTAAAAAATACTTTCTGATTGTTTGACTTATCACCATTTTACATTTCTAGTCTAAATGTGTATTCTAGACTTATTTGAACATCATTACTTTGTTGATACATTGGTATGCCCAAATATCCTTAGAGAAAATTGTAAAATTGTCCAACCTGGAAGGATTTTTTTGTTTTTAAGTTTAATTAAAAAAAAAAAAAAAATTAAAGCTAAAGTAACACTATTTTGGGTTTGAATTTAAAATTTTATTTATTAAAAGAATAATTTTAGTCTTGGAAAACTTACTTCAAAATTCTAGTAATTATAATTAAAAAATAAATTACCTTCATATTCTTAATGATTGGTTTGGTCTAAACTAAGGGAAACTGATTGCTTTCTTTTTCTTTTTTTTTTGTAAAATTAAAATTGTAACAATATATTTTAAAATTAAAGCATAAGCTTAATGTAATTTGAGAATGCTTGGTTTATTTTCATTTTCAGGGATCTCATACTCATAAAAAAAACCTGAAATACTCGAAAAATTTGGTTTCTGTTTAAAAAAAAATTAAAGAAACTATAAATTTTTCATTAAGAGTCAGGGAAAAACAAATATTTGTTATATTTTCTTGTTTAGCTTCATAATTTAAAAGATTAAATATAAAAATAAACATGTAAACAATGATTTCTACCTGAATTTGTATCATGATCGGCAGTTACGTGATATCGTACAGTGGAAGTAGATGTATTTTCTCCTCTCTAAAGAAGCATTTCTTGTATATGTTGCTAATATTTCCTTATTTTTTGCTTGTAACTTCCAGTGTGTCTTGGTTGGTGATGGTGGTACAGGAAAGACAACATTTGTCAAGAGGCATTTGACAGGCGAATTTGAAAAGAAATATGTTGGTGAGTTTTTTTTTTTAGGAATTGTTTCATAATTTTTATGATTTATGCTGTTCAATTTAACTTCAATTACCCAGAGTTCATACTCTTCAGTGAAAAATCTGGAATACAGTGAACTCCCGTTTAAGATGGATTTCTCGTTATTACGTACAAAAACAGAATCCTCGGCTAAGGCCTATAGGAATTGCATGTAATAAACATCGCTTTATACGTAAAATTTATTCGTTAAGACGGACAATTTTAGTTTTTTTTTTTTTTTTTTTAACATGAAAAGGTGAAGGTTAATCTGTTTCGCTGTGTGCTATTACACAGTGGGAGGTAAACAGTATTGATTGACAGCGACAGTTCAAAAGAACGATTTGCACATGTCTCCACTTCTATTGTGGAAACAGCAAAGGATTTTGTTATCGGAAATGCACCAGAAGAAAACTTAAAAGAATGGAAAGAGAATTTGTCATGTCTTGTCAATGACTATAAACTATCAAAGCTAAAAACATATTTAACATCGATGAAACAGGACTTTTTTATAAAGCTCAGCCTTTTCAAAGTTTACACTTTAGAGAGATGAGAAAAGTGCACAAGCGACAAACATTTAAAATTACGTGTTAATGTACTTGTAGGGGCTAAAATGTAACTTCAGTTTATGAACTCCTGTTATAATGGACTCTTGTTAATATGGATAAAAATTGCTGGCCCTTGACTGTCCGTTTTAACGAAAGTTCACTGTATTCAGGGAATAGGTAGTATTTTGATTCTAAATCTTATGTAGAGGGGCCAGTAGTCAGGGAATCATGGGAAAAGTCAGGGGTGAACATCAGTGGTGATCTTGTGCAACAATATACAAATACAATTTTACTGCAGAACAATATATACTATAAACAATTCTGTGTATTCATTCAATTCATCTCTTTCAATTAAATATTTTATAGCAATGTTTGACACAACACAATATAAATAATAAAAGTTTTAGTTTTTATACAGAAATTTTTTTTTTAAGTGAATTGTTACTTGAAAGTTGCAGACATTTTTTTTTTATCAGTGCAGACAAAAACTGTCCGCAAGCCGTTTTTTTGTCTGCGACTATATTGCGGTGCTTCTGCCACTGGGATTCCATATTTGGCCGAGTACTGAGTATATACAGAGTACTCAGTTACAGCTCTACAATTTAGATTATTACTAGGGTGGATGTACCAATCATGGCCACTTTAAGAAAAATTCTCTAAATAAAAAAATGTAGTATTTGCAATTGTTAATACAAAAAAATTACAAAATATGCTATTTTAAAGCAAATTTAATTGGCTTTTAGATTTTAAAAAATGCGAACAAGTTACAACAGTAATTATAATTAAAAGTAAATAAAAGAAGAAAATTGACGTTTTACATCAGTCATGGCCACTTTGTGCTAGTTATTGCCACCTTTATGTACCAGTTATGGCCATTAAGGAGTAATTGGGCAAGGATACATAAAAAAAAAAAAAAATTACTTGTCACTGTCCTGATCTTTATCTGTGCATTGCATGCACAAGAAATTATACTCTTCCTCATAAAAATCTGGAATATCAAGTTTAAATTTATTGACATATGCCTTAGGAATGCATGTAAAGTGATATTGTTTCTTGCATTGATTACAAATATGGTAAAATAAATGTTACCGCAAATTCTATTGGTTTGGGAGATCTGATTTGCTAATTGGGGAGAGTTTTGTGATGAAGTGGCTGTAACTGGTACATCCATCTTGCCCTACCCTGTTTTAGTGAAGATAAGCCGCGGGCTATCTTTGAAAAGACATTCACTTTTTGGGGCTTAGTGCAGCAGTGTTGGGCATAATTGATAAAAAAGCAATTGAATTACAATTAAATTATAATTATTTTACTGTCAATCGATTAACAAGTAATTGATTGCAAATAAATTGAATTATTACAAATATATTGAATAAGTAATTCAATAATTTATTTGTAATCAATTGTTTATTGATTGACAGTAAAATAATAATTGTAATTCAATTACTTTTTAATGAATTATGCCCAACACTGAAGTGCAGGCTATCTAATAATAATGCCTATCTAATGATGTAATTGTTGCATTACATCTGTATACTGGTATGTTTTTCTTTATTCAGAATTATTTTTATTGATTTGCGTAGATGCCAGGAGACTGCCACCTTGTTTCTTTATTTATCTTTACATTATTGTAACAATGCTTGTATAAGCTGCAGTTTGAGTTTTTTTTTTTTTTTTTTTTTCACATTTTAATGAGCTGTGGTTTATATAAATTACAGTAGATTTTATATACTCTAAATTACAGTAGATTTTATGTCCAATAATTAAGATTTTAGCTTCAGTGTTTTTTTTTTTTTTTTTTTTTTTTAAATACCTGCAATTAAATTTATTTAATCGGACTATTTTATTAAAAGCAAAATTTCACAACTCTATTATATATATTTTGTGTTAGTTCTATTATTTATTTCACATAGATTTATTATATTTTAATAAAATTTTTGCAATAAATTTACAGCAACCCTTGGTGTTGAAGTTCATCCTATAGTTTTTCACACAAATCGTGGTCCTATTAGATTTAATGTTTGGGATACAGCTGGTCAAGAAAAGTTTGGTGGTTTGAGAGATGGTTATTATATTCAAGGTAAGTGATTGCATCTTCTAATATTGGAGTTCTTTATCATTTTTTAGTTAGTAATAGTTAATAAATGCCTAATTTTTTTAAAAACCTTAGACTACATTATATTACAGGATTCATACTCATCACAGAAAACCTTGAATACTCATGGAATTTAGATTTGTTAAAAAAAAATAATTTCATTTGAATTTTAGAAAAATTCAAAGTCTTCCGGAAGAAACTAGTTTCTTCCAGGACATAACTAATTAATTGGATGTAATTGCAAACATAGGAGTGGTTAGCTTTTCTAGCTGAACGTCTCTCTCTCTCACTTTTTTTAGATCCAATTAGTCTTATCTAACTTTTTTCCATTTTTTCTTTACCTATTATTCCTCAGAGATTCACTTTCAGTTCAATGTGTACTAGATTTTTAACTCTTAAATGTGAAGAGGGATGTCACAAGCATTGTATAGAATGTAAATACGGAATTAGAAAAAAAAAAAAAAATGAAAATTAGATTTAAGAAAGAAAATTGTGAATCATACATGTCCTGGTATGCTTAGTTCTCATCAGGCAATGTATCAGAAATGTCACAATAGTTCTTTAAATTGTCAGCATACATGCTCTATATAAATAAAATATTTTTTACGAAACTCGAATTAGAGAAAATAACAAATTTTTATGATCGAACTATTAATCGATATAAAACTCTCATCATGTAAATAAATAATGCTGTCAAGGCATAGGCAGTACATATTCAAAATCTGCAGTCTGCAGAAAAATGTGGGGCCTGTTTACTTTACCTGATTATGGTTTGAATCAAAAAAGGAGTAAAACGTGAAAAAACTAGGCAGTGTTTTCAGCAGTTTATGCTACTTTATATTACAACCCAGTGATGTCGTTAGTCTTTCAAGATCCTGGGACCCAAGAGTTTGAAAAATTTGGGTTTTTTTTTTTTTTCAAAAAATGGGTCCCCACATAAATGAATTTATATATTACAGACAGGGTTGGCAGGTTTTTGACGGTTTAAACCATGGTTAAAACTGTCATGTCAAGAAAACAAAATATAGTTTATAAAGATTTTTTGAAAAGTAAATAGATTGATGTTCTTTGAATAAACACATTGTTACAACATTTTGATTAATATAAAAAAAAACAAAAATTTAGACTTTAAATTTTATTATGAATTATTTCTATGTTCATTCAAAATATGAAGTAATCATGGAATCTTAGATTCGTTTTCTTTCAGGATGTGTGTAAATCAATTTAATAGCTTAAAAAGGAATGCTAATTAAAAAAATATATATATATATATATCAATTACCAGGGATGAGATTTGTTTAGATAAATTAAAAAAAAAAAAAAAAAAAAATTTTATACAGTCGAACATTGTAAATGTGAATTACTTTTTAACATGAATTGTTCAAAATATGAAGTAATCATGGAATCTTAGATTCGTTTTCTTTCAGGATGTGTGTAAATCAATTTAATAGCTTAAAAAGGAATGCTAATTAAAAATATATATATATATATATCAATTACCAGGGATGAGATTTGTTTAGATAAATTTAAAAAAAAAAAGTTTATACAGTCGAACATTGTAAATGTGAATTACTTTTTAACATGAATTGTTTTGATCCCCCCCCCCCCCCCCCCCCCCCCCCCCCCCCCGCCCAGTCAAAATGAAGATTACTTTAGGAAGTTACTGATAAAATGAACAAATTTTTTATTATTCCCCTTGAGATTCATGTTAACGAGGTTTGGCTGTATATGAACTTGAAAAATTAGAATTACTTTATTTTACTATTTATTATTTTATATTTATACTGTTGTAGTTAATAAAAATCTTATTTCCACTAATTAAGCCGGCTGTGTAAATTTATATTTATTACAGTGTGCAAGATGTGGATATATAAAAGCAACTTTTTATTTGCAATTTCATATTAGAGTAGCAAATGAAGAAGTACAGTCGGTCAAACAAAAAACGAAACACCCCCACCTATCTCATTACCTAATTATCGCAGAAACATGCAGTAGGCACCAATCATCAGGAAATTATGTCTACTTTTTTTGTATGTAGGAAAAAATGACATTGGGGGTCGTCTACATATTAAAAATGGGTCCAACTTTGAAAATTCGAATGTTAACCCACTAATTTGACGACAGAAAACGATTCTAGAGCATCAAAATAGCCTAGATATAAATTTGCACGAAGATATCAACATTGGTTCCTGAGATATTTAAGGTTTTTCTTTAGGGGGTTATCTCCAAGTTTATTTTTTTATCATTTAGGTCAGATTCAACGAATTTATTCGAGCTCTCTTCTATTATTCAATGCGTTTCATTCATCTACAAATTTCTAAATACATCAAAAGGAATATAATTTCAATGAGCATATTAATGTGGAAATTTCGAACTATAAGAAATATTCTGTCCAAAAAAGTTAACACAGGAGGGTCTATTAACACCTGTGTGTGAAGGGGAGGAGGAGGGGCACCGGCATTCAAAATTGATGTTTTATTATCGCATTTTCAAAAGATTTTAATTGAAATTAGATTTCTGTTATGCTTTTTCGAAAATGATTATACGGATTTTGGGGTTAAGTGCTTTCGGGATACTAGACTTACCACCATCTTCAGAAAAATTTGCGTTGGCTGTTAACCCCTTATCGGCCAATGGCAACAAATTAAATAAATTGGGTTTATTCGGAAACTGAAATAAGGATTTTGATGAAAGTTTTACGTTAAGTGCTTTTGAGTATGCTTAAACGAATGGAATTATCCCCATCGTCATAAAAGTTCGTTGTCGCTGTTAACCCTTTAAAGGACAATTGCAACGTATGTCAGAAATCGGCTTTACACGGATGTGGACTAAGCAATTTTTATGAAAGTTTGAAGTTAGGGCTTTTTCATGAGAAAAAACAATTGTATTTCATTTTCAGATAAATTAGCGTTTACATTTAACCCTTTACCGGCCAACTGCAATACATAGCAAAAGTTGGGTTTATTCAAAAATGATTCTAGGGATTTTGATGAAAGTTTGGGGTTAAGTGTTTTCGGAATATTAGACTTACCATCATCTTCAGAATTATTTGCGTTGGCTGTTAACCCCTTAACGGCCAATTGCAACAAATGAAATAAATTGGGGTTATTCGGAAACTGATAAAAGGATTTTGATGAAAATTTTGCGTTAAGTGCTTTTGAGTATGCTTAAACGAATGGAATTATCCCCATCGTCATAAAAATTCGTTGTCGCTGTTAACCCTTTAAAGGACAATTGCAACGTTTGTCAGAAATCGACTTTACACGGAAATGGACGAAGCAAATTTTATGAAAGTTCGATGTTAGGGCTTTTTCGTGAGAAAAAAAACAATTGGATTTCATCTTCAGATAAATTAGCGTTTACAGTTAACCCTTTACCGGCCAATTCAATACATAGCAGAAGTTCGGTTTACTCGAAAATGATTCTAGGGATTTTCATGAAAGTTTGGGGTTAAGTGTTTTCGGAATATTAGACTTACCACCATCTTTAGAAAAATTTGCGTTGGCTGTTAACCCATTATCCGCCAATGGCAACAAATGAAATTGGGTTTATTCGGAAACTGATGAAAGGATATCATGAAAGTTTTGCGTTAAGTGATTTTGAGGATGCTTAAACGAAGGGAATTATCCCCATCGTCAAAAAAATTTGCTGTCTATGTTAACCCTTTAAAGACCATTGCAACGTATATCAAAAATCGGCTTTACACGGATATGGACTAAACAATTTTTTATGAAAATTTAAGTCAGGGCTTTTTCATGAGAAAAAACAATTGGATTTCATCTTCATATAAATTAGCGTTTATAGTTAACCCTTTACCGGCCAATTGCAATACATAGCAGAAGTTGGGTTTACTCGAAAATGATTCTAGGGATTTTGATGAAAGTTTGGGGTTAAGTGTTTACGGAATATTACACTTACCATCATCTTCAGAAAAATTTGCGTTGGCTGTTAACCCCTTATCGGCCAATGGCACTAAATGAAATAAATTGGGTTTATTCGGAAACTGATATAAGGATTTTGGTGGAAGTTTTGCATTAAGTGCTTTCGGGGATGCTTAAATGAATGGAATTATCCCCATCATCATAAAAATTCGTTGTCTCTGTTAACCCTTTAGAGGACAATTGCGACGTATGTCAGAAATTGGCTTTACACAGAAATGGACTAAGCGATTTTTATGAAAATTCGATGTTAGGGCTTTTTCATGAGAAAAAACAATTGGATTTCATCTTCATATAAATTAGCGTTTACAGTTAACCCTTTACCGGCCAATTGCAATACATAGCAGAAGTTGGGTTTACTCGAAAATGATTCTAGGGATTTTCGTGAAAGTTTTGGGTTAAGTTTTTTCGGAATATTAGAGTTACCACCATCTTCAGAAAAATTTGCGTTGGCTGTTAACCCCTTATCGGCCAATGGCTACAAATGAAATAAATTGGGTTTATTTGGAAACTGATAGAAGGATTTTGATGAAAGTTTTGCATTAAGTGCTTTCGGGGATTCTTAGATGAAGAAATTATCCTCACTGTCATAAATATTCCTTGTCGTTGTTAATCCTTTAAAGGCCAAATGCAACGTATGTTAGAAATTATCTTTATACGGAAATTGAGAAAACGTTTTTTCTGAAAGGTTGCAGTTAGAGCTTTTTGATGAGAAAAGACGATTGGATCTCTGCTTCAGACAAATTAGCATTCACAGTTAACCCTTTACTGACCAACTGCAACACATAGCAGAAATTGAGTTTACCTGGAAATGGATATAGCGATTTTGATGAATATTTCGGACTAAGTTTTTTCGGGGACTGCTAAAACGAATGGTGTTCCCTCATCTTCAGAAAAAAAAAAAAAAAAAATAACGTTCTCAATTAACCCTTTATCGGCCAATTGCAACATATGACAAAAATTGGGTCTACTTGTAAATAGGTATAAGGATTATGATGAAAATTTGAGGTTGCATAATTGATAGAATTATTTTATTCTTCAGAAAATTTCTTGTTCTCTGTTAAACCTTCAAAAGCCCATTGCGACGTTTGCCAGAAATACGGTTTACACAAAAATAGACATAGCGAATTTCATAAAAGCTTGGAGTTAGGACTTTTTGATGAGAAAAAGCTTTTGGAAATATCCTCATCTTTAGAAACAATCGCATTCGTTGTTAACTCTTTATCGACACATTACAACATGCGGTCGAAATTGAGTATATTCGGAAATGGACAAAGCGATTTTTATGAAAGTTTGGAGTTACGGCTTTTAGATGAGAAAAAATGATTGGACTTACCCTTATCTTCAGAAAAAATCGCGTTCTCAATTAACATTTTATCGGACAGTTGCAAATTATAGCAGAAGTTGGGTTTATTTAGAAATTTATATAGGGATTTTGATGATAGCTTGGGGTTAAAACTTTCTGGGTGCTTAAAGAACTGGACAAATCCTTATCTTCAGAAAAAAATTGTTCGCAGTTTACCATATATCGACCAGTTGCATCAAGTTTTAGAAATAGGCTTAATCGGAAATGGATATAGTGATTTCAAATAAAGTTTGTGGTTAGTGTTTTTAGGGATGCAAAAATGTTTAGACTTATTCTGATCTTTTGAAAAACATGGCGTGATCAGTTAAACCTTTATCGACAAATTGCAAAATATCGCCAAAATTCGGGTTACTCGGAAACGGATGTATCGATTTTGATGAAAGTTTGGGATTAAGTGTTTTCGGAGGTGCAGAAAGTTTGGATTTATACAGAAAAATTAGCGTTCGCTGTCATAGTATATGGTAAAAAAGGATTCGGGCTCCAGTTCATGACTTCATTTGTTATTTTGTTTAAATTTAGTACGAGAGAATGTAATCGATTCAAGCAATATTTGTGTGTATCGAAATATTTGGTAAATAATGAGGCAGGTTCAAGTCTATAACTGTATACTTATTGTGTATCTTGTTTTCTTTCTTTCCTTTCTATTTATATATATATATTTTAATACAATTTAATTTAATCAAAGGTAGCTAATATTTGTGCGTGTTGAAGTATTTGGTAAAGAAGGAAGCAGGATCCAGTCCATGATTGAAAATAGAGATTTTTTTTTTATGAAAATGCCTAAATTCAAATAAAAGTAGGTGATATTTTCAAATGCCTAGCTAGTCGTTAATTTAGTTAAATAGCGATTGCAAGTTTTGTACTGGTAACGCTGCCGAAGGCAGCAGGAACCAGGAACAGTTGGCTAAAAGAATTAAAAAATGCATTTTCACCGTGTTCTGATCCATTCTGAAAGTTTCAAATGTCTAGCTTTTCGGGAAGTTAGTTAAATAAATTTTCTATCGAATCATATAAACGCTTCCGAAGGCAGTAGGGACCTGAAACAGTTGACTAAAAGTGATAAAAAAAAATGTATTGTCACCGTGTTCTGAGCTATCCTGAAAGTTTCAAATGTCTAGCTAGTCGGGAAGTTAGTTAAAAATCGATTGCAAGATTTGTACTGGACAAACAAACAAACAAGAAGCGAAGTTAATAAAAATAATTACAAGATATAAAGAACTTTTATATACCATGTTTTTAAATTTTCTGTTGAATCATATAAACGCTACTGAGCGCAGTGGGAATCCGGAGCAATTGGAAAAAAGTATAAAAAAAAATCCCTTGCTATCGTGTTTTGAGCTATTATAAAAGTTTCAAATGGCTATCTAGCCGGGAAGTTAGTTAAAAGTAGATTGCAAGCTTTGTACTGGTAACGCTAACGAAGAGAGCAGGGTCCCGAAGCAATTGGTTAAAAATATTTAAAAAATGCATTTTCACCGTATTCTGAACTATTCTGAAAGTTTCAAATGTCTAGCTAGTCGGAAAGTTAGATAAATAAATTTTCTGTTGAATGATATAAACGCTGCCGAATGCAGTAGGGACCTGAAACAGTTGACTAAAAGTATTAAAAAAGTATTGTCACCGTGTTTGAGCTATCATAAAAGTTTCAAATGTCTAGCTAGTCGGGAAGTTGGTGAAAAATTGATTGCAAGCTTCGTACTGGTAACGCTGTCGAAGGCAGCAGGAACCTGAAGCAGTTGGTTAAAAATATTTTTAAAATGCCTTTTCGCTGTGTTCTGAACTATTCTGAAAGTTTAAAATGTCTAGCTAGTCGGGAAGTTAAATAAATTTTCTGTTGAATCATATAAACGGGTAGTGACCTAAAACAGTTGACTAAAAGTATTAAAAAAATGTATTGTCACCGTGTTTTGAGCTAGCCTGAAAGTTTCAAATGTCTAGCTAGTCGGAAAGTTAGTGAAAAATCGATTGGAAGCTTCGTACTGATAACGCTGCCGAAGGCAGCAGATACCCTAAACAATTGGCTAAAGGTATTTAAAAAAATGCATTTTTACCGTGTTCTGAACTATTCTGAAAGTTTCAAATGTCTAGCTAGTCGGGAAGTTTGTTAAATAAATTTTCTGTCGAATCATATAAGTGCTGCCGAAGGCAGTGGGACCTGAAATAGTTGACTAAAATTATTAGAAAAATGTATTGTCACCTGTTGTGAGCTGTCCTGAAAATTGCAAATATCTAGCTAGTCGGGAAGTTAGTTAAAAATCGATTGCAAGATTTGTACTGGACAAAAAAAAAAAAAAAAAAAAAAACAAATAAACAAACAAACAAACAAGAATCAAAGTTAATAAAAACATGGTAATATGGTAAAATATTACAGGGAATTCAAGTATTTTCTCCCCTTGCTTAATTTTACGCTGTTGCACTTCATATAATTTTAAACTATAAATCGTAATGATATATAATTTTTTGTCGTGTTCCTGTAAAAATCTATAAATGCTATCTTTACCAAAATCTATACAATTTGCGCGACGGTAATGTATAACATGTGCATAAATTTTCAGTTTAATAAAATAAGGTGTTTAGATACTATCGCATTTTAAAACGATTGGGCCCATAGACCATAATAACAATTTTTCTTTCTGTCCTTGTAAAAAGGAAAAAAAAAAAAACTATACATGCTAGATTTATCAAAATCTATACACTTTGTGCGAGAGTGATTATTAACATTTATAAAAAAAATTTAACTCAAACGAATAAGGCTTTTAAATGCTATCGCATTTTATTTTATTTGGATCTATAGACAATAATGATAAAGAATGTTTTGTTGTGTCCCTGTGAAAAACTATTAATGTTAGATACATCAAAATCTATACACTTTGTGCGACGGACATTTATAACACGCGTATTAGCTCAAAAGAAAATGGTATCTAGACGCTATCGCAGTTTGAAAAACTTGGCCCTATAGTCTATAACGATAAAGAATATTTCTTTTTTTGTGCCTGTAAAAAGTACTTTTAAGTGCTAGATTCACCAAAATCAACAGCGATCGTGCTATGGTGCCATACAATAACTTACTATATTTCAACTTATTTGAACAGAGGCTTTAGGCGCAGTCGTATTCACTCACACACATACACTCATTCATAATCGAAAACTAGTAAAAATGAATTCAGTGTAATTCAAAAGTATAGAAAACCCATAATCTCAAAGGTCGGGTTTTTTGTCACGATTACAATACTTCCTTTACATACGTAAGTTCTTAAAGTAAAAATCTGATCTCTCAGCTATGAAGTTCTGTCCAACTCAAAGAAATAATTTATTCTGTAATAATATTATATTATTTTAATTGGTTAATTTATATTTCCAACACTATTAATAATAGCGACTATATAAATTAGAAATCACAATTCTTCTAAAGAAAATTACGAAAACATTATATAATATAGTAAGGAAAGGGATAAATTAAAAAAAATAAAATAAATGTTAAACTACATTTTTAAATTGCATGTCTAATATTATAATACAATTTATTTCAGAATTAAATTCCAATTTATTTCAGCTGAAAAAAAAAAAAAAAAAAAAAACCATTGTTGAAATAATTAAAAATATGCGAGAGTGAATTAAAACTTTTTTTTTCTTAATATCGTCTGCAATAAAATTCAAAACTGATTGTTGTGAATGCTACTTGTAAATACAGTTTGTAATCGTTATATGGCCCCCAAACTTGATCTTCAATCGTTTTTCTGGAATATCTCGAGAACTATTTGGCCCAATGAGCTGCAAATTTGCATACGCGTATTTTTATGTGCTAGAAATCGATATCTGTTAGAAAAATTATAGGTCACAATACATAATTTTTTAAAATATTAATTTAATATTTTTTATTCTATA
This sequence comes from Salticus scenicus, assembly GCA_963930645.1. Lineage (NCBI taxonomy): Eukaryota > Metazoa > Arthropoda > Arachnida > Araneae > Salticidae > Salticus > Salticus scenicus. The sequence continues at coordinate 113,220,535 of OZ005661.1, read as the reverse complement.
GATAAAAAACATTAAAATCTTAATGAAACTCATAAATATGTTTGGAAAACCTGTTATTAACATCATAAAAAAAACCAGGTAAAAAAAAATAAAAATGTAGGAGATATGAATAAAAATGTGTAATCAGACTTTAACATTAGAAGCTCGAAAGTTTAGACGTGTATAACTCCTAAACTTATACACCATATGACTTCCAAATTTATATCTGGGGATGAAATTGACTGTAGAATCGATATCCGAAATCAAAATTATATGTTACCATTGAAAAAATTAAAGTTTGACACGATTTCAATATGGAGACGACCCCTTAAGCTATTTTTTTCCAATTAGCTTAAAAGAGAACAAAATTCCCTGACGAATGGTACCTTCGGTGTCTTTCTGCAACAATTTACTGATGAGTTAGGTGGGGGTGTTTCGTTTTTTTTTTGACCGACTGTACATTTAAATTCTAATTACCGTAATTTTTATGGATATAGTTTGCAATTGTGGCAAGTGTAATGTGATATTCTAATTCCAATTAATGTTTGTTTTAGATAAGACTGGTATTTTTAAAATCTTTGCTCAAATTTCAATTTACTTTATTCCACTAATTAAGCCGGCTGTATAAATTTATATTTATTACAGTGTGCAAGATGTGGATACATAAAAGCAGTTTTTTATTTGCAATTTGTAATTTCATGTTACAAATAGCAATTTAAAAAAAACAAACATGACTTCTAAATATGGAATAATCCCGCTCAAATGTCAAGGAATTTTGGGGGTGGGGGTGGATTTAATAAATCAGAGAAATCAGGAAGATGAAAAATAATAAATTCCACCACTGTGCTGTGTAAAAGATACTCTCTCGCTCTCTCACCCCCACGGATTAGGAGAGTCTATAGGATATATAACGAATGCTACGGAAAGGTAGTAATTTTCATCTTGCATATAGAGGGCTACCAGATCTCGAGAATCCACCAAACAGCGCATTTGTTTAAATTTGTATCGGTTCATTGGTCGTTCTCGGAAATCGGATGATGACAGAAGCCGAAGTGGGCGGGCTTTCACTTTCTTCCGATAAGTTTCAAAGATAATACACCATGCGGCGATCGGAGAGTTTTCCTCTACTCGGCTGAATTAATGCGGAAAATAAAGCTCAGTTTTCCGCGCTGGCTGCCCTATCTCGTTTATCATCCTATAGATTCTCTTAATCCGTGCTCACCCCAAAAAAACTTGGTTGGCATTATATTATCCGTAAAAAGACTAACAGTTACAAAAAAAAAAAAAAAAAAAAATTAAAGAATTTCAAAATGTTTTCTTCTAGGGCACTATGAAAAACATTTTCTAATTAAATGTCCAGTTCTTAAATGACTTGAAATTGTCTACTGTGATGATGTTATTCAGATCATACTTTTTATTTGATGAAAAAGCACACTGAGTTGACAATTTTACACCTATTTTTCATTAAATATTAAAAGTTACTTGACCTGTTTTGTTATAAATAACATTAAACCACTATTAAAAATGAATGGTCAAAGCATGCTTTGAAATGTAATAAATTTTATTTAATTAAAATTTGCACTTTCAATTATATGATGAGTTGCTAAATTCAGACTAGTCTTTGAAGAAATCATGTAATTAAATAGCACTTCTGAAAACAGTCAGTAATTACAGGGTGTAAACTTTTGTAATGATTAGTTTTAGAACACCTGTCTTTTTGTTAAAGAATTATGTTTTTGTTTTAAAACAATATGGCTGCCTGTTGAAACTAAATTTATAGCCTGTTCTCCAAATGCGCTTTTACATAAATGCCTGGCTATCATTTTGTATATTGTTACTTTATTTTCATAATGTTGAATTTTGTTGGTATTTTTGTGCTTAATAAAGATTAAAATAACTCTGCCTGCATAGGTGCAAGCTGCATAAAATGCTCGTTTGAGGATGTATGTCAGAGAAAAGTGAGTGGTTAATTTAACAAAAGTGCTGCTCTTAATTTTTTTTTTTTTTTTTTTTTTTTTTTTGTGTAATTTTCAGAGTTTTTGCCTTAAGGACCCTTCAGACACTGACAATGAGCAGAGCTTCAAAACTCATAAATTATCTATTGTCCGAAAGTGACCCTTGAAATTTTGCACACATTTACAATGAAGGACGTTACTTTTTATTGCTCTTTTACAAATGAGACCCAATTTCGATCGCAGTAGGAGGTTTGTCAGCCGAGAAAATATCTCTTGCTTCACGTCAACTTGATTCCCACATCAAAGGGTTATCAAAAGAAACCAAATTTGAAGCTTTCAGTTGCCAGTCTCTGAAGGGTCCTTTATGAGTCTTAATTACCCCCTGCTTTTAAGTTAAACAATGCTAAGTTTGTTATGACAAGCAGGGTTGGCAAGGTTCCCCCCCCCCCCCCCCCGTTAAATACCGTGGTAAAAACCGGTATTTACCGTCCTGGGAAATACTATGTTTTTCCCACATGGGAAAAACTGATTATTAAAAACACAAATATAAATTCAAAGCAACCTTTTGAAAATGTTAAAAATGAGTTCTAAGTATATAGCTTGAAAGATAGAAAAAAAAAAAAAGATCTACAAAACAAATGATGGATTTCATTTATTTAAATATTTACAGACTGTATACATTTCTCAATATTTACCAATCATCATAATCATAATCATATTCTTCGTCTTTTACATTGGATTTTAGCATCATGTAACAAAATACTAATTTAGAGGCTTTTTCTAAACCCAGTCTGTTTCTAAGTTTGTTTTGGATGAAAGAAAGGTTAGAAAGAATACGCTCCAGAGATGTTGATGAAGCAGGACATCCCTGGAGATGTTCCATTAATTGGAGAAAGTCTGCATCTATTCCAGTTTTGTTTAAATTCTTCTACCAGCCAAAAAATGGACAAGGGTTATTGCTTTATGAAAGCTAGATTTCACTTTGCTGAAATGTGGTTTCAGTTATTTATTTTGAAGAATCTCTAAATAAATTTCACAAGCATCAGCAATATTAGCATTATTATCATGTTGTAATTTCATAAGGGCTTTAGCAACTGGTTCCAACTGATTGTACATATTTTTTGCTTCTTTATATAGTAAAAAAGTAAACAAATATGGAGGACTTTTGGTACTGATGAGGTAAAAGAACATTTTGCATAAATATTAATATTATACTAAACCAAATACCAAACTTGTAAAATTTAATACATTTTGTGTTTAATAGAGGTCTACTTAAAAAGTAATAAAATTTTTATTTAAATTTAACGCAAATTATTTATTGCTTCTCTTGGTGAAACTGATATTTTTAAGTTAGTAATTTTATTCTATTGTGTTCTAAAATATATATTTAGGAAATTCATTATTATTAAATTTTATGAGCAAATGTTTTATGCAATAATTCTTATTTATTTATATTCCTTTCCTGGAGAAAAATTTTAAACCTAAGGAAACTTTGTAATAACTATGTATTTCTGACTTGTTTTTACCAGTTTTTCTCAGTGGGATGGGAAAAACCAGTTTTGGACTGGAAAAAGCCAACCCTGATGACAATTTGGAAGAAATGTCTTGGATAATTCTGAAAACTTGTATTTTCTAGGTATTTTTGTAGTTCATGATTGTAGATGCTTCTTATCGTTGATTTAGAGTTTGTCACATTTGTCTGAGATTAACATGAAATCAATGATTTTCTCTTTTTTAGGTCATTATCAGGGGTCCATCTAGACCAAAATTGGGTCCGCTTTGCGGTCCCTTCACAAAATTACGTTTTAAAAATGCGGACCCTTCACAAAATTATATATCGAAAAAGCGGTCCCTTTCACAAAAATCCATCTCGGAAATGTGTTTATATTCGTAACATCGTATGCATGAAAACAAAACATTGGGAAATGGAGCTCTAATCGGTTATTTCTGCAAACGAAACGACTAAGTACACGCATGCGCAGAGAGCGTTGTTCGCTTTGGCAGATGTTCCTACCGGTGTATCATCTGTTATTGGAATCTTCTCTTCACCGCTTTCTGTGATCTCTGGTTCCGGTCGTAGGCAGGGCAGGCATTTGAGGCATTCTCTTTTAATTTTGCTTTTAAAAATGGCAACGCAAAGGATTATGTTATGGTTTATGTTAATCGCGCGCGGTTTTAGTTTGGTTTTCGCTTTCGGCGTATCATGTAATTGTAAATATTGAGGATTTTGGGGCATAATTTAATTTCATCACTTCTTGAAGTTTAAATGTAAGTAGAATTTTTAGTGTTTTGTTTTATATCCAGTGTATAATTTGTTCTCAGTATATTTGTTAGGGGTTTTAAAAAGAATCGTGATAACTAAAAGCGCTTTTTATGCTATAACTAGAGGATTTTTTTTTTTTTTTTTTTTCACAAAAATAAAGAAAATTCACAAAAATATTTTTTTTTCACAAAATGGGGACCCAAAAATAAAAACCTGGATCGACCCCTGATTATTGAATTGTAATAAATTGACAAATCAGGCTTAAAAATGTAAGCTGTACAATTTCCTTATTTTAAACCAAAACTGTATTTTTTGTTTTATGATGAGTTGCTAAATTCAGACTAGAGTCTTTGAAGAAATCATGTAACTAAAAAGCAATTCTGAGAATTGAGCCTGTATGATTGAAAGCAATAGATATATTTTAGTGATGACTAATCTTAGGACACCTCTGACTTGTTTCTGATGAAGGATTTGTCTGAGTAATATTGAGAAGGAAATGGATACTAATTTTTTATTTGATATTGGGTGAAATTTTTAAGTAATTCTTTTTTTTTTATAATTGTGTATGATGAACTGATCAAATTAGTCTTTACATGTATATTTGTCAAAATTTAAATTTTAGTGATGACTCGGACACAGGGTTTTGGTATTTGAAACACAATACAATACAATCTGATAATCTAGACTAGTGAATTTATTTTCTGAAATTATGTGCTAGCAGGGTGGCTATTAGTCAGGGAATTTTGACAAATTTTGTGAAAGTAAGCCATATTTGAAATCATGTTATTGTAAATTGCTAAATTGTTTCTAATTTTGTGCGATTTTTTTGGAAATAAACAACGTAAGCCAGGGAAATGATTGAAAATTTTGAAAAGTTCTAATGTTAACCATCCTGAAAAGACTTACGGCTATATTGCACTGGAGCATATATATACTCAACACGTTCACTTAGTGTCGTTTGAAGTTGCTGTAGCTGAACGAACAAGAAAACCGATCAGCTGTCCGTAGGGTTACCCTGTACTGATAGCGTGAGGTATTGTATTCCAGAAAAAAAGTCCTTTCCTGCTATTAGTCAATTTTGATAAGCATGTTGAAAACAGTCAACTCTTTCGAAAGGCTGTCAAAAAAGTTGATCATCCAAAAATGTGCTGTCCTTGAACGAGATCAGGCTGTGAGTGTGTTGGCTATAATGTTGTGTTTAGTAAAAAGTTGAATAAAAAAAATCTCTCGTGTGGTATGGCCGTTAGATTAATATGTGCATTTTGCTCAGAGAAATACACTATGTATGAGTGTTTGTAATGGCGGACTTTCCCTTGATCCATATATATATGTGAAGTATTTTAATTAAAACTTATATTATTGAAAATAACACATTTAAAAATGTTTTATTTTTTATATAAAGGCACCTTTTCATCCATGTTATTCTTAATGGAAGAACATATTCTGGCCTATACGAATATTATGCACTTGTCAGATGATGTCCTGTTTAACAGTTTCTTGCATCTGTCATCTGTTCTGATGGGGTTAATAATCAGCTTTTTCCTGCGTATTTCTGCATGGAAAGATTGCATATAGATTGACTACTCGAATGACATGTATGTTGTGGCCATCACAACTTTCTTCTATATCATTCTATATAACAGTTCTACTTGCTATTTAATATTTATACAAAAGTTTAACTATAGCTTCTAACAAAATATTTTAAATATGGAGTTCGGTGCAATTTTAATCAACAAAGGCTGAGATGTAGCCATGTGCAAAATTACAATAGGAGCTTCACCTATAGTCCGATACATACTTAAATTAAGTCAGCATCATTTTTATAATGGTTATCTCACATATCAAGTTTCGTGCTATTATATTCCATAAATATTGAGAATTAGTCTTATTCATAGGGTAAATTGCAGTGCCGCCTGTTGACATATACACCCAAATTAATCAGTGTGGTGTTTCATGATGGTTTGCTCATATACCAAGTTTTGTGCAATTACATACTATAGAATCTGATATATAGCTTTCAGTTCTGGGGGATAATATGCAGTGTAGCAGTGTCGTCACTTATAGGCTAATACTTACCCAAATTAAATTAGAATGTCTCAATCATATATCAAATGAAAATCTATGATGACAAGATGACGAGTCTGAAGAAATATCTACAGTTTTGGATGATCTCCAAAAAGCAAGTTCTTTGTTTTCTGGATGTAATTCATGATTGTAAATGTTTCTCCTTGATTATTTAGAGGCATTTGTCTGAGATAAGCAATATTTTCATCTTTTACACACTGTAGTTTGCAGTATTTGAACATATACAGGTTTACTTAGAGCATGCATATTGTACAATAATAAAAATTGTTGAAAATTTAAAATTTTCAGCACAATTTTACATTATCTTTAAGCCACTGCTAAAAGGGAAACACCATCACTGCTGTTTAAAAAGACTGGCTCTTTAAGTGTAAACAGTAAGATTTTTCCTGTATCAAAATTGCACTTTTGAAGTTTATATGATGAGTTGCTAAATTCAGACTAGAGTCTTTGAAGAAATCATGTAACTAAAAAGCAGTTCTGAGAAAAGTTTGTGTAGAAAAATATACATTTAGTTCTAATAATTTTGTTTAGTATTTTTGTGCAATCTTATTAATTTTCACTTTTAGTGTACTCTTGAGCTTGGTGTCAGTCTATTGAAGCTTAATAATAATAATAAAAGATCAAACATATGAAAAACATAGTCTACTCTTTGGCTTACTATCATCACTGCATTTATTCTTTTCTTCATAATTTGTCTTTAACATGTTAATATTTTTGTGCCTGACAAAAGTAAACTACCACTTGTGTAGGTATATAGGCTGTGTACGAGTGCTTTTCTGTGAATGTTTGTGGAGAAAAAGTTGTAGCTGTGAAAATAAGTATTAAAAATAAGATTGCAAACAAGACAGAAAAGTGTTTAAAAGTTAGATCTTTGTTGCTAAAGAAAGGTAAATAAAAAACATTGCTAAATAGTATGCATTATGCAACCAATAATTAAGTCTATGATGACAAGATGACGAGTCTGAGAAAATATCTGCAATCTTGAATGATCTTTGGAAAGCAAGTTCTTTGTTTTCTAGGTGTTGTTCATGATTGTAAATACTTCTTGTCCTTGATGATTTAGAGGCATTTGTCTGAGACTAACATGAAATTTGTATTTTTGTCTTTTTACTATGATTCTCATTTTAACACGTTCACGCTGGCGCATTCTTCTCAAAAGTATCTGAGCACTAGCCAATAAGTCAGATATCAAAAAAGTATACTTAACTGTTTTGTTCAATAGATCCTTGTCGAATCATGTTCTTAGACTAAGATCATTATTCGACAAGGATTTATTTAACAAAGCAGTATTAAGTGTACTTTTTTTGGACAAGGATTATTGCTAGAGTTGGATAATTTTGCTGTGAACCACTGGTGGCCCATGGGGGAAAGTTTTGTCTTTTTTTATGTGTTATAATACAGATAGACCAATTTTATGGAATTAATCTTTGTCAAAGGCAAATAAATGTCCCAATTTTTTTCTGAATCAGCCCCTATTAATGTTGATTCAATTATATTAATAAATAATTTTCCTAAGTTTTCATACTTATGCTTATTAATGTAACCCTTGGAAATGTATGTTTTGAATATCTACATACATTATGTATTAGTTTATTATATTTTACCCAATATTACAAAAAATATATATATACTTCAGTCCAGCGAAAATCTTTTACTTTCACCCATGGGTGGCCCGCACCGGCGTGAACGTGTTAAATCAAAATTTCACTTTTTAATTAAATTTACAAAAATCATGAGTTAACTTGAGTCTAAAATAACACGTGACTAAAAAGCATTTCAGAGAGTTTAATGATGACTAATCTTAGGACACCTCTGATTTATTGTTGAAGAAGAATTTGTCTGAGAAATATTGAGAGAAAAATAGTACCTTTTTATTGTAATAAAATTCCTAGGTTCTAGTAGTTTTATCTTGATTGATATTTGTGTTGTGTAATAAACTAAACAAAAGTTCATAATCAGCTTTAAGTTTTGCATGGTACTGTTATTTGTGGTTTTTAAAATCTATGATGACAAGATGACGCGTCTAAAGAGAGATTTGCAATCTTGGATGATCCTAAGAAAGCATGTTCTTTGTTTTCTAGGTGTAGTTTGTGGTTGTAGATGTTTCTTTACTTTGATTACTTAGAGGCATTTGTCTGAGATACATGTGAAAAAGTAATATTGAGATCTATAACCAGGGTTGGGGTTTAGGACGTCTGAAACTGGTTTTGGACAGGACAGGTGGTTTTTACCGTCCGAAAGTGTCCAAAACCTAAAATTATAAGAAATTCTATTTCCTACATTCTCGGTAACAATTATAATTAGTAACTAAAAGTATTTTATACTGAAAATTTAGACTTTTTAAGTTAAAAGAAATTTACAATTTAATAATAGCTATAAAAAATTTTAATGACTCAAAAAATTTTCTTACAATAAAAAATGCATGATAGGATATTCAAAATGAATAATTTGTCTTTTATTTTTAATTGCAAAATACTTGCATATCCAATATTTTACAGAAATTATGTTTAAAAGTTATTTTATTGAAAGTTCTTTCCTAAATTACATACATTAAAAGATATTAAAAATAAATAAAATATAAAAGTTATAATTAGGCAATGGAGTCTATGCATTTTCAAAAACAGCAGATATCCCTCTCCCCCTCCCCCCCCCCCCCCAAAAAAAAAAAATAAATAAATCTTTAAAGTTTGTACCATTTAATACTTTAACATATACATATTTTATCATTTATACAATATATATATATATATATATATTGTGTAGCTGCACATTTTTATTATTTATTTCAAGATGATTTATTGTAAATCTTATATATATATATTATTTTGTTCTCTTGATATATTTATTCATGTTGCTTATATATCTGTGTATGTGTGTGTAAATATTATCAGTACAAAAACCCTTAACGGGTTAAAAGTTTGTGACGCAGCTACTTTATCACTATAAGAATTTGAAATATGGGTCTTAAAAATAATGATATCAAGTTTTAAGTGACGCTCTTCTATTAGTTAAAATATACATAGATTTTCTTATTTGATCATTCGCTTTTTTCTTTTATTTATATTTACAATGCAAACATAATATTTTTAACTTCAAGATAAGACAAATATATAAAATATACTCACTGATGCTTTTTCATTTTCATTTCAATTTCAAAATAACAGTTTTAAAAGGAATGATGTAAAAATTCCAGTCACGCCTCGGTGTCATTTTAAAAGATTTGTTTTTAGATTCCATTAAAATTACCTTTGTTTTGTCTGATAAAGTATATTTACACATTCAAACAGTGCTTTTAATTTTTAAATATGCTGTCAAATAATCACACTTTCACTGAGTTTGCATTATAAATAAAAATTATTTATTTCAATAAATCGATTTGTCTTTTGCGTCACGCTATCCAAAACTGTGAGTAAAATATATGTAAATGTTATTTTGTATCATAGTATCCAACTAAGTGAGAATTTCTGCAAAGAGACAGTGTGATGCAAAGAAAACATTTGCACAAATTTTACTTGCAGTTTTGGATAGCGTGACGCAAAAGACAAATCGATTTATTGAAATAAATAATTTTTATTTATAATGCAAACTCAGTGAAAGTGTGATTATTTGACAGCATATTTAAAAATTAAAAGCACTGTTTGAATGTGTAAATATACTTTATCAGACAAAACAAAGGTAATTTTAATGGAATCTAAAAACAAATCTTTTAAAATGTCACCGAGGCGTGACTGGAATTTTTATATCATTCCTTTTAAAACTGTTATTTTGAAATTGAAATGAAAATGAAAAAGCATCAGTGAGTATATTTTATATATTTGTCTTATCTTGAAGTTAAAAATATTATGTTTGCATTGTAAATATAAATAAAAGAAAAAAGCGAATGATCAAATAAGAAAATCTATGTATATTTTAACTAATAGAAGAGCGTCACTTAAAACTTGATATCATTATTTTTAAGACCCATATTTCAAATTCTTATAGTGATAAAGTAGCTGCGTCACAAACTTTTAACCCGTTAAGGGTTTTTGTACTGATATCATTACTTTTTAGAGGTTATTGATCAAAAAATTAAAACGAGTCGTTCCGGCTCATAGGAAGGTTAGGTTGATTTATCTTTTCTTATGAAGATGCCACCATCTTTTTTCAAAATGACAGCTACAATTTATTAATGAACTTGGTAGATTTATTAAAGAGGTCTATTTACATATGGAGTTTTAAGCAAATCGGTTCAAAAGTTATTGTGATAATTTTCAAGTGGCCACCATTTAGAAACAAAGGACAGAGTGACTGAGATGCCCAGTGAACTTATCAAAGATATTTGAATATGTCAACTGTGCAAATGCGATTCAAACTGATTCCATATTACAAAAGTTATTGTAATAAAAAATTTTTAAGTGGCCGCCACTTGGAAACAAAATGGTGGAGCAAGTTGCCTAGCAAACTTTTCCAAGATATTTAAACTGTATTAAATTCACTCCCCAACTTTGATCTGAACCCAGTGGCGCCGATTATGTGGGGGCTTGAGCCCCCCCCAGAAAATTTTCTGTAAGGGATCAGCCCCCCCAGAAATTTTGAATACTGATTCTCTATTAAACAAGAAATTCTTTCCTCTATTTCTTATTTAGTTTCTTACCAAAATCATAGCTGTAAAATAAGGTTGTTGCAATTGAAAATGGACATAAATCGACTAAGAAAAAAAGAAAGAAAAACAAGAGAGGCTGAAAGTCTCTGTATGGGGCGCGGGGTGAGTTCAGAGGAAGATGATTCCCTTTACTGTGCTACACTTATAGTTTGTGCATGAGGAGCAAAAGTTTTCAGAAACATCGATGCAAAGTAATATAACTATTTTTACAAAAGTTACTGCCATATAAATTCGATTTACATAAACTAAATGGCAAAGATTATGATGGCATTTTCAGGTCCAGTTTTGGGGCCCTTTGCTACTCAGAGCCCCTGTGTTAATCAGGCCGTTGTTTGTGTGTGCATATGTTCTTTTCCTTGGGTAAGCGTGTGTACATTATTACACCATATTTGATGACCTTGTATTAGAAATGTGATGCCCCCCACCCTCAAAAAATAATCTTGGCTACGGCCTTGGTTCGAGCCCCCCCCAGAAATTTTTCAAAGTCGGCGCTGCTGTCTGAACCAGTTTAGTATTCTAAAAGTTATCGTTGTGGCATATTTTCAAGTAGCAGCCTGATTTCAAGTGGCTGCAATTTGGAAACTAGATAAATGTTGGAACAAAATTCATCCAAGATATTTGTGTGATAAGTTCAATGTCCAACTTAAATTGATTCAGTATTTCAAAAGATGAGAAAATTGCATATATTTCGGTAATCAGATGCAAAAATTATGTAATCAGAAAACATACGCCAAAAAAAGGCATAAATCTCGCTGATTTTTGACTCAATATATGTATTTAACATCTGTGATATCACTTTTCAGAAATAGCACGAATTTCGTCCATTATAGCAGCGAAAATATTTGCCTATCTTTATTTAGTGAAAAAGAGAAACAATCGCTATTTGAGCAATTAGCCATGATAAAGGTAAATTTTGTTAATAAGACATGAAACGATGGATTTCGACCCAGTGGCAGAAACACCGCGACATAGTTACGGACACAGAAAAGCGGCTTGCAGACAGTTTTTGTCTGCAACTTTCGAATAACAATTCACTTAAAAAAAACTTCTGTATAAAAACTAAAACTAATACTTTTATTATTTATAATTATCTATATTGTGTTGTGTCAAACATTGCTATAAAATATTTAATTGAATGAGATGAATTGAATGAGTACACACAATTGTTTATACTATATTGTCCTGCAGTAAAATTGTATTCGTGTATTGTTGCACGATATCACCTGATGTTACCCCCCCCCCCAATCACCTTTCAGGCTTTTTGAGTGTAAGCCATTTTCACCACTGATTAACACAAATTTTGCAGACAGATTATGAAATTTTAAAAGCCTGTCACAGACAGCTACGAAACTTTCTGCCACTGGGGATTTCGATAATTCACTGCAAAAATATTATGTTGTTTTGTAATGAATTAACAGCTTATTTCGTACTTTGAAAGATTAAAAGTAAATGTTATCGGTTAAACGATCCCGTATTGTAGATAGACTTTTGTGTTGCGTATTTCTGCAATGTATAAATAATAAAAAAAGTAATTTCATTATTGTTTTGTGAAATAATCTCATCTCAGCAATCATTTTTTAAAAACATACAAAATTTAATAATTAGCAGTGAAATTCCAGTGGCAGAAAGTTTTGTAGCTGTGTGCGACAGGCTTTTAAAATTTCAAAATCTGTCTGCGAAATTTGCCTGTAATCAGGGATGAGAACGGCTTACACTCAAAAAGCCTGAAGCTGATAGCAGCAATCTTTGGGGGAGAGAGCTTAACAATAGTGGTGATCTCGTGCAACAATACACAAATACAATTTTACTACAGAACTATAGTAATAAACAATTATAAAATAATAAGTTGAACTCATTCAATTAAATATTTATAGCAATGTTTGACACAACACAGTATAAATAACAAAAGTATTAGTTTTGATACAGAAATTTTTATAAGTGAATTATGAAGTGGAGGAGAAGTTTTGGAGCAGTTTTAAAAGAAATTAGCACTTTTCTATGTCCCCGTAGAATCTTAGTAACAGGGGAAAAGAATACGCATATGCTGTCTATCAAGGGAGATATAGGCTGCTTAGGTCGCCGTTGTTAAGTACTGTTTTTTGTGTTCCTACCAAGGCACCTATATGGGGGCTCTAGAGTTCCTACCAAAGAGCATCTAAGACGTCATACATGGGTAGCGCATTGTTGCAGGCGAAAAATGTCCGTAAATTGCAGACAAAGACTGTCTGAAAGTTGTGGGCAATTTTTTTTATTAGTACAGAGACAGACAAAGAGTGTTCGAAAGTTACGGACTAATTGTTTTATTAGTGCAGACAAAAACTGTCTGCAAGCATTTATTCTGTGTCCGCGACTATGTCACCGTGTCACGGTGTTTCTGCCACTGGGGTGAAATAATAGTCTATATTAGCAATTAGTTGCTCTTGCATAATTTTAAAAAATAAGCGGTAAAATGATTGATTCCATATTTCAGCAAATTTATTGCATACATCGGATATTGTCTTTGCAAAAAAGGGCGAATTTCATTAACATAGAGATAAAGCCTATTTCAGCAAACAATTAGGATTAAAATAACCTTATTAAGCAACGGCGAAATGATTGCGTGTTTCAATAATCAGCCACAAAACATCGTGAATTTCAGAAATCACCTTTGAAAAGATTTCAAATTTTATCGATTAACGCCGAATTAATATCGTATTTTAGCAATTAGTTGCACTTAAGCATAAATTTTTGACAGTTAATAGTAAAATGATCCCGTATTTCCGAATTAGGCTGCAAAATTATTGCATATTTCGGGATTCAGCTTTGAGAAAAGCATAAATTTCATAGATTAGCGGCGAAATAATTGAGTATTTGGAGATTAAACTTTATAAAGAATACGAATTTCATCGATTAGGCGCAAAATAATACAGTGAATTTTATTAGTTAGCAGAGATATAATAGCGGTATTTGGGAATTAAATGTAAATTTTAACTATAAAAATTGACACCATAGTTAGCGGTGAAAATAATCCCGTATTTTCGAAATCAGCTGCAAAATTATTGTGTATTTCAGCATTCAGCTTTGAGAACAAAGTGCAAATTACGTCTATTATCGACGAAATAATTGAGTATTTGGGACATTTAACTTAAAAAACGCAGAAACTTTATTAATTAGCGATGAAAAAAATTATGCATTTTAGCAATCAATTGTAAAATTATCGCGAATTTTGGAAATCAGTCTTGAAATATGTGAATTTTATCGATAACTGGTGAAATTATAGCATATTTTAACAAGTGGTTGTGACTATATGTATAAATATTGTTAATTTCACATTTATTTTTGCACATGCTGTGCAGTTTTTTTTTTTTTTTTTTTTAATAATAATGTATAGACCTTAAAAAAAAAAAAAAAAAAAAAAAAAAAGGATGATACCTATATGTACCAGATTGAACAAATATCGAGAGAGAAAAATAGATACCTACCATTCCTTATAGAATGTGTAATTTAATTATTTATGGGGGAAAATTCTTAGGGAATCTACATATTTAAAGCCTGCAACAACTTAAAAATATTATTGTAGATTACAATTTAAAAATTTTTAAATAAAATTATCTAAAAAATAAATATTTAGAAATTATTTAAGTAAAAATTCTTAAATTGCAAATTAGAAGTATTTTGCAACAAATATTTCACTGGCTCCTAATTATTTTAATTATACTTTTATGAAATTTCAGTTCTTTTGGTCAGTAGATTTTGAGCTACACTAAAAAACTAATATCACCAAGAGATTTAAGATTGAAAAAAAAAAAAAAAAACATTAAAAAACTCAAAAGTCCCAATAAGTATAATTGCTAAGCATATTGACTAAATTACTTCAAATTTAGTATCCAGTTGTAAAATTTTCTCCAGGATCTAAAAGTCAAAATTGTGTATTCGTTGGAAATATAAATTTTAACATCGTTGCACACTATTCGAAAATCTGACTTCCAAACAGGGTTGTTGATTTTTTTTATTTTTTTCAAAAAAATCGATTTTTTTTATTTAAATCAAGATTTAATTGATTTTTATTATGTATTCATACATTATTGTACAACATTTGTTTTTTATTATGTGTATATATATGCACAATATCCACACTATCAATCATTTTACTTAAATTATAAAAATATAAATAATCTATTTCTATAGAAAAAATCCATGTAGGCATTTATTACCAACATTTTTATTCAACATAATATCTTCATAATAAGAAGTAATTGTATAACAATCATAAATGCGGTAGTATGAGCCACTCAACTTCAGACTTTGACTTTGTAGCTACAATAATGTATTGAAATAAAGCAAAATTTTACTCACACTATTGAACACATAAAATAATTTTGGAAAAGGATAATTTAGTAGGAAATATGACATATAACTGAAGCAATGTATTAAGAGAAAAAAATCTTTACTCATAGTTTCTAATCAAAATTTAAAAAAAAATAAGGAATTAGGGAAGATAAAAAAAAAAAAAAAAAAAAAAAAAAAGATATCCTAAAAAATTTTTACTTAGGTTTAACAAATATCATTTGAATCAAGAAAATTTTTTCACACTTTACCCATTAACAATATTCATATTTTCATTACCATTTTAATACTTTCACTTTTTTTTTTTAATCTTTTTTTTTACATTTAGTGGGTACAATTCATTAAAACAAGCAGTGACAGCAGCCTCGAATTGTATTTAATTGATTACATGTAGTTAAATTAAAATGTTATTATTTTTTAAAAACTTTTTGGAGCCTGCAGGGCTTTTTAAACAGTACAATGTAAACAATGCTATTATTTTTTAAATATCATATGAGCCAATGCTAAATGACATAAACTGGTATAAGAGCTAAATAAATAAGGAAATATTTTCTTTTTTAAATGTTTTTAGAAATTGCAGAAGTAGGAATTTCATAGTAAATATTAAATAATACATTGGGAAATTGAGAACTAAAAACTTTAAAATATATCCTTAAAGTGTTTGAGATAAATGAAGGCGGTAAAAACTGATAAAACCCGTTACACCATTGCACAGTAAGTATTATGCCAACCCTGTGGCAACTTGTACCGCTAAAACGCTCTAGAGTGATCCCTGGTAGCAGGAGTTGTTTATATTTAATGTCTACGGATATTCCACCTCCTTCCATGACTTAGCGGTAAGGTATATCTATATAGTTTTATTTTCTTAAAACTTACAATTAGTTTTTCATAAAATGTAATTACATGTTTCGTCTGTTATGAAGAACAAAAATGTTGTCAAATATAAACAAACCAGTGTTTCCACTACAGTCGCTTTTTATGCAAAATGCTATACAGTTATCCAAAATATGATCACACATTTATACTAAAAAATTACATTAAATTCTATAATAATAATAATAAAAAAAATCTTTCACAAAAAAGTCACAATAGACAATTTGCACGTTTTCGGATTTTATTCTAATAGAAAATGAAAAGGTAAGAAAATAAATACATACATATTCATTACATGAATAATAATAAATACATACATTTTCTTTATTTGAAATCTAATGTCTGATTTATAACAATTTTAACATCGCACTATTTACTGTACAGAGAAAACGCAGTATAATATATCGTGACGTCACTCTTTATGACAACAAACTAAAGTAATCGTTGTTTACATTTGATTTCATGCTTTGCTTTGCTTCTTGAATCAGTGAAATAGGTTTTCTATGATATAATAATGACTGATATTAAAAAATTGTAGTATAAATATTGTATTATTTGTATTGTACCATTTTGCACTAATACAACACACAACAGCTAACGCTTCTCAAAAGTTATTTTTTAGCGTTCCACAGGATCCTATGAAACGAAAACATTGGACAACCGCCATGAAAAGAAAACATTTGAAAATGATGATAATGATATTGAATGATTCTAAGATGAAAAAGAAATGCTCAGAAATCACATAAACGATTAATAATCACGAAAGTTAAAACAAATTGCTGCTTACTAACCAGGCTAACAGAATGTAAACATTGAAGCATCATAAACTGTGACGTCAGGCAGCCTTTTGAAGTCACGTGATTTTTGGTTAATTTTAAAATTATTTTTTAAATTAATGAGAACTTTTTTTGCATTTTTAATAAACTTTTTGAAATTTATGGGCCTAAAACTACCATAAGAATAGGATTTTGTTCAAATCCCCCATGTGTGCAAATTCCTCATTCAGGATGAACTTTTTTCATTGTGATTTCGGACAAATTGTGAAAATAGTTTTCAGTTGCATAAATTTGGTAAGAAATGAAATTATAAACAAACTGTCACTAAACAGTGTGAGCAATCTATTAATGATAAATAATGCAGGCCTTGAAAGTGGGTTTAATTTTTAAGATGCATTTGTACAATTAACTGCTATGGGGGAAAAAAAGAAGAAGAAAAAGAAAACTAAGTAAGAAAGCTTTTGATAAGTTTTATTTAGCTTATTTTTGGAATAGCTTTACTATAAGGCGCCTATCGCTGTTGCTGATGTACATCTCACTGAATGAGTCGATTACTGCAAATCGATATTCTGAATCATTACAAAACATCAAAAATACATTTCAAGAAAATAAATTACTGTTTCACTCTGGTGCTTGTTTTGAAATTCACTGAAATAAATTAAGCATATTTTAAAGATTAATAAAATATTTAAAACAGTAATAGAAATTTGAGCTATTTCACCACAAAAAAAAAAAAAAAAAAAATTTCAGAGAGCTTTCAAGCTTTAACACATAAAATTCAGCATTATAAATGATGTATAATCTAAAATAACTTGAAGATTTGCCCCAAAATTTCAAAATTACAGCCTTGCATGAATCTGAAAATGCATGAAAATCTGTACAGAAGCAATCACAAAACAAACAAAAAATAAATAAAATCACTGGATGCAGCTAATTTGTCATGCACGAATCTGAAAATTCATGCTACAGCGGTCAGTATCCCAATATTAAGACTAAAACAATATCACTGGATACCCCTAAGTCATAGCACATGAATCAGAAAATGCATAAAAAATCTGTACTACAGTGGTCACTATCCCGATATTAAAACAAAAAAAAACATCACTGGATACTCCTAATTCATGGTACATGAATAAGAAAATGCATGAAAATCTATACTGCATCAATTACTAGAATACACTTTTTTCCCCTAAATAATTCCATTTATTAAAAAGTAAAATAAAATAATAAAATACACTCAAAAAATTAATTTTTATACCTCAAAAACGCATTAAAAAGAAAAATCATTCAGCTGGGCCGCATTACAATAAACACACGCGCGCGGCTGGCACAAAAAGAAAAACAAAGTTCCAAGACAGTTAAATGAAGTACCGATACAAAAAAGTTACTATTAAAAAGTGTCGATACACTGAATCTCATCACAGCATCATGAATCGCCAACAGGTACCCTATAGTAAAGCTTAGCCTTATTTTCTTTATACTGCTTGTGCTGCATTATTATATTTAGAGTAGAGTACAGTATAAGCTTGATACAGGGTTGCCACTCAAACAGGAGAATGAAATTCCCTGACTTTTAAAAGGTTTTCCAGGTATATTCTAAAAAAATTTCAGTCTAACCGTATATTGAGCATTGACTGTGTTGAGGGCAAAATAATTAACGTCCCACTTGTAAACACAAAATTTACATATGACAAAAGTTGCATATAATGATAGCATTTGTCGCTTATAAGCGAGATAAGAAATTCCTTACATGAGCAAAAGAGAAGGGTGGGGGTGTTTAAAAAAAATAGCAGAAGCTAATGGAGAAAAAAAAGGGGGGGGGAGGGGAAATGACCGTGCATTGGCAGATTTTTCTTTTCACTGATTTTTATAGTCAATTTTCAAATTCCCTGACTATTCCAGGTTCTCCAGGTAGCGTGGCAACCCTGTTGATATAAAGTAGTTTTCATACTACCTTAGCTATATCCGTCAAAAGCATTATAAATGATTATTATGATACACAACTAAGACATTCAAATTCATTTAAAATTTAACAATATTGTATTAATACAGTATATATTGTATCAATACAGTATTAATACAATAATGTATTAATACAGTACATACAACATTTCCCAATTACCCATTACACTAGACTTGTGATGTATCTAATTAAGGCTGTAAATCAGTCAGATAGCTCCCTTTCTCCCTTCCCATGTTATCATATATATATAGGATTTTTGTTGTTTCGTTTTACAAGGCTGTATCATTCAAAAATAAAGTTTTTCGTAATCTGTTTTTTGAAAAGAATAATACAGCTATTTTATTCCAATAAATAAATTTTGGACTGTAATCGAAGTATCTCTTAGTATCTCGATTAGTTAGGATCTCTAATCAAAACATTTAAATTTATTTTTCCAAAAATTGCTAAGCTAAAAGGTGACATATTACGAATAATAACAACATAATTAAAGTAATAATAAACATAATAAAGAATTCGAAAACTTGTTTAATTATCATATTACAGAAAACTGAGTAACATTTTGCGAAAAAAGCGACTATAAAAAATGTAAACAATGGTTTGTTTACAAATAACAATACTTCCGTGCAATCAGACGAAGCCTATAATTACATATACGTAAAATTATAAGCAAGTTTTAAGAATATAAAATTATAAAACACTTACCACTAAATCATGCAAGTAGGTGGAATTTTTGAATAAATATTTTAATTCCCCATTGAAAATAATAATGTAAAAATCACTGCTCACACTCTCGCTCTCATATCTCAGTGTTATTTTAATTTAATAAAAATTATGATTAACACGTTCATGCCGGCGTGGTACACCGGTGGGTCACAGCAAAAGTATCCGAGCACTACCAATATTTGTCTAAATCATGCAAAATTTCGTATTAATTCCAATTTCCAATCAACAAATTAAACAAAAACACCGCGGCGCGGACGAATACAGGGAAAGCAATTAGCTTAGCGTCTACAGGATGTACGCATCCGTATGATGTACGCATGCGCTCCAAAGACCATGGACCATGGTATAAATTTGTGTGCATGAGGGATTTATTAAACGTTTTCGCTTTAAAAATATTTTTAATTCATTATGAATAATGATGACATAGAATATCTATAATTAAAAAATTCTTCATTTATTTTAAATATTATCTAAATACTTTTTTGACGAAATGGGAAATCTTAAAATTAAAATTATATTCTTCATAACAAAAATTTATTGACTGCATTCACGTTGGTCAGCCAACCAACGTGTCTTGAAAGTAAGAACCGAATTACGACATTTTTACCGAATAAAAGCATGCATTTTGGCGGAGTAATATAGTTCTATTTTCAAAGCAACTTTTACAAAAAACAAGAGTTTTCCTGAAAAAAACAAACGTTACTCGATTCAGAAAGATCCCATTAACAACATATATTAATTAAATTAAAATCGTTCGTGCGGTTTTAGAGATATTTTTTCATGAATTTAGTTCATTACATCCTTACACCTCACGTTTTTCCTTTTTGGCTTTAAATTGAGATTCAGATCTTAAAACATACTGCATGTAGGAACGTAAAATTTTCAGGATAGATTAAGACCGACGATAAAAGATTATTTTGAAAATATCAGAACAAAATAAGGCATATTTGCTGAGATATTAAGTGTCGGCTTTTACAAATCTCTTTGATGTCAGACTAGGCGTATATATGAGTTCGCAGCTTTCCGTCCGTTTGTCCTTCCGCTTGCGTCACTCGAAAAACTGCCGTTTTTCATGATAAATATCAATATTTGAGGCACAATTATCCACATTTTTCCATTAAAGCTTCAGTAATAAATTTTTGCTTTTGAATATTATAATTGTTAATATATGCATCTTTCACTAAACATTATTACTATTAGAACTTAATGGAATATACTGGAAAATGTTACAAAACAACAATTATAATAATTTTGTAATTTTTTCAAATATTTGCATAATTTTAATGAAATATAATTCTACAAAAAAAATAGTTTTGGACAGTTTAGGACACCAAGGTTTTGGACAGTACGGTAAAAACCATGGTTTTTACCATAGTGTCCGAAACCTTGCCAACCCTGTGTATAACATATTAAGTATTTAATAGTTTTCTGGGCCCTATATATGTGTTGTATGTATTATATTTGGTATCGTACTACTTGTTCATTTGTAAATATTGTTATTGAAATAAGATTTTCAATGTTGGTTTATAGTGTATTCAAGCTTTTGATAATGTTATTAAGTAAACTTTTTAGTTTCTGTGATGACTAATCTTAGGACACCTCTGATATTTTTGGTGATGAATAATTTGTCTGAGGGAGAAAAAAGTTAAATTCTTAGTTCTATTATATAGCTGCCAAGTTTTACGCCCCATGCATAAACTTAACGTTTTTACGCCTAGATCGCTATTGAATTGTGAAATTGACTAATTGCATCACTGTGTGAATATATTAAATGTTAAGTATAGTAAATAATTATGAATGATAGCTAAACTTAGTACTAAAAACTTATTACTTTTTATCAAATGTTAATGTATTTAAAAAGGAAATTAGTGTTTTTTTTTTAAATACTTTAAATCTTATATGCCAAAACAGAAAATATAAGTATTTTTCTTTTTAGTACATTTTTCATCTGTTACTAAACATTTACCATCTTATGCCAATTATTTTGTTATGAACACTTGAAATTTAAATATCTATGATGACAAGATGACGAGTCTGATGGAATATCTGCAAGCTTGAATGATCCTCTGAGAGCAAGTTTTTTGTTTTCTAGGTGTAGTTCAGGTCTGTGGGTTTCTTATTTCTGATGATTTAGAGGCATTTGTCTGAGATTGACGTAAAAAGTAGTAATCAGTTTTTTTTCCCCAAATAACTGCAAGTCGCATGCCATAAATTTAAGCATACTTGCCAACTTTTCCGGTTTTTTAACGTGTCTTCCGGACAGATGATGCAATCTTCAGTTTTTAAAAAAGTCGCGGATATCGTTCGTTTAAAAAAAAAAACCCAAATGTTCTATGAAAGCTCCCGATTCTCAATCTTTCTCCATCCATAACATAAATGTCAATATTCATTTCAAACTTGCTTTATGAGATTCTAGAACATTTAAAGAAATAGAATTGTTAAATAATTTCTTGCTGATGTAATTATTTTTTGCCCCCCCCCCCCCCCCCCTTATTTATCTCCAACTAGTGATCAGCAATCTAATGTTCTGCAGAAGTCTTTTGTTTCTTAATCTTTATCCAGCTGCAACATAAATGATGATATTAATTTTAAAGTTTGAGTTTAATATTTCTTACTCTGTAATTAATTATTATTGTACCCCCCCCCCCCCTTTCCCCGGATTGTGATCAATGGTCAATTCTAGAAACAATAAAGCAATGGAAGTGCTCAATATTTCTCACATATGTAATTATTTTTAGATCTTTATTGCTGAGTTTAATGAATCTGTTTATTTTTCCTCAATTAAATTAAATATTTGTATGTCCTATTTATACCAAATGTGTAAACATGGGGGAAAAAAATGAAGAATAATTTTTTCAGGTAGGAAAATTTTTCCCAAATCAATTTAAGAAAATTAATACTCAGTTGGTTTTATGCTGGTTTGAAACTGATAATTAGCTACTGCTACTTTTTTCTATATGTATGATTAATGTACATACACAAAAATCAAATTCTATATTTATTTCAAAAATTAGTTATACTTTAACTTAACTATGTTTTTTTGTCTATTGTTAAATAAATTTCTTACAGATTCTGTTTTGTAGATATTTATATGTTGAAGAGGAATAACTTCATTTAAAACTTTTATATATTTAGTATAATCAATCTATAGTAAAACGTTTTTATAGATTGCTTCTAAATATTAAAATTGTATTGTTTAATACGTCAAAGAGGGGAAAAAAAAAAATCTTCCTTTTTTTTTTTTTTATGAAATCTTCTTGTTTTTCAACAAAAATCTTCCCTTTTTTTTATTGAAATTGGTTGGCAAGTATGATTTAAGTTTCGAAAGATTGCGTAAAATAACATAAATTATGATATAAGACAGGGTGGTGACAATAAGGGAAATCATGGAAAAATCGGAGTACTTTATAGATCTGGAAATCTCAGGGAATTTTGTAAAAACACCCAAAAATCATGGTAATTTTCATTTTTGCCAGCAAGCATGACTGAAAGATAGCCAAACAGATGTTATCTTAACCATGATTGTGCAGGATTGGCTGCTGTCTAATTGAATCACACCAAGTTAACATGAAAAAATATTCCCTTTTTTTTTTCAGTGCAACACCTTAAGGAATAATTTTATATCTTGATGTTAATATGTTATGCAATTAAAATAAGTCACATTTTTATAATTTTTTTAATTTCTCAGAAATTTTGAATTTTATTTTCACTTTTTGTAAGTGATCATTGAAAAAAAAAAAAAAAATATTTTTGCCTGTCAGTATAGTTTTTTGACTTGCAGTTTTTTAGCGAGCATGTTACACGAGTGATATACACAAAATTATAGAATGTATATACAATGAACTCTCGTTAAAACGGACAATCAAGGGCCGGCAGTTTTTTCCTATATTAATTAGAGTCCATTATAACAGGAGTTTATAAACTGAAGTTCTATATGAACTCTAAAATTACTATTATGTATACACATACACGGTATAATACGAATGGAAATTAACTTAGTTTTAAGTTTAGTTAGTAAATTTAACTTAGTTTTTTTTTTTTTATAGAGTAAACGATCTTCTTTAAATGTCATTTTTAAATTTAGCCAATTGTTAAAAAATATCTGGAATGTTTTCAGTCGATTGATAAAATGTCTTAATTGCCACCAGCATATGACGGGGTTTTAGTACATTTGGTGGAGAGATTTCCTCCTCATTTTCACTATTGCTCGATGTTCCCAGATTTTCCAATACTTCATCAATTAGTTCCTGATCGGTCAATAAAAAGACACTTAAATTTTAAAAGATTTTGGAAACTGACTTTTTTTTTTTTTTTTTTTTTGAAGAAAGTAAGCTTTGAGGGAAAAAAATGTCCTTCTTAACGAATAAATTGTACATATAAAACGATGTTTATTACATGAAATTTCTTATAGGCCTTAGCTGGGGATTCTGTGTTTGTACGTAATAACGAGAAATCCATCTTAAACAGGGCTGTCTTAATGAGAGTTCACTGTAATAGGTAGCGGAAATCGGGGAACTTTTGTGAATTTCTGTAGCCACCCTGGATAAACATTCATTGCTGTAAGCATTGAATGGTAGTTCTAAAAAGTGTTACTCACTGGCTTACAAAAGTTTTTTTAAATTATAACTGCATGGTTTTTATACTTTATTTGTGATGATTATTATCTTAGAATCCTTTTTTTATTTGTTAATTATTAGTTTTCTTTGAAAGTTTGCTTGAAAAGCATTTTCATCCCATAAATGTGTGAAAATCGTAAATGATTTTTCTTATTTGAATTGCAGTTGCATTTAGATATGTGTTATGATGAGTTGCTAAATTCAGACTAGAGTCTTTGAAAAAATCATGTAACTGAAAAGCAATTCTGAGAATTTAGCTTGTGTAATTACAGATAGTGTATGTGTGTGTATTTTATATATGACTAAACCTAGAACACCTTTTTTTTTTCCCTTGATGGATTTGTTGTAGGTAGATGGAAATGGTTAAAAAAAAAAAAAGGAAAAAGTGTCCCCTGTCCCGCCTCCCTTCAATGGGGTTTATTTTAACTTGGGGAAAAAATAGAAAAATTTAAAATTTCTAAAGAAATTGAATGGGGAAAAAAAAAGTATTAACAAAAACAAATTAGTTAACGTGTATGAACAAAACATAGTGTATGAACAAAAACAAATATATCTTGCAATTATGAATTCTGACAAGATAAATCTGAAAAAAAGATCTGCAATTTGTAGATAATTAAAAAACAAATTCTTTGTTTTCTAGGCAGTTCATATCATGATTTAAGATCATTTTTTCTTGAATTATTTAAAGGCATTAATTTTAGTAAATTTATTTAGTTATTTGCACCTTTTTATTGAGCCAGTATTCATGATGAATTGCTTTTAAAAACGCCAAACAGGTGTTATCTTAACCATGATTGCACAGGATTGGCTGCTGTCTAATTGAATCTTAAAAAAAACATTAACATTTAAAAAAAAAAAAAAAATCAGTGCAACACCTTGAGGAATAATTTTATATCTTGATGTTAATGTGTTATGCAATTAAATGAGTCACATTTTTATAATTTCTCCAAAATTTTGAAATTTATTCTCCTTTTTTGTAAGTAAACAACAACAACAACAAAAAAAAAAAAGACAGATATTTTTACCTGTCGGTGTAGTTTTTTTTTATTGCAGTGGTTTAGCATGTTACACAAGTGTGTGATATACACAATTATAGAATATATACTAGCAGGCTACGCCCGCTTCGCTGGTCACTATTTTTAAATGAATCATTATAATTAATGAATTCTCAAAATTGCGTTAATTTTTATCATGTGAAAAAAAGAAAAAAGAAACTCTGATCGGGAAAAATGTCGCACCGGGTCCCCACTGCCTTCGGCAGCGTAGACCCGTGCGCGATGGCATATATATGAGCGCCCTAATAATTTTACAAATGAGAATATATCCGCAATCGATTTGTAAGTATAGAAAACCTCTATATACCAATTTTGAACGATCTAACTGTATTTTTATTTTTTTGCCCCCCCTCACCCTTCCCCCCTTCTCGCCCCTCCTAATAACTTCACACTTTCGAAAATATCCCCATTCGACATGCAGGCCTCTTCAACCTATCTGTAACTATTTTGAATGGCCTAACTGTATTTCTATTTGTTTTTGCCCCATAGCCCCCCCTTACCGCCCCACCCCCCCTACCCACCCCTCCTAATAATTTTACAAATTCAAAATCATCCGCAATCGATTTGTAAGTATCGAAAACATCTATGTACCAATTTTGAACGATCTGATACTATTTTTATTTTTTTGCCCTCCCCTCCCCCCCTACTCGCCCCTCCTAATAACTTTACACAATCGAAAATATCCCCATTCAACTTGCAGGCCTCTTAAACCTATCTGTACCAATTTTGAACGGCCTAACTGTATTTCTATTTGTTTTTGCCCCATAGCCCCCCCCTTACCGCCCCACCCCCCTACCCGCCCCTCCTAATAATTTTACAAATTCAAAATCATCCGCAATCGATTTGTAAGTATCGGAAACCTCTATGTACCAATTTTGAACGATCTGACACTATTTTTATTTTTTTTTTGCCCCCCCCCCCCCCCCCCCCCCCCTCAATGGGGTTTATTTTAACTCGAGGGGGAAAAAATAAATTCTAGCATAAAGGAATAGAATTGCAGACAATATCTGTTTTCTAAAGCAGAAAATATGGTGTATAACAAAAGATAGTTTAGTGATTTAGTGTAAAGAGCTGAATCAACAAGCAGGGGTTGATCAATGTTTTTATATTTGGAGCCTATTTTTGTGAAAAACAAATTATTTTTGCGAAATTTTTATTTTTGTGAGAATCTATTTGTTTTTATGATAAAAAAAAAATATTACATGAAACCTTTCATTTTAGCAGTTATTATAATTTTTAATATCAAGTTAATTAATAGCATTTTATTTAACAAAATAGACGCTCATTAAGGCTGTAAACATGGAAAAATTTCTCAATTATCATTTTTATAAAAAGAAATCTTGTGAAAGGGCTGTTTTTATGAATCTGAATTTTGTGAAGGAGCAGTAAAAGAGTCCTGGTTTTTGCCTGGATCGATCCCTAAAAGCCATCTCATTATTCAGTTAAAAACATAATTACTCCTCCTGAACTCTTTTGAGTTTAGGAAGAGTTATTATGGTTTAAGTGTTCACATGTGCTATTGCAAACATTAGAAGTGTATGAACAAAAACAAATATTTCTTGTAATTATAAATTCTGACAAGATGATGAATCTGAAAAAATATCTGCAATTCGTAGATGATGATTAGAAAACAAATTCTTTGTTTTGAAGACAGTTCATGATTTAAGATAATTTATCTTTAATTATTTAAAGGTATTAATTTTAGTAAATTTATTTAGTTATTTGCACCTTTTTATTGAGCCAGTGTTCATGATGAATTGCTTTTATCAGACTAGAGTCTTTGAACAAATTATGTAAACAGTATGCTTTTCTGAAGACACTGACTTTAAATGCCTTAAAAAATCCTGATTAAACCTAAAAAATTTGAAAGGAAAGATTTAAGTTTTTTAAAACATATATATATTTTATTTATTTATCTAGCTTTTCAATTGAAGTTCAAGAATATCCTTTCCAAAGCACTAGCATTAGCATGACTATCAAGAATTTTTAATAAAATTTCTTCTGTGTTGAATTTTTACCTTTTGTTTCAAAAAAGGTTTTGGAAATTTGCCTGTTACAGTGATGAGTAGCTTTGTTCAGACTAGAGTCTTTGAATTAACCATGTAAAGATAAAGCTTTTCTGATAAATCAGGCAAATCTTTAATTAAAAAAAAATTTCTGTATGTTTAACTTATATGTATGATGACTATCCTTAGGACACCTCTGATATGTCTGATGAAATGTTAGTCTGAGAATATTTAGTCTTTTTACTTTCTTCTATATGTAATATAGAGAAAGAATTGGATTCGCGAAAATTTTCGACCTCCGTTTTTTGACGGATCTACACGTTTTGGGATGTCCTGAACACGAATTGATAGTTTTTAGAAAATGTCTGTCTGTATAATTTTTTTGTGGACGCTGTATCTCACGAACCAATGAATGAAATTTAACCAAACTTGGTATTTAGTTGCACCCTGACATGAACTGGTGCCCATTAGATTTGGGGATCAATAGCTCAACAGGTGGCACTGTGATCACATTTTATGCAAATTTTTAACATGGCAGCATAGGACAAAATTCCGTATAAATTCGCATAATGAGTTATATTAAACTTTTGATTGTAAAATTAATATGAATTATTGATAATAGTAGTAGTTAACTAGGGAAAAAAATTTGTGCATGGGGGGGGGGGGCATAAAAAAATTAGATTTTTTTTTTTTAAATATTGTTACTGATTGAATATGTATAGGAAAATATAGAAGAAAGTCTTGTGGTGGCCACAACATACTAGTTTTTTTTTTGGGGGGGGGGGTTACTTTACTGGCATCTTGCATTGTTACAGCATCTCTGCATTTGTGAAATTATAGGATATTTTTAATTATGTTATTACAGTTTCTTCCAAATGTTTGAATATGTATCAAATTTACAATTTAGGTAAACTATTTATAACTCGTAAAATTTTCTTATTTGGAGGTCATTCTTTTTCTTTTTTTAATGTGTTTGACTTTTCTATTCTTAGTTTTGAAATAGGAGAAATATTTACAAACTCTCAAATATTTGCTCCAATTAATTGTGCTTGTTTCAGGTATTTATTTCTTGACACCAGTGTAGTTAGTTAAAGATCCAAAGGTTTTAAATTAGGAAGAAATATCTTTCATATAACTATTTATTCTGCATTTAGGTATTTTAATTTGCAGGGCATATATATTATAATATGTAAACAATTCTCTCATTAGAATGTTAATTTACTAGTTTATATAGACTGAATCAATTCTTTATTAAAGTACTTCTAATTTATTTTATAGGTCAGTGTGCCATTATAATGTTTGATGTTACATCAAGAGTCACATATAAAAATGTTCCTAACTGGCACAGAGATTTGGTTAGAGTTTGTGAAAACATTCCAATTGTGTTGTGTGGAAACAAAGTTGATGTAAAAGACAGGAAAGTAAAAGCCAAAGCCATAGTTTTTCACAGGAAAAAGAATCTCCAAGTACGTACTTTTTTTTTTTCTTTCCTCTGCAATTTTCTTAGTTCTGTTATTATGGAATAAAAAGGGGAATTACATACTTGCCGACTCTCCTGGTGGAAGATTTCTGAATTTTCGACCCATCTTCCGATTTATCATAAAAGAGGGAAAGTTACAAAATAATTCATTATAGAGGCAAAATTGAACAATGTTTATTTAAATATATATATATTAGGCATGGGGTTTTTCCGCAAATTTGAGAAAATCCACGATTTTTTTTTTTTTTTTTTTTTTTTTTTTTCTTTCCCTAATTTGCAGAATTCCGCAAATTTCTGCCGCCTTTAAAAAAAAATCGCACACATTGTTCATTTATAAAAAAAAAAAAAAGAAACCTCATTAATGAGTAACAGTCAAATGCTCTACGAAAGCCTCCTGATTCTCTATCTTTTACATTCTACAACGTCAATGCTCATTTTAAACTTGCTTTATGAGATTCTGGAACCTATAAAAGAATAGAAATGTTAAATATTTCTTGCTCATCTAGTTATTTTTTGCCTTCTCCCCCCTCCCTTTTCTTATCTCAAAGTAGCGATCAGCAATCAAATGTTTTGCAGAAGCCTTTTGTTCCCAATCTTTCTGTATCCACAACATAAATGACAATATTCATTTTAACTTGTTAGATTCTAGAAGTAGAATTGAAAGAGTTAGCGAACATATTTTCAGCTAATTTCTAATTTTATGCATAGTTAAGTAAGTTTCCTGTCTTGTGTGTGTAAATTCAATTTCTTTTTCATTTTTACACCTTTTGTGATTTTTTTTTTTTTTTTTTTTTTTTTTTTTTTAAATAGAAATTTAGTTAATCTCATGATATTAATTGTTGCAAAAATTAAGAATATATGTAAAACAATTGATCAGTTTTTGAAATTTTTTGTGTGTGAAATATTTAATGTCATATTTTGTTTTTTAAAGGAATTTCTTGTTTTAAATTTGCCATATAATATATTGCATTGAGGACTCTCCATATATTTTTATATGCTTAATTCATAATTTTTATTTGTATATATCTTCAAAAAATACTCTTAAAAAATTTTTTTTCAAATACTTTTTTTCTTTCATAATGTAATAAAGGGTTGAAATGTTATGTTACTGATATTCCACTTTTAAACTTGGAAAATTATTGGAAATTTAATTTTCTTAACATGGGAATATTTCACAAGCTTGCATAAGGTGTTATTGAATTGCAAATACTGTGTAGTTGTATGAAACTGATTAATATAATTAAACAACAAATTAGGATTAGAAAAATGCATTGAAGTAGAGAGAGGGTAACCTAGTAAGTCGGGCATTTATTCTGTAACTGTTGAGTTATTAAGAGTTCATTTCCCTTAACATGAGTATAATATTCCATAGTAGAAATATTTCAGAACAAATTTGATGAGGGATCTACCCAGAGTCCTATCTATGCCCTACTACTTTCACATACAGTCGGCTGCAAAATTATTCGAGCACTAGCCAATAATTCCTATATTTAAAAAGTACACTTAAGACTGTTTTGCTAAGTAAATCCTTGTCGAATCATGTTCTTAGACTGATTAAGAACATGACTCGACAAGGATTTATTTAACAAAGCTGTATTAAGTGTACTTTTTTTTGGCAAGGATTATTGCCAGTGCTCGAATAATTTTGCAGCCGACTGTATTTTAATTTTTGTGCTTTGTATTTTTTGTCTTCATGTTTTTGTTGCTATTTCTGTACATTATAAGTTCTTTTAATAAATGTTATTGATAAGTTAAAAATTTTCCAATTCTTCCTTATTCTAGTATTACGATATTAGTGCGAAGAGTAATTACAATTTTGAAAAACCATTCTTGTGGTTAGCCAGAAAGTTGATTGGCGATCCTAATCTGGAATTTGTGGCAATGCCTGCTCTTGCTCCTCCAGAAGTACAAATGGATCCTGAATGGAAAGCAAAATTGGAGAATGACATGCGGGTGAGTATCTTAATTACAATAAGTTTGTTATTAGTCTCGTCGGTTACGAAAGACTTTCTCCAGTGATGTTAAATCTCTGAGCAATCTGGTATGTTTGTTTTTTAAAGATATGTTGCCAAAATTAATTTCTGTATTTGTAATCTTTCTAAAGCTTCTTGTCTTTTATTCATTTTTACATGTTATTGGTAACCAATCTTACTACAGTTTGCCACTCTCTTGACAAATTTCTGTAACTCAAAATTACGAAATTTCATGTAGAAACTATAAATCCCTTATAACTAAACAACCAGTAGGAATTAAGTTTATTATTATGAATCTTGTGTCTTTCAAAAAAAAAAAAAAAAACAGTTGAAGAGTCCTTGTTAGTCAGATACACCATCCCCATGTGTAATCCAATGAGATTTTTATTACTTTGTATTATCAGGATATTTTGTTTTTTGAATTTCACTCTTTGGACATATCACCTACCTTTTTATCTGAAGAAGCAATTAAAAAGAATAATAATAATAAAATAAATTGCTCCCTAAGGAAAGGGGGGAAAAGGCAATGTTCAAACAGTATAATTTAAACAAACGGAATCTGAAAAACTTTATTTTTGAATGAGATATTCTATTAATACAAAGCAACAAAATAAAAGACCCATTGGATTACATGGGGAAGGAGGGTACCTGATTACCAAGGACCCTTAACTCAAAATTATACTCAGTTTTACTCAGAACCACAGTGGCAGAAACACTGCACCACACCGACATAGTTGCAGACACAATATTTGCTGGCATATGCAAATTTAAAATCGATGATGTCACAGGTTTTGAGTACTAAGTTCTGCAAACGATAACACTGCGTAATTGAAATGCCGCAAGCTAAAAAAAAATTCAAAGGAATGAGGTTTCAATGATTTGGCAGTTGAAAGCTGAAGGGAAGCATGTTTCAGAAATTTTGGCTATTATTAGTAGATCCAAGAAAATCTATTAGTTTTATCGCATGGTTGTGAATATAAAGCAAAATGTAGATTTGGGAGGCCACATGTAAGAAATATACAAGAGGATCGCCTGATACAAAGACTAGCGAATATATAACAAGTGAGTGTACTGGTCAAAGGTCATTGGGACTCTGTATCAAAGAATACGATTCGTAGACAAATTGCGGAAAAAGGAACAACAGTTTACAGCAAAATTTAAAAGAAAGCAGCCCTGAAGCCACACCATAAGTTGCAAGGAATGTTGTGGGCTCGAAAGCAGAAATACAAGAGTTCTAGACTGGCCAGCATGTAACACAGATCTTAACCCTACAGAGAATATTTGGGGGGGGGGGGGCATGTCTTACAAAGTTTATAGCAATGGCAGACAATACTTTTCTGTACAAGAACAGGAACGCAAGACATCTATTGAGGATGCATAGTATGACATCGGTCCCCAAACTATGCAAAATTTTTTTTTTTCCAACAAAAATAAATAAATTTCACAAAAAGGGGACCCAAAATTTAAAACCTGTATCGACCCCTGAGCACATTATATTCAAGCTATGTTAGGAAAATTGATTAAATATTTTTCAAAATCTGCATGAATTTCTTCATTGTCTGAACTTTTGCTTTGTACTGTATTGTTGTTGGCCCTTTCAGCAATAAAGGGTTAATCATTTGATAAGTGTAATATTTTGTAACTAAATTATGTATTTTTTTTGTTTTTATAGGAAGCTCAAAATGCTGTACTTCCTGATGATGACGACGAAGAGTTGTAGCAGCTTAACTCCTAATGTGGTGTACACAAACTATTTATGTAAATTTTCAGAAACCTGTACAGATTAATTGAACTAAAAAAAGCAAAAACAATTTTTATTAGTTCTTTTGGTCAAAATTCTCCCATATTTTTTCATATGTGTGAAGACACTGAATCTGTGATAAGGCAGAAAATCATGCAATTGGTGGTCATTAATAATGTGCCTGAAATTCGCCCTGTCATTAGTCAATATTCTTTCAACTGTGTATCATTCATCATCTCCTGTAGATAAAAGAAATTTCCAGAGATCAATATGATTTTTAAAATTTAGTTCTTAAATTAAGTTTGTAAATATTTTAAGAAATTTTTATGTTCATTTTGAATATTTCTGACATGTTCGTCTTAAATTTGCTATGTATTTTATTTTGAAGTTTTTTCCCCAAACATTTACCAAAAGTTGAAATAGTCAAAATAAAATACTTTTCTTTTCTATGTTTTATTCTGGTATCAAATTATGTAACAAATACATTTATTCTGCACACTAGTACCATTCTACAACCAAGTTAATATATATATATATATATATATGTGTGTGTGCAGGGTGCATACTTTTCATGAAAAAAAAATTTGAAATAATTAGGGAACTAAGATTTCGGTTCCAATTCTCAAATAAAATAAAATAAAATTCATTAATTCTGGAAAAAGAGTATTTTAAAATCTGGGGGGAAAATAAAGTTCTTAGGCCTAATGATAATCAAAGGTGGTGGTGATTTTCAATACCACAGTTCCAGTTTCTTTCTTTTCTATATATCTTATACTATTAAGTGAGCAATATTTGTATATATATTTCACTGTTCTTGAAAACGGTAGCTCGGACAATCACGAGATTTAACACAAAGGTGCCCCCCGAAGGGTCATTGTGCACATCGAAGTCAGATTTTCGAATTTTTGATTAGTTTTTTCTTAATTAATTGAAATGTGAAAATAATAACCTTCTAATTTCTGATAAATAAGACATTTAAATTTATCCATAATTTAATTGTTGCCATTTTTTTTCGACAGAATAATAACAATTTAAAAAAAATCGTACATTTATTTAAAATGAGGAAAATAAATCAGAAAGATTAGAAAATAAATTAGAAATATCAGTCGTATCGTTACAAATAAGATACCAAATGAAAGGGGAAATTTTTGTGAATCCGATGCATTAAACAACTTATCAATTGGACAATTAGATTTTTTAAAATTAACTAAAGTATGAATTTTAGGTGGCAACAGCAGAAGATTGTATGGAAACAGTTAAAAGAAAAAAAAAAAGAAAAAATCTGCTTCACATTAAGTTACATGTTTTTGAAGTGGGATTAAAAATTCCAGTTTTCATTCTTTTTAAATTTTCTCTCACGAACACAAAAATATAATATACAGCCTGTACCCCACAAGACCAACTTGCATTTCAAATTTCATCAATTTTTTTGGTTAATAAACAGATTTATGTGATCATAGATATAATAATATATATAGATCTATCATCCCCATATTATCGTGCAAAGACTTTTGATGCCGAAAAAAAAGCTTTGGAATCAGCCATTAAGTGGTATTGAAAAACAAAAGGAAAATAAGAAAAATGAATTTGAAACTATATCTAGAGTTTTTCATTCACCTTTAGTAAATAAATTATTCATGAATTTTATTTGCTAAAATATTCGTGTGTACTCCCGTGTGTATTCACTCGGGCAAAGACTGCCATATTTTGGTAAAATCGCCGCCTTTTCCCGAGTGAAAAGGAATCCCTTTTTTCTCCCCAATGATCAATCTATATATTATTACTATATCTATGTATGTGATACGATACATTAAGAATTTGGGTTTTAAGTTTTTTTTAAATCGGTTATTTAAACTCTATGAACCATATTTTTATTTTATCAGTTTCATTAATAGATCCTGCTGGGCGATTTTTTAAATTTTGGTGCTGGAGTACACCGAACGTTTTTCGACAAGAAGTTTAATATAGCAACAGCCATTTTAATCTAAGTAGCGCATCAAATATATAAAAACATAAATGATTTATTTTTACACAAAATTTACAGAAAAAATGCAGTTTTAAACATAGGAAATTTATTTCAACAAGCACTATTTTAAACCTAAGAACCATTAAAAATATAAGCAGAATATGAAGGATTCTTGTGTATAAACAAAAAAGAGTCTGATAAAATTATTGGCAAAACAGTCTTCCCCTTTTGATACAAAAAAAAAAAAAAAAAAAAAATCCATCGCTAATATGGCGACAAAAATTCAAAAGCCGCCAATGGAGCGACATAATAAAGTTGTGTAGCACGATAATGTTTACCTATTTATTTATTTTTTTATATAATAATCACTATGCTAATTTATCATACAAACAAATGAGCCTCTGTGTGTTACTGCACTTGCTCGTTGTCGACCAGAAATATTTGAATAATTCAAATTAATATTTAAATAAATAAATAAAAATATGTTTAATGGGAAATAAATATAAAAATAAAAAGATCAGTTGTCTAAAATACGGCAGAAATAGCGCTCATAGCATATTGTTATAAGGGATTAAGTCTTATTGTTACAATGGATTAAAAGTCTAAAATGGTGACAAAAATTCAAAAGTCGCCAAAGAGAACTATATTTAGGCTGTAGCATCAGGTTTACAAACCATGAATTTAAACAGAAAAAAAATTGTCTCATGCGACAGACGTAGCCGGTCACAGCATATTGTAATATTTGGCGTGAAATTGCTGTCATTTTATGGTTGATTGGATAAACAAAATAAACATAGGAAATAACGTAAAAGCAAATATTATGTGCACCACGTATAGTGTTGTTCACATGTAACTGGGATTCAAATATAAAAGGGGAACTCCAATTTTTTTTATACTATCTATTTCGAAACTGTTATATAATAAGCACCTAAATGGAAGCTCATTGGTAAACCATTGTCACAGGTAATAGGGACAAGCGCCCGAGTTGCAGTGGATGACCAAATCGCTGCCGAAGGCAGTGGGGACCTGAAGAGAGCTTTTGAACAATTTCAGTAATTTATTTTATTTTATTTTTATAGAGCTATATAGAAAAGAGTTTCCTTTAAATTTAGTAACCAGCGAAGCGGGCAAAGCCTGCTAGTATATATATGTATAAGGAGAATGTCTGATTTATCCCTGCAATGACTGTTTTCTTCCCATTTTTTTTTTCTTCACAAATTTCAGGCCTTTAATTTACAATAGCCCCTGTAATAGGTGTGCACTGTTAAAAAAGATGCAACTTTGCTGCCAAAAATTCTCATTACAGAAATATGTTTTATCAACGTAATTTTTCCGTATTTTCAGACATTTCTCATATAGAGTTTCTGGCAGCGAAGTTGCATTTTTTACCAGTGTATTGTTTTAAAAAAAAAAAAAAAAAAGAAGAATATACAGAAAATGTATTCATGTTTTATTTGAAAGAGACCAAAAGATAAAGATATCAAGCTAAATATCATTTGCGTATGAATCCTTTTGTGAAAGTGTGCAAAGTAAGTCATGTAGTCTGTCTTGAGTTGGTTTCTGAATCAAGGAAATTTAACTATAGATAGTTTTTCTAATTTTCTTTTCTATACCTAAGCATTCATACATGTTAGGAACTATTATTCCTGTTTTATTAAAAATTCCTTAAAGGATTCAAGCTTTAATTGAGAAAAGAAAAAAAATTGAATTTGACAAAAATGCTATGAGGATATGGCTTATTGCCAAATATAGTGCAGCAGTTAGTTTTTCAAGAGTTTGCAAAAAATAAGTAAAATGTGATGTCGGAAATTTATTTTAATGTACTAATAACATAAATAGGAGTCATAATAAACTCCAAATACATTTCCATGGTTTCCTTTATCTGTTTGATTAAAATAACTATCTGAATCCGACATTTTTACCAAAAGTTAAAAGCAAAAAAAGTTAACATCAACATGTTAACTTCGAGTATCCTATTCAAGTCTACTGTAGGGCAAGAAGTAATAAATTTGTAAGTTTACAAAGTGTCTCTAAAGCTGTTGTTTTCCTTTAAATGCTCTTCCAGAAAAGCATTGTAAAAGAGGAGACTAAATGAATTGTAAAAGAGGAGACAATAACTAATCCTGTTTAACGGTCC
Source organism: Salticus scenicus (assembly GCA_963930645.1). Classification (NCBI taxonomy): domain Eukaryota; kingdom Metazoa; phylum Arthropoda; class Arachnida; order Araneae; family Salticidae; genus Salticus; species Salticus scenicus. The sequence continues at coordinate 113,183,976 of OZ005661.1, read as the reverse complement.
ATGGAAAAATTTGTTTTCACAATTGCAGATCATAGTGTTTTTTTTTTTTTTTTGGACATTCAGAGAACTTTATAATTGTTGATATTTAGTACTCTTCAAATATATATATATATTTTAACTTTTTAGCCCCAAAGCAGAATGACAGAATTTGGAATGTGTGTTGCAGAGCAAACAGGTTTACTGCAGAACAAATAAAGATATTTAGTAGAAATTAGGAAGAAAAATTTGACTTATGGGTTCAAGGATGGACATTTATTAAAATCCTATTTCAGTAAATGGAATAATTCATGAAAATACTTCTAAAATAGTTGACTGCATGGGGAAATTTCTATTCAGCCATCTTTGAATGCTGTTTTTTACTTTGTTATGCACTGGCACATTAAGATTTGTATTTTTATGAGTGTGTGAATGTTGTCAGTAAATTTGTAAAATGAACACGACGTGTCCTGCAGAACATTTTTGATCATCTGAAACCTTGTTACAGAACATTTGAAAGTATTCTGCTTTAGGGCTTTTTAGTATATATATTTTTTTTAAAACTCAAAGTATAAAAGTTTAAATCAATTTTTCGAAAATCAGTACTAATTTAATGATTGTAAATTTTCTGAATAGAAAAACGGAATTTTAAAATATACTTTAATTGTTAGGTAAAAATAATGGCAATGAATTGTCAGAGATCAGATTAGGTATTGTCTGCTTCTAAAGGAAAATGTAAAGTTGAAGCAGGTTCTTTTTTTTTTCTCTTAAAAGAAAAAAAAAAAAAAACTTAGAAAGTTGTATAACTGTTAATGAAGCCCCTTGTCATTCAGTATTATCCAACTAGCATATACAGGGTGATTCACTACTGGTGCAACGGATTTACAGGAAATGTAGGATACACAAAAAGACTATTCGGAATCATATAGCAATGTAGTGTTGGTAATGAAATCCTAACAAGATAGGTTGTTAGGGGTATAGTTATTAAAAACTCAAATTTATATTAAGCTTTTGCCTTTTAAATGTTATTTAGCGATCACCATGTATTCATAGTTTTCTTCCGCATACTTTTGCAAGTTACTAAGTTTTTCTGCTACAACCCTTAACTCTTGTGTGTATAAAATCTGTGACTTGACTATGCTCCCTGTTTCTTGTTTTCTTGATATTTTTAGCAAACTAAAAGGTATCAATCAGCATCATATTACAGGGTGGTTAAAATTCAAGTTCCCCTATAAACAGCATCCTACAGAACAAACGGGTGAACAGAATTTGCAATATAGACTATACCTGAGATGGGTTCATGGAATTTTGAAAAAAAGAAAAAAATCCAAAATGTCTGTCAGAGGTGTCTTTTCCTGAAAGACATTAAATTTAACACAATAAATGACCAAAATGGAATACAGAAACAATATTAATATTTATTGACTAGTTTCTGTTCACCTTGTCATCGCTAGGACTGGGCTTTATATCGATGTAAAATAAAATATCGATTTAACGCTAATATCTTTTATCCGATTTAAAAATTTAATCTTCCGTAAAATATCAGTGCATAAACATCAAAACACGCGAAAATCTGATTCCAGGCTAAATCGATTCAATGCTGGAGTAGTGCCAGATAGATATTCATATTCATTCAACGAGATAACGGTTTAGTCAAGCATGTACACTCATAGACAATTAAATCATGAAAATCTTGACTGAATGAAACCGCAAAAAATCAAGGGAATAATATTTATTCGAAATGCCGTTTCGATTTAGTGTTACACAGGCACACTGGGAAAAAGATAATATCGGCTTAAAAGATTCATTTTTTCAAGCCATGATTGCGGTTTTAACGCCTGTGCAGAAGCAAAATGATAACAGATTCTGATTTCTGATACAAGCAAATGGGATTATTCATTCATTCAAAATTCGTTTGATTACAAGAGATTTATTTTATCAATATTAGTATTTTCATCTGCTATTTTTTGTTATATTTTTTGCCAGTTCCTATAATTTATAAATAAGAAAGTTTCTTTCTATTAGATAAGTGAATTAACTATTCTTTATTAATATTTTATGTAATTAATATTTCTTCATTAAATTCATTAATATTAGTTCAGAATACGGCATTCTCATATTCAGGCATGAGAATTTTCCGCGAATCCGCAATTTTCCGCTTTTTTGTCATTTTCGTTTATTTTGCGGTTTTTTGTTTTGTTAAAATCAAACTCCAATAATGATCAGTGTTCAAACGCTCCACGAAAAACTTTAGATTCTCAATCTTTTTCCATCCAAAATATAAATGTCAATATTCATTTTAAGCATGCTTTTTCAGATTCTATAACATATAAAAGAACAGAATTATTCAATATTTCTCTCTCATGTAATTTTTTTGTCCTCCCCCCCCCCTCTTTTCATCCCTGACCATTGCCAATCAAACATTCTGCGGGAACCCTTTTATTTTTGAATATTTATCCATCCACAACAAAAATGTCAATATTAATTTTAAACTTACTTTATGACATTCTAGAACCCATAATGAAGTAGAATTTTGTTTAATATTTCTCACTTCATGAATCTTTTCAATGAAATTAATAAAATTATTAAAATAGAAATTTAACTAACTTTTAAAAATGCAGCTTTGTTAAATAAATAAAATGAAATACACAAAAAATAATATAGAGAAGAGGAAAATAAAATAGTTTTTCATAGAAAAAATTACTCTAAGAATAAATTTACTTGAAATGTACTTAAAATTTTAGGAATTAATTACATTTAAATAATCGTTTGCATTTTAAATATTTATTTTATTTATGTATTACATTTTAAATATTAATTAAAATCTTTGAATATAATTCCACAAAAGTTTTTTGGAGTTATGTCTAGTGCTGCCATCTATCAAAGAATCATTCTATTATTTCCATTTCAGTGCAGATATAAGTTTTCATTACCGACCCATTTTGTTAATTTGTTAAAATAGAGAGAAGAGGAGAATGAGTAATTTTTTTGCTGTCAAAAATTATTTAAAAAAATAAATTTACTTGAAGGGACCAGAGAAAATTTCGAAATATCCAAAAATTCGAATTACATATACTATTTTGTCAAAAAGAAGAGAAATTAAAAATATGAAACTCTATGATCAAAGATTTAACATATAAACTTTATATCTAAGAATACTGCATCATTAAGCCCCTCCCATTAAATCAATATTTTTTTACGATCTTAATTATTCAACACATTTTTTAAATAGTCAAATATTTTTGATTGCTTCTTTAAGTACAATCTGTGTCATAGCATATGTCTTCAACCCATCAATTGATAAAAAAACAGAATCTCCTACAATAGACATGACTTTCAATTAAAAAAAAAAAAACCCTCTAAGTTCATGTATATGGACCATATCTTGTGACGCACTACGCTGTAAAAATATGTCCTATTTGCTGCCAGAAATTCTCTGTAATTTGAGAAAATACGTTCTGACAATGTAACTTTTTCGTAAATTACGTGTATTTTCTCAAATTACAGAGAATTTCTGGCCGTAAATAGGACATATTTTTTACAGTGTAGCTAGGAAATACTCTTGTATTTCCTTATCCTTCTTTTGAAAGACTGTTAAAAAAAATCTTTAGCTGTGAAAAATCTCTGGAATAAATTTTACTGTAATATTTTAAAAGTAATCGTATGAAAAATTCGAATTATCCGAAATCGAATTCAAATTATCAATGATTTTTTAACATTATTTTAATACAAAATTCAAGGGACCGACTAAAAAATTCGAATTATCCAGAATTTCGAATTATTCAAGTTTCACTGTATTAATTAAAATTACATGTTATTAAGATTTTGGAAATTAATTTTTTATTCAAAATGGAAAAAAAAAAAATGAAAGCGGGGGGCTTATTTTCAGGATTAAGGGGGGGAAAAAACTAAAATTTTTCTAAAAGTGAGGAGGGGGCTTAAAGTCGGGATTCTACGATAATGTTTTTCTGAAGGTGCCCTCTGGTAGACTTAATTTCGAAATTCCGTGGTTCAAGTATAGTCTATATACAAAATTTTGTGTCATTCAGTTCACCCGTTTGTGCTGTTTATAGGTGAAGTTTAATTATAAACCACCTGTATTTGAAATGTAAAAAATTCAAGTGAATGAAAATGTTTATCATTCATGTGTCTACTTTAACACATGTGTCTTGAATTCAATAAAAATTGGAACCATTTGGGTATGCCCTTTTAAACAATTATAAAAGGGCTTAAAAAAAATCCTCTCTAATTAGAGTTGAATTTCTGACGTTGCATTGCCACACGATTTCAAATCACCTTTGTCCCCCTTACATCTCCTGTAATTTTGTTACACTGGTAGCATGTCACCGTTTATATGCATAGTGTATGTATATTAATCAATGAATTATACACTAACTACGTAGATACAATTCCATACTTGCAAACCATCTCATTAATAACCGTACAATTGTTAACGCCCCTTTTTCTCACACCACTATATTTTTAGAGTTATTCGCTCCAAATGTTGTTACAATTAAATAAGACTAAATTTACTCTAAAAAATTGTTAGTGTGAGAAAAAAGGCAGTTACTAATAATTGTACGGTAAAGTTTTTCTTTTGCAAGCAATATATATATTTAATATATAGAACTTTTGATGCAGTCAATCACACATAAAACACATACATTACTGTTCATTAATTTCAATACTCCCCTTGTTTTTTCAGTTTTTCCATGAAATATAAAAAATTGTAAACTCTAGCATAAATGTCTATTCAAGCAAAGAAGCATTTTTCTTTGCATAATTTAGCATATACAACAGAATTTTGTCATATTTTCCCTTCATCAAAGTAACCACCTTTAGAAGCTCTCGCCTCCACACACACACTCAAGATATTCTATAGGTTAGTTTATCAATTTCTGATCCAATGTTGTTCCAATTGCATTGAATCACCTCCCACATATGATTTTGGCTTGCAATATTTCATACTTGCCAGTTTTCCCGGAAGACTTCAAGTTTTTTAACGTGTCTTCCAGACAGCTGATGATATCTTCAGTTTTTAAAAATGTCACGGATATCGTTCGTTTTAAAAAGAAACCCCAAATGTTCTACGAAAACTCCATATTCCCAATCTTTCTCCATCCATAACATAAATGCAGTGCTGCCAACTCTCCCGTTTTTCACAGGAGACTCCCGTTTTTTAATCCTATCTCCAGTTTTTCTAATATTTTCGAAAAATCGAACTAAATGCTAATTTTTAACAATTCATAGGTGTCTTTTTTTCAGATTTATAAAGGCTTTCCAATTCACAATCTTTCTCAATCCACAACATAAATGTCGATATTCATTTAAAACTTTATGAGATTTTAGAATCTCTAAAGAAACAGAATCCTTCAATATTTCTCACGTATGTAATTATTTTTTTTATCTTTATTGGTGAATTTAATGAATCTGTTTATTCTTCCCCAATTAAATTAAATATTTGTATGTCATATTTATACCAAATGTGTAAACATGGAAAAAAAAAAATGAAGAATAATATTTTCAGGTAGGAAAGTTTTTAATCTTCCCCTTTTTTTTTATGAAATCTTCCTTTTTTTTTTTAATTGGTTGGCAAGTCTGGTATTTATATATCTGATGCATCTGTCCAAATAATCCCAAAGTAGTTCAAATGGATTGTAGTCTGGACTCCAAAAAGGGGGAGGGGGCATACTTTGAAGCACGACTTTTCAGAACTTATAAAGAATTATTGAATATCTCATATTTGTTTTACTCTCCCCCTCACGCTAACGATCGGTGATTGAACGTTCCACAAAATCAAAGCATTGTAATTTTTAAGCTTTCTCCATCCACAGCATAAATGTAAATATTCATTTAAAACATGCTTTATTAGATTCTAGAACCTATAAAGAAGTAAATGTAACAAAATCTAAAAAGTATCAAAATTAAATAAAAATCGAACTTATGTGAGTAATAATTTCCAAGCATCAGACAAGAGCAGAGTGGAAGAAATGTCAAGAAGATTTTTTAAATATGTTAAAAGCTTCCAAAGCATATCCAAATACAAAGAAGAGACAGATGATGAAACTATGTTAGTAAAATAAAAAAGATAACCATGAGTCCAGCAGTGGGAAGCAATAGAAGATTTGGAGATCTCTTCATTACGACGATGCTCATTTATTCTATATTTTAAACGCCTACTAGTTTGAACAATGTAACCTAAATTGCACAACGAACATGGGATTAAATAAAGGCCAGAACGGTTTTCAGTAGGAATGGGATCTTTAGGAGAAGATAATTTAATTTTGTTGACAGGTTTGTTATTGACTTTTAAACCAAACGGTGAAAGAATTTTAGAAATTTTAAAAGAAAGTGATGAATAAAAAGGTAAAACAACTGAGATGATACTGTGATCGTTCAAATGGGGATAAGAAGTTTAGGATTCTTGAATTTATGTAGAGCTTTATCAATAATAGAGGGATTATTATAGCCAAGAGAAAGAGCAAGAGATTTTAAATAATTTCTTTCGAAAGACTAGACTGATCAGAACAAATGTGTAAGGCACGAAAAACATAAGTATAGAAAGCGTACATTTTCTGTTGAGAGGCGTGGTTAGAGAGACAATGATTTTCTAAAGAGAGTGGTTGAGAACCGATCCTTGTCTTTAGACACAAATATATCAAGGAATGGCAAAGAGCAATCCTTTTCAATCTCTAAAGTGAATTGAATGCATGGGTCAGTTGAATTGACCAAAGAAAGTATAACTAGAAAAATCGACATCAAGGGGAGCAAGAATGAAAGTGTCATCAACGTACCTGAACTAGTGAAGAAATTTATATACACTGAAGAGTTTATCTCCAAAATAGTGCATATAAATGTCGCAAAGCAAAGAAGAGAGAGGACTGTCCATTACCATACCCTCATTTTTGGGAATAATAAATACCATTAAAGATGAAGACAGTTTACTTGATACATAAATGAACTGAATTCACAAGCTTCTCAATTTCAATAGAAGAATAATGGAATTCACGTAATTTCCTCTTTGTTTAAAGACCAGAACACCTTGAATAGGAACATTAGTAAAAAATGATTTAACGTCCAAAGAAATAGTAAGTATAGTTACAGGGAGAGATGCATATAAGTTAGTCCACAAAGTCATACGAGTTTTTTACCGTATAAAGGTTAGTACTAGTTAAATGAGAGATATCTTGAAAGAAAACGAGCAAGGTTAAAAGAAGCCGTATCAATATCGGACACAATAAGAAAAGTGCAGGTGATGTCATGCACGGTAATAACAGAATTTTTAACGAGGTGTTTAACTCAGGGTTGCCACAGGCTACTAAAAAGCAATTATTTGCGACTATTTTCAGCCTGAGAAGACTATGGCAACTTTTTTGACCCAAAAAGCAACTATTTTCACAAAAGGGAAACTATTGGGAGACTATTTTTCACCTTTTAAAAAATTCTTCCAGAAATATCAGGAAAATCTTTCAGAAGGAAATATTTTCTATGCATTTTATAAACAATCCCATATCTTAACCTTTTTACCCTTTATTTATTTATTTATTTTTACCACCTTAAAGTATGATATATCTCTGATGCTGACCTTGAAACAGGTAGAACATCATCGAATGATGTAGAAATAGCACCAGACATGACATATGTACCTGTTAAGCTGGCCAATTTGCTTATTGCAAATGATTACTAGTTACTAATACACTCCTGTGACCTGTTATGTCCCTCCTCACTCTGATTTCATGTAAGAAAAAATAACAAAATTATAAAAGAAAGCTCTTTTAGTAAATCAGAAAAGGAAGAATACAGAAAAAAAAAAAACATAAACTCTTAAGAACGGACAATACTTTATATTTTTCAACAACCAAATCCCATGTTATTCTATGGGAAAATTTGTTTCCATAGTGACTCATCGCGTAATGTTTTTTTTTTTTTTTTTTCTTTTAATTCAGTTTTCACATTAAGAAGTTTATTATTATCATTATTGATATATTTATATTGAATAGTAAGAAAATGCGTATGGTTTTTATCCTTTAATAACCATTAGCATGTGACATTTAAGCTAGTATTTTGGTTGCTAGGCTACTATTTAGGCAACTGTTTTAATGCTTCTAGGCTACTAAAGCAACTATTTTGGTTATATTTCTTTTGTGGCAACCCTGTTAACTTGATCAAGATGATCATTAGACAGATCTTTCTTAAGTTTCGAATAGGGACCTGAATTAAGCTTGGACTCAAGATGGGAAATATAATCCAATTTCTTGAGCAGTATTGTTTGCCCCCCTTTGTCAGCCTTGGTGAAAGTCAAGTTCGAGGTGGAGTTTAATTCGGAGAGGGTGGATTTTTAAGAAGTAAGATTAGACTTTTGTAGATGATTATAAGTGGAAATAATGTTAGATAAAACGAAACGAAGAGATTCTATCTGACCGGAAAAAATTTTACTATTGTTAATGGGAGCAGTCAAATTGGGAATAGACAGTCTGGAAGCATGAGAAAATTCAGATCCAAATTGAGCATGTCACGTTAAGCACCAGTCAGAGGGTGCGAAGACCGATTAATAATCAGTATTCTGAACAAGGGGGGGGGGGGGGAGAAGGTGAAGTAACGAAATTACTCTTAAGAAGAGAATTAAATTTCTTATTCAAGTTAGTTTGATGACGGGAAGACTGGAATGCAACATTTCTTTTTTCAAAGGAAGAGAAATCGTACGGAATTGCAAAGAAACAGATGTAATGAATATAATTCAGATTCAATAGGTGAGAGAGATTGCCGAATATTCTTAATAACAGCTCTAAGAAGGCAGGGTTGAGATTTTTCAGCTTCTTTGTACAGTAAGCTTTTCAGCTTTTTTTTATGATTCTGAAGTGTATTTGTTCTTTTTTTATACATTGAAGATTAAAATTAATATTTATTACTCTAATACATAATAGATTTTGTCATCAAAATACTAGTATTTTATTTCAATGTCTTGCCTTTGCGTACAGTTTCAGCTTTTTTTTGTATTTTTGCTAATCTCATCCCTGGAAGGGCAAATTTACTCCTTTTTTAAAGCATATTTAACACGGGAGGAAGCAGGTTGTACTTAATGTCAATAAACTTAAGATTTATCCGAGCACTCTTGCTTCTAAGAAGAAAATTTAAGTGATTAAGAAAGCGAGAACGTTTTAGACAAAGATGTTTGAAACGATTAATTTCTGTTGAACTCATGAGTAAACACAAGAGAGTAGTCAAAGCCCGAAGAGGATGGAGTTAAAAACAAAAAAGGTGGAGATTTAGAAATACAAAAATGGGGTTAAACAATTAGATAACAATCGATAAAATAAAAATACGAAATGAAAGGCACAAAAAATGAGAAGAAATGGGTGGAATTTAACAATTAAAACAATAAATAGAGAACGGAAACACTCGTCGTAAAACTATTTACTTGATGCCAGCAGCCCAAAATAACAAGGAAGCACCACAGAGCTGGCATTTTAAAGTAATAATTACAAAACTTAGAATAAACACCATAAAATGCAATAAACTCGCAACAATTGCTTCGGGTTGAAAGATCATACGACCCTTTGTCATGCGAGCAAAGTTAGCACGAGTGCTGCAATCAAAGCGGCAACGCACAAAAACACTTTAAAAAGAAGAGGAAAAATATATAAAGATAAATGTACATATAAATATTGGTTTGAGTAGAATTATGAAATAAAAGAAGAAAATAAATAAGATTAAAACATGTAATAAAATCTAAAAAGAATAAAAATTAAACGAAAATTGAACTTAGGTGAGTAATTTCCAAGCATCAGACAAGAACAAAGTGAAAGAAATATTAACAAGATTTTTCGACTTTTTAAATATGTAAAAAGCTTCATTAATATCCAAATGGGAAGAAGAGACAGGAGATCAAATTATGTTAGTTTTAGTAAAATCAAAACTATGACCATGATCCCAGCATTGGAAAGCAATAGATTTCTCTTCATTATGAGCACAATCATAATGTTCGTTTTATTTAACTTATTTCCACTAATAATCGTCTGAAAAAGTCTAATCTTACTTCCTCTGAAAAATCTGCCCCCTCCAAATTATCGGTCGCTAAGTTGCCAAATTCGATGCCAAAACCAAAATCTGTGTTGGCTACAAACATGGCGGTTTGGCAAGATTAGCGAAAAAGTTTGACGGCTGATATTTTTCAAGATAGCCAGAATTAGTAATGCACCTTTTCTTAATTTTAAATGAATTAATTGTTTTGGCAAAATATATCGTTTCTCGCCACTAATTTTTACCAAAGTGAACACAAGTGTAGGCTATGACACTCTAATGGTTTTCATTGAACTCGAGCTGTTCATTTGCCAATGAGAGATTCTGACTATTCCTGACAAAACTACTATATTTCTCTCCGCAGTCTATATAATCCAATTATCGTGACTTTTGGGGCTGGAGTAGCAGTTTTTTCCCCTTGTTTGTTTTCAGGAATTTTTGTAGACTGGAACCTGCCTGTTTATTTACGAATCAGTTACCTCACACAATAAATGTTAATGTTTTCCTAACAATATTCCAATGGATGTACAGTAAAACCTCTCTAAGTTGGACACCTACGGTTCCAAGAAAAAGTGTCCAACTTATAGGGGTGCTTACTTTTTTCTATTTAATTAAACGGTATCTATGCATGCCTTAACTTTTAATCAGATCTAAATATAATATAATTAAGTATTCATGACATATACAAAAAAAATATTTAATTTGCCAATTTAAATTTAAACTGTTATGTTGTGGCTATTACAATACTTTCTTCTATAATTTTTTATATAACAGCACCAACTATCAGTTAATATGCACGAAAATTTAATCAATATAGCTTCTCACAATAAAAATTTTGCATATGCATTTTAGTGCAATTTTATCCAATAGACGCTGAGATAGTCGTGTAGAAAATCGGAGAATGTGAGTAAAAGTAGTACCCTGTTGATCTACACCCAAATTAAGCTAATATTAATTTTCATTACGACCATCTCACATATAAAGTTTGGTAAATTTATTCACTCTAGAAACTCAGATGTATTTTTCCGGTGAACGGGGAAAACTGCAGCATAGCAACACCTTTCAGCTGGTATGCATCCAAATTGAATCAGCATCGTTTTTCCCTATAGATCCCTCCCATATTAAGTTTAGTGCAATAAGTTAAACTTCAGGCATGAGAATTTTCCGCGGATCCGCGATTTTCCGCTTTTTTGTGATTTTCATTAATTTCGCGATTTTTTATTTTGTTAAAATCAAACTCCAATAACGATCAGTGTTCAAATGCTCCACGAAAAACTTTAGATTCTCAATCTTTTTCCATCCAAAATATAAATGTCAATATTCATTTTAAACGTGCTTTATCATATTCTATAACATATAAAAGAACAGAATTATTCAATATTTCTGATATTCTAGAACCCATAAAGAAGAATTGTGATTAATATTTCTCACTCATGAACTACTTTTTAACCCCCCCCCCTCCCATTTTCCACCAATCAATGTTATTAAATGTTGATTGCTAGCTAATTTTTTTTTTTTTTTTTTTTTTTTTTAACACATGTTTTATTGTGCTGATGTGTTATTCTTTTAGTTTAATTTGTCACCTTTAAAATATTTTGTATAGTTTTTTCCTGTGAGCATTTTTTCATTTGAGATAAATTTTATGAACACATTTGTATAGTTTTCCCCGCACGCGTTATTTTTCATTTGAAATTAATTTTATGAACACGCATGTTTCCTCTTTTTTTAATTTTCTGCACTCTCATGCCTGAAACTTGGTAGGAAAAATAAAAGGCACAAATGAAGAGGAACCCTACCAACCAAAATGTATTTTCTAATGCCTATTTTAAAATAGTCTAACTCAAAACATGCCTGTAGGCTCTCTGTAAGATAAGACAGAGGTGAATATATTGTGACAAGGAACTTTTTTTTTTTTAAGATATTTATGGCTATTTCTACAAAGGATGTGTAAAATTTATATATAAAAAAAAAAAAGTGAGAAAATTGAAATTTTATTTATTTTTTCCTGTCTCATCGCGGTAAAAGTGTCCAACTTAGGGCAGTATTTCAATGTCCAACTTTCAAGTTATAGGGGTGTCCAACTTACAGAGGTCGGACATAATGTTAATCCAATGGATACATTCCGTTCCGAGAAAAAGTGTCCAACTTGACAGGTTTCACTGTATAAGGAAGTCGTGGTGTCCACGTGAGATTTTTTTCCCCCTAATAACATGATAATTCAACTACATTTGGAGTGAATTTGTTCTCATCTTATGGTTGAATGGATAAATCAAATAAATAATAGGAAATAACGTGATGGTGAGTACTGTATATAGTATTGTTCAATGCAATCACGATTTCTAATTGAAGCCTAAGGGTAAAACATTGGTTGTCTCAGGCAAGAGGGACACAGGCATACTACAAATGAGAAATACTCTGCCGAAGGCAGTGGGGATCTGATGTATATTTTTGAACAAGTGTTCCAAATCTTTGTGTTCTATGAGATGTATTTCTATAAACTACATTTTAATACCTTTACTTTTGTCGTATAATAATGAAATTGAAATATGTTGTTCAAGTTTACTATCACGTGTTTCTATAGAAAATGGAATAAATACCACCACTGGTTTGTGAACAGGGAAAGTATTTCAAAACATTGCATTCTACATTGAGAAAAAAAAATATACCGCCTTCATCTAGAATGAATAAGTGGTCCTTTTTTAAATCCCTAAACTAGAAATATAGATTTCCGAGCTAAGCATATAAGCCAAGCTGAATAGATGAAATGATCGAGAATTTCTAGTCTATACATTTCTACAGTGCAAGAAAAAAGTTTAAGGACAACATTAAGTTGAATGAAAATATGCTTTATTTTCATTTCATCTAAATGAAATTTTTATATGTTTGACTTCTGTTACATAATTTTGTAATAACACTTATAGCGCATAAAAAACAAAATTTGGCTACAAAATATTGATTTTTACAAATATTAACACTAAAGGAAATATGGAAAAAAAGTGTACACACATGTTCTAAAATGCTCAGAATTTTCCTCAATTAACAAGAAAATTACCTTTTTTTTTCAATCACTTGAATGAGCCGAGAGGTCATGGATCCTGAAAGATCTTTTTTAAAGTGTCCATGGAAATTTTTTCCCAAGAGTCTTTGATAGCGAAGACAAGATCTTGTGTGCATTGATATTGTGTGCTAACTTCTCGGGCTAGATGCTGCCATAAGTTTTCGATTAGATTAAGATCGGGACTCTTCGCCGGCCAATCAAGTAAATTTGCAGAATTAGCTTCAAACCAGAGTTTTGCACTCCTAGAAACGTGTATCGAAGCATTATCCTGTTGAAAAATATAGTGCCCAGTGGCGCATCAGGAAACAAACTTTCTCCTAACATATTTGTCCGAATTCATTTTACTGCTGATAAAGACTATTGGAGTGGTTCCATTTGCCGCAAAAGTGCCCCAAACCATTATCGAGCCACCACCATATTGACTTTTGGAAAGCACTTCTTTGGTCTTTCGCTGATCACACCAAAAATTACGAAAACCATCAGGTCCATCAAGGTTGAACTTTTTTTCGTCAGAAAAAATTACATCTGTCAATTTTTGACCATGAGAAATGTATTTTTGGGCAAAGCCAACGGAACAACTATAGTATCAACCCCACAACTGGATTTGGCGATTATGGCTAAATCATAAATCTAAAATAAACAGCATGCAGGCTGCTATATTATATTGCAAAGAATCCAGAACGACATCATTATCGTTTAAAACGGCGCCAAATCCAGTTGTGCGAGATACTATAGTTATACCGTTTTTTCATGCCATACATTCTAGGATTTGTTAGAAAATTATAAAATACCGTTTTAAATCTCTTGATTCTTCTTGAAATTCCCCGTCCACTTAATCCACATTCTTCTGTTTTCAAATAAGGAAATTTTTCGATAATTATGGAAGAAAAAACAATATCCTTATACTTTTTTTCAATGTCATTTGGATTTAAAAATGAAAATATAAATTTAAATAGATTTATATTTGGAAATTTTAATTAGTTTACACAAGAAATAATTTAATTTTACTCCTATTTTTACTTCAAAAATTTGCTGGCAATTCTGTAAACAAGTCTTCTAGATTTGGCGATTTTTCGCGTGTCCTTATACTTTCTTTGCGCGCTGTAGATGTTGAAACAATATTCTGAATTCTTTGTATTGCGAGAAATTTTCGCGTGATTTTCTAGAATTAGATCATAAACCAAGATTGTGGTTGCTAAAGCACGCCTTTTGTATTCGCATTTATTTGCAGAGATTTTTAAATAAGTTTGATCTCGATAATATAGGCAAACGCGCTCTGGAATTCTAATACGGGTTGCTAGAAATCGCTTTCAAAGGGAACTAGAATTTATAAGGATGACATGGAACTATTTTTATTAGAGCCACAATTTAGATTCTAGATGTCAGTTACAGAATTTTTTCACAGTGTATGAGAGGTATTTCTATAAACCAAATTTTAATAACTTTACTTGTAGACCGTGGGCCATATGCTAAAAATGTCATTTAAAAACAAGTTCGTTTCAACTTTTTGGGGGCAATCTGAAAATTTTGCTAATATATTCTTTTTAAGATAGGTAATGAAAATATCAAATGTTCTGGAAATAAACTTTGCACATAAATTTGGAAAATTGATTCTAATTTGAAGGAACTGAGTTCACATTTACGATGCTGGATTATAGCTGTACGCAATATATTTCTGTTAATATTGTGATTCGTTGAATAAATTTTAAATTAACTTGCACACAAGTGCTAAAATCATCTTCCTGAAAAAAAAAGTGCTAAAAAAGGTAAAATTTTAATAACTAGATGATCTGCAGATCAGAAGCCTCAACGTCCAATTTTCATCACTCATTATTCAATATAGATCATTGGATAATATTTATTTACTCCATATTATAGATATCATTATTATCATCAATTTCAATCTTTATCAGTCCACTGCAGGATGAAGGCCTCTTCTAAGTGATTCCAATCTGCCCTGTTTTCTGCAATTCTTCTCCATTCTGCTCTTCCAAACTTCACAATTTTATCTCTCCAACGACACATTGGTGTCTTTCTCGGTCTTTTGTTGTATCGCGGTATCCAAAATAGGACTGGTGGTCCATCTATCATCATTTCTTCTGGAAAAGTGCCCAGCCCAGCTCCATTTTAACTTACTTCTAGAAATGACATCTGTAACATTGGTTTTATCCCTAATCTAATACAAGTGTTTCGCTTTCTTTCTCTTCGGCTGAGTCCTAACATGCATCTCTCTCGCTTTATATATATATACATATATATGACGACTCGCTACATAAACAGATACATTTTTAATTTCCCTCTTCAACTTTCCGCTGTATATCTCTGTCTATATCTATCTCTCCCCCCCCCCTCCCCCCCCACACATATATATTCTTAATAACAGCCTTCTATTAATTCCTTATAAATAGAAGGCTATTAGATTATTTGATACATAATCTTGTACCAAACTATAATTTGGTACAAGTATTTAAATCATAAATACATGTACCAAATTTCATGCAAAAAGATTACCCTATGTAACTCTGTAAATTAATTATCAATTCTATGCCCACAATTTTCCACAGAGAAACATGCTTTTAAACATTTTAATAACATTTTATAATATTTAATGTAACCATGTTAAAATACATTTTTAATACATACTGTCTATAGACCATAATGGCACGATATCCGTTTGTGTGTCCCTGAAAAAGAGCCACCATTATTATATACGCCAATAAAAATAGTACACCTAATTAATTATAACTCACTTATAATTCAACCTAATTTGACAACATTTGAATGATTACAGAATGTCATCGGAATTCTTTTGTTTGGTCCTGTAAATAAAATTAGGTTATACATACCTCCCTTTTTTTCTGATAGAGAGAGATAAAACGCGTTTTTAAGTATGTTTATAACATAATATGTTAATTCTACTAAATGCAACATAAACGCGTTGAAATGCGCTTAGATAAAAATTTACCCATAAGTTCTAATGTTATGAAATTCTTTTGCTTTTCTCTGTAAAAGAGCACCAGTAAAAGCATTTCAACTTATTCTATGTTTTTAAAAAATAATTGTTCGAAATTTGACAAAATTTGGATGATTACATGACATTGTCGGAATACTTTTGTAAGGTCCTGTACATTGATTATGAAGCCTAAGCACACATATTTAATTTCCATGGAAAAGATCAATTTAAGCATATCAATAATGTACGCTAATTTCATTTCGTTGTATGCAGAGTAACGAGTTAAAATTCGCTTAAACGAAATTCACCCCATAGACCGTAATGATAAGGAACAATTTGTTGTGTCTCTGCACACGATCCATAAATAATCTAGACATAAAAAATTACACAGCTATTTCTATACAGAGCCTGAATATGTATACGAATTTGCAAGTCAATCGGGAGATTTTTGCGGCCGCTATCGCGGTACATACAAATTCTGTCCGTAGGCCGTAATGATAAGAAAAACTTTGGTGTGTCCCTGTACACGAACTACAAATGGAATACACACCTAAAACTATACAGCTAATTCTGTGTGGTTCATAAACATGTGTATCAAATTCCAAGTCAATAACATGATTTTTGCGGCCGCTATCATGAAACAGACATACGCACAAACAGAACAGAAAATCTTTTTTAATCTCCACATGGTGGCCTCGACTAACGTTTCGCAAATAATTTAATTACATTTCAGAGTAAAACTTACTGTATAACTCTTTTTATGGTAATCTATGCGTATGCTGTTGTCTAAAGGCAGTTTGAACAGTTCATTAATTGGAAGAAGAAGCAAATGGGTAGATATTTTTCTTTCACGAATATTTAAAACTTTTCATTGATCAACACACAATCTCACTTTAGCTCAGCTTATTTGAGAAAAACACTTTAACTCTGAATGTATATCATCGCCGATGTGCAAACAAAAAGTAATTTCTTCTGATATTATATTATCTGTAATAAGCCTACTTAAAAATATAGAAAAAAAAATGAGAACAAAATTCTATCAAAATGTTAATAATACGCAGGATAATGATGTCAAGAGAAACTTTACATCTTATTTGAGAAATATATTACATTATTTAATGTATCTAATTCCCGATATGCAAACACTATGCCATTTTTTTCTCACATTCTATTAAATGTAAATAATACTCAAAAATACATGAAAAGAAAACAATAGTAGAATTGTGTGAAAATGTCAATGAATATTGACTCAAGATAATGTAAACATAAACAAAACATATCAAATGCAAGCGGGCCGCTAGCGCGCGTACTAACATCAGCTGTCATTGGATCGAAATGCCAGAAGAAAAAAAAATATCGGTTTTGATTGGAGAATAAGCAAAGAAACGAGAAGAGAATCTTGCTATCTCTAAAAGTAGGTAAAATGGCAGGACCGCAGAAACGTCAAATTTGTAGAATTTATTTAATCAATTTTAAAATAATGTGCACATCTTCAGACCAGAACATTGCGAATTTGTAGATACCTGAATATTCTTTTAATTTTAACATTACATTGAAATTGCCCCTCGATGATTGAAACGGACTTGAACGATATCCAGCTATGGCCCACGGCCTAGTGGGCCATAAGCTAAAAATGTCATTTAAAAACAAGTTCGTTTCAACTTTTCGGGGGCAACCTGAAAATGTTGCTAATATATTCTTTTTAACATAGGTAATGAAAATATCAAATGTTCTGGAAGTAAACTTTGCACATAAATTTGGAAAATTGATTTCAATTTGAAGGAATTGAGTTTACATTTAGGATGCTGCTTTAAAGCAGTGTGTAATATATTTCTGATAAGACTGTGATTCGTTGAATAAATTTTAAAATTTAGCACACAAGTGCTAAAATCATACTCCTGAGAAAAAGTACTAAAAGAGGGGAAAATATTAATATTTAGTGGATCTGCAGATCAGGAGCCTCAACGTCCTATTTTCATCACTCATTACTCATTAGATCACTGGTAGTCTTTATTAATTTCATATTTATATCTATCATTATCATCATCAATTTCAACCTTTATCAGTCCACTGCAGGATAAAGGCCCCTTCTAGGTGATTCCAATCTGCCATGTTTTCTGCAATTCTTCTCCATTCTCTCTTCCAAACTTCACAATTTTATCTCTTCAACAACACACTGGTCTCTTTCTCGGTCTTTTGTTTTATCTCGGTATTCCAAATAGGAGTGGTGGTCAATCTATCATAATTTCTTCTGGAAGTACCCAGTCCAGCTCCATTTTAACTTAATTCTAGAAATAACGTCAGTAAAATTGGTTTGCTCCCTAATCTAATACAAATGTTTCGTTTTCTGTCTCTTCGAGTGAATCCTAACATGCATCTCTCTCTCTTTATTATACATATGTAATGTATGCATATATATGACGACTCGCTACATAAACAGATACATTTCTGGCGGGGGTTACCACTCCCCTTCAACTTTCCGCTGTATATCTCTGTCTATATCTATCTCTCTACATATGTATATTTATATATTTTCCTAGAAACAGCTTTCTA
This sequence comes from Salticus scenicus, assembly GCA_963930645.1. Taxonomy (NCBI): domain Eukaryota; kingdom Metazoa; phylum Arthropoda; class Arachnida; order Araneae; family Salticidae; genus Salticus; species Salticus scenicus. Next base: position 113,165,416 of record OZ005661.1, on the reverse strand, counting down.
TTAATGCCTTGTAAATAATAAAAACGTACCAAATTTCCTGTAAAAAGACTACATAACATATCGGAATTATTTTGTATAACTCTCTAAACTAATTATCAATTCTATCGCAAAAATTTTTCATAGAAAAAACAGGCTTTGAAACATTCTAATAACATTTCATTATATTTAGTGTAACCATGTTAAAATATATTTTTAATACATACCATCTATATACCATAATGGTACAATATTCTTTTGCGTGTTCCTCAAAACGGGTTACCGTTATTATATACAGCACTAAAAATGATACACCTAATTAATTATAACTCACTAATATTTCAACCTAATTTGACATCATTTGAATGATTACAGAATATCATCGGAATTCTTTTGTGTGGTCCTGTAAATAAATTTAGCTTATACATAACTTTTTTTTTTTTTTTTTTTTTTTTTGGAGCGAGAAAACATGCTTTTAAATATATTTATAATATACGTTAATTCCACTAAATGCAGTATAAACACGTTAAAATGCGCTTAGGTAAAAATTTGCTTATAGATCCTAATGTTATGAAATTATTTTGCGTTTTTCTGTAAAAGAACAGCAGTAAAAACATTTAAACTTATTCTATGTTTTTCAAAAATAATTGCTCGAAATTTAACAAAATTTGGATGATTACATGACATTGTCGGAATACTTTTGTAAGGTCCTGTACATTAATTATGAAGCCTAAGTACACATATTTTCTACAGAAATCATAAATTTAAGCATCTCAATAATGTACGCTAATTTAATTTCGTTGAATACAGATTAACGAAGATAAAATTCGCTTAAACGAAATTCACCCCATAGGCCATAATGATAAGAAAATCTTTGGTGTATCCCTCTACACGATCCATGAATAATCTAAACATAAAAAAAAATTACACAACTATTTTTATACAGAGTCTGAACATTTATACAAATTTGCAAATCAATCGGGGATTTTTGCGGCCGCTATCGCGGTACAAATTCTGTCCATAGGCCGTAATGATAAAAAAAAAAAAAAAAAAAAACTTTGGTGTTTCCCTGTACACACGCAAGAAACAGACACACAAACAGAAACCAAAATTTTTTTGAGTCTCCATATACCTTTAAGACCGGAAACATCATTACATTTTAAATCATTACATTCTTCCTTTTTTTTGCAAACTGAAAGAATAATATGGACTATAACCAACATTTGTTGATTGAAAATTGTACTTTACACTTTCTGCTAATTAGCTCGATCGTTTTTCCTTCCTGATTTTATTACATACGACTGTTCCAGATGCAAAAAATGTGAGTGGATGTTGTAGATGTCTAACCCGTACAAATGTACGCTTTCGATCGGAAAGGGATATGGAGGCCTCCACTGACGCTTCGGTAATAATTTAGCTACATGTCAGAGTAAAACTTACTGTGATAACGCTTTCTGTGGTAACCTAATGTTGTTGTCTAAAGACTGTTTGGACAGTTTATTAATTTGAAGAAGAAGCAAATCGGTAGACATTTTTCTTTCACGAATATTTAAAACTTTCCACTGATCAGCAAATAATCTCACTTCAGCCCAGCTTATTTGAGAAAAACACGTCACCTTTGAATGTATCTCATCTCCGATGTACAAACAATTAGTAATTTCTTCTGATATTATATTACCTGTAATAATTCTACTTAAAAAGTAAAGGGAAAAAAAAGAGTAATAAAATAATTTGATCAAAATGTTTATAATACGCAAGATAATGATGGCGAGAAAAACTTTACATCTTATTTGAGAAAAATACTACATTTTTTAATTTACCTCATTCCCGATATATAAACAATATGTCATTTTTTCCTTACATTATATGAAATGTAACGATTACTTAAAAATATACGAAAAGAAAGCAATAATAGAATTGGTAATTGGATACATTTTTGACATTTGACATTTATTATTGAGATCTATAGTTACAATGACTTTCATCTCGATTGCTCCATATTTTTTTTTACAGAAATTCACAGAAATACGTGCACACAATATTGTTGAAGACATAGGACAGCACAAACATCCATGCCCGCACCGAGATTCGAACTCGGAACCTGGAAACTGAGAAGGCAGTGCCCTGCCGACCAAGCCACCAGGCCGGCTGGTAATTGGATGAAAATGTCAACAATACTCAAGATAATGTAAACATAAATAAACGTAAACAAAACATATCAAATGCTAGCGCGCGCCGCAACAGCAGCTGCCATTGGTCTAAAAATAAAAGCGAAAATGAAATTACTGTTTTGATTGGAGAATAAGCAACTGAATAAGTAGAGAATTTGACTATCTCTAAGTGTAAGTAGAATAGCAGGACCGCAGAAATGTCAAATTTGTAGAATTAATTTAATTAATTATAAAATAATGTGCACATCTTCAGACCAGAACATTGCGAATTCGTAGATAATAGAATATTCTTTTAATTTTAACATTAATTTGAAATTGCCCCTCGATGATTGAAACGGACTTGAACGATATCAACCTATGGCCCACGGCCTATTTGCACAAATCTTAATGAAATTGAAATATGTTATTCATAGTCTTAAAACAATGCTTTCTATAGCGTATACTTAGTCATGCCATAAGTTCTGTTACACCAAAATATGTCTCTAAAAAATTGCCAACACAAGATTGTTAAATTTCCTTTTTAACTTTTAAATTACAACCTTTTATAAGTTAAAACAAAAATGGAATTATTCAAAATGTGCCCTTTTTGCTTCGACACAAGCTCTGAGTCTCCGGGGCCAATCATCTATTGCAGTATGCACCACTTCTTGTGGGAAATTGTCCACTGCTTTTACCAAAGCAGATTTTAGGCTCTCCAAATTGGTGTGTCCTCTGCAGCAAGTCATCCCCTCAAGGTGAGGCCACAGTCGATAATCCAGGGGGTTTAAATCTGGGCTTCCTTAAGGCCAATCTGAAGCCTTAATGAACTCTGGAACATTCATTGCCAACCACTGTTGAGTCGTCCGAGCTTTGTGTGCAGGAGCCGAGTCCTGCTGAAAGACCCAATGTTTTCCGGCAAAGAGGGTTCCACTCAGGGGTTTCACTACTTGTTCTAAAACATCTTCTTGATAGTTTTTGGCTCGAGTTTTAACTCCTTTTTCACAGAGATTGAGTTTTGTGGTGCCATCAAAACTGACTCCCCACCACACCATCACTGAGGTTGGATGATGGCCTCGTTCAACTCTCCCAATTTTTTCCTGAGCTTCCAAAGAGTTGTGAGCATAAAATTTGCCGTTCTGGCGGTTAAATTTTTCTTCAATGTTGAAAATTTTTTCATCTGAGAACAAGCTGCTGTGGTGGAGACCATTAGCGTACAGGCTCAGGAGAACTGGCTCTTTCAGCCCTAATTTTTTTTAGGGACTCTCTGAGTCTTTGTCCAGTCTTTCTACGATATGCACTCATCTTAAGGTCTTCTTTAATTATCCTGGACATGAATCTTGGTGAAATATTCATCTCCCGGGACATGATTTTGTTTTCGGAGTGGATTTCTCCGAATTCGATTGTCCACAGCTTTGATGGCATTTTTCGTCCTCACGGATCTGGGACGACCTGATCGGGGCCTATCCTTGACAGATTGGGTTGCTCTGAAACGGGTTATGGTACGCCACACAAACATACGGTTGATACCCGAAGATTTAAGCAACTTGAAAATCTCAGAATTGGATTTACCTGCCTTGTGAAGAGCAAAATGATACAACTTAAAAATGCAGTATTTGAGAAGAATCAACTTAAAGATGGTATAAAGAATGAACTTGGCTATAATAAAACTAACATGAATACCTCTCAGGTGGATGAATTGAGAGTTATAGATGCGACATTTTCCACGCTCACTGGGGGCATTTTATACGCATTTTTCAATAACATAAACCCAAGTTTGCCATAGGTTGATTTCTTTGGAAATCGAAATATTCCAATCACTTCGTTTATCTCTGTCTCTTATACAGTAGCCGCCGCTTTATAAAATCACGTTTGTTTTCATCAAAATGATTTTATTAAGCGGCTGATTTTTATAACCGGCGAACATGCCCGAACTCAATAAAAGAGTATTCATTATCTAAATATTGAAAGAAATTCTTCTTCGTCCTTTCATCTACCTACTAGCCATCCGTAGAATTGGAGCTTTCTTTACTTATCATTCACGTAAAATTTTCAGCTTTTAAGGACAAAATTACGTAAAAAATGAAAATTTTCTTTGAAATGGCATTCTTCTACCTATCTAGAAATGCTGCGTTGATGACTTTTGCTTTTCATATTCATTTTCGCTTGCGGTTCACTCTTCGTTTGGTACAATTTAAGCACTAATATCATCTTTATACTTATGTTTACATGAAAAAAAAAATTGAGAAATTTTGCCTTCCTTTGACTATACATTTGAAGAAAACGATTATACCAAAATTTTACGCTTTACCTTCAAAATAAAAGATTTCTGCTTGCATATCTTGCAGCTAAGTTGCTTCAAAATAAGAACTAGAAACTCTATTTGAATATCTAAAAACAGAAAAAAATACTCATTGGCCAATCATTTGGCGAATTCATAACTACAACACACGGTGAGGCGTGTTTTTTTTTTTTTTTTTTTTTTTGGCGTAAAATTTTTGACAAAGAGCAATAATGTGATGGCTTGATATGTTTTGCTTCTTTTTTTCATTTCAAAGGTCCGGTGAGAAAATATAATTCGTTGTTTAGCTTACATACATGATCATTTTTACTGTTAAAGAAATTTTCTTTTGAGTTTATTAACCGGCGATGCTGATTTTATTAAGCGGCGGTTTCTATTGATTTCATTCGGGACCCAGCAATTTGATCAGATTAAGCGGCTGATTTTATTAACCAGTGATTTTATAAAGCGGCGGGTACTGTATATATATATACACTGATGGAAAAAAAAATCCCAACACCAGGAAGGAGCTGTGCTAGATAAACGGAATTTGGTAGGCGTATTTATACATCTGAAAGATGACGTCGATTCAAATTTCGAGCTACGCGCATAAGTGTGGCGCTAGTAGCGACACTATGAACATGCAAATGAGGTTTGCTTTAAATAAGCGCTGTAAGGTTCGTGATCGTTATTTACAGTTGAGATTTGACGTAGTGGGTTAATGTTAGTCAAGAATGCCTCTAAGAAGATGAAGAAGCCATTATCAACAGCTCACTGAGTTTGAACGAGGTCGTGTAGTAGGGCTACGAGAAGGTGGGTTTTCTTTCCGCGATATTGCAGAAAGACTTAGCAGGAATGTATTCACTGTGCATGAGTGTTGGCAGCAGTGGTCAAGGAAAGACCGGGTTCCAGGCGGCGACATGGCACTACTGAGAGGGAAGACCGCCGTGTTCGGCATATGGCTGTAGCTAATCGTAATTCGAGCTGCAGTTGGCACAACGAACTGTTACAAATCGGTTACTTCAAGGGCAGCTCCGAGCCAGACGCCCTGGAGCGTGCATTCCACTGACTCTAAACCACTGCCGTTTGCGACGTGAGTGGTATCAAGCTAGAGCTCGTTGGAGGACGGAATGGAGATCTGTTGTGTTTTCTGATGAAAGCCGGTTCTGCCTTGGTCGCAGTGATAGCCATGTGTTGGTTAGAAGGAGGCCAGGTGAGCGCCTGCTAGCGACCTGTCTGCGGCCTAGACACACAGGGCCTACTCCTGGAGTTATGGTTTGGGGAGCAATTTCGTATGACAGCAGGAGCACTCTCGTGGTTATCCCACGCACCCTGACTGCAAATTTGTACGTCAGTCTAGTGATACAACCTGTTGTGCTGCCATTCATGAACAGCATTCAAGGGGGTGTTTTCCAACAGGATAACGCTCGCCCTCATACCGCTGTTGTAACCCAACATGCTCTACAGAGTGTCGACATGTTGCCTTGGACTGCTAGATCACCAGATCTTTCTCCAATCGAGCACGTATGGGACATCATTGGACGACAACTCCAGCGTCATCCACAACCAGCATTAACCGTCCCTGCATTGACCGCCCAAGTGCAACAGGCATGGAACTCCATCCCACAAACTGATATCCGACACCTGTACGACACATTGCATGCACGTTTGCATGCTTGCATTCAAAATTCTGGCGGTTACACCGGTTACTAATGTACCAACATTTCACATTTGAAATGGCTCTACCTGTGATCTTGAAACTTTAATCAATTAAATATGTTACCTAGACAAATGTATTGTTGAAATTTCATTACTGTACAATAATTTTTTCTTGGTGTTGGGATTTTTTTTTCCATCAGTGTATATAATCGAAATCTCATCATCACGATAACGCCCGAAATAATACTTCAAATCGAACCAACTTTGGACAGCGAATTTATCTGTATATATATATAAATTGCGTGTCACGATGTTTGTCCGCGATGAACTCCTAAACTAAGGAACCGATTTTAATGGAATTTTGCACACTGTGTGCTGTTTGGTCCAACTTAAAAGATAGGATAGTTTTTATCTCAATTTATTGTCACAATATATTTTTATTTCAATTATTTGTTGATTATAAACCTTTATTACAGTTGCTCCAAAATATCTCTGAGTTCCATAAGTTTAATTGTTGCCAAAAAAAAAAAAAAAAAAAAAAAAAAAAACGCGTTCATTTTCTTTCGACATAAAAATAAATGCATTTAATCAAACGTGAACGTTAAAAAAATTATAAAAAGTTAAATTATGCATCTCACGAAAATTGACGTCATAATCAATTTAAAGATTTTATACACATTGATAAAGTGCTAATGTAGTTCTATCATAGATATAGTAACATATATAGATCTATCATCCCCAGGTTATCGTACAAAGATTTTTGATGCCAAAAAAAAAAAAAAACTTTGGAATAGCCGTTTAGTGGTATTGGGGAAAAAAAAAAAAAAAGAAGAAGAAGAAGAAGAAAAGAAATATGAATTTGAAACTGTATCTGGAGTTTCTCATTCACCTTTAGTAAATAAATTATTCATAAATTTTATTAAAACATTCGTTATGTATTCCTGTGTGTATTCACTCGGAAAAAGACAGCCATATTTTGGTAAAAACGTAGCCTTTTCCCAAGTGAAAAAGAATCGCTTTTTTCTCCCCAATGAGCACTCTCTATATACTATATTATATCTAGGAGTTGTATTCGCAAGCGACGTGTGACTCATTGACCGTCTGTGCAGCCAAGGAAAAGATTTCCTATGTTAATCGCCCATTGGATTTTTTGAAAAAAAAAAAATATATATATATATATATATATATATTAAATTCAAGGAAATTTATTTCTCGATTTTAATCCTTATATTTGGGTAAAGATATGTATTAGTTATCGCGTGCGTTAGATTCAGTTATTTTGCTGTCAAAAGAACAAAATTTTAAATTTTAAATTTCAAAACTCTGTCGTCCTTTGTGTGTGTGTGTGTTTTTTTTTTTTTTTTTTTTTTTTTTTTGGCGATCAAAAGCGTAACACGAATATATACATGCCAGGTGTATGCATTGTACGAAATGTAATATGTATTATTCATTGTACGTATGTATGACATGTAATATATATTGTACGAAATATTGTTTCATATTATTCATTACTCTTTTAATATAAGTTGTTAAAATAACCATGATTTTTGAAAGGAATTAAATATTTTCGCCAGATAATTTGGCGATATTCTTTCTTTCGCCAAGGATGACAGAAATGAAATCTATTCCACTGCAACATATTATCTTAAATCAGATATTTTATTTAGACATTTGAAAACAAATTTGACTTCAAACTATGATAGAATATTTATCATTTTCCTTTTAATTAGTATATTATTAATGTATTAAAATTTAAAAGCATGGTAAAAAAAAAAAAAAAAAAAAAAACCTTTATCTTAGAATTATTCTTATCTTAATCTTCAATGTTTCCCATCTTCATTAACTTGAATTTACTATTAAAATTTTAACATACTCGAAACCTTCTCATCACTTTGTTAAAAGATACTAAACTTTTCCAAAATATTTTTCTATTTAAAAGGATACATGTATTTACTTTAAATGCCCAATATTTCATAAGATGCCCTATTTTAAAGTTTTAAAATATTTATCAAATTTACTTATTTTTCTGGTTTAGCCATATTCTTTTCCTTTTTATAACTACAACTGTTGCCATCTTTAAAATATTTAAAATGATGAGGTCATTTTATGGTAAAATTATCCATTATAGCATATTTTATATTTCACTCCTCCATAAACGTTGATTTTAAAATCGTCTGCTTCTTTTATACTTTTATTTTAATAGAATTTTAATAAAAATTAAATTACATATTAGTCTTTTTAGCATTTTAATCCAAAATAGCTTTAGACATATTATATTTCACTCATCAAAAAAATTGATTTTTAAAATCGTCTACTTCATTTATACATTTATTTTAATAGAATTGTAATATAATTTAATTTATATATTAGTCATTTTAGCATTTTTATCCTAAGTAGCATTAGAAATAATATATATCACTTCTCCATTAAAATTTATAAGACCCTACAATGAAATTAATTTGTGCTTAATATCAACTCTACGAAAATTTTTATTAAACGCTTACAAATTTTAACCTAAGTTTCAAATCTCAATCCTGTGGGTTTTTACATCGGCTACAAGGTTTTCGTCTTTATTCTTAAATAATAATTTGACTGTATTAAATAGTTTACTGCAATGTAATTCAACGTATAACTTAGTTACAGCAACGCGTGGCGTCTGCTAGTATTATTATAAATATCTTTGATAAGTTCGTTAACCAAGTAGCTCCACAATTTTGTTTTCAAGTGGCGATATATGCATAGACCATATAAGGGTCTCAACCAAGTTTATAAATGAATTTTATCCGCCATGATATTTCCAATCATTTTTTCTCTCCAAACAATCCGTAACTCTAAACTTTCATCAAAATCGCTCTGTCCATTTACGTGTAAACCCTATTTCTGCCATACATTGTAATTGGCCTTTAAATGTTTAACAGCAAACGCGACATTTTCTGAAGACGAAAATATTTCGAATTGTTTAAGCACCCCCAAACTTTCATCAAAATCCTTATACTCATTTCCAAGTAAACCCAATTTCTGCCATATGTTACAACTGGCCGATAAAGGTTTAGCTGCGAATGCGAATTTTTCTGAAGATGAGGATAATCCAATCGTTTAAGCACCCCGAAAAGCCTTTAACCCCAAACTTTCATCAAAATTCCTATATCCATTTCTAAGTGAATCCAATTTCTGCCATGTGTTGCAATTGGCCGATAAAGGGTTAACTTTGAACGTGAATTTTTCTGAAGATGGGGATAAGTTTAAACGCTTTAGCACCCCGAAAAACACTTAACTCCAATATATTTTTTAAATCGCTATACCCATTTCGAAGTAAATTTCTGCCATATGTTGCATTGGGACCTAAAAGCGTTAACAGCGAACGAGATTTTTCTGAAGAGGATAGTTCCAATCGCTTTTTCTGACCAAAAAATCTCTAACTCCAAACTTTCATCAAAATCGCTATGTCCAATTTCGTGTAAACCATATTTCTGCCATACGTTGCGATTGGCCTTTAAAGGTTCCTTTAACGTTCACTACTTAATTTTTTTAAAAAATTACTAAACTAATTTTAAAAATGGCTTTTAGACACATAGCTGATCATAAATATTTAAAAAATAAAAAATTAGCATTGTTCCTTTTGGAGAAATTTTCAGTTTGAAACATCTGTAAGTAAACCTTATTAAATTCAAAAATAATATTTAATTTAATAAAAAAATCACTTTATAAGTAAACATTATCGACAACAAAAACTCGTAAAAGTTGCATAGATCCCAATATTTCAATTTATTCAGGAGTATTTTAACCCTTTGCGGCGCAAGGTAATTCGGATCATTTAAATTACACTGCCACCGGAATTTACGAACATAATTAAAATAGAAGAAATTTTAAATTTTCACGTTAAAAAAAGGGCCTTTTCTGCTATGTTATAAATGTAAATTTTTGCTAAAAAATTTCTGGGATGAGTTTTTGCACTTGAGAATTAAAATTAGGTGTTCCATCAGCGGGATCACTGCGACTGAAAGGGTTAACAGCGAACGCGAAATTTCTGCAGATGAAAATATTTTCAATCATTTATGTGCTCCTAAACCTTCATCCAAAATCTCTATATATCGATTTGCGAGTAAACCCAATTTCGGCCATAAACTGGCCGATGAAGGGTTAACCGAGAATGCGAATTTTTCTGAAGATGAGAGTACGTCCAATCATTTTAGCACCTCATCGAAACCTTTGGACAGCCCCTGCCTGCCTGGACGAGCCAAGCTTAACGGGTTGGATGCTGTCCGCCGGAGCGAATTAATAGCCAGATCACTGCATGATAGCTTCCTACTGCCAGATAGTTATCTAGTCGCTACATAGAATGAGCTGTGTCCGATGACTCGTTCAGTCCCCGAAAACACTTAATCCCAATTTTTCAACAAAATCGCTATATCCATTTCCGAGTAGGGGAGCGTGGGGCTAGTTGTCACAGGGGTAAGAAGTAACACGCAATTTACGAAATAGTTTGTAACATTTGTGATTAAATATTTTTATAAACATAATCCTTATGACGCGCTTAATAATGTAAGCACAATCGGTGCTCCTCAAAATGGTTAATGAGAGGTTCTGTACACGTGCTTCATTTTAGCTAGTTAGTGGGGGAAAAAAAAATATTTCGTAAATTTTGATTAAAGGTGTGTTAATTTATGCTTTATAGAAATGTTTATAGCAATTTATTTTGTCTGTGTGTTAATTTATAAAATGCATGTTTAATTTTTTGTATAAATCGCATATTTTTATAAATAAACAAAATATCCAAAATCATACAATGGGGCAAGTTGAAACAAAATTTTGGAGCAAGTTGTAACATATTAGAGAAGCGGCTTGTGGAGATGCCTACAGCCAGATCTCGAAGTCTCCGCCCATTTTCAGGAAATTTTCTGAAATGAAATATTTTTGGCTTCTTTACCACTACTATGTTTATACAGAAATATTTTCTGTGTTTTTATATTACAGTGCCATGATTATTTAATCCCGAATTATAATCACGAGATTATCACCATCACCAATTAGAGAATATTTCATAAAAATAGTGGTAGAAAAAAAAGCAGAAATTTCTCATTAATGACAGTGTCCTGAAAAAAGGGCGGGGAATTCGAGCTCTGCTAAACCCACTCTGTGGCACAAGAATGGGTATAATGCTTAATTTGCAAAATGTGAGCACACATTAAAGGCATGAGAGGGGACAAAATATCATTTGCTTGAATTAATTTCAATTCTAAGATTGACGTCTATGTTGATTTTATCTTTAATTTTACCTTTATTTTACTATAATCCTTTGGTATAATTCATTGTTACTATACCAAGAAGGTTATAATTTAATATTAGTTATTAATTGTATTTTTAGTTCCCCATCATACTATAGGTATGGGGAACTTAGGTAATCGTGAAAATTTTCGACCTCGGTTTTTTGACTTTTTTACACGTTTTTAGGTGTGAGGAATCCGAAATTGACAAAATTTGTATGGTGTCTGTCTGTAGGATGTCTGTTAGTGTGTCAGTCCGTTAGTGTGTTAGCCCGTTAGTTTGTTAGTCTGCTTACACGATACCTCACGAACAAATGATCGCAGAGAGATCAGATTAGTTTTAAAATATTACTTTCGATACTGGCAAGAACCCTATTCATTTGGAACATTCGAATTAAAAAACTTCGTAAGTTATTAGAAATTTACGATTTTCTTAACATGGGAGAATAGGACAAAAATTCGCTTAAACGTGCATTAAATGGAAACTTTTTACTGTAAAAATATCAGACCAGTTTTAAAATAGCAGTTTTGATGCCGGAATGAACATCAGTAACTCTAAATATGCTACTTTGAAAATTTCGCAAGTTATTGGAAATTTACGAATTTCTTAACATGGCAGAATAGAGCAAAATTTCACATAAACGTGAATCTTGAGGGATATTTTCATCGTAAAGATGTCAAACCATTTTCGAAATATTATTTAGGACACTGGCATGAATATCATAGACTATGATTTTTCCAATTAAAAAAATTCGTAAGTTATTTGGAATTTACGATTTACTTAACATGTCAGAATAAGGCAAAATTGAGCATAAACTTCCATTTTGAAAATCATAAATACGTTAGACAACTTCAAAATTACATTTATGATATTTGTTTGAACATGATTGAATACAAATATTCTAATAGGAAAGTTTCGTAATTTACGATTTTATCAACATAGCGAAATTGTAAATTTTTCATATAAATATGAATTTTGAGGATTATTGCATTGGAAATAGTAGCATGAAAACTAAACAACGGAATTGACCCTGACAAAATAAATTAATAAATTAGAATAAGATAAATATATCGAAGTGAACGGTGGAGAGCCTATTAGGTGGGGATTTCATTCTGTCACTGTATCAAGCTTTAGTCAAATTCATTTCTTTTAACATGATTATAATATGTCTCGCACTAGAAATTGATGAGAACATAAATATGATGGGGAACTGAGCAGAGTCCACCTATGCCAACGCCAACTAGTTTCGATAATTTTTATTTGCATAATAAATGCTGGCTAACGCGTCAAAATATCGTTAAGGTATATTAAAAAAAAAAATCCATACACTTGCTAAAAAAGATCGACGTTATTGGATTAATGAAATTATTAAATGCAATTCGGAATTGTATGATTGATTGAACCATTGAACCCTATATGGAAGTAAAAAACTATACAGCGGTCGTTCCACTGCCACATATGAATCTCCTCAGATTGAAAATGTATGTAAACTGATATGAATATGAAACAGGTGCTCCCAGGGAATCAACGGATGTTAGAAAGATGTTCATCACCCACTTTGCGGAGCGGAAGCTCGCTCATTTCCGGTCTGCTCTTTCCCCTAGACCTGTCCCGTGTCACCTATTCTAACATTCATCTGGTGATTTATGGCACTGATTTATGTGTCTCAAAAATTAAATCACCTATTTTCATGCTTATTAATCTTGAAATTTGCATATATAAATAGGATAATTCCGATGTGTATGTATCTTTTGATTAAAACCATGAGAGGGGGGGGGGGGGGATTAGTCTATTAAGTAATTACTTTAAAGAGAAAATTAATTTCTACATTGTGTATAGAAAGATTGAATTATGTGTATGTTTAGGAGTAAAAAGTGTGAATATATATATTGTTACAATGATGGTAGAATGCATGAAAACATATGATGAAAGATAAAATGCATCATTTTCCGCAAAAACTAAATTGCCCATCTGCGCAGCACTAGTGCGACGTAAAACACAACCAACCATCCGCAAAAACCAAGAATAGAGACATACCCATACATTTGCATTAAAACAAGCATCCACCATCTCACGGTAACAAATGTCACGTTTTGACTCATTTTTAGGCAATACAACATCTTTTATAATGGCAGAATTCATCAACTCATCTCTTAGAAAATTTATAAATAAATAAATAAAAATAGTATAATATTTTAGTTTACTACCTTATATTCTGAAGCAATAGCAAAACAATTCTACAGCTATTTAATTTAATATTGAAAACTAAATCTAAATACTTATATTTTATTACAGACAATAAAGCAGTGAAACTTTTTCGATAACTACTGATTGATTTTTACACGATCAAGTTATCTTTTCTGGTCGATGTTAGTAATAGGCGCTTACATGCATATATTTCAAAGTAATTTCATATTTAAATAGATTAAAAGACTTCTTCACACACCATAAATTTTAAGCCAGCACTGGTGCTGGCTTAAAATTTATGGTGTGTGAAGAAGTCTTTTAATCTATTTATCGATTGTACACCAGTTTTGAATTTAGTTTTGGTTAATTTCATATTTCTTTTGGCGATTTTTCCAAATTTCTTCAATGTTATAGATCAGACTGCTACAATTAGCTATTGTAACAAAGAATATTTTTTTGAATTCATGTTCTACATGGAATTACTCGTAACTTTAATTTGACGTATAAAGTGATTATGCAAAAAAAAAAAAAAAAAAAAAAAAAAAAACTGGAGCGACTCCACTCGATTTGCCGAACACTGAGTAATTAACAGTTTTGTAGATAAAGTAAAGAAAGAGGAGTTGTTAAACAAACAAAAGAGAGAAAACCATAACAGAGTGTTTGAGTATTTTTCGCCATATATTACACGATGTTTTATTTAACGCTACTGAACTTTGAGCCCATAGATCATAATGATAAAGAATTTTTCGTTGTGTCCCTGTAAAAAACTATAAATGCTAGATTCACCAAAATGCTTATAGTAAGTGCAACAGTGTTTTATAATATTCATATAAATTTTCTGCTCAATTGAATAAGGCGTTTAGATGCTATCGCACTTTTAAAAATTTGGTCCCATAGGCCATAATGATAAAGAATTTTTCTTTGTGTCTCTGTAAAAAAAACTGTAAGTGCTAAATTCACCAAAATCTATACAGTTGGTGCAACTGTGACCTATAACATAAGTACAAATTCCTTGCTCAGATTAATAAAGCGTTTAGACGCTATCGCACTTTTAAAAATTTGGCCCCATAAGCCATAATGATAAAGAATTTTTCCTGGTGTCTCTGTTAAAAAAAACTATAAGTGCTAGATTCACCAAAATCAATGGGATTCGTACTATGGTGACTTACAATATACGTACCAACTTTCAGCTTATTCAAACAAAGCGTTTAGACGCTAGCGTGTTCACTCACAGACATACACACACAAATACATACATACATCATCGTAAAAATAGTGAAAACGGACTCAGGGGACCTCAAAACGTATAGAAACATCAAAATCTCAAATTCGGATTTTTGACATGATTTCAATACTTTTCTCACTATAGTGTTCGGAAAGTAAAAAAAAATGCTTATCCTATTTAACTATAAAATAAAGCTGAAGGAGTCTTCATGTCTGCTTTTATGTGAAATGAGCAGTATATAATATATAAAAATGTGTGTGTCTTTGACTTAATATGTGCGTATGTATATATCTTGGAGGAATCATAAGAGGAGATGATTGAGTAACACATTTGCATAAGAAATTCTGCATTGTTATTGGGAAATTACGTAATTTGGATCATCCGAGACGAAAGTCATTGTAACTATAGGTCTCAAAGCTATTCATTAAATAAAGTAACACACAGTACGAGCCAATTCAAGTTGGTAGACTCAATATGGCTCCTGCTGTAGCCTTAGCTGTTATTGTGACAGCCATATTGAGTAGACAACAGTTAACTTCATTTGCCCTACTTGCTGATATACCGTATGCCAAATCCTCTTATACCATTCCTCCAAGATATATATTAAGGCGTGCATACGTATGTAATATATATTAAAACATGTATATTTTTTATGATGGTTGGTTAGTTGGATTTAACGTCGCACTAGTACTGCGCAATGGGTAATTGGTGACGGTTTGGGATGCGCCCCTAAGATGGTCCGGAGATATGCCATCACAATTTTGATTCTCCATGGAGGGGCCGTTTTTTATGACTAATGGTGGCTGATGCACGTATAATCCGTCGTATCCGCAATGTCCTCCATGTTACCATTTCAATTATACCTCTGGGGGTCACCAAAGCAGATGAGTCATCCCCTGATCAAAATTGTGATGGCATGTCTCCGGATCACCCTTAACACGTTGAGTGACACGCAAATTCTTAAAATCCATTGAAATTCCATAATTATTCTTCCTGTAAAAAATAAAAATTAAGCAAATTTTTAATAAATTTTCAATCATTAAATGTATGTGGTCCGATAATCTGGTCACTCCCTTACCTTACACTAACAATTAGTATCAAATCATTAAATGTAATATTTTTAGTTTTATATCCTATTTTCTATCCGCTACCGATGGTTGACGCGGCTTTATATCATATTTGACACTGTCAACCACCGATGGCTGACAGGGAGCTCAACGTTTTAATTTTTAGTGGTACTGCTTTTATAGAGTAAAACTTTCCCTGAAATGTTTGAAGTTTAACATGTTCTGCACACTTCGAAAGTTTCAAGATGAAGATTCCTTCAGTACTTACAGATATACGACAAAATGTCTAGAATCTAGAATGGCTGACATGATTCAAACCGGCGCCAATTCCCCATAGAGTAGCACTAGGCGGCATAAAAACCCCTCTACCTTAACTTTCTTTTTTATGACGGGGATTTCATACAGTACCCAAGCTCAAAAAAAAAAAAAAAAAAAAAAAAAAAAAAAAAGAGAAATAAAAGAATGCAAATTCCGTAAGAAAATTAATAATTTATTAAGCCAGTGAATACACAATCGTATAAAAAAACAAGCATATGAGTCAGTTATATCACTATCCATTAAAAAACATCTCGAGTACAAAAAATCTTATAAACTTTGCACACATTTTAAATATATTAAATAAAAAACGTGGTTGAAAAATATAATGAATTCATCAGGGATCATTTCAAAACAATTATATATACTCTGTGAAAATAACAATTTTACTAATCAATACATGAAACTTGACATTAGAATTTTATGAAGTTAAAAAAACACCACTAAAAATTAATAAATATTTTAAAGAGTTATACGCTTTATTTTTTTTATTCCTCTTTTTCTTCTTGAAATATGTATTTTATATTTAGGACTCAATGTTTTCATTTTTTGAAAGGTACGTACTGTTAAATAATAGATATATATATAGAATGGCATGCTAATGAAAAACGAAAAATAATTTGATAAAATCTTTTAAGTTCACTAGTTATTTAAAACTTAAAAAGTATTATAATGGAATTTCATTAAAAATATAATAAATATCGATAAAGCGAGAATAAATAAAATACTAACCTAGTTGGCATAGGTGGACTCTGCTCAGTTCCCCATCATATTTATGTTCTCATCTCTGACATCTTTACGATGAAAATATCTCTCAAAATTGACGTTTATGTGAAATTTTGCCCTATACTGCCATGTTAAGAAATTCGTAAATTTCCAATAACTCTTTCAAGAAAATTAAGGAGGAAATAAAGGTTTAAAAAATAGGAGTGTAAGGTTATCCGTTTTTAACACTTTACAAAAAAGTGGAATTCAGTTTAATGTAAACGGCAGGACCAGTTGGAAGAATGTTTCATAATTATCCGAAGAGCATGATTTTTCGTTTTTATAACCATTTGAAATAAACTATTCCTTTATCATCAAGTTTCATGCATTGTATATATCTAACGACATTTTCTAATATACATATATAAAAGTTTGAATTCTTTTTTAATAACATGAATAAATTAGCAAATTCAAGTCAAACTGGCGTAAATTAAAAATAAGAGCTTTTTATTTATTTGACTAGATCATTATCTATATATATTTTAAAAATAAATCTACAAAACAAACACAAATAAAAGATAAAATAAATATTAAATAAGCTGCAGTGAAAGCAATATCTACTTGTATATTGACACTTTTAACTTACAAACACACACACATATTATAATTTCTATCTTTACACATATGTATAACTCTGCTTTATTTAATATGGTTTTCAGTTAGAGATCAATAGGTAATAAATACATAAAAACAAAATTTTCCAGAGAAAATTTGTTGCAGGACAAAAACAGTATATCATATAAAAGTTATAAAAAAAGGTAAGTATTATTTCACATAAAATACGTAATAAAGTTAGAACTACATTGGTTTTATCACTTCTTTTATTTAATTGGGGCTGTAATGTATTTATGCTTATTTACACACGGGATTACATTATTGCACAGGTGAATAATTATAAAAAAAGAAATTTGTATTATCAATTTCTGCGTTAAATAATTTTTCAAAACAATATAGAATATGTAAAAATTTATTAAGGCAATTTATAAAAATACAATTTTTATGATATATACATAATTGTTGATAAATACGAGTTCACTTTAGTGAGGCTACATGTCGACAACTGTCATCGAGATATGTTACTAAATTTACAGAGATGAAACAATAAAGTGGTCGTCTAAAATATTTTTGTAAACCTATTTTTTTTCTATTTATATATTTTCTTTTAAATGGAAATACAGTCAACTCCCTTCAATCTGCAGACTTATAATCCACAATTGATTTTTTTAATGCAAGCAAAGAAATTTACAACTGAGATTTTGTAAAAATTGGCAAGATTTCTCACAACTTTTCATTTTTTATTTTTTTAATCAAATTTTTATTTTAATCCTTGCTTTCTAACACAATTGCGGAAAAAAAAAAGTGAAATTCACTTATTTGTTATCCAGCGATTTATAGGGACTAACGCCAGGTTAGGCCAAACGTCAGGAAAATATATGAAAATTTAAAGCAAACCATTATTACATAAATGTTAAACGGAATTAAAAATAACCAATGATGAATATTCATTTCTGCACTTATTTTTTTTCCCTATTGTATTTTTTAAATAAATATGTATGTTTATATTTTATTGCTATGTATTCTTTGAGTATGTTTAAATTATTTAAACATGTAAATATGATTGATTATTATTATTATTATTATTATTATTATTATTATTATTATTATTTTAATATTGAAGAAATATTTTATTCTAAAATTTATTAGAAATTGTCTATCCATTTTAATGTCTAATTATGAATTAATAATAACTGATTTTGTATTAGCAAAAGAAAAATGTAAACAAAGACAGTATTCTTTAATCAGCAAATTCCTATAATCTACAGAACCTTTGGACAAAACTTTTGCAGATTAAAGTGAATTGATTGTATTAATATATTTTGATATTTACAAAAAAGTACACTTGGCTACCACTGACCATTAAATTTTTCAATGCTGGCGTTAAACATAAAGGAAAACAAGTTTTTAAAATGCAATCGGAAAATTGACGTATATTTTCAATAAACAATTTGAAACAATGAATAAAAAGAACTTGAATTATATCTGTAAATTTTAACAATAAAATCTTATATCTCTTATTAATATAAAAACCGACTAATCCAAAAAAGATTATCTATCTTTGGTATGGTTTATATAAAAAATATTTGCACTTTAGTTCATCAAATAACATTAAATATTAAACACTTAATATAAATAAATTTTATAATAAGTTGGTTTTATTCATATCTTTGGTTACTACAAAAATGACTAATTCAAAAAGATCTTTGGTTTCGTTCATACGACCATAATTGCACTTAGTTCATTGAATATCAAACAATTGACATTGACAAATTTCAACAAATTAGTCACAATAACACATTTGGTTACTATAAAAACTGATTAATCTAAAAATATTATTTCTTTTCTGTTTGGTTTATGTTTATAGGATAATTATTGCACTTAGTTCATCAAATAACATTAAATACTAAACACTTGTTAGGGCTAATTTTTTAATAATATGTGGGTCTTATGTATATCTTTGGTTATGACAAAAATTAACTAATTAAAAAATATTATGTATTTTGGTTTAATTAAATAACAATGATTGCGCATGGTCATAAAATAATATTAAATACTAAGCACTTGATATTGAGAATTTTTAACAAGTTGGTCACATTTATGTTTTCAATTACAATAAAAACTGGCTAATTAAAAAATATTAGTCTTTGGTTTCGTTTATATGACATAATTGCACCCAGTTATCAAATATTAAACATTTGATGTTGACAAATTTTAACAAGTTTGTCACATTCATATTTTTCTTTACTACACAAATTGACTAATCTGAAAAAAAAAAAAAAAAAAAAAATATATATATATATATATATATATATTTGGTTCTATTTATGAAAATAATTGCACTTAGTTAGTTAGTTCATCAAATAACATTAAATATAGGGAAAAAGTCTTAGGCGAGTTTAAAGTTAAATGTAGAAATTTCCATAAGGCAGTTATCACACTTTTATTTACATAATACATATGCATTTTCAATAATACACATGCAGTAAAGTATATTACATATTTAAGACATTTAAATTAAGGAAGTTCAACAACTGTCATTATATCTAGTATATGATATTATTAGTCCAATATACTTTGAGAAATTCATTATATAAAATAAGAATGGTGAACAACTGCCATTATATCTATTATATTACATGATATTATTAGTCCAATATACTTTGAGAAATTCCTTATTTAAATTAAGAATGTTCAACAGCTGCCTTTATATCTACTATGCTATAAGATATTATTAGTCCAATATTCTACATGATATGATATTATGATATATACAATTATTATATGACATTATTCCAATAATATCGTATAGTAATTCTTAAGATATATTTTTTTTCCTATTAGCTTTATCACTTTCATAATATTACATTAATTTCAGCCACAGCAAAAGAAATGTAAATAGTAAGAATTCATGCATGTAAATACTATGGTTTACGATAAATTTAAATGAAAATGTCATGAATCCATTCATGTTATAATCGGTTTTGTAAAAAAAAAAAAGAATACGTCCTAATGCTTTAAAACGTAATCTATACGCTATAAATGAAATGGAATAAAAAAAGAAAATATAACCTTTAAATTAAAGCTAAAAATACACGTCTAAAACAGTAGAGTTGAAATGAAATAAATAAAACTCATGTTTTCTTGCACGCATCCCCGGCGTAAATTTCACACGGAATATAGGCAATAAAAACTATATACAAAAATATTTCAAACCGTCTTCCTTTTGTCCTTAAAAAAAAAAAAAAAAAAAAAAAAAAAAAAAACTCTAATAAAGGAAACTTGAGATCTGTAGTTTAAAACTTTAAGTATCTTTCCCCACATGGATGGAAATTTAAATCTGAATCCATGCTAAAGGCGATGCTCAAACGCATTTATTGCACAAAATGGGAGAATATACAAAGTCTTTGGCCCAGAATGAAAATGCTATAATGTTTACGAATACTAAGAAATGTTTAGGAATGAATTCGGGGAATAATAATGGTCCGTTTAGTTACCATAATACTATGGTAAAGGTATTATAATGTAAGAAAAAAAACGCTCAAGTAATCTAAGAGATGACTGAAGTTTTTCATTCTTATTTCGTCACTGTACACCTTCTATAATACAGATTGATTCATATATATTTTTGTTGCCCAAAGGTTAGAGTAAATGATGTACAAAAACAGGCATTTAATCTACAAATTAAAATTTAAATGGAAATACATACATAATTTACATTCTTATATTATATTATTAGGGTTTCATGATATTTATTTATAGTGGATTTGAACAAATTTGACTATTCTCAAAGAAAATACTATTGCTTTTAGAAACATTTTGAATGGGGTTTAGTGATATTAGTTCTGCTAATATTGAACAGTTAGTCCAATACTATTAGCATTTTTAAAATCGTTGTAATTTATGTTTTTTTTTGTTTTTGTTTTTTTTGTTTCGCATCGCATAATTTAGAATAAATAATTGGCTAAGATTAAATAAAGGCAGAGGGGAAGGCTTAAAATTTGAGGCAGGCAACAAAAAGTTTTATGATTCAATCTGTTTTTCATTTTTTTTTCTGTCAAAATGTAGAATGCATCGTAATCTTTCGAAAATATAAAAGAACCTAATATTAGCTTTATGCAAGTTTTTTCAAATGCGTATTTATTATTCGATAAAATAAAATTGGTTTCCTAATCTGAAGCAAATGGACTATATAGTCTTACAACTATATCTCAGATGCTTTTGAGGAAGAACAGAAAATTATAGTTAATTGTTATTTTAAAGAAGCCTTTAAAAATATTAAATCGGAACTGTTTAAAATTGATTCTTTTGGAGGTTGTTCATAGCATTTTTTATTTTTTAATCAAAAGATTACGCTACACTGTAAACAAATGTAAACCAACGTGAGGTGGCCACAACTAGCCAACAAGAATAGCTGCGTTTCTTTCTAGTAAGATTGAAGACTGGTTACTTCGATCAATTCCACTTTTTGCCAAGTCCAAGATTGGTGACTCTTTCTCAAAACTGTGTTGTTGCTGCAATTGTTGCTGTTGCTGCTGTCTGTGTACTCGCATGCACGACGACTCCTCGTGCTTGTACAGATAACTTTTCAGAGCAAATGCTTTACCACAACGTTGGCAGACGTACGGCTTACTGCTGGAGTGTGTTTGAATGTGAGCCCGAAGATTGGACTTATCGGCAAAAGCTTTCCGACAGACTGGACAGGTAAATGGTTTTTCTCCTGTATGGGTGCGAATGTGTCCTTGTAGCAGCCAGGGTCGACTGAAGCGTTTTCCGCAGTATGGACACTGGCAACCCTGGCTATGTGTCCTGACATGCATACTATAAGCTGGCATTGAGACATACACTTTCTCACAATGGGGACATTTTCTGGCTTTTTTATCCGTTACGCTGCGATGCGTTTGACGATGCCTTGCAAGGTTGCTGGAAGTGCTGTATCTTTTCCCACATTCGTTGCATATGTGATTATCTTGTTGCGTGGCAGGATAACTGGGTGAGCTTCGACTCGTTGAACACGGACTGCTGTCAGGTGACGTTCTTATGACGGTTGCAGGTTGTTGCATAAGCTGGCGAATGACTGTCACGAGGGCGGATGTGGTATTTTGGCTTGGCCGGAAGATGCCATGAGGTGATGATGCAGGGCTGATGGTGATAGTGTTATAAGAAGTAGGTGGAGGCGTAACATGATCATGTGGCCGATATATCTAGTGAAAGAGAAAATATTTTATAACATATATAATAGAAAATTATAAAGCATTAATGACAACTTATGATTGGTTTTCTAAAAGCTAACTTTCTACTCTTAAAGATAGCACTTCTTTTCATAGATCAGTTTGAAGAAAAAAGAAAAGTATTATTATAAAATTGTGTTGTCACAGCAACTTTTATTTTTTATACTCTGGTAGATAATTAATACGGATTTTATTTAATGTCTACAATTGTTTTCTTCTAAATAGATAAATAGTAAATATATATAACAACAACAAATGTAATAATAATAATAATAATAATAATAATAATAATAATAATAATAATAATAATAATAATAATAATAAAAGGCCTGCAGAGGCAGATACAATATTGCAAACTGGTATAAATAATTCAAGAAATCAGATCTAAAAGTAGACAATATATAAAAAACCAATAATTTTTTTAAAAGCACAGTGTAAACTCAATCTTAAACTCTTTCAAGTAATACAATTTAAGGTTGGATTGTAGAAAAATATCATGTTATATATGATTTTTTTTCCCTTTACCCTCTAATAATTTATTTTTTACCATCGAACAAAAAATAAAATAATTAAATGTAAGATAAAATTAAGTTTTTATTGTTATACAAAATAATTTTACATTAGTAATTTTTTTTTTTTTTTTTTTTAATCTTTTATTTAGGCAACTTTGAGCCTCAATTAGCACAGAGAAGCAGGGTTTTATTGCTTCTGTTTTATTATTTTTTTCACGAAATTACAAGTAGAAAAAGAAATATGCAGTTGAATTTTTAAAATATTAATACAAATTATTACGAAAATCATAAAAAGTATTACGAAACTATCTAAGGTTAGTTTAAACATATACAGAAGTGTTTTTAAAATGTAAATGAGACATAAAAAATATTTTTTTTTTTTTTTTTTTTTTTTTCTTTTTTAGCGAATGGAGGGAGGAGAAAAAATTATTACTGAGAGTTTTAAATTTTAAGAACTGCGTACATGTGTATTTATTTATTTTTATTTTTATTTTCTAAGTTTCAAATTCAAATTAAGCCGCTTTTGCTTATAATGATTTTCTTTCTTTCTTTCTTTCTTTCTTTCTTTTTTCTTTCTTTTTAGTGTCTTTTAGGAAGCATGGGTTTTTTAAAAATAAACGAATAATAATAAATAAATAATAATAATAATAACTGTATATTTAATCTGAATGTTAATTGATAGAGTCTTCACAATTGCATTTCTAAGATAAAAACAGAAGTAAAGAAAAGTAAAAAATATAAATAAATAAATAAAATAAAATAAAATAAAATAAAATAAAAAAGCCTTTTATTATTATATTTATTTTATTTCAATACATTTAGAGCAAAGAGAGATAAACTTTAGCTTGCCTTAAAAAGATCATTTAAATCATTAACTTTTCCTAACATATTGTAGTATAACATAGTAAATTAGAGGACTGTATATTTAAGAAGAATAAAAACATTATTTTGTCACAAGATAATTTGTATTTTTACCGTTAGCCCAGGAGATCTCGAATGTTCAACTGATGGACTATTCTGCAACGATCTTGATTCGTGAGCAGGTGAGTGAGGGCTCGTAGGCTTGAATGTTTCGAATCCTATAGAATCTGTTTCACTGTCACATGAAGTTGTCCTGTATAACGGCTCTTCTGCTGTGGACACACCTCTTTCTGGACTGTTTTCTATGATAAAAGAAAAATTAAATAAATTAATCGCTGCATACATCTGCGTTGGAATAAAATAATAATAATAATAATAAATTCTTACAGACAAACCCTTTTTTAACTTAAATTATATTATTTGTTAATAAAAATATTACTCAAATTTGTTTAACCCCTTAACTGCCCCGGGCGTATGTATACGTCTTTCCGAAATATGTATTGTACTGCTACCAGTGAAACTACTGACACGGCTTGACAATGCAATAAAAATAACCTTGAATGTGATCTCGACAGTGTTTTCGAAAGATTTACTCATTTCAGAGTTGAAAGAGGGCTGTGGCATTTTGAAGCGAAATTTATAAATTTTCATCGGCAAGTAAGTGATTAAACACATAAGTAGTTGGCCTGCCCAGCATTGCCGGACAGTATTGCCAACTGTAGGAATTTATTCCTACGTGTAGGGACTTTTATCAGTTTTCCTCAGCATGTAGGGTCAGAGTAGGAACTTTTTGGAATGTAACATTTCTCCCCAGGACATTCTCAGGATATCTTGAGTATGAATGTACATCCTACAGGCATCCTCAGCACTAAAGCAGGTACTTTTATCACCAATATAGGGACATTTTGAGCTGTCCGTAGGGACATGGCAAAATTTGAGCTGGCAACACTGTTACCGGATTATGAATCAGTTTTCAAGAACTTCTACCCTCACGACTGTTTTGCTAACATTTCTCTATAATTTGAACATACTTTACTTCAGGTTATTTGGCTGGACTAGTGAAACCGTAAAATACTCTTTCATATCTATGACCATATCCCAAAATTCATACCTTGCTTTTTTTTATTTTTTTAGTAAATCCTGATAAATTTTGGGTTTAATTTTTGCCATGGCTTCCTTTTCTGGATGTCAGAAAACTGAGCTTCAAGAAAGATATTATGTTATTTTGATAATGAATACTCTATAAAATTTCATTACTGAGAACCTGAGAAATTCTGCTAAGATCAGCTCCAATAACGCTAAGAAATGAATGCCTATGCTCTCTCTCTCCCCTCCCCCCCCCCCCCCCCCCGAAAAAAAAAAAAAAAAAAATTTATGGCCCTGCATCTAAGTTCTGATATCGACTATCTTGTAAAATTTATTTTTTAAATATTTGTTAAAACTTGGAGATTCAGACATAGTATTATTCAACGGCGATAGCGGAAAGAAAGGCAGGGAAAAAGGGCTGTTTGTAAAAGTAATCGTGTCATTAGTATGTTTTGTCGTATCCTAAAATTCATGTATGTTAAGTACTGCCAACACTTGTTAAAAATTGACGATTTGTATAAAGATCATAGTAGTTAACAACTTTCACAGTTTTTGAATAACATTGTTTTAAAACAGTTTTCTTTATCTACTTAAACTGCAGAATTTTAGACTATAAATAAAGCAAAAAAAAAAAAAAAAAAATCTCTACTGGAATAGAATTGTATTCAAAATGAATATAAGTTGACAATGATGGATCATATATACAATTTACTTTTAATATATATGTTGATGTTCAAGCATGTACAGTCGGTAACAAAAGTGTCCGAACACTAGCAAAAATTCCTATGTAAAAAAAGTACACTTAATACTGTTTTGTTAAATAAATCCTTGTCGAATCACGTTCTTAAACGGACTAAGAACAGGATTCGACAAGGATTTATTTAGCAAAACTGTATTAAGCGTACTTTTTTTATATAGGAATTTTTGCTAGTGTTGGGACACTTTTGTTACCGACTGTACTTAAAATTTTAAATTAAATCACAATAGAAGTACTTCCATCACTGAACCCTCAATGTACTAATAGAATAAGGGACTCTATTTATTCAGCCAATGAAGTCAAAGCCAGTGTTATTCTACGAGGAAAAAATTCCAATTGTAACCCATTAACTAATACATATTTTTAAATTTTGTTTTCATATTCTGAAGATTCACAACTGTTAAACTGGTAGTCGTTTTCTAAAAATTGATTTTTTTTTTTTTTTTTTTTTTTTTTTCATTTTATTTTAAAACTGTAAAATGCGAATTTTCACTAACAAGGAAACATTCAAAAGGTGTCGTCTTCAAAAAATATTGAAAAAAAATATAGGTGATTCTATTTTTCATAAAGCGCCAGAAAAGGAAAAAATTATCGGCTGAAATGAATTACAGCCACCACAAAAAACTATCAAAATTAAGCATATTTGGCGATTTCACACTCTTAGGCGATTGATTTTGAGTACTTGGCGGAGAAGCAAAACACGGTTCTGTTCGTACACGGCAATCTCGGTTCTAGCGAAGTTATCGCCTAACAGCGCTAAATCGCCAAAAATGCTTAATTTTGATATCTTTTTGTGGTCGCTGTAATTCGTTTCAGACGATAATTTTTTTCACTTTCTGGTGCTTTATGAAGAGTAGAATCACAAATATTTTTTTCAATATTTTTTGAAGATGACACCTTTTGAATGTTTCCTTGTAAGTGAAATTTTGCATTTTACAAAATTAAAGTAAATTTGAAAAAAAAAAAAAAAAATCACTAAACGATAACCAGTTTAACAGTAGTGAAGTTTCAGAATGTAAAAACAAAATTTAAAAACATGTATTAATTAATCGGTTATAATGGGAATTATTTCCTCGTAGAATAACATTGGCTTTGGATTCCGGCGTTAAGAAGTAGAGAGTCTCCTCAAAGCCGACGTTCTAATCAGATCCTATCTCATTCCAGAATCTATGACAAACGAGAAATAAAATAGGAAATTATCAAATTTAACATAGAGACCATTATTTAAATTTATTTTAAATTTTAAATAACAGTTAAATCAGCGTAAGATGTAATTTAATTAATAGTA
Source organism: Salticus scenicus (assembly GCA_963930645.1). Classification (NCBI taxonomy): domain Eukaryota; kingdom Metazoa; phylum Arthropoda; class Arachnida; order Araneae; family Salticidae; genus Salticus; species Salticus scenicus. Next base: position 113,138,239 of record OZ005661.1, on the reverse strand, counting down.
TGAAAGCTTAACTGATAAGCAGTTTGCATCATCAATATTGGAAATTCTGCAATAAACATCTTCAACTGTAAAAAATATATTTTGAAATTCGATTGTAGTAATTTACCAAAAAGATATACTTAAACAACTTATCGGCATCAATGTTAATATTTTGGAAAATCTGTACCAAGAAATATGGAAAATTCAAATTCTTTAAATCAATGTACTAAACCATTAAAAGTAAATTCCGATAATATAAGAACATCACAATTTCCTGATAATAATAAATAACAATAATAATAAAAGAAATGGAAACTATAAGTTGGTTGCATAGAAAATATTAAAAATAATTACTTAAACTCATAAGGGTTTGAAATAACGGTTTAGCACTGATATTAATAACATTTTTATAGTTTTTTTTTTTCTTTGTCAGAAGAAGTATACGACATACTTAAAAAGATTATTTCCAATTATTTCATCTTGCAAATAATTTACCGTTCTTTTCATGCATATTCGGTTTATCTAGTGTCAGGTTTTATTTCTTTTGCCATAATAAAACACTATTATAAGTGGAGAATTTTTAATAACAATTTATAACGTAATTCACATGTTTTATATATGAGTAAAACGAGTCTTTGGTTCTATTGGGTTGTTCGATAAATAATGTCGTTTTTTTAAATCTTCGTTTCTAAAAACCAAGGCTTCTTCGAACGTGGAATTTTTCAACTTACCGAAAGATGGCAAAAGGTCATCCAACAAAATGGTCAATATATCATTGATTAACGTTTGTTGTTAATATAAATAAATTCACTTTGTAAAACATGAAAACAAACGACATTATTTATCGAACAACCCAATAGTTCCTCTGTTCTTTTAACATACATTTATTAATTTTATTCCAGAAGATTATCTGTTCTCTTAATAAAGCAATATTATAACAATTTGGATTTCAACAAAATTTTATAATATGATTTACATGCTTTATGTTTAAATAAAACTAATTTTTTATTTTTTTTTTTACATACACTTAGTACAAATTAATTAAATAATTGTTAAACCAACAGTTTTTAAATTAATTGAAATTAATAATATATCATATTTTTTTTATTTGGAAAACGAATCCTTTTAATAACAATCTTATTGTTCAGGCCTTAGAAACACGAGCAAATTTTTTTTTCAACACTAAAGCATTGAAAAAGTGAGTAAAAAATATATATTTCATTTGTAAAACAGACGTATATCTCTAGGAAGATGAAATAAAATGGGAATTTGTCATCTCACGCACTTGAAAAAGTTACGAAACATAAAAAAAAAATTCCGTATATCTTCGCTTTTATCAGCACAGATATAATTTTTATGTAAAATAAAGATAAAGAAGAAAAGTAAAACTACGTGTAATAAAAAACTGAACTTAATATCAATCTATCAACTAGCAAGTCTCCGAGCTTAGTGGATATAGCGCCACACACGTCTTCATTTCATAGGGTCAAATACATAGCCCATACATCAACAAGGGCTGTCAGGTTCAGTGTCTTTTCCTTAACGTCTACCCTCTTCTTTTTCTTTCCCTTTCGTATAAAACTGGCGTTATTTGATTGGGTGGACGATTTTTTGGACAGACACACAATTATAGTTTAATCCATTTTCCACTTTTTTCGTTACTGTATATTTGTGTACCCAGAATGTAAAGAAGCATCGTGAAAGGTCACTTTGACAAGTGTCTTCAAAGGACAAACTTTTTAAGCAGACTTCTTCCTAGAAATGTGGTGATAGATAAGAAGTTTCATGCGAAGATGTTTTGCTAGAGGTTTTCTTTTTTTTTTTTTTTTAATACCTTGTTAATTACTTGAGATAGATTCTCGAAATCCGGAAAAACCGAGAGCATGTAATCGAAACGATATAAACATGACTAAAACTTAATAAAGGACCGCCAAATAAATAAAGAAGAATTCTTTACAATTAATGAGAACAGTTAATGATTGTAAATTTCTCCATCGATTTTTTATAGAATATGTGCCTTACTCTAATATTTTCATTGTAATGTTTTTCACAATAGCGATTTCACCTGTGTGAAACATCAGAAATTTAGGAAACGAGATAAGACATTATAAATTTATGTCATTTTATAGGATACAATTTAAAAAGTCCACTAGAATTCATATAGAATTTCAGGTTAGTAATACTGCAGTAATTTTACATTTACAAAAGATGGCTTGAACAACAGTTATGAGTAGATTTAGAACTTTTTACCTAAATCTTAATGAGAATTTGAACTTGACAATTCTGGCTTCTTTATCAGAGACTGAATCACAAGAGCAGCTGATGAACAACAATAAAAAGGATTTAGTTTCAACTTCAAAAGTCTACAGTTTGAAAACTATTTTTGTTTAGAGATGGTCGAATGGATGTTCAAGAAACGCAATATAATAATTAAAAATCTATCTCAAAATAATTAGGTGCTGGTGTAGAGAATAACGCCAATTGTTTGCGGTAGGTACAAGCCAGGGTGGAGTATTTTCCGCGTATGTGGGGGTGGGTCTTTCTAAGATGTCCATCCTTTCTAAGCCCATATTCAAACGAGTTCCAGAGAAAAACACGGAAAACTTCAAATGGCTAAGGCAGCCGAACACGACCTGTGTTCGAACCCGGAGTCTCCATTTTAAGCTTCGAGAGAAGGGCTCTTTGCCACTGCTGAGCCCAAAAGTAATTATTTAATACAAACGTTGGAAAACAACATTCAGTGCAATATCACAATTAAAACACGATATGACGCATATTGAAGAGTTTTTCTTCTGAATTCTTTAGTTACAATGAAAATCACCCGCCTGTTTCATCTCCCTTTAAACAACTATATAATCTAGATTAATTGTGATTAATTGTATATTTTTACACTGATGATATCCGAAAATTATTATTGTCTATTTGAAATCAGCCTGAATCGTCCATTAATAAAACTTGTTTCACAAATAACGCCTATTCCTGGTCTTTTTCTCTCTAGACCTAACATAATAAAGAACCATCCCGAAATCAAATTTGCAGTCTATGATAAATCGTGCCTAGTGGGTGAAATCAAAACATTTACTGAATTCAAGTGCGGCAGAAGACGGCGGGGCGGCATTTTCTCCGTTATATCCCATTCGGAACACGGCCCACTCTTCACAATAACGTTGGCATATCTCATAAGCAGAGCGATAACCTATTCTTAAGTACCATGTTCTGAGTCGACTTCTGCACTTCGCGCAATAATGCTACGACAACTGGGCGAAGTTCGCCGGTGTGTCTGGAGACAACACTCTTTTTAAGCGCCGCGTGTTTTTCCATTAGTGGGTGGATCTACCTTTTAAGCACCCGGAAGATAGTGGGTGAAGTTCGAGACAATTTTTTATACTCCTTGTATATCTAAAAAGGGGTTCATATATGTATATATCGCACTGAGTGCTATTTCAAGAGGTATCCCTATAGGTTATATCACATGTTGTTATGGACCACTGAGGGGATCAGACGGTCTAGTAGGCCATCATGGCTCCATTATGGAAAAAAGATATGAAATCACTCAACTATTTTTATTCATCTGTTTATCAACAAATTTCGTAAAGGAGAACAATGTTTACAGGCTAGGTTTTGACTGCACGTTATTTAGTTTTGGACCAGTTTTTGTGTGTTAGATTTAATATATCAACATCCAAAGAATTTTAAGGTTCAGGCTGAAAACTATACTAGAATCGTTAAAAGTATATATCAGTAATGAAGTTTTGTATAGGTTTTATAGAGAATAATGTAACTTTAGAATAAAATAAATAAATAAATAGGGAAGGGAGGGGAGTATGGATTTATGTAATTTATCGTAATTATCTATTGACTTATGAAGAAAACGTCAATTTGTAAATGACCCCTGAATAGAAAATCAGTTTCGATTAATAACTCAAAAATTGCTTGCTATTTTTGCGTACCACTTTCTGAATTTCAGTGATATTTGACAATGCTTGTCGTATGATATGGACAAAACATTTGACCATCAAATACTGGGGAAAAAAAAGTTTTTTATTGTTCGCACACGCGCAGTTACAATACATTTTATAAAAATGCTCATATTTCCTGAGATATTTAATGTATTAGTATTCCGATTACAGTATATTGTTTTAAATGTGCTTTTTCAATTTATCAGAAAGTGGCGATAATTTTTGCGAAAAACTCTGCATATTATGAGTAAAAAACATACTGATTTTTTTTTTTCAAACTTTTAAATAAATGCTTTAATTTTCTTTATTTAGCATTCTATCGTTACAGAAATGCATCTAAAAATTGTATAGGATCCATATTTACATATATTACAGCTACAGATCGTTTCGTTCCCTTAATGATACAGGGTGATCGCAAGCATTTTTTTTTTTTTTTTTTTTTTTTTGTTCAGTTTGTTGACGGCCCCTTTATTATTGTTGTAACGTAATCTTCACTGAAAAATACGAGAACTAATCTGTTTTTTACATGTCCAGTGATTGAGAGCATTTAATCACAAGATAAATTTTAAATTGAAAAAAAAAAAAAAAAAAAAAAAAAAAAATGTTTGTTTGTAAAGCTTGCTAAACTTTTGAGCAGGAATGTAAAACAAAAATAGCATATATTGGAAAAGTAAAATATAAAATAGATAATTTTAGTTATATTACTTGCCTGTTTCTGTAATCAAAGAAATTTTCACATTCATTATAAAAAATTCTCCATATTTTTTATTTTATTTTAATTTACCATTTCCCCCCTCCCTTTCCTTTGGGCATGTAAATAAAATAAACACTGTGAAGCTAGATTAGGTTCTGGTCTATTTCATATAAGTAGTTTGTTACAGTGACTCTTATAAACAATCATACTTTGTAATTATTGTATTTTTTTAAAAACGTTACTATAT